>CAJQTU010000047.1:0-1200000 GCA_906901685.1 Desoria tigrina
TTCCCCTTCCCCAAATAAACTTCCCCATCCGACCAAATAACTCCCCCATCCCCAAATAAACCTTCTTATCCCCCAAATCACTTCCCCATCCCCAAATAAACCTCTCGTCCCCCCAAATAACTACCCCATCCTATAATAAACCTCCCCATCCCCACAAATAACTTCCCCATCCCCAAATAAACCTCCCCACCCCCCCAAATAACTCCCCTATTACCAAATAAACTTCCCCATCCCCCAAATAACTTCCCCATCCCCAAATAAACCTCTCATCCCCCCAAATAACTCCCTCATCCCCAAATAAACCTCCCCATCCCCCCAAATAACTCCCCCATCCTAAAATAAACCTCGCAATCCCCCCAAATAACTTCCTTATCCCCAAATAAACCTCCCCATCCCCCCAAATAACTTCCCCATCCCCAAATAAACCTTCCCATCCCCCCAAATAACTTCCCCATCCCCAAATAAACCTCCCAATCCCCCTGTCGCGGACAGGAATTGCGTATAAATAATTGTAATTTAGCTTAATTATAAATAAAAGTTACATTATTGAATTTTGTAGAGTAATACTAAATATTGTATGATTTTCCGTCGGAAAGGAAAAGGAAAGGAATACGTATTGACTCTGTAATGGTGTTTAGTAGTTTAGGTTTTATAAACATTTACTGTTATTAGTATGATTGTACGACGGTTAGTAAAAGGTCAGTGTAAAGTATAAAGTAAATTACTAATGGAGATTGGACGTCCTGCACGACGGAAAGTGAAAGGAAAGGGAAATGACATAATTTGATATGTGGATATTTTTAGTTATAACTTACTTTGTAATGTATTGAATACGAGATTTATGTTATGTTTAAAGTTTTATGAATTTATTGTATCATTATCATTTTGGCAGAGCTTGAGTCAAGATCAAATTTGGATAATCTCCCGAAGTTATAGCGTTTAGAAATTATAGTTATAATCGTATAATTTTGGGATCTTTTGAGAATCAATAAATCCGTGCGATTGAAAATATAGAATCGGCGAGTTTATATAACTTTTTATTTATCATCTTGGGCTTATTAAGAGCTGAGCAAGTCGAAGTAGATAACACCCCCGATGGACAGTAGTTCAAAAGTGCATATTACGTTAGAAGGCCTTTCGGTGTAGCTTTTAGAACTCGTTACTACAACGATACAACTTGACTTGGAACTAATAGTGGCAAGTGATAGAACCTTATCCAGCGACTGACATTGTTCAGCATAGTACTGGCCTTAAACCGTGGCTCTGAATTGGACTGACTTTAGTTGACTAGTTACAAAGTGCATATTAAAGATTGGCTTTGAATAAGAACTGGAGTAGTCATCAACCACACAACAAAACCTCAATTGTCACAAATCTCAACCGTTGATACTTTCACCGGGTAGGTGGCTGTCCCTCAACACCCCCCAAATAACTCCCCCTTCCCCAAATAAACTTCCCCATCCGACCAAATAACTCCCCCATCCCCAAATAAACTTCCCCATCCCCCCAAATAACTTCCCTATCCCAAATAAACCTCCCCATCCCCCCAAATAATTTCCCCATCCCCAAATAAACTTCCCCATCCCCCCAAATAACTCCCCCATCCCCAAAAAAACCTCCCAATCCCCCAAATAAACCTCCCCATCCCCCCAAATAACTTCCCCATCCCCAAATAAACCTCCCCATCCCCCCAAATAACTTCCCCATCCCCAAATAAACCTCGCAATCCCCCCAAATAACTTCCCCATCCCCAAATAAACCTCCCCATCCCACCAAATCACTTCCCCATCCCCAAATAAACCTCCCTATCCCCCCAAATAACTCCCCCATCCCCAAATAAACCTCGCAATTCCCCCAAATAACTTCCCCATCCCCAAATAAACCTCCCAATCCCCCCAAATAACTCCCCCATTACCAAATAAACCTTCTTATCCCCCAAATCACTTCCCCATCCCCAAATAAACCTCTCGTCCCCCCAAATAACTACCCCATCCTATTATAAACCTCCCCATCCCCCCAAATAACTTCCCCATCCCCAAATAAACTACCCTATCCCCCCAAATAACTTCCCCATCCCCAAATAAACCTCCCCATCCCCCCAAATAACTCCCCCATCCCCAAAACTTCCCCATCCCCCCAAATAAACTTTCCCATCCCCCCAAATTACTTCCCCATCCCCAAATAAACCTCCCCATCCCCCCAAATAACTCCCCCATCCCCAAATAAACCTCCCTATCCCCCCAAATAACTCCCCCATCCCCAAATTAACTTCCCCATCCCCCCAAATAACTTCCCCATCCCCAAATAAACTTCCCCATCCCCCCAAATAACTTCCCTATCCCCAAATAAATCTTCCCATCCCCCCAAATAACTCCCCCATCCCCAAATAAACCTCCCCATTCCCCCAAATAACTCCCCCATCCCCAAATAAACCTTCCCACCCCCCCAAATAACTCCCTTATTACCAAATAAACTTCCCCATCCCCTAAATAACTTCCCCATTCCCAAATAAACCTCCCCATCCCCCCAAATAACTCCCTCATCCCCAAATAAATTTCCCCATCCCCCCAAATAACTTCCTAATCCCCAAATAAACCTCCCCATCCCCCCAAATAACTCCCACATCCCCAAATAAACCTCCCAATCCCCCAAATAACTCCCCCATCCCCAAATAAACCTCGCAATCCCCACAAAGAACTTCCCCATCCCCAAATAAACCTCCCCATCCCCCCAAATCACTACCCCATCCCCAAATAAACCTCCCTATCCCCCCAAATAACTACCCCCATCCCCAAATAAACCTCGCAATTCCCCCAAATAACTTCCCCATCCCCAAATAAACCTCCCAATCCCCCCAAATAACTCCCCCATTACCAAATAAACCTTCTTATCCCCCAAATCACTTCCCCATCCCCAAATAAACCTCTCGTCCCCCCAAATAACTTCCCCATCCCCAAATAAACCTCCCCATCCCCCCAAATAACTACCCCATCCTAAAATAAACCTCCCCATCCCCCCAAATAACTTCCCCATCCCCAAATAAACCTCCCCACCCCCCCAATAAATCCCCTATTACCAAATAAACTTCCCCATACCCCAAATAACTCCCTTATTCCCAAATAAACTACCCTATCCCCCCAAATAACTTCCCCATCCCCAAATAAACCTCCCCATCCCCCCAAATAACTCCCCCATCCCCAAAACTTCCCCATCCCCCCAAATAACTCCCCTATTACCAAATAAACTTTCCCATCCCCCCAAATAACTTCCCCATCCCCAAATAAACCTCCCCATCCCCCCAAATAACTCCCCCATCCCCAATTTAACTTCCCCATCCCCCCAAATAACTTCCCCATCCCCAAATAAACCCCCCCATCACCCAAATAACTCCCTTATCCCCAAATAAACTTCCCTATCCCCTCAAATAACTTCCCCATCCCCAAATAAACCTTTCCATCCCCCCAAATAACTCCCCTATTACCAAATAAACTTCCCCATCCCCCAAATAACTCCCCCATTCCCAAATAAACTTCCCTATTCCCCCAAATAACTCCCCCATCCCCAAATAAACTTCCCCATCCCCCCAAATAACTCCCCTATTACCAAATAAACTTCCCCATCCCCCCAAATAACTCCCATATCCCCAAATAAATTTCCCCATCCCCCCAAATAACTTCCCTATCCCCAAATAAACCTCCCCATCCCCCCAAATAACTCCCCCATCCCCAAATAAACCTCCCAATCCCCCCAAATTGTCTATGTCTTTGTCTATGGACTATCGTCAATTTATAGATTATCGCCAATTTATAGACTATCGCCAATTCATAGATTATCGCCAATTTATAGATTATCGCCAATTTATAGACTGTCGCCAATTTATAGATTATCGTCAATTTATAGATTATCGTCAATTTATAGACTATCGCCAATTTATAGACTATAGTCATTTTATAGACTGTCGCCAATTTATAGTTTATCGCCAACTAATAGATTATCGTCAATTTATAGACTATCGCCAATTTATAGATTATCGCCAATTTATAGACAATCGCCATTTTATAGACTGTCGCCAATTTATAGATTATCGTCAATTTATAGACTATCGCCAATTCATAGATTATCGTCAATTTATAGATTATCGCCAATTTATAGACTATCGCCAATTCATAGATTATCGTCAATTTATAGATTATCGCCAATTTATAGACTATCGTCAATTTATAGACTATCGCCAATTTATAAACTATAGTCATTTTATAGACTGTCGCCAATTTATAGTTTATCGCCAACTAATAGATTATCGTCAATTTATAGACTATCGCCAATTTATAGATTATCGCCAATTTATAGACAATCGCCATTTTATAGACTGTCGCCAATTTATAGACGGTCGCCAATTTATAGACTATCGCCAATTTCTAGACTATCGCCAATTTATAAACTATCGCCAATTCATAGACTATCGACAATTTATAGACTATCGCCAATTTATAGATTATCGTCAATTTATAGACTGTCGCCAATTTATAGACTATCGCCAATTCATAGATTATCCTCAATTTAAAGACTATCGGCAATTTATATACTATCGCCAATTTATAGACTATCGCCATTTTATAGACTGTCGCCAATTTATAGACTATCGTCAATTTCTAGATTATCGCCAATTTATAGACTATCGCCAATTCATAGATGATCGTCAATTTATAGATTATCGCCAATTTATAGACTATCGCCAATTGATAGACTGTCGCCAATTTATAGACTATCGCCATTTTATAGACTGTCGCCAATTTATAGATTATCGTCAATTTATAGACTATCGCCAATTCATAGATTATCGTCAATTTATAGATTATCGCCAATTTATAGACTATCGCCAATTGATAGACTGTCGCCAATTTATAGACTATCGCCATTTTATAGACTGTCGCCAATTTATAGATTATCGTCAATTTATAGACTATCGCCAATTCATAGATTATCGTCAATTTATAGACTATCGCCAATTTATAGACTATCGCCAATTCATAGATTATCGTCAATTTATAGATTATCGCCAATTTATAGACTATCGTCAATTTATAGACTATCGCCAATATATAGACTATCGACATTTTATAGACTGTCGCCAATTTATAGTTTATCGCCAACTAATAGATTATCGTCAATTTATAGACTATCGCCAATTTATAGATTATCGCCAATTTATAGACTATCGCCAGTTTATAGACTGTCGCCAATTTATAGACTGTCGCCAATTTCTAGACTATCGCCAATTCATAGACTATCGCCAATTTATAGACTATCGCCAATTTATGGACTATCGTCAATTTTTATAGACTGTCGCCAATTTATAGATTATCGTCAATTTATAGATTATCGCCAATTTATAGACTATCGCCAATTTATAGACTATCGCCAATTCATAGACTATCGCCAGTTTATAGACTGTCGCCAATTTATAGACTGTCGCCTATTTCTAGACTATCGCCAATTTATAGACTATCGCCAATTTATGGACTATCGTCAATTTATAGACTATCGCCATTTTATAGACTGTCGCCAATTTATAGATTATCGTCAATTTATAGATTATCGCCAATTTATAGACTATCGCCAATTTATAGACTATCGCCAATTCATAGACTATCGACAATTTATAGACTATCGCCAATTTATAGATTATCGTCAATTTATAGACTCTCGCCAATTTTAAGACTATCGCCAATTCATAAATTATCGTCAATTTAAAGACTATCGCCATTTTATAGACTGTCGCCAATTTATAGATTATCGCCAATTTATAGATTATCGCCAATTTATGGATTATCGCCAATTTATAGACTGACGCCAATTTATAGACTATCGCCAATTTATAGACTATCGCCAATTTATAGACTATCGTCAATTTATAGACTATCGCCAATTTAGAGATTATCGCCATTTTATAGACTGTCGCCAATTTATAGATTATCGCCAATTTATAGACTATCGCCATTTTATTGACTATCGCCAATTTATAGATTATCGTCAATTTATAGACTGTCGCCAATTTATAGACTATCGCCAATTTATAGACTATCGCCATTTTATTGACTATCGCCAATTTATAGACTATCGCCATTTTATTGACTATCGCCAATTTATAGATTATCGTCAATTTATAGACTGTCGCCAATTTATGGACTATCTTCAATTTATAGACTATCGCCATTTTATAGACTGTCGCCAATTTATAGATTATCGTCAATTTATAGATTATCGCCAATTTATAGACTATCGCCAATTTATAGACTATCGCCATTTTATAGACTGTCGCCAATTTATAGATTATCGTCAATTTATAGATTATCGCCAATTTATAGACTATCGCCAATTTATAGACTATCGCCAATTCATAGACTATCGACAATTTATAGACTATCGCCAATTTATAGATTATCGTCAATTTATAGACTCTCGCCAATTTTAAGACTATCGCCAATTCATAAATTATCGTCAATTTAAAGACTATCGCCATTTTATAGACTGTCGCCAATTTATAGATTATCGCCAATTTATAGATTATCGCCAATTTATGGATTATCGCCAATTTATAGATTATCGCCAATTTATAGACTATCGTCAATTTATAGATTATCGCCAATTTATTGACTATCGCCAATTTATAGACTGTCGCCAATTTATAGAATATCGCCATTTTATAGACTATCGCCAATTTATAGACTATCGACATTTGATAGACTATCGCCAATTTATAGATTATCGTCAATTTATAGACTGTCGCCAATTTATATACTATCGCCAATTTATAGACTATCGCCATTTTATAGACTGTCGCCAATTTATAGACTATCGTCAATTTAAAGACTGTCGGCATTTTATAGACTATCGCCAATTTATAGACTATCGCCATTTTATAGACTATCGCCAATTTATAGACTATCGCCATTTTATAGACTATCGCCAATTTATAGATTATCGTCAATTTATAGACTGTCGCCAATTTATAGACTATCGCCAATTTCTAGACTATCGCCAATTTATAGACTATCGCCAATTCATAGACTATCGACAATTGATAGACTATCGCCAATTTATAGATTATCGTCAATTTATAGACTGTCGCCAATTTATATACTATCGCCAATTTATAGACTATCGCCATTTTATAGACTGTCGCCAATTTATAGACTATCGTCAATTTCTAGATTATCACCTATTTATAGATTATCGCCAATTTATAGACTATCGCCAATTTATAGACTGTCGCCAATTTATAGACTATCGCCATTTTATTGACTGTCGCCAATTTATAGATTATCGCCAATTTATAGATTATCGCCAATTTATGGATTATCGCCAATTTATAGACTGTCGCCAATTTATAGATTATCGGCAATTTATAGATTATCGCCAATTTATAGACTATCGACATTTGATAGACTATCGCCAATTTATAGATTATCGTCAATTTATAGACTGTCGCCAATTTATATACTATCGCCAATTTATAGACTATCGCCATTTTATAGATTATCGTCAATTTATAGACTGTCGCCAATTTATATACTATCGCCAATTTATAGATTATCGCCAATTTATAGACTATCGCCAATTTATAGACTGTCGCCAATTTATAGACTATCGCCATTTTATTGACTGTCGCCAATTTATAGATTATCGCCAATTTATAGATTATCGCCAATTTATGGATTATCGCCAATTTATAGACTGTCGCCAATTTATAGAATATCGCCATTTTATAGACTATCGCCAATTTATAGACTATCGACATTTGATAGACTATCGCCAATTTATAGATTATCGTCAATTTATAGACTGTCGCCAATTTATATACTATCGCCAATTTATAGACTATCGCCATTTTATAGACTGTCGCCAATTTATAGACTATCGTCAATTTAAAGACTGTCGGCATTTTATAGACTATCGCCAATTTATAGACTATCGCCATTTTATAGACTATCGCCAATTTATAGACTATCGCCATTTTATAGACTATCGCCAATTTATAGATTATCGTCAATTTATAGACTGTCGCCAATTTATAGACTATCGCCAATTTCTAGACTATCGCCAATTTATAGACTATCGCCAATTCATAGACTATCGACAATTGATAGACTATCGCCAATTTATAGATTATCGTCAATTTATAGACTGTCGCCAATTTATATACTATCGCCAATTTATAGACTATCGCCATTTTATAGACTGTCGCCAATTTATAGACTATCGTCAATTTCTAGATTATCACCTATTTATAGATTATCGCCAATTTATAGACTATCGCCAATTTATAGACTGTCGCCAATTTATAGACTATCGCCATTTTATTGACTGTCGCCAATTTATAGATTATCGCCAATTTATAGATTATCGCCAATTTATGGATTATCGCCAATTTATAGACTGTCGCCAATTTATAGATTATCGGCAATTTATAGATTATCGCCAATTTATAGACTATCGTCAATTTCTAGATTATTGCCAATTTATAGACTATCGCCATTTTATAGACTGTCGCCAATTTATAGACTACCGTCAATTTATAGAATATCGCCAACTTGTAGACTATCGCCAATTTATAGATTATCGCCAATTTATAGACTATCGTCAATTTATAGATTATCGCCAATTTATTGACTATCGCCAATTTATAGACTGTCGCCAATTTATAGAATATCGTCAATTTATAGATTATCGCCAATTTATAGATTATCGTCAATTTAAAGACTGTCGGCATTTTATAGACTATCGCCAATTTATAGACTATCGCCAATTTATAGACTATCGCCATTTTATAGACTATCGCCAATTTATAGACTATCGCCATTTTATAGACTATCGCCAATTTATAGATTATCGTCAATTTATAGACTGTCGCCAATTCATAGACTATCGACAATTTATAGACTATCGCCAATTTATAGATTATCGTCAATTTATAGACTCTCGCCAATTTTAAGACTATCGCCAATTCATAAATTATCGTCAATTTAAAGACTATCGCCATTTTATAGACTGTCGCCAATTTATAGATTATCGCCAATTTATAGATTATCGCCAATTTATGGATTATCGCCAATTTATAGACTGACGCCAATTTATAGACTATCGCCAATTTATAGACTATCGCCAATTTATAGACTATCGTCAATTTATAGACTATCGCCAATTTAGAGATTATCGCCATTTTATAGACTGTCGCCAATTTATAGATTATCGCCAATTTATAGACTATCGCCATTTTATTGACTATCGCCAATTTATAGATTATCGTCAATTTATAGACTGTCGCCAATTTATAGACTATCGCCAATTTATAGACTATCGCCATTTTATTGACTATCGCCAATTTATAGACTATCGCCATTTTATTGACTATCGCCAATTTATAGATTATCGTCAATTTATAGACTGTCGCCAATTTATGGACTATCTTCAATTTATAGACTATCGCCATTTTATAGACTGTCGCCAATTTATAGATTATCGTCAATTTATAGATTATCGCCAATTTATAGACTATCGCCAATTTATAGACTATCGCCATTTTATAGACTGTCGCCAATTTATAGATTATCGTCAATTTATAGATTATCGCCAATTTATAGACTATCGCCAATTTATAGACTATCGCCAATTCATAGACTATCGACAATTTATAGACTATCGCCAATTTATAGATTATCGTCAATTTATAGACTCTCGCCAATTTTAAGACTATCGCCAATTCATAAATTATCGTCAATTTAAAGACTATCGCCATTTTATAGACTGTCGCCAATTTATAGATTATCGCCAATTTATAGATTATCGCCAATTTATGGATTATCGCCAATTTATAGATTATCGCCAATTTATAGACTATCGTCAATTTATAGATTATCGCCAATTTATTGACTATCGCCAATTTATAGACTGTCGCCAATTTATAGAATATCGCCATTTTATAGACTATCGCCAATTTATAGACTATCGACATTTGATAGACTATCGCCAATTTATAGATTATCGTCAATTTATAGACTGTCGCCAATTTATATACTATCGCCAATTTATAGACTATCGCCATTTTATAGACTGTCGCCAATTTATAGACTATCGTCAATTTAAAGACTGTCGGCATTTTATAGACTATCGCCAATTTATAGACTATCGCCATTTTATAGACTATCGCCAATTTATAGACTATCGCCATTTTATAGACTATCGCCAATTTATAGATTATCGTCAATTTATAGACTGTCGCCAATTTATAGACTATCGCCAATTTCTAGACTATCGCCAATTTATAGACTATCGCCAATTCATAGACTATCGACAATTGATAGACTATCGCCAATTTATAGATTATCGTCAATTTATAGACTGTCGCCAATTTATATACTATCGCCAATTTATAGACTATCGCCATTTTATAGACTGTCGCCAATTTATAGACTATCGTCAATTTCTAGATTATCACCTATTTATAGATTATCGCCAATTTATAGACTATCGCCAATTTATAGACTGTCGCCAATTTATAGACTATCGCCATTTTATTGACTGTCGCCAATTTATAGATTATCGCCAATTTATAGATTATCGCCAATTTATGGATTATCGCCAATTTATAGACTGTCGCCAATTTATAGATTATCGGCAATTTATAGATTATCGCCAATTTATAGACTATCGACATTTGATAGACTATCGCCAATTTATAGATTATCGTCAATTTATAGACTGTCGCCAATTTATATACTATCGCCAATTTATAGACTATCGCCATTTTATAGATTATCGTCAATTTATAGACTGTCGCCAATTTATATACTATCGCCAATTTATAGATTATCGCCAATTTATAGACTATCGCCAATTTATAGACTGTCGCCAATTTATAGACTATCGCCATTTTATTGACTGTCGCCAATTTATAGATTATCGCCAATTTATAGATTATCGCCAATTTATGGATTATCGCCAATTTATAGACTGTCGCCAATTTATAGAATATCGCCATTTTATAGACTATCGCCAATTTATAGACTATCGACATTTGATAGACTATCGCCAATTTATAGATTATCGTCAATTTATAGACTGTCGCCAATTTATATACTATCGCCAATTTATAGACTATCGCCATTTTATAGACTGTCGCCAATTTATAGACTATCGTCAATTTAAAGACTGTCGGCATTTTATAGACTATCGCCAATTTATAGACTATCGCCATTTTATAGACTATCGCCAATTTATAGACTATCGCCATTTTATAGACTATCGCCAATTTATAGATTATCGTCAATTTATAGACTGTCGCCAATTTATAGACTATCGCCAATTTCTAGACTATCGCCAATTTATAGACTATCGCCAATTCATAGACTATCGACAATTGATAGACTATCGCCAATTTATAGATTATCGTCAATTTATAGACTGTCGCCAATTTATATACTATCGCCAATTTATAGACTATCGCCATTTTATAGACTGTCGCCAATTTATAGACTATCGTCAATTTCTAGATTATCACCTATTTATAGATTATCGCCAATTTATAGACTATCGCCAATTTATAGACTGTCGCCAATTTATAGACTATCGCCATTTTATTGACTGTCGCCAATTTATAGATTATCGCCAATTTATAGATTATCGCCAATTTATGGATTATCGCCAATTTATAGACTGTCGCCAATTTATAGATTATCGGCAATTTATAGATTATCGCCAATTTATAGACTATCGTCAATTTCTAGATTATTGCCAATTTATAGACTATCGCCATTTTATAGACTGTCGCCAATTTATAGACTACCGTCAATTTATAGAATATCGCCAACTTGTAGACTATCGCCAATTTATAGATTATCGCCAATTTATAGACTATCGTCAATTTATAGATTATCGCCAATTTATTGACTATCGCCAATTTATAGACTGTCGCCAATTTATAGAATATCGTCAATTTATAGATTATCGCCAATTTATAGATTATCGTCAATTTAAAGACTGTCGGCATTTTATAGACTATCGCCAATTTATAGACTATCGCCAATTTATAGACTATCGCCATTTTATAGACTATCGCCAATTTATAGACTATCGCCATTTTATAGACTATCGCCAATTTATAGATTATCGTCAATTTATAGACTGTCGCCAATTTATAGACTATCGCCAATTTCTAGACTATCGCCAATTCATAGACTATCGACAATTGATAGACTATCGCCAATTTATAGATTATCGTCAATTTATAGACTGTCGCCAATTTGTATACTATCGCCAATTTATAGACTATCGCCATTTTATAGACTGTCGCCAATTTATAGTTTATCGCCAACTAATAGATTATCGTCAATTTATAGACTATCGCCAATTTATAGATTATCGCCAATTTATAGACTATCGCCAGTTTATAGACTATCGTCAATTTCTAGATTATTGCCAATTTAAAGACTATCGCCATTTTATAGACTGTCGCCAATTTATAGGCTACCGTCAATTTCTAGATTATCGCCAATTTATAGACTATCGCCAATTTATAGACTGTCGCCAATTTATAGACTATCGCCATTTTATTGACTGTCGCCAATTTATAGATTATCGCCAATTTATAGATTATCGCCAATTTATGGATTATCGCCAATTTATAGACCGACGCCAATTTATAGACTATCGCCAATTTATAGACTATCGCCAATTTATAGACTATCGCTAATTTATAGATTATCGTCAATTTAGATTATCGCCAACTTATAGATTATCGCCACATTATAGACTATCGCCAATTCATAGATTATCTTCAATTTATAGATTATCGTCATTTTATAGACTATCGCCAACTTATAGATTATCGCCAATTTATAGACTATCGGCAACTTATAGATTATCGCCAATTTATAGACTATCGTCAATTTATAGATTATCGCCAATTTATTGACTATCGCCAATTTATAGACTGTCGCCAATTTATAGACTATCGTCAATTTATAGATTATCGCCAATTTATAGACTATCGCCAATTTATAGATTATCGCCAATTTATAGACTATCGCCATTTTATAGACTATCGCCAATTTATAGACTATCGCCATTTTATAAACTATCGCCAATTTATAGATTATCGTCAATTTATAGACTGTCGCCAATTTATAGACTATCGCCAATTTATGGACTATCGCCATTTTATAGACTGTCGCCAATTTATAGATTATCGCCAATTTATAGATTATCGCCAATTTATGGATTATCGCCAATTTATAGATTATCGTCATTTTATAGACTGTCGCCAATTTATAGATTATTGTCAATTTATAGATTATCGCCATATTATAGACTGTCGCCAATTTATAGACTATCGTCAATTTCTAGATTATCGCCAATTTATAGATTATCGCCAATTTATAGATTATCGCCAATTTATAGACTATCGCCATTTTATAGACTATCGCCAATTTATAGACTATCGCCATTTTATAAACTATCGCCAATTTATAGATTATCGTCAATTTATAGACTGTCGCCAATTTATAGACTATCGCCAATTTATGGACTATCGCCATTTTATAGACTGTCGCCAATTTATATACTATCGCCAATTTATAGACTATCGCCATTTTATAGACTATCGCCAACTTATAGATTATCGCCAATTTATAGACTATCGGCAACTTATAGATTATCGCCAATTTATAGACTATCGTCAATTTATAGATTATCGCCAATTTATAGACTGTCGCCAATTTATAGACTATCGTCAATTTATAGATTATCGCCAATTTATAGACTATCGCCAATTTATAGATTATCGCCAATTTATAGACTATCGCCATTTTATAGACTATCGCCAATTTATAGACTATCGCCATTTTATAAACTATCGCCAATTTATAGATTATCGTCAATTTATAGACTGTCGCCAATTTATAGACTATCGCCAATTTATGGACTATCGCCATTTTATAGACTGTCGCCAATTTATATACTATCGCCAATTTATAGACTATCGCCATTTTATAGATTATCGTCAATTTATAGACTGTCGCCAATTTATATACTATCGCCAATTTATAGATTATCGCCAATTTATAGACTATCGCCAATTTATAGACTGTCGCCAATTTATAGACTATCGCCATTTTATTGACTGTCGCCAATTTATAGATTATCGCCAATTTATAGATTATCGCCAATTTATGGATTATCGCCAATTTATAGACTGTCGCCAATTTATAGAATATCGCCATTTTATAGACTATCGCCAATTTATAGACTATCGACATTTGATAGACTATCGCCAATTTATAGATTATCGTCAATTTATAGACTGTCGCCAATTTATATACTATCGCCAATTTATAGACTATCGCCATTTTATAGACTGTCGCCAATTTATAGACTATCGTCAATTTAAAGACTGTCGGCATTTTATAGACTATCGCCAATTTATAGACTATCGCCATTTTATAGACTATCGCCAATTTATAGACTATCGCCATTTTATAGACTATCGCCAATTTATAGATTATCGTCAATTTATAGACTGTCGCCAATTTATAGACTATCGCCAATTTCTAGACTATCGCCAATTTATAGACTATCGCCAATTCATAGACTATCGACAATTGATAGACTATCGCCAATTTATAGATTATCGTCAATTTATAGACTGTCGCCAATTTATATACTATCGCCAATTTATAGACTATCGCCATTTTATAGACTGTCGCCAATTTATAGACTATGGTCAATTTCTAGATTATCACCTATTTATAGATTATCGCCAATTTATAGACTATCGCCAATTTATAGACTGTCGCCAATTTATAGACTATCGCCATTTTATTGACTGTCGCCAATTTATAGATTATCGCCAATTTATAGATTATCGCCAATTTATGGATTATCGCCAATTTATAGACTGTCGCCAATTTATAGATTATCGGCAATTTATAGATTATCGCCAATTTATAGACTATCGTCAATTTCTAGATTATTGCCAATTTATAGACTATCGCCATTTTATAGACTGTCGCCAATTTATAGACTACCGTCAATTTATAGAATATCGCCAACTTGTAGACTATCGCCAATTTATAGATTATCGCCAATTTATAGACTATCGTCAATTTATAGATTATCGCCAATTTATTGACTATCGCCAATTTATAGACTGTCGCCAATTTATAGAATATCGTCAATTTATAGATTATCGCCAATTTATAGATTATCGTCAATTTAAAGACTGTCGGCATTTTATAGACTATCGCCAATTTATAGACTATCGCCAATTTATAGACTATCGCCATTTTATAGACTATCGCCAATTTATAGACTATCGCCATTTTATAGACTATCGCCAATTTATAGATTATCGTCAATTTATAGACTGTCGCCAATTTATAGACTATCGCCAATTTCTAGACTATCGCCAATTCATAGACTATCGACAATTGATAGACTATCGCCAATTTATAGATTATCGTCAATTTATAGACTGTCGCCAATTTGTATACTATCGCCAATTTATAGACTATCGCCATTTTATAGACTGTCGCCAATTTATAGTTTATCGCCAACTAATAGATTATCGTCAATTTATAGACTATCGCCAATTTATAGATTATCGCCAATTTATAGACTATCGCCAGTTTATAGACTATCGTCAATTTCTAGATTATTGCCAATTTAAAGACTATCGCCATTTTATAGACTGTCGCCAATTTATAGGCTACCGTCAATTTCTAGATTATCGCCAATTTATAGACTATCGCCAATTTATAGACTGTCGCCAATTTATAGACTATCGCCATTTTATTGACTGTCGCCAATTTATAGATTATCGCCAATTTATAGATTATCGCCAATTTATGGATTATCGCCAATTTATAGACCGACGCCAATTTATAGACTATCGCCAATTTATAGACTATCGCCAATTTATAGACTATCGCTAATTTATAGATTATCGTCAATTTAGATTATCGCCAACTTATAGATTATCGCCACATTATAGACTATCGCCAATTCATAGATTATCTTCAATTTATAGATTATCGTCATTTTATAGACTATCGCCAACTTATAGATTATCGCCAATTTATAGACTATCGGCAACTTATAGATTATCGCCAATTTATAGACTATCGTCAATTTATAGATTATCGCCAATTTATTGACTATCGCCAATTTATAGACTGTCGCCAATTTATAGACTATCGTCAATTTATAGATTATCGCCAATTTATAGACTATCGCCAATTTATAGATTATCGCCAATTTATAGACTATCGCCATTTTATAGACTATCGCCAATTTATAGACTATCGCCATTTTATAAACTATCGCCAATTTATAGATTATCGTCAATTTATAGACTGTCGCCAATTTATAGACTATCGCCAATTTATGGACTATCGCCATTTTATAGACTGTCGCCAATTTATAGATTATCGCCAATTTATAGATTATCGCCAATTTATGGATTATCGCCAATTTATAGATTATCGTCATTTTATAGACTGTCGCCAATTTATAGATTATTGTCAATTTATAGATTATCGCCATATTATAGACTGTCGCCAATTTATAGACTATCGTCAATTTCTAGATTATCGCCAATTTATAGATTATCGCCAATTTATAGATTATCGCCAATTTATGGATTATCGCCAATTTATAGACCGACGCCAATTTATAGACTATCGCCAATTTATAGACTATCGCCAATTTATAGACTATCGCTAATTTATAGATTATCGTCAATTTAGATTATCGCCAACTTATAGATTATCGCCACATTATAGACTATCGCCAATTCATAGATTATCTTCAATTTATAGATTATCGTCATTTTATAGACTATCGCCAACTTATAGATTATCGCCAATTTATAGACTATCGGCAACTTATAGATTATCGCCAATTTATAGACTATCGTCAATTTATAGATTATCGCCAATTTATTGACTATCGCCAATTTATAGACTGTCGCCAATTTATAGACTATCGTCAATTTATAGATTATCGCCAATTTATAGACTATCGCCAATTTATAGATTATCGCCAATTTATAGACTATCGCCATTTTATAGACTATCGCCAATTTATAGACTATCGCCATTTTATAAACTATCGCCAATTTATAGATTATCGTCAATTTATAGACTGTCGCCAATTTATAGACTATCGCCAATTTATGGACTATCGCCATTTTATAGACTGTCGCCAATTTATAGATTATCGCCAATTTATAGATTATCGCCAATTTATGGATTATCGCCAATTTATAGATTATCGTCATTTTATAGACTGTCGCCAATTTATAGATTATTGTCAATTTATAGATTATCGCCATATTATAGACTGTCGCCAATTTATAGACTATCGTCAATTTCTAGATTATCGCCAATTTATAGATTATCGCCAATTTATAGACTGTCGCCAATTTATAGACCATCGTCTATTTATAGATTATCGACAACTAATAGATTATCGCCAATTTATAGACTATCGCCAATTTATAGACTATCGCCAATTCATAGACTATCGACAATTTATAGACTATCGCCAATTTATAGATTATCGTCAATTTATAGACTCTCGCCAATTTTAAGACTATCGCCAATTCATAAATTATCGTCAATTTAAAGACTATCGCCATTTTATAGACTGTCGCCAATTTATAGATTATCGCCAATTTATAGATTATCGCCAATTTATGGATTATCGCCAATTTATAGATTATCGCCAATTTATAGACTATCGTCAATTTATAGATTATCGCCAATTTATTGACTATCGCCAATTTATAGACTGTCGCCAATTTATAGAATATCGCCATTTTTTAGACTATCGCCAATTTATAGACTATCGACATTTGATAGACTATCGCCAATTTATAGATTATCGTCAATTTATAGACTGTCGCCAATTTATATACTATCGCCAATTTATAGACTATCGCCATTTTATAGACTGTCGCCAATTTATAGACTATCGTCAATTTAAAGACTGTCGGCATTTTATAGACTATCGCCAATTTATAGACTATCGCCATTTTATAGACTATCGCCAATTTATAGACTATCGCCATTTTATAGACTATCGCCAATTTATAGATTATCGTCAATTTATAGACTGTCGCCAATTTATAGACTATCGCCAATTTCTAGACTATCGCCAATTTATAGACTATCGCCAATTCATAGACTATCGACAATTGATAGACTATCGCCAATTTATAGATTATCGTCAATTTATAGACTGTCGCCAATTTATATACTATCGCCAATTTATAGACTATCGCCATTTTATAGACTGTCGCCAATTTATAGACTATCGTCAATTTCTAGATTATCACCTATTTATAGATTATCGCCAATTTATAGACTATCGCCAATTTATAGACTGTCGCCAATTTATAGACTATCGCCATTTTATTGACTGTCGCCAATTTATAGATTATCGCCAATTTATAGATTATCGCCAATTTATGGATTATCGCCAATTTATAGACTGTCGCCAATTTATAGATTATCGGCAATTTATAGATTATCGCCAATTTATAGACTATCGTCAATTTCTAGATTATTGCCAATTTATAGACTATCGCCATTTTATAGACTGTCGCCAATTTATAGACTACCGTCAATTTATAGAATATCGCCAACTTGTAGACTATCGCCAATTTATAGATTATCGCCAATTTATAGACTATCGTCAATTTATAGATTATCGCCAATTTATTGACTATCGCCAATTTATAGACTGTCGCCAATTTATAGAATATCGTCAATTTATAGATTATCGCCAATTTATAGATTATCGTCAATTTAAAGACTGTCGGCATTTTATAGACTATCGCCAATTTATAGACTATCGCCAATTTATAGACTATCGCCATTTTATAGACTATCGCCAATTTATAGACTATCGCCATTTTATAGACTATCGCCAATTTATAGATTATCGTCAATTTATAGACTGTCGCCAATTTATAGACTATCGCCAATTTCTAGACTATCGCCAATTCATAGACTATCGACAATTGATAGACTATCGCCAATTTATAGATTATCGTCAATTTATAGACTGTCGCCAATTTGTATACTATCGCCAATTTATAGACTATCGCCATTTTATAGACTGTCGCCAATTTATAGTTTATCGCCAACTAATAGATTATCGTCAATTTATAGACTATCGCCAATTTATAGATTATCGCCAATTTATAGACTATCGCCAGTTTATAGACTATCGTCAATTTCTAGATTATTGCCAATTTAAAGACTATCGCCATTTTATAGACTGTCGCCAATTTATAGGCTACCGTCAATTTCTAGATTATCGCCAATTTATAGACTATCGCCAATTTATATACTGTCGCCAATTTATAGACTATCGCCATTTTATTGACTGTCGCCAATTTATAGATTATCGCCAATTTATAGATTATCGCCAATTTATGGATTATCGCCAATTTATAGACCGACGCCAATTTATAGACTATCGCCAATTTATAGACTATCGCCAATTTATAGACTATCGGTAATTTATAGATTATCGTCAATTTAGATTATCGCCAACTTATAGATTATCGCCACATTATAGACTATCGCCAATTCATAGATTATCTTCAATTTATAGATTATCGTCATTTTATAGACTATCGCCAACTTATAGATTATCGCCAATTTATAGACTATCGGCAACTTATAGATTATCGCCAATTTATAGACTATCGTCAATTTATAGATTATCGCCAATTTATTGACTATCGCCAATTTATAGACTGTCGCCAATTTATAGACTATCGTCAATTTATAGATTATCGCCAATTTATGGACTATCGCCAATTTATAGATTATCGCCAATTTATAGACTATCGCCATTTTATAGACTATCGCCAATTTATAGACTATCGCCATTTTATAAACTATCGCCAATTTATAGATTATCGTCAATTTATAGACTGTCGCCAATTTATAGACTATCGCCAATTTATGGACTATCGCCATTTTATAGACTGTCGCCAATTTATAGATTATCGCCAATTTATAGATTATCGCCAATTTATGGATTATCGCCAATTTATAGATTATCGTCATTTTATAGACTGTCGCCAATTTATAGATTATTGTCAATTTATAGATTATCGCCATATTATAGACTGTCGCCAATTTATAGACTATCGTCAATTTCTAGATTATCGCCAATTTATAGATTATCGCCAATTTATAGATTATCGCCAATTTATGGATTATCGCCAATTTATAGACCGACGCCAATTTATAGACTATCGCCAATTTATAGACTATCGCCAATTTATAGACTATCGCTAATTTATAGATTATCGTCAATTTAGATTATCGCCAACTTATAGATTATCGCCACATTATAGACTATCGCCAATTCATAGATTATCTTCAATTTATAGATTATCGTCATTTTATAGACTATCGCCAACTTATAGATTATCGCCAATTTATAGACTATCGGCAACTTATAGATTATCGCCAATTTATAGACTATCGTCAATTTATAGATTATCGCCAATTTATTGACTATCGCCAATTTATAGACTGTCGCCAATTTATAGACTATCGTCAATTTATAGATTATCGCCAATTTATAGACTATCGCCAATTTATAGATTATCGCCAATTTATAGACTATCGCCATTTTATAGACTATCGCCAATTTATAGACTATCGCCATTTTATAAACTATCGCCAATTTATAGATTATCGTCAATTTATAGACTGTCGCCAATTTATAGACTATCGCCAATTTATGGACTATCGCCATTTTATAGACTGTCGCCAATTTATAGATTATCGCCAATTTATAGATTATCGCCAATTTATGGATTATCGCCAATTTATAGATTATCGTCATTTTATAGACTGTCGCCAATTTATAGATTATTGTCAATTTATAGATTATCGCCATATTATAGACTGTCGCCAATTTATAGACTATCGTCAATTTCTAGATTATCGCCAATTTATAGATTATCGCCAATTTATAGACTGTCGCCAATTTATAGACCATCGTCTATTTATAGATTATCGACAACTAATAGATTATCGTCAATTTATAGATTATCGCCAATTTATAGACTATCGTCAATTTATAGATTATCGCCAATTTATAGATTATCGTCAATTTAAAGACTATCGGCAATTTATAAACTATCGCCAATTTATAGACTATCGTCAATTTATAGAATATCGCCAATTTATTGACTATCGACATTTTATAGACTGTCGCCAATTTATAGTTTATCGCCAACTAATAGATTATCGTCAATTTATAGACTATCGCCAATTTATAGATTATCGCCAATTTATAGACTATCGCCAGTTTATAGACTATCGTCAATTTCTAGATTATTGCCAATGTAAAGACTATCGCCATTTTATAGACTGTCGCCAATTTATAGGCTACCGTCAATTTCTAGATTATCGCCAATTTATAGACTATCGCCATTTTATAGACTGTCGCCAATTTATAGACTACCGTCAATTTATAGACTATCGCCAACTTATAGACTATCGCCAATTTATAGACTATCGTCAATTTATGGATTATCGCCAATTTATAGATTACCGCCATTTTATAGATTATCGTCAATTTATTGATTATCGCCACTTCATAGATTATCGCCATTTTATAGACAGTCGCCAATTTATAGACTATCGTCAATTTCTAGATTATCGCCAATTTATAGATTATCGTCAATTTAAAGACTATCGGCAATTTATAGACTGTCGTCAATTTATAGATTATCGCCAATTTATAGACTATCGCCATTTTATAGACGGTCGCCAATTTATAGATTATCGTCAATTTATAGATTATCGCCAATTTATAGATTATCGCCAATTTATAGACTATCGCCAATTTATAGACTATCGCCAATTTATGGATTATCGCCAATTTATAGACTGTCGCCAATTTATAGACTATCGCCAATTTATAGACTATCGTCAATTTATAGACTATCGCCAATTTATAGATTATCGTCAATTTATAGACTGTCGCCAATTTATAAACTATCGCCAATTTATAGACTATCGCCATTTTATAGACTGTCGCCAATTTATAGACTATCGCCAATTTATAGACTATCGTCAATTTATAGATTATCTTCAATTTATAGATTATCGTCAATTTATAGACTATCGCCAATTTAAAGACTATCGCCAATTCATAGATTATCGCCAATTTATAGATTATCGTCAATTTAAAGACTATCGCCAATTTATAGACTATCGCCAATTTATAGACTATCGCCCTTTTATATACTATCGTCAATTTCTAGATTATCGCCAATTTATAGACTATCGTCATTTTATGGACTGTCGCCAATTTATAAACTACCGGCAATTTATAGACTATCGCCAACTTATAGACTATCGCCAATTTATAGACTATCGTCAATTAATGGATTATCGCCAATTTATTGACTGTCGCCAATTTATAGATTATCGCCAATTTATATACTATCGCCATTTTATAGACTGTCGCCAATTTATGGATTATCGGCAATTTATAGATTATCGCCATTTTATAGACCGTCGCCAATTTATAGATTATCGCCAATTCATAGACTATCGCCAATTTATAGATTATCGCCAATTTATAGATTATCGTCAATTTATAGAATATCGCCATTTTATAGACTGTCGCCAATTTATAGATTATCGGCAATTTATAGATTATCGCCATTTTATAGACAGTCGCCAATTTATAGATTATCGCCAATTCATAGACTATCGCCAATTTATAGATTATCGCCAATTTATAGATTATCGTCAATTTAAAGGCTATCGCCAATTTATAGACTATCGCCAATTTATAGACTATCGCCATTTTATAGACTGTCGCCAATTTATAGACTATCGTCTATTTATAGATTATCGTCAATTTATAGATTATCGCCAATTTATAGATTATCGCCAATTTATAGACTGTCGCCAATTTATAGACTATCGCCAATTTATAGACTATCGCCATTTTATGGACTGTCGCCAATTTATAAACTACCGGCAATTTATAGACTATCGCCAATTTATAGATTATCGCCAATTTATAGACTGTCGTCAATTTATAGATTATCGCCAATTTATAGACTATCGCCATTTTATAGACTGTCGCCAATTTATAGATTATCGGCAATTTATAGATTATCGCCATTTTATAGACCGTCGCCAATTTATAGATTATCGCCAATTCATACACTATCGCCAATTTATAGATTATCGCCAATTTATAGATTATCGTCAATTTAAAGACTATCGCCAATTTATAGATTATCGTCAATTTATAGAATATCGCCATTTTATAGACTGTCGCCAATTTATAGATTATCGGCAATTTATAGATTATCGCCATTTTATAGACCGTCGCCAATTTATAGATTATCGCCAATTCATAGACTATCGCCAATTTATAGATTATCGCCAATTTATAGATTATCGTCAATTTAAAGACTATCGCCAATTTATAGACTATCGTCAATTTATAGACTATTGTCAATTTAAAGACTATCGGCAATTTATAGACTGTCGTCAATTTATAGATTATCGCCATTTTATAGACGGTCGCCAATTTATAGACTATCGCCATTTTATAGACGGTCGCCAATTTATAGATTATCGTCAATTTATAGATTATTGCCAATTTATAGATTATCGCCAATTTATAGACTATCGCCAATTTATAGACTATCGCCAATTTATAGATTATCGACAACTAATAGATTATCGTCAATTTATAGATTATCGCCAATTTATAGACTATCGTCAATTTATAGATTATCGCCAATTTATAGATTATCGTCAATTTAAAGACTATCGGCAATTTATAAACTATCGCCAATTTATAGACTATCGTCAATTTATAGAATATCGCCAATTTATTGACCATCGACATTTTATAGACTGTCGCCAATTTATAGTTTATCGCCAACTAATAGATTATCGTCAATTTATTGACTGTCGCCAATTTATAGATTATCGCCAATTTATATACTATCGCCATTTTATAGACTGTCGCCAATTTATGGATTATCGGCAATTTATAGATTATCGCCATTTTATAGACCGTCGCCAATTTATAGATTATCGCCAATTCATAGACTATCGCCAATTTATAGATTATCGCCAATTTATAGATTATCGTCAATTTATAGAATATCGCCATTTTATAGACTGTCGCCAATTTATAGATTATCGGCAATTTATAGATTATCGCCATTTTATAGACAGTCGCCAATTTATAGATTATCGCCAATTCATAGACTATCGCCAATTTATAGATTATCGCCAATTTATAGATTATCGTCAATTTAAAGGCTATCGCCAATTTATAGACTATCGCCAATTTATAGACTATCGCCATTTTATAGACTGTCGCCAATTTATAGACTATCGTCTATTTATAGATTATCGTCAATTTATAGATTATCGCCAATTTATAGATTATCGCCAATTTATAGACTGTCGCCAATTTATAGACTATCGCCAATTTATAGACTATCGCCATTTTATGGACTGTCGCCAATTTATAAACTACCGGCAATTTATAGACTATCGCCAATTTATAGATTATCGCCAATTTATAGACTGTCGTCAATTTATAGATTATCGCCAATTTATAGACTATCGCCATTTTATAGACTGTCGCCAATTTATAGATTATCGGCAATTTATAGATTATCGCCATTTTATAGACCGTCGCCAATTTATAGATTATCGCCAATTCATACACTATCGCCAATTTATAGATTATCGCCAATTTATAGATTATCGTCAATTTAAAGACTATCGCCAATTTATAGATTATCGTCAATTTATAGAATATCGCCATTTTATAGACTGTCGCCAATTTATAGATTATCGGCAATTTATAGATTATCGCCATTTTATAGACCGTCGCCAATTTATAGATTATCGCCAATTCATAGACTATCGCCAATTTATAGATTATCGCCAATTTATAGATTATCGTCAATTTAAAGACTATCGCCAATTTATAGACTATCGTCAATTTATAGACTATTGTCAATTTAAAGACTATCGGCAATTTATAGACTGTCGTCAATTTATAGATTATCGCCATTTTATAGACGGTCGCCAATTTATAGACTATCGCCATTTTATAGACGGTCGCCAATTTATAGATTATCGTCAATTTATAGATTATTGCCAATTTATAGATTATCGCCAATTTATAGACTATCGCCAATTTATAGACTATCGCCAATTTATAGATTATCGACAACTAATAGATTATCGTCAATTTATAGATTATCGCCAATTTATAGACTATCGTCAATTTATAGATTATCGCCAATTTATAGATTATCGTCAATTTAAAGACTATCGGCAATTTATAAACTATCGCCAATTTATAGACTATCGTCAATTTATAGAATATCGCCAATTTATTGACCATCGACATTTTATAGACTGTCGCCAATTTATAGTTTATCGCCAACTAATAGATTATCGTCAATTTATAGACTATCGCCAATTTATAGATTATCGCCAATTTATAGACTATCGCCAGTTTATAGACTATCGTCAATTTCTAGATTATTGCCAATTTAAAGACTATCGCCATTTTTAGACTGACGCCAATTTATAGGCTACCGTCAATTTCTAGATTATCGCCAATTTATAGACTATCGCCATTTTATAGACTGTCGCCAATTTATAGACTACCGTCAATTTATAGACTATCGCCAACTTATAGACTATCGCCAATTTATAGACTATCGTCAATTTATGGATTATCGCCAATTTATAGATTACCGCCATTTTATAGATTATCGTCAATTTATTGATTATCGCCACTTCATAGATTATCGCCATTTTATAGACAGTCGCCAATTTATAGACTATCGTCAATTTCTAGATTATCGCCAATTTATAGATTATCGTCAATTTAAAGACTATCGGCAATTTATAGACTGTCGTCAATTTATAGATTATCGCCAATTTATAGACTATCGCCATTTTATAGACGGTCGCCAATTTATAGATTATCGTCAATTTATAGATTATCGCCAATTTATAGATTATCGCCAATTTATAGACTATCGCCAATTTATAGACTATCGCCAATTTATGGATTATCGCCAATTTATAGACTGTCGCCAATTTATAGACTATCGCCAATTTATAGACTATCGTCAATTTATAGACTATCGCCAATTTATAGATTATCGTCAATTTATAGACTGTCGCCAATTTATAAACTATCGCCAATTTATAGACTATCGCCATTTTATAGACTATCGCCAATTCATAGATTATCTTCAATTTATAGATTATCGTCAATTTATAGATTATCGTCAATTTATAGATTATCGCCAATTTATAGACTATCGCCAATTTAAAGACTATCGCCAATTCATAGACTATCGCCAATTTATAGATTATCGCCAATTTATAGAATATCGTCAATTTAAAGACTATCGCCAATTTATAGACTATCGCCAATTTATAGACTATCGCCATTTTATAGACTGTCGCCAATTTATAGACTATCGCCAATTCATAGATTATCTTCAATTTATAGATTATCGTCAATTTATAGATTATCGTCAATTTAAAGACTATCGCCAATTTATAGACTATCGCCAATTTATAGACTATCGCCATTTTATGGACTGTCGCCAATTTATAAACTACCGGCAATTTATAGACTATCGCCAACTTATAGACTATCGCCAATTTATAGACTATCGTCAATTAATGGATTATCGCCAATCTATTGACTGTCGCCAATTTATAGATTATCGCCAATTTATAGACTATCGCCATTTTATAGACTGTCGCCAATTTATAGATTATCGGCAATTTATAGATTATCGCCATTTTATAGACCGTCGCCAATTTATAGATTATCGCCAATTCATAGACTATCGCCAATTTATAGATTATCGCCAATTTATAGATTATCGTCAATTTAAAGACTATCGCCAATTTATAGATTATCGTCAATTTATAGACTATCGCCATTTTATAGACTGTCGCCAATTTATAGATTATCGGCAATTTATAGATTATCGCCATTTTATAGACAGTCGCCAATTTATAGATTATCGCCAATTCATAGACTATCGCCAATTTATAGATTATCGCCAATTTATAGATTATCGTCAATTTAAAGACTATCGCTAATTTATAGACCATCGCCAATTTATAGACTATCGCCATTTTATAGACTGTCGCCAATTTATAGACTATCGTCTGTTTATAGATTATCGTCAATTTATAGATTATCGCCAATTTATAGATTATCGCCAATTTAAAGACTGTCGCCAAATTATAGACTATCGCCAATTTATAGACTATCGTCAATTTATAGACTATTGTCAATTTAAAGACTATCGGCAATTTATAGACTGTCGTCAATTTATAGATTATCGCCAATTTATAGACTATCGCCAATTTATAGACTATCGCCATTTTATAGACGGTCGCCAATTTATAGATTATCGTCAATTTATAGATTATTGGCAATTTATAGATTATCGCCAATTTATAGACTATCGCCAATTTATAGACATCGCCAATTTATAGACTATCGCCAATTTATGGATTATCGCCAATTTATAGACTGTCGCCAATTTATAGACTATCGCCAATTTATAGACTATCGTCAATTTATAGACTATCGCCAATTTATAGATTATCGTCAATTTATAGACTGTCGCCAATTTATAAACTATCGCCAATTTATAGACTATCGCCATTTTATAAACTGTCGCCAATTTATAGATTATCGCCAATTTATGGATTATCGCCAATTTATAGACCGACGCCAATTTATAGACTATCGCCAATTTATAGACTATCGCCAATTTATAGACTATCGCTAATTTATAGATTATCGTCAATTTAGATTATCGCCAACTTATAGATTATCGCCACATTATAGACTATCGCCAATTCATAGATTATCTTCAATTTATAGATTATCGTCATTTTATAGACTATCGCCAACTTATAGATTATCGCCAATTTATAGACTATCGGCAACTTATAGATTATCGCCAATTTATAGACTATCGTCAATTTATAGATTATCGCCAATTTATTGACTATCGCCAATTTATAGACTGTCGCCAATTTATAGACTATCGTCAATTTATAGATTATCGCCAATTTATAGACTATCGTCAATTTATAGATTATCGCCAATTTATAGACTATCGCCATTTTATAGACTATCGCCAATTTATAGACTATCGCCATTTTATAAACTATCGCCAATTTATAGATTATCGTCAATTTATAGACTGTCGCCAATTTATAGACTATCGCCAATTTATGGACTATCGCCATTTTATAGACTGTCGCCAATTTATAGATTATCGCCAATTTATAGATTATCGCCAATTTATGGATTATCGCCAATTTATAGATTATCGTCATTTTATAGACTGTCGCCAATTTATAGATTATTGTCAATTTATAGATTATCGCCATATTATAGACTGTCGCCAATTTATAGACTATCGTCAATTTCTAGATTATCGCCAATTTATAGATTATCGCCAATTTATAGACTGTCGCCAATTTATAGACTATCGTCTATTTATAGATTATCGACAACTAATAGATTATCGTCAATTTATAGATTATCGCCAATTTATAGACTATCGTCAATTTATAGATTATCGCCAATTTATAGATTATCGTCAATTTAAAGACTATCGGCAATTTATAAACTATCGCCAATTTATAGACTATCGTCAATTTATAGAATATCGCCAATTTATTGACTATCGACATTTTATAGACTGTCGCCAATTTATAGTTTATCGCCAACTAATAGATTATCGTCAATTTATAGACTATCGCCAATTTATAGATTATCGCCAATTTATAGACTATCGCCAGTTTATAGACTATCGTCAATTTCTAGATTATTGCCAATGTAAAGACTATCGCCATTTTATAGACTGTCGCCAATTTATAGGCTACCGTCAATTTCTAGATTATCGCCAATTTATAGACTATCGCCATTTTATAGACTGTCGCCAATTTATAGACTACCGTCAATTTATAGACTATCGCCAACTTATAGACTATCGCCAATTTATAGACTATCGTCAATTTATGGATTATCGCCAATTTATAGATTACCGCCATTTTATAGATTATCGTCAATTTATTGATTATCGCCACTTCATAGATTATCGCCATTTTATAGACAGTCGCCAATTTATAGACTATCGTCAATTTCTAGATTATCGCCAATTTATAGATTATCGTCAATTTAAAGACTATCGGCAATTTATAGACTGTCGTCAATTTATAGATTATCGCCAATTTATAGACTATCGCCATTTTATAGACGGTCGCCAATTTATAGATTATCGTCAATTTATAGATTATCGCCAATTTATAGATTATCGCCAATTTATAGACTATCGCCAATTTATAGACTATCGCCAATTTATGGATTATCGCCAATTTATAGACTGTCGCCAATTTATAGACTATCGCCAATTTATAGACTATCGTCAATTTATAGACTATCGCCAATTTATAGATTATCGTCAATTTATAGACTGTCGCCAATTTATAAACTATCGCCAATTTATAGACTATCGCCATTTTATAGACTGTCGCCAATTTATAGACTATCGCCAATTCATAGATTATCTTCAATTTATAGATTATCGTCAATTTATAGACTATCGCCAATTTAAAGACTATCGCCAATTCATAGATTATCGTCATTTTATAGATTATCGTCATTCTATAGACTATCGCCAACTTATAGATTATCTTCAATTTATAGATTATCGTCATTTTATAGACTATCGCCAACTTATAGATTATCGCCAATTTATAGATTATCGTCAATTTAAAGACTATCGCCAATTTATAGACTATCGCCAATTTATAGACTATCGCTAATTTATAGATTATGGCCATTTTATGGACTGTCGCCAATTTATAAACTACCGGCAATTTATAGACTATCGCCAACTTATAGACTATCGCCAATTTATAGACTATCGTCAATTAATGGATTATCGCCAATTTATAGATTATCTTCAATTTATAGATTATCGTCATTTTATAGACTATCGCCAACTTATAGATTATCGCCAATTTATAGATTATCGTCAATTTAAAGACTATCGCCCTTTTATATACTATCGTCAATTTCTAGATTATCGCCAATTTATAGACTATCGCCATTTTATGGACTGTCGCCAATTTATAAACTACCGGCAATTTATAGACTATCGCCAACTTATAGACTATCGCCAATTTATAGACTATCGTCAATTAATAGACTATCGCCAACTTATAGATTATCTTCAATTTATAGACTACCGTCAATTTATAGACTATCGCCAACTTATAGACTATCGCCAATTTATAGACTATCGTCAATTTATGGATTATCGCCAATTTATAGATTACCGCCATTTTATAGATTATCGTCAATTTATTGATTATCGCCACTTCATAGATTATCGCCATTTTATAGACAGTCGCCAATTTATAGACTATCGTCAATTTCTAGATTATCGCCAATTTATAGATTATCGTCAATTTAAAGACTATCGGCAATTTATAGACTGTCGTCAATTTATAGATTATCGCCAATTTATAGACTATCGCCATTTTATAGACGGTCGCCAATTTATAGATTATCGTCAATTTATAGATTATCGCCAATTTATAGATTATCGCCAATTTATAGACTATCGCCAATTTATAGACTATCGCCAATTTATGGATTATCGCCAATTTATAGACTGTCGCCAATTTATAGACTATCGCCAATTTATAGACTATCGTCAATTTATAGACTATCGCCAATTTATAGATTATCGTCAATTTATAGACTGTCGCCAATTTATAAACTATCGCCAATTTATAGACTATCGCCATTTTATAGACTGTCGCCAATTTATAGACTATCGCCAATTCATAGATTATCTTCAATTTATAGATTATCGTCAATTTATAGACTATCGCCAATTTAAAGACTATCGCCAATTCATAGATTATCGTCATTTTATAGATTATCGTCATTCTATAGACTATCGCCAACTTATAGATTATCTTCAATTTATAGATTATCGTCATTTTATAGACTATCGCCAACTTATAGATTATCGCCAATTTATAGATTATCGTCAATTTAAAGACTATCGCCAATTTATAGACTATCGCCAATTTATAGACTATCGCTAATTTATAGATTATGGCCATTTTATGGACTGTCGCCAATTTATAAACTACCGGCAATTTATAGACTATCGCCAACTTATAGACTATCGCCAATTTATAGACTATCGTCAATTAATGGATTATCGCCAATTTATAGATTATCTTCAATTTATAGATTATCGTCATTTTATAGACTATCGCCAACTTATAGATTATCGCCAATTTATAGATTATCGTCAATTTAAAGACTATCGCCCTTTTATATACTATCGTCAATTTCTAGATTATCGCCAATTTATAGACTATCGCCATTTTATGGACTGTCGCCAATTTATAAACTACCGGCAATTTATAGACTATCGCCAACTTATAGACTATCGCCAATTTATAGACTATCGTCAATTAATAGACTATCGCCAACTTATAGATTATCTTCAATTTATAGATTATCGTCATTTTATAGACTATCGCCAACTTATAGATTATCGCCAATTTATAGATTATCGTCAATTTAAAGACTATCGCCCTTTTATATACTATCGTCAATTTCTAGATTATCGCCAATTTATAGACTATCGCCATTTTATGGACTGTCGCCAATTTATAAACTACCGGCAATTTATAGACTATCGCCAACTTATAGACTATCGCCAATTTATAGACTATCGTCAATTAATGGATTATCGCCAATTTATTGACTGTCGCCAATTTATAGATTATCGCCAATTTATAGACTATCGCCATTTTATAGACTGTCGCCAATTTATAGATTATCGGCAATTTATAGATTATCGCCATTTTATAGACCGTCGCCAATTTATAGATTATCGCCAATTCATAGACTATCGCCAATTTATAGATTATCGCCAATTTATAGATTATCGTCAATTTATAGAATATCGCCATTTTATAGACTGTCGCCAATTTATAGATTATCGGCAATTTATAGATTATCGCCATTTTATAGACAGTCGCCAATTTATAGATTATCGCCAATTCATAGACTATCGCCAATTTATAGATTATCGCCAATTTATAGATTATCGTCAATTTAAAGACTATCGCCAATTTATAGACTATCGCCAATTTATAGACTATCGCCATTTTATAGACTGTCGCCAATTTATAGACTATCGTCTATTTATAGATTATCGTCAATTTATAGATTATCGCCAATTTATAGATTATCGCCAATTTATAGACTGTCGCCAATTTATAGACTATCGCCAATTTATAGACTATCGCCATTTTATGGACTGTCGCCAATTTATAAACTACCGGCAATTTATAGACTATCGCCAATTTATAGATTATCGCCAATTTATAGACTGTCGTCAATTTATAGATTATCGCCAATTTATAGACTATCGCCATTTTATAGACTGTCGCCAATTTATAGATTATCGGCAATTTATAGATTATCGCCATTTTATAGACCGTCGCCAATTTATAGATTATCGCCAATTCATAGACTATCGCCAATTTATAGATTATCGCCAATTTATAGATTATCGTCAATTTAAAGACTATCGCCAATTTATAGATTATCGTCAATTTATAGAATATCGCCATTTTATAGACTGTCGCCAATTTATAGATTATCGGCAATTTATAGATTATCGCCATTTTATAGACCGTCGCCAATTTATAGATTATCGCCAATTCATAGACTATCGCCAATTTATAGATTATCGCCAATTTATAGATTATCGTCAATTTAAAGACTATCGCCAATTTATAGACTATCGTCAATTTATAGACTATTGTCAATTTAAAGACTATCGGCAATTTATAGACTGTCGTCAATTTATAGATTATCGCCAATTTATAGACTATCGCCAATTTATAGACTATCGCCATTTTATAGACGGTCGCCAATTTATAGATTATCGTCAATTTATAGATTATTGCCAATTTATAGATTATCGCCAATTTATAGACTATCGCCAATTTATAGACTATCGCCAATTTATAGATTATCGACAACTAATAGATTATCGTCAATTTATAGATTATCGCCAATTTATAGACTATCGTCAATTTATAGATTATCGCCAATTTATAGATTATCGTCAATTTAAAGACTATCGGCAATTTATAAACTATCGCCAATTTATAGACTATCGTCAATTTATAGAATATCGCCAATTTATTGACCATCGACATTTTATAGACTGTCGCCAATTTATAGTTTATCGCCAACTAATAGATTATCGTCAATTTATAGACTATCGCCAATTTATAGATTATCGCCAATTTATAGACTATCGCCAGTTTATAGACTATCGTCAATTTCTAGATTATTGCCAATTTAAAGACTATCGCCATTTTATAGACTGTCGCCAATTTATAGGTTACCGTCAATTTCTAGATTATCGCCAATTTATAGACTATCGCCATTTTATAGACTGTCGCCAATTTATAGACTACCGTCAATTTATAGACTATCGCCAACTTATAGACTATCGCCAATTTATAGACTATCGTCAATTTATGGATTATCGCCAATTTATAGATTACCGCCATTTTATAGATTATCGTCAATTTATTGATTATCGCCACTTCATAGATTATCGCCATTTTATAGACAGTCGCCAATCTATAGACTATCGTCAATTTCTAGATTATCGCCAATTTATAGATTATCGTCAATTTAAAGATTATCGCCAATTTATAGACTATCGCCATTTTATAGACGGTCGCCAATTTATAGATTATCGTCAATTTATAGATTATCGCCAATTTATAGATTATCGCCAATTTATAGACTATCGCCAATTTATAGACTATCGCCAATTTATGGATTATCGCCAATTTATAGACTGTCGCCAATTTATAGACTATCGCCAATTTATAGACTATCGTCAATTTATAGACTATCGCCAATTTATAGATTATCGTCAATTTATAGACTGTCGCCAATTTATAAACTATCGCCAATTTATAGACTATCGCCATTTTATAGACTATCGTCAATTCATAGATTATCTTCAATTTATAGATTATCGTCAATTTATAGATTATCGTCAATTTATAGATTATCGCCAATTTATAGACTATCGCCAATTTAAAGACTGTCGCCAATTCATAGACTATCGCCAATTTATAGATTATCGCCAATTTATAGAATATCGTCAATTTAAAGACTATCGCCAATTTATAGACTATCGCCAATTTATAGACTATCGCTATTTTATAGACTGTCGCCAATTTATAGACTATCGCCAATTCATAGATTATCTTCAATTTATAGATTATCGTCAATTTATAGATTATCGTCAATTTAAAGACTATCGCCAATTTATAGACTATCGCCAATTTATAGACTATCGCCATTTTATGGACTGTCGCCAATTTATAAACTACCGGCAATTTATAGACTATCGCCAACTTATAGACTATCGCCAATTTATAGACTATCGTCAATTAATGGATTATCGCCAATCTATTGACTGTCGCCAATTTATAGATTATCGCCAATTTATAGACTATCGCCATTTTATAGACTGTCGCCAATTTATAGATTATCGGCAATTTTTAGATTATCGCCATTTTATAGACCGTCGCCAATTTATAGATTATCGCCAATTCATAGACTATCGCCAATTTATAGATTATCGCCAATTTATAGATTATCGTCAATTTAAAGACTATCGCCAATTTATAGATTATCGTCAATTTATAGACTATCGCCATTTTATAGACTGTCGCCAATTTATAGATTATCGGCAATTTATAGATTATCGCCATTTTATAGACAGTCGCCAATTTATAGATTATCGCCAATTCATAGACTATCGCCAATTTATAGATTATCGCCAATTTATAGATTATCGTCAATTTAAAGACTATCGCTAATTTATAGACCATCGCCAATTTATAGACTATCGCCATTTTATAGACTGTCGCCAATTTATAGACTATCGTCTGTTTATAGATTATCGTCAATTTATAGATTATCGCCAATTTATAGATTATCGCCAATTTATAGACTGTCGCCAAATTATAGACTATCGCCAATTTATAGACTATCGTCAATTTATAGACTATTGTCAATTTAAAGACTATCGGCAATTTATAGACTGTCGTCAATTTATAGATTATCGCCAATTTATAGACTATCGCCAATTTATAGACTATCGCCATTTTATAGACGGTCGCCAATTTATAGATTATCGTCAATTTATAGATTATTGGCAATTTATAGATTATCGCAAATTTATAGACTATCGCCAATTTATAGACATCGCCAATTTATAGACTATCGCCAATTTATGGATTATCGCCAATTTATAGACTGTCGCCAATTTATAGACTATCGCCAATTTATAGACTATCGTCAATTTATAGACTATCGCCAATTTATAGATTATCGTCAATTTATAGACTGTCGCCAATTTATAAACTATCGCCAATTTATAGACTATCGCCATTTTATAAACTGTCGCCAATTTATAGATTATCGCCAATTTATAGATTATCGCCAATTTATAGACTGTCGCCAATTTATAGACTATCACCTATTTATAGACTATCGCCAATTTATAGACTATCGCTAATTTATAGATTATCGTCAGTTTAGATTATCGCCAACTTATAGATTATCGCCACATTATAGACTATCGCCAATTCATAGATTATCTTCAATTTATAGCTTATCGTCAATTTATAGATTATCGTCAATTTATAGATTATCGCCAATTTATAGACTATCGCCATTTTATAGACTGTCGCCAATTTATAGACTATCGCCAATTCATAGATTATCTTCAATTTATAGATTATCGTCAATTTATAGACTATCGCCAATTTAAAGACTATCGCCAATTCATAGATTATCGCCAATTTATAGATTATCGTCAATTTAAAGACTATCGCCAATTTATAGACTATCGCCAATTTATAGACTATCGCCCTTTTATATACTATCGTCAATTTCTAGATTATCGCCAATTTATAGACTATCGCCATTTTATGGACTGTCGCCAATTTATAAACTACCGGCAATTTATAGACTATCGCCAACTTATAGACTATCGCCAATTTATAGACTATCGTCAATTAATGGATTATCGCCAATCTATTGACTGTCGCCAATTTATAGATTATCGCCAATTTATAGACTATCGCCATTTTATAGACTGTCGCCAATTTATAGATTATCGGCAATTTATAGATTATCGCCATTTTATAGACCGTCGCCAATTTATAGATTATCGCCAATTCATAGACTATCGCCAATTTATAGATTATCGCCAATTTATAGATTATCGTCAATTTAAAAACTATCGCCAATTTATAGATTATCGTCAATTTATAGACTATCGCCATTTTATAGACTGTCGCCAATTTATAGATTATCGGCAATTTATAGATTATCGCCATTTTATAGACAGTCGCCAATTTATAGATTATCGCCAATTCATAGACTATCGCCAATTTATAGATTATCGCCAATTTATAGATTATCGTCAATTTAAAGACTATCGCTAATTTATAGACCATCGCCAATTTATAGACTATCGCCATTTTATAGACTGTCGCCAATTTATAGACTATCGTCTGTTTATAGATTATCGTCAATTTATAGATTATCGCCAATTTATAGATTATCGCCAATTTATAGACTGTCGCCAATTTATAGACTATCGCCAATTTATAGACTATCGTCAATTTATAGACTATTGTCAATTTAAAGACTATCGGCAATTTATAGACTGTCGTCAATTTATAGATTATCGCCAATTTATAGACTATCGCCATTTTATAGACGGTCGCCAATTTATAGACTATCGTCTGTTTATAGATTATCGTCAATTTATAGATTATCGTCAATTTATAGATTATCGCCAATTTATAGATTATCGCCAATTTATAGACTGTCGCCAATTTATAGACTATCGCCAATTTATAGACTATCGTCAATTTATAGACTATCGCCAATTTATAGATTATCGTCAATTTATAGACTGTCGCCAATTTATAAACTATCGCCAATTTATAGACTATCGCCATTTTATAAACTGTCGCCAATTTATAGATTATCGCCAATTTATAGATTATCGCCAATTTATAGACTGTCGCCAATTTATAGACTATCGCCTATTTATAGACTATCGCCAATTTATAGACTATCGCTAATTTATAGATTATCGTCAGTTTAGATTATCGCCAACTTATAGATTATCGACACATTATAGACTATCGCCAATTCATAGATTATCTTCAATTTATAGATTATCGTCAATTTATAGATTATCGTCAATTTATAGATTATCGCCAATTTATAGACTATCGCCAATTTAAAGACTATCGCCAATTCATAGACTATCGCCAATTTATAGATTATCGCCAATTTATAGAATATCGTCAATTTAAAGACTATCGCCAATTTATAGATTATCGCCAATTTATAGACTATCGCCATTTTATAGACTGTCGACAATTTATAGACTATCGCCAATTCATAGATTATCTTCAATTTATAGATTATCGTCAATTTATAGATTATCGTCAATTTATAGATTATCGCCAATTTATAGACTATCGCCAATTCATAGATTATCGCCAATTTATAGATTATCGTCAATTTATAGATTATCGTCAATTTAAAGACTATCGCCAATTTATAGACTATCGCCAATTTATAGACCATCGCCCTTTTATATACTATCGTCAATTTCTAGATTATCGCCAATTTATAGACTATCGCCATTTTATGGACTGTCGCCAATTTATAAACTACCGGCAATTTATAGACTATCGCCAACTTATAGACTATCGCCAATTTATAGACTATGGTCAATTAATGGATTATCGCCAATTTATTGACCGTCGCCAATTTATAGATTATCGCCAATTCATAGACTATCGCCAATTTATAGATTATCGCCAATTTATAGATTATCGTCAATTTAAAGACTATCGCCAATTTATAGATTATCGTCAATTTATAGACTATCGCCATTTTATAGATTATCGCCAATTTATAGACTGTCGCCAATTTATAGACTATCGCCAATTTATAGACTATCGCCAATTTATAGACTATCGCTAATTTATAGATTATCGTCAATTTAGATTATCGCCAACTTATAGATTATCGCCACATTATAGACTATCGCCAATTCATAGATTATCTTCAATTTATAGATTATCGTCAATTTATAGATTATCGTCAATTTATAGATTATCGCCAATTTATAGACTATCGCCAATTTATAGACTATGGTCAATTAATGGATTATCGCCAATTTATTGATTATCGTCAATTTAAAGACTATCGCCAATTTATAGATTATCGTCAATTTATAGACTGTCGCCAATTTATAAACTATCGCCAATTTATAGACTATCGCCATTTTATAAACTGTCGCCAATTTATAGATTATCGCCAATTTATAGATTATCGCCAATTTATAGACTGTCGCCAATTTATAGACTATCGCCTATTTATAGACTATCGCCAATTTATAGACTATCGCTAATTTATAGATTATCGTCAGTTTAGATTATCGCCAACTTATAGATTATCGACACATTATAGACTATCGCCAATTCATAGATTATCTTCAATTTATAGATTATCGTCAATTTATAGATTATCGTCAATTTATAGATTATCGCCAATTTATAGACTATCGCCAATTTAAAGACTATCGCCAATTCATAGACTATCGCCAATTTATAGATTATCGCCAATTTATAGAATATCGTCAATTTAAAGACTATCGCCAATTTATAGATTATCGCCAATTTATAGACTATCGCCATTTTATAGACTGTCGACAATTTATAGACTATCGCCAATTCATAGATTATCTTCAATTTATAGATTATCGTCAATTTATAGATTATCGTCAATTTATAGATTATCGCCAATTTATAGACTATCGCCAATTCATAGATTATCGCCAATTTATAGATTATCGTCAATTTATAGATTATCGTCAATTTAAAGACTATCGCCAATTTATAGACTATCGCCAATTTATAGACCATCGCCCTTTTATATACTATCGTCAATTTCTAGATTATCGCCAATTTATAGACTATCGCCATTTTATGGACTGTCGCCAATTTATAAACTACCGGCAATTTATAGACTATCGCCAACTTATAGACTATCGCCAATTTATAGACTATGGTCAATTAATGGATTATCGCCAATTTATTGACCGTCGCCAATTTATAGATTATCGCCAATTCATAGACTATCGCCAATTTATAGATTATCGCCAATTTATAGATTATCGTCAATTTAAAGACTATCGCCAATTTATAGATTATCGTCAATTTATAGACTATCGCCATTTTATAGATTATCGCCAATTTATAGACTGTCGCCAATTTATAGACTATCGCCAATTTATAGACTATCGCCAATTTATAGACTATCGCTAATTTATAGATTATCGTCAATTTAGATTATCGCCAACTTATAGATTATCGCCACATTATAGACTATCGCCAATTCATAGATTATCTTCAATTTATAGATTATCGTCAATTTATAGATTATCGTCAATTTATAGATTATCGCCAATTTATAGACTATCGCCAATTTAAAGACTATCGCCAATTCATAGACTATCGCCAATTTATAGATTATCGCCAATTTATAGATTATCGTCAATTTAAAGACTATCGCCAATTTATAGACTATCGCCAATTCATAGATTATCTTCAATTTATAGATTATCGTCAATTTATAGATTATCGTCAATTTATAGATTATCGCCAATTTATAGACTATCGCCAATTTAAAGACTGTCGCCAATTTATAGACTATCGCCAATTCATAGATTATCTTCAATTTATAGATTATCGTCAATTTATAGATTATCGTCAATTTATAGATTATCGCCAATTTATAGACTATCGCCAATTTAAAGACTATCGCCAATTCATAGATTATCGCCAATTTATAGATTATCGCCAATTTATGGATTATCGCCATTTTATAGACTGACGCCAATTTATAGACTATCGCCAATTTATAGACTATCGCCAATTTATAGACTATCGCTAATTTATAGATTATCGTCAATTTAGATTATCGCCAACTTATAGATTATCGCCACATTATAGACTATCGCCAATTCATAGATTATCTTCAATTTATAGATTATCGTCATTTTATAGACTATCGCCAACTTATAGATTATCGCCAATTTATAGACTATCGGCAACTTATAGATTATCGCCAATTTATAGACTATCGTCAATTTATAGATTATCGCCAATTTATTGACTATCGCCAATTTATAGACTGTCGCCAATTTATAGACTGTCGCCAATTTATAGTTTATCGCCAACTAATAGATTATCGCCACATTATAGACTGTCGCCAATTTATAGACTATCGCCAATTTATGGACTATCGCCATTTTATAGACTGTCGCCAATTTATAGATTATCGCCAATTTATAGATTATCGCCAATTTATGGATTATCGCCAATTTATAGATTATCGTCATTTTATAGACTGTCGCCAATTTATTGATTATTGTCAATTTATAGATTATCGCCATATTATAGACTGTCGCCAATTTATAGACTATCGTCAATTTCTAGATTATCGCCAATTTATAGATTATCGCCAATTTATAGACTGTCGCCAATTTATAGACTATCGTCTATTTATAGATTATCGACAACTAATAGATTATCGTCAATTTATAGATTATCGCCAATTTATAGACTATCGTCAATTTATAGATTATCGCCAATTTATAGATTATCGTCAATTTAAAGACTATCGGCAATTTATAAACTATCGCCAATTTATAGACTATCGTCAATTTATAGAATATCGCCAATTTATAGACTATCGACATTTTATAGACTGTCGCCAATTTATAGTTTATCGCCAACTAATAGATTATCGTCAATTTATAGACTATCGCCAATTTATAGATTATCGCCAATTTATAGACTATCGCCAGTTTATAGACTATCGTCAATTTCTAGATTATTGCCAATTTAAAGACTATCGCCATTTTATAGACTGTCGCCAATTTATAGACTACCGTCAATTTCTAGATTATCGCCAATTTATAGACTATCGCCATTTTATAGACTGTCGCCAATTTATAGACTACCGTCAATTTATAGACTATCGCCAACTTATAGACTATCGCCAATTTATAGACTATCGTCAATTTATAGACTATTGTCAATTTAAAGAATATCGGCAATTTAAAGACTGTCGTCAATTTATAGATTATCGCCAATTTATAGACTATCGCCATTTTATAGACTGTCGCCAATTTATAGACTGTCGCCAATTTAAAGACTATCGCCAATTTCTAGATTATCGCCAATTTATAGATTATCGTCAATTTATAGATTATCGTCAATTTATAGATTATCGTCAATTTATAGACTGTCGCCAATTTATAGACTATCGCCAATTTATAGACTATCGTCAATTTATAGACTATCGCCAATTTATAGATTATCGCCAATTTATAGATTATCGTCAATTTAAAGACTATCGGCAATTTATAGACTGTCGTCAATTTATAGATTATCGCCAATTTATAGACTATCGCCAATTTAAAGACTGTCGCCAATTTATAGACTATCGCCAATTCATAGATTATCTTCAATTTATAGATCATCGTCAATTTATAGATTATCGTCAATTTATAGATTATCGCCAATTTATAGACAATCGCCAATTTAAAGACTATCGCCAATTCATAGATTATCGCCAATTTATAGATTATCGCCAATTTATGGATTATCGCCATTTTATAGACTGACGCCAATTTATAGACTATCGCCAATTTATAGACTATCGCCAATTTATAGACTATCGCTAATTTATAGATTATCGTCAATTTAGATTATCGCCAACTTATAGATTATCGCCACATTATAGACTATCGCCAATTCATAGATTATCTTCAATTTATAGATTATCGTCATTTTATAGACTATCGCCAACTTATAGATTATCGCCAATTTATAGACTATCGGCAACTTATAGATTATCGCCAATTTATAGACTATCGTCAATTTATAGATTATCGCCAATTTATTGACTATCGCCAATTTATAGACTGTCGCCAATTTATAGACTGTCGCCAATTTATAGTTTATCGCCAACTAATAGATTATCGCCACATTATAGACTGTCGCCAATTTATAGACTATCGCCAATTTATGGACTATCGCCATTTTATAGACTCTCGCCAATTTATAGATTATCGCCAATTTATAGATTATCGCCAATTTATGGATTATCGCCAATTTATAGATTATCGTCATTTTATAGACTGTCGCCAATTTATAGATTATTGTCAATTTATAGATTATCGCCATATTATAGACTGTCGCCAATTTATAGACTATCGTCAATTTCTAGATTATCGCCAATTTATAGATTATCGCCAATTTATAGACTGTCGCCAATTTATAGACTATCGTCTATTTATAGATTATCGACAACTAATAGATTATCGTCAATTTATAGATTATCGCCAATTTATAGACTATCGTCAATTTATAGATTATCGCCAATTTATAGATTATCGTCAATTTAAAGACTATCGGCAATTTATAAACTATCGCCAATTTATAGACTATCGTCAATTTATAGAATATCGCCAATTTATAGACTATCGACATTTTATAGACTGTCGCCAATTTATAGTTTATCGCCAACTAATAGATTATCGTCAATTTATAGACTATCGCCAATTTATAGATTATCGCCAATTTATAGACTATCCCCAGTTTATAGACTATCGTCAATTTCTAGATTATTGCCAATTTAAAGACTATCGCCATTTTATAGACTGTCGCCAATTTATAGACTACCGTCAATTTCTAGATTATCGCCAATTTATAGACTATCGCCATTTTATAGACTGTCGCCAATTTATAGACTACCGTCAATTTATAGACTATCGCCAACTTATAGACTATCGCCAATTTATAGACTATCGTCAATTTATAGACTATTGTCAATTTAAAGACTATCGGCAATTTAAAGACTGTCGTCAATTTATAGATTATCGCCAATTTATAGACTATCGCCATTTTATAGACTGTCGCCAATTTATAGACTGTCGCCAATTTAAAGACTATCGCCAATTTCTAGATTATCGCCAATTTATAGATTATCGTCAATTTATAGATTATCGTCAATTTATAGATTATCGTCAATTTATAGACTGTCGCCAATTTATAGACTATCGCCAATTTATAGACTATCGTCAATTTATAGACTATCGCCAATTTATAGATTATCGCCAATTTATAGATTATCGTCAATTTAAAGACTATCGGCAATTTATAGACTGTCGTCAGTTTATAGATTATCGCCAATTTATAGACTATCGCCATTTTATAGACGGTCGCCAATTTATAGATTATCGTCAATTTATAGATAATCGCCAATTTATAGATTATCGCCAATTTATAGACTATCGCCAATTTATAGACTATCGCCAATTTATGGATTATCGCCAATTTATAGACTGTCGCCAATTTATAGACTATCGCCAATTTATAGACTATCGTCAATTTATAGACTATCGCCAATTTATAGATTATCGTAAATTTATAGATTATCGCCAATTTATAGACTGTCGCCAATTTATAAACTATCGCCAATTTATAGACTATCGCCATTTTATAAACTGTCGCCAATTTATAGATTATCGCCAATTTATAGACTATCGCCATTTTATAGACGGTCGCCAATTTATAGATTATCGTCAATTTATAGATTATCGCCAATTTATAGACTATCGCCAATTTATAGATTATCGTCAATTTATAGATTATCGCCAATTTATAGACTGTCGCCAATTTATAAACTATCGCCAATTTATAGACGATCGCCATTTTATAAACTGTCGCCAATTTATAGATTATCGCCAATTTATAGATTATCGCCAATTTATAGACTGTCGCCAATTTATAGACTATCGCCAATTTATAGACTATCGCCAATTTATAGACTATCGCTAATTTATAGATTATCGTCAATTTAGATTATCGCCAACTTATAGATTATCGCCACATTATAGACTATCGCCAATTCATAGATTATCTTCAATTTATAGATTATCGTCAATTTATAGATTATCGTCAATTTATAGATTATCGCCAATTTATAGACTTTCGCCAATTTAAAGACTATCGCCAATTCATAGACTATCGCCAATTTATAGATTATCGCCAATTTATAGATTATCGTCAATTTAAAGACTATCGCCAATTTATAGACTATCGCCAATTTATAGACTATCGCCATTTTATAGACTGTCGCCAATTTATAGACTATCGCCAATTCATAGATTATCTTCAATTTATAGATTATCGTCAATTTATAGATTATCGTCAATTTATAGATTATCGCCAATTTATAGACTATCGCCAATTTAAAGACTGTCGCCAATTTATAGACTATCGCCAATTCATAGATTATCTTCAATTTATAGATTATCGTCAATTTATAGATTATCGTCAATTTATAGATTATCGCCAATTTATAGACTATCGCCAATTTAAAGACTATCGCCAATTCATAGATTATCGCCAATTTATAGATTATCGCCAATTTATGGATTATCGCCATTTTATAGACTGACGCCAATTTATAGACTATCGCCAATTTATAGACTATCGCCAATTTATAGATTATCGCTAATTTATAGATTATCGTCAATTTAGATTATCGCCAACTTATAGATTATCGCCACATTATAGACTATCGCCAATTCATAGATTATCTTCAATTTATAGATTATCGTCATTTTATAGACTATCGCCAACTTATAGATTATCGCCAATTTATAGACTATCGGCAACTTATAGATTATCGCCAATTTATAGACTATCGTCAATTTATAGATTATCGCCAATTTATTGACTATCGCCAATTTATAGACTGTCGCCAATTTATAGACTGTCGCCAATTTATAGTTTATCGCCAACTAATAGATTATCGCCACATTATAGACTGTCGCCAATTTATAGACTATCGCCAATTTATGGACTATCGCCATTTTATAGACTGTCGCCAATTTATAGATTATCGCCAATTTATAGATTATCGCCAATTTATGGATTATCGCCAATTTATAGATTATCGTCATTTTATAGACTGTCGCCAATTTATAGATTATTGTCAATTTATAGATTATCGCCATATTATAGACTGTCGCCAATTTATAGACTATCGTCAATTTCTAGATTATCGCCAATTTATAGATTATCGCCAATTTATAGACTGTCGCCAATTTATAGACTATCGTCTATTTATAGATTATCGACAACTAATAGATTATCGTCAATTTATAGATTATCGCCAATTTATAGACTATCGTCAATTTATAGATTATCGCCAATTTATAGATTATCGTCAATTTAAAGACTATCGGCAAATTATAAACTATCGCCAATTTATAGACTATCGTCAATTTATAGAATATCGCCAATTTATAGACTATCGACATTTTATAGACTGTCGCCAATTTATAGTTTATCGCCAACTAATAGATTATCGTCAATTTATAGACTATCGCCAATTTATAGGTTATCGCCAATTTATAGACTATCGCCAGTTTATAGACTATCGTCAATTTCTAGATTATTGCCAATTTAAAGACTATCGCCATTTTATAGACTGTCGCCAATTTATAGACTACCGTCAATTTCTAGATTATCGCCAATTTATAGACTATCGCCATTTTATAGACTGTCGCCAATTTATAGACTACCGTCAATTTATAGACTATCGCCAACTTATAGACTATCGCCAATTTATAGACTATCGTCAATTTATGGATTATCGCCAATTTATAGATTACCGCCATTTTATAGATTATCGTCAATTTATTGATTATCGCCACTTCATAGATTATCGCCATTTTATAGACAGTCGCCAATTTATAGACTATCGTCAATTTCTAGATTATCGCCAATTTATAGATTATCGTCAATTTAAAGACTATCGGCAATTTATAGATTATCGTAAATTTAAAGACTATCGGCAATTTATAGACTGTCGTCAATTTATAGATTATCGCCAATTTATAGACTATCGCCATTTTATAGACGGTCGCCAATTTATAGATTATCGTCAATTTATAGATTATCGCCAATTTATAGATTATCGCCAATTTATAGACTATCGCCAATTTATAGACTATCGCCAACTTATAGATTATCGCCAATTTATAGACTATCGGCAACTTATAGATTATCGCCAATTTATAGACTATCGTCAATTTATAGATTATCGCCAATTTATTGACTATCGCCAATTTATAGACTGTCGCCAATTTATAGACTGTCGCCAATTTATAGTTTATCGCCAACTAATAGATTATCGCCACATTATAGACTGTCGCCAATTTATAGACTATCGCCAATTTATGGACTATCGCCATTTTATAGACTGTCGCCAATTTATAGATTATCGCCAATTTATAGATTATCGCCAATTTATGGATTATCGCCAATTTATAGATTATCGTCATTTTATAGACTGTCGCCAATTTATAGATTATTGTCAATTTATAGATTATCGCCATATTATAGACTGTCGCCAATTTATAGACTCTCGTCAATTTCTAGATTATCGCCAATTTATAGATTATCGCCAATTTATAGACTGTCGCCAATTTATAGACTATCGTCTATTTATAGATTATCGACAACTAATAGATTATCGTCAATTTATAAATTATCGCCAATTTATAGACTATCGTCAATTTATAGATTATCGCCAATTTATAGATTATCGTCAATTTAAAGACTATCGGCAATTTATAAACTATCGCCAATTTATAGACTATCGTCAATTTATAGAATATCGCCAATTTATAGACTATCGACATTTTATAGACTGTCGCCAATTTATAGTTTATCGCCAACTAATAGAGTATCGTCAATTTATAGACTATCGCCAATTTATAGATTATCGCCAATTTATAGACTATCGCCAGTTTATAGACTATCGTCAATTTCTAGATTATTGCCAATTTAAAGACTATCGCCATTTTATAGACTGTCGCCAATTTATAGACTACCGTCAATTTCTAGATTATCGCCAATTTATAGACTATCGCCATTTTATAGACTGTCGCCAATTTATAGACTACCGTCAATTTATAGACTATCGCCAACTTATAGACTATCGCCAATTTATAGACTATCGTCAATTTATGGATTATCGCCAATTTATAGATTACCGCCATTTTATAGATTATCGTCAATTTATTGATTATCGCCACTTCATAGATTATCGCCATTTTATAGACAGTCGCCAATTTATAGACTATCGTCAATTTCTAGATTATCGCCAATTTATAGATTATCGTCAATTTAAAGACTATCGGCAATTTATAGATTATCGTAAATTTAAAGACTATCGGCAATTTATAGACTGTCGTCAATTTATAGATTATCGCCAATTTATAGACTATCGCCATTTTATAGACGGTCGCCAATTTATAGATTATCGTCAATTTATAGATTATCGCCAATTTATAGATTATCGCCAATTTATAGACTATCGCCAATTTATAGACTATCGCCAATTTATGGATTATCGCCAATTTATAGACTGTCGCCAATTTATAGACTATCGCCAATTTATAGACTATCGTCAATTTATAGACTATCGCCAATTTATAGATTATCGTCAATTTATAGACTGTCGCCAATTTATAAACTATCGCCAATTTATAGACTATCGCCATTTTATAAACTGTCGCCAATTTATAAATTATCGCCAATTTATAAATTATCGCCAATTTATAGACTGTCGCCAATTTATAGACTATCGCCTATTTATAGACTATCGCCAATTTATAGACTATCGCTAATTTATAGATTATCGTCAATTTAGATTATCGCCAACTTATAGATTATCGCCACATTATAGACTATCGCCAATTCATAGATTATCTTCAATTTATAGATTATCGCCAATTTATAGATTATCGCCAATTTATAGATTATCGCCATTTTATAGACAGTCGCCAATTTATAGATTATCGCCAATTTATAGACTATCGCCATTTTATAAACTATCGCCAATTTATAGATTATCGTCAATTTATAGACTGTCGCCAATTTATAGATTATCGCTAATTTATAGACTATCGCCAATTTATAGACTATCGCTAATTTATAGACTATCGCCATTTTATAAACTATCGCCAATTTATAGATTATCGTCAATTTATAGACTGTCGCCAATTTATAGATTATCGCTAATTTATAGACTATCGCCAATTTATAGACTATCGCTAATTTATAGACTATCGGCAATTTATAAACTATCGCCAATTTATAGACTATCGTCAATTTATAGAATATCGCCAATTTATAGACTATCGACATTTTATAGACTGTCGCCAATTTATAGTTTATCGCCAACTAATAGATTATCGTCAATTTATAGACTATCGCCATTTTATAGACTGTCGCCAATTTATAGACTACCGTCAATTTATAGACTATCGCCAACTTATAGACTATCGCCAATTTATAGACTATCGTCAATTTATGGATTATCGCCAATTTATAGATTACCGCCATTTTATAGATTATCGTCAATTTATTGATTATCGCCACTTCATAGATTATCGCCATTTTATAGACAGTCGCCAATTTATAGACTATCGTCAATTTCTAGATTATCGCCAATTTATAGATTATCGTCAATTTAAAGACTATCGGCAATTTATAGATTATCGTAAATTTAAAGACTATCGGCAATTTATAGACTGTCGTCAATTTATAGATTATCGCCAATTTATAGACTATCGCCATTTTATAGACGGTCGCCAATTTATAGATTATCGTCAATTTATAGATTATCGCCAATTTATAGATTATCGCCAATTTATAGACTATCGCCAATTTATAGACTATCGCCAATTTATGGATTATCGCCAATTTATAGACTGTCGCCAATTTATAGACTATCGCCAATTTATAGACTATCGTCAATTTATAGACTATCGCCAATTTATAGATTATCGTCAATTTATAGACTGTCGCCAATTTATAAACTATCGCCAATTTATAGACTATCGCCATTTTATAAACTGTCGCCAATTTATAGATTATCGCCAATTTATAAATTATCGCCAATTTATAGACTGTCGCCAATTTATAGACTATCGCCTATTTATAGACTATCGCCAATTTATAGACTATCGCTAATTTATAGATTATCGTCAATTTAGATTATCGCCAACTTATAGATTATCGCCACATTATAGACTATCGCCAATTCATAGATTATCTTCAATTTATAGATTATCGCCAATTTATAGATTATCGCCAATTTATAGATTATCGCCATTTTATAGACAGTCGCCAATTTATAGATTATCGCCAATTTATAGACTATCGCCATTTTATAAACTATCGCCAATTTATAGATTATCGTCAATTTATAGACTGTCGCCAATTTATAGACTGTCGCCAATTTATAGATTATCGCCAATTTATTGACTATCGCCAATTTATAGATTATCGCCAATTTATAGACTATCGCCATTTTATAAACTATCGCCAATTTATAGATTATCGTCAATTTATAGACTGTCGCCAATTTATAGACTGTCGCCAATTTATAGATTATCGCCAATTTATTGACTATCGCCAATTTATAGACAATCGCCAATTTACAGACTATCGTCAATTTATAGATTATCGTCAATTTAAAGACTATCGGCAATTTATAGATTATCGTAAATTTAAAGACTATCGGCAATTTATAGACTGTCGTCAATTTATAGATTATCGCCAATTTATAGATTATCGCCAATTTATAGACTGTCGCCAATTTATAGACTATCGCCAATTTATAGACTATCGCCAATTTATAGACTATCGTCAATTTATAGACTATTGTCAATTTAAAGACTATCGGCAATTTATAAACTGTCGCCAATTTATAGATTATCGCCAATTTATAGACTATCGCCATTTTATAGACTGTCGCCAATTTATAGATTATTGTCAATTTATAGATTATCGCCATTTTATAGACTGTCGCCAATTTATAAATTATCGCCAATTTATAGATTATCGCCATTTTATAGACTGTCGCCAATTTATAAATTATCGCCAATTTATAGACTATCGACATTTTATAGACTGTCGCCAATTTATAGTTTATCGCCAACTAATAGAGTATCGTCAATTTATAGACTATCGCCAATTTATAGATTATCGCCAATTTATAGACTATCGCCAGTTTATAGACTATCGTCAATTTCTAGATTATTGCCAATTTAAAGACTATCGCCATTTTATAGACTGTCGCCAATTTATAGACTACCGTCAATTTCTAGATTATCGCCAATTTATAGACTATCGCCATTTTATAGACTGTCGCCAATTTATAGACTACCGTCAATTTATAGACTATCGCCAACTTATAGACTATCGCCAATTTATAGACTATCGTCAATTTATGGATTATCGCCAATTTATAGATTACCGCCATTTTATAGATTATCGTCAATTTATTGATTATCGCCACTTCATAGATTATCGCCATTTTATAGACAGTCGCCAATTTATAGACTATCGTCAATTTCTAGATTATCGCCAATTTATAGATTATCGTCAATTTAAAGACTATCGGCAATTTATAGATTATCGTAAATTTAAAGACTATCGGCAATTTATAGACTGTCGTCAATTTATAGATTATCGCCAATTTATAGACTATCGCCATTTTATAGACGGTCGCCAATTTATAGATTATCGTCAATTTATAGATTATCGCCAATTTATAGATTATCGCCAATTTATAGACTATCGCCAATTTATAGACTATCGCCAATTTATGGATTATCGCCAATTTATAGACTGTCGCCAATTTATAGACTATCGCCAATTTATAGACTATCGTCAATTTATAGACTATCGCCAATTTATAGATTATCGTCAATTTATAGACTGTCGCCAATTTATAAACTATCGCCAATTTATAGACTATCGCCATTTTATAAACTGTCGCCAATTTATAAATTATCGCCAATTTATAAATTATCGCCAATTTATAGACTGTCGCCAATTTATAGACTATCGCCTATTTATAGACTATCGCCAATCTATAGACTATCGCTAATTTATAGATTATCGTCAATTTAGATTATCGCCAACTTATAGATTATCGCCACATTATAGACTATCGCCAATTCATAGATTATCTTCAATTTATAGATTATCGCCAATTTATAGATTATCGCCAATTTATAGATTATCGCCATTTTATAGACAGTCGCCAATTTATAGATTATCGCCAATTTATAGACTATCGCCATTTTATAAACTATCGCCAATTTATAGATTATCGTCAATTTATAGACTGTCGCCAATTTATAGATTATCGCCAATTTATAGATTATCGCCAATTTATAGACTATCGCTAATTTATAGACTATCGCCAATTTATAGACTATCGCTAATTTATAGACTATCGGCAATTTATAAACTATCGCCAATTTATAGACTATCGTCAATTTATAGAATATCGCCAATTTATAGACTATCGACATTTTATAGACTGTCGCCAATTTATAGTTTATCGCCAACTAATAGATTATCGTCAATTTTTAGACTATCGCCATTTTATAGACTGTCGCCAATTTATAGACTACCGTCAATTTATAGACTATCGCCAACTTATAGACTATCGCCAATTTATAGACTATCGTCAATTTATGGATTATCGCCAATTTATAGATTACCGCCATTTTATAGATTATCGTCAATTTATTGATTATCGCCACTTAATAGATTATCGCCATTTTATAGACAGTCGCCAATTTATAGACTATCGTCAATTTCTAGATTATCGCCAATTTATAGATTATCGTCAATTTAAAGACTATCGGCAATTTATAGATTATCGTAAATTTAAAGACTATCGGCAATTTATAGACTGTCGTCAATTTATAGATTATCGCCAATTTATAGACTATCGCCATTTTATAGACGGTCGCCAATTTATAGATTATCGTCAATTTATAGATTATCGCCAATTTATAGATTATCGCCAATTTATAGACTATCGCCAATTTATAGACTATCGCCAATTTATGGATTATCGCCAATTTATAGACTGTCGCCAATTTATAGACTATCGCCAATTTATAGACTATCGTCAATTTATAGACTATCGCCAATTTATAGATTATCGTCAATTTATAGACTGTCGCCAATTTATAAACTATCGCCAATTTATAGACTATCGCCATTTTATAAACTGTCGCCAATTTATAGATTATCGCCAATTTATAAATTATCGCCAATTTATAGACTGTCGCCAATTTATAGACTATCGCCTATTTATAGACTATCGCCAATTTATAGACTATCGCTAATTTATAGATTATCGTCAATTTAGATTATCGCCAACTTATAGATTATCGCCACATTATAGACTATCGCCAATTCATAGATTATCTTCAATTTATAGATTATCGCCAATTTATAGATTATCGCCAATTTATAGATTATCGCCATTTTATAGACAGTCGCCAATTTATAGATTATCGCCAATTTATAGACTATCGCCATTTTATAAACTATCGCCAATTTATAGATTATCGTCAATTTATAGACTGTCGCCAATTTATAGACTGTCGCCAATTTATAGATTATCGCCAATTTATTGACTATCGCCAATTTATAGACAATCGCCAATTTACAGACTATCGTCAATTTATAGATTATCGCCAATTTATAGACTATCGCCTATTTATAGATTATCGCCAATTTATAGACTATCGCCATTTTATAGACTATCGCCAATTTAAAGATTATCGTCAATTTATAGACTGTCGCCAATTTATAAACTATCGCCAATTTATAGATTATCGCCAATTTATAGATTATCGTCAATTTACGGATTATCGCCAATTTATAGATTATCGCCATTTTATAGACTGTCGCCAATTTATAGATTATCGCTAATTTATAGACTATCGCCATTTTATAGACTGTCGCCAATTTATAGATTATCGCCAATTTATAGATTATCGCCAATTTATGGATTATCGCCAATTTATAGATTATCGCCATTTTATAGACTGTCGCCAACTTATAGATTATCGCCAATTTATAGATTATCGCCAATTTATAGATTATCGCCAATTTATAGACTATCGCCAATTTATAGACTATCGCCAATTTATGGATTATCGCCAATTTATAGACTGTCGCCAATTTATAGACTATCGCCAATTTATAGACTATCGTCAATTTATAGACTATCGCCAATTTATAGATTATCGTCAATTTATAGACTGTCGCCAATTTATAAACTATCGCCAGTTTATAGACTATCGCCAATTTATAGATTATCGTCAATTTACGGATTATCGCCAATTTATAGATTATCGCCATTTTATAGACTGTCGCCAATTTATAGATTATCGCTAATTTATAGACTATCGCCATTTTATAGACTGTCGCCAATTTATAGATTATCGCCAATTTATAGATTATCGCCAATTTATGGATTATCGCCAATTTATAGATTATCGCCATTTTATAGACTGTCGCCAACTTATAGATTATCGCCAATTTATAGATTATCGCCAATTTATAGATTATCGCCAATTTATAGACTATCGCCAATTTATAGACTATCGCCAATTTATGGATTATCGCCAATTTATAGACTGTCGCCAATTTATAGACTATCGCCAATTTATAGACTATCGTCAATTTATAGACTATCGCCAATTTATAGATTATCGTCAATTTATAGACTGTCGCCAATTTATAAACTATCGCCAATTTATAGACTATCGCCATTTTATAAACTGTCGCCAATTTATAGATTATCGCCAATTTATAAATTATCGCCAATTTATAGACTGTCGCCAATTTATAGACTATCGCCTATTTATAGACTATCGCCAATTTATAGACTATCGCTAATTTATAGATTATCGTCAATTTAGATTATCGCCAACTTATAGATTATCGCCACATTATAGACTATCGCCAATTCATAGATTATCTTCAATTTATAGATTATCGCCAATTTATAGATTATCGCCAATTTATAGATTATCGCCATTTTATAGACAGTCGCCAATTTATAGATTATCGCCAATTTATAGACTATCGCCATTTTATAAACTATCGCCAATTTATAGATTATCGTCAATTTATAGACTGTCGCCAATTTATAGACTATCGCCAATTTATAGACTATCGCCAATTTATGGATTATCGCCAATTTATAGACTGTCGCCAATTTATAGACTATCGCCAATTTATAGACTATCGTCAATTTATAGACTATCGCCAATTTATAGATTATCGTCAATTTATAGACTGTCGCCAATTTATAAACTATCGCCAATTTATAGACTATCGCCATTTTATAAACTGTCGCCAATTTATAGATTATCGCCAATTTATAAATTATCGCCAATTTATAGACTGTCGCCAATTTATAGACTATCGCCTATTTATAGACTATCGCCAATTTATAGACTATCGCTAATTTATAGATTATCGTCAATTTAGATTATCGCCAATTTATAGATTATCGCCAATTTATAGACTATCGCCATTTTATAGACAGTCGCCAATTTATAGATTATCGCCAATTTATAGACTATCGCCATTTTATAAACTATCGCCAATTTATAGACTATCGCCACATTATAGACTATCGCCAATTCATAGATTATCTTCAATTTATAGATTATCGCCAATTTATAGATTATCGCCAATTTATAGATTATCGCCAATTTATAGATTATCGCCAATTTATAGATTATCGCCATTTTATAGACAGTCGCCAATTTATAGATTATCGCCAATTTATAGACTATCGCCATTTTATAAACTATCGCCAATTTATAGATTATCGTCAATTTATAGACTGTCGCCAATTTATAGACTGTCGCCAATTTATAGATTATCGCCAATTTATTGACTATCGCCAATTTATAGACAATCGCCAATTTACAGACTATCGTCAATTTATAGATTATCGCCAATTTATAGACTATCGCCTATTTATAGATTATCGCCAATTTATAGACTATCGCCATTTTATAGACTATCGCCAATTTAAAGATTATCGTCAATTTATAGACTGTCGCCAATTTATAAACTATCGCCAATTTATAGATTATCGCCAATTTATAGATTATCGTCAATTTATGGATTATCGCCAATTTATAGATTATCGCCATTTTATAGACTGTCGCCAATTTATAGATTATCGCTAATTTATAGACTATCGCCATTTTATAGACTGTCGCCAATTTATAGATTATCGCCAATATATAGATTATCGCCAATTTATGGATTATCGCCAATTTATAGATTATCGCCATTTTATAGACTGTCGCCAACTTATAGATTATCGCCAATTTATAGACTATCGGCAACTTATAGATTATCGCCAATTTATAGACTATCGGCAACTTATAGATTATCGCCAATTTATAGACTATCGTCAATTTATAGATTATCGCCAATTTATTGACTATCGCCAATTTATAGACTATCGCCAATTTACAGACTATCGTCAATTTATAGATTATCGCCAATTTATAGACTATCGCCTATTTATAGATTATCGCCAATTTATAGACTATCGCCATTTTATAGACTATCGCCAATTTAAAGATTATCGTCAATTTATAGACTGTCGCCAATTTATAAACTATCGCCAATTTATAGACTATCGCCATTTTATAGACTGTCGCCAATTTATAAATTATCGCCAATTTATAGATTATCGCCAATTTATAGACTGTCGCCAATTTATAGACTATCGCCAATTTATAGACTATCGCCAATTTATAGACTATCGTCAATTTATAGACTATTGTCAATTTAAAGACTATCGCCAATTTATAGACTATCGCCAATTTATAGACTATCGCTAATTTATAGATTATCGTCAATTTAGATTATCGCCAACTTATAGATTATCGCCACATTATAGACTATCGCCAATTCATAGATTATCTTCAATTTATAGATTATCGTCAATTTATAGATTATCGTCAATTTATAGATTATCGCCAATTTATAGACTATCGCCAATTTAAAGACTATCGCCAATTCATAGACTATCGCCAATTTATAGATTATCGCCAATTTATAGATTATCGTCAATTTAAAGACTATCGCCAATTTATAGACTATCGCCAATTTATAGACTATCGCCATTTTATAGACTGTCGCCAATTTATAGACTATCGCCAATTCATAGATTATCTTCAATTTATAGATTATCGTCAATTTATAGATTATCGTCAATTTATAGATTATCGCCAATTTATAGACTATCGCCAATTTAAAGACTGTCGCCAATTTATAGACTATCGCCAATTCATAGATTATCTTCAATTTATAGATTATCGTCAATTTATAGATTATCGCCAATTTATAGACTATCGCAAATTTAAAGACTATCGCCAATTCATAGATTATCGCCAATTTATGGATTATCGCAATTTTATAGACTGACGCCAATTTATAGACTATCGCCAATTTATAGACTATCGCCAATTTATAGATTATCGCTAATTTATAGATTATCGTCAATTTAGATTATCGCCAACTTATAGATTATCGCCACATTATAGACTATCGCCAATTCATAGATTATCTTCAATTTATAGATTATCGTCATTTTATAGACTATCGCCAACTTATAGATTATCGCCAATTTATAGACTATCGGCAACTTATAGATTATCGCCAATTTATAGACTATCGTCAATTTATAGATTATCGCCAATTTATTGACTATCGCCAATTTATAGACTGTCGCCAATTTATAGACTGTCGCCAATTTATAGTTTATCGCCAACTAATAGATTATCGCCACATTATAGACTGTCGCCAATTTATAGACTATCGCCAATTTATGGACTATCGCCATTTTATAGACTGTCGCCAATTTATAGATTATCGCCAATTTATAGATTATCGCCAATTTATGGATTATCGCCAATTTATAGATTATCGTCATTTTATAGACTGTCGCCAATTTATAGATTATTGTCAATTTATAGATTATCGCCATATTATAGACTGTCGCCAATTTATAGACTATCGTCAATTTCTAGATTATCGCCAATTTATAGATTATCGCCAATTTATAGACTGTCGCCAATTTATAGACTATCGTCTATTTATAGATTATCGACAACTAATAGATTATCGTCAATTTATAGATTATCGCCAATTTATAGACTATCGTCAATTTATAGATTATCGCCAATTTATAGATTATCGTCAATTTAAAGACTATCGGCAAATTATAAACTATCGCCAATTTATAGACTATCGTCAATTTATAGAATATCGCCAATTTATAGACTATCGACATTTTATAGACTGTCGCCAATTTATAGTTTATCGCCAACTAATAGATTATCGTCAATTTATAGACTATCGCCAATTTATAGATTATCGCCAATTTATAGACTATCGCCAGTTTATAGACTATCGTCAATTTCTAGATTATTGCCAATTTAAAGACTATCGCCATTTTATAGACTGTCGCCAATTTATAGACTACCGTCAATTTCTAGATTATCGCCAATTTATAGACTATCGCCATTTTATAGACTGTCGCCAATTTATAGACTACCGTCAATTTATAGACTATCGCCAACTTATAGACTATCGCCAATTTATAGACTATCGTCAATTTATGGATTATCGCCAATTTATAGATTACCGCCATTTTATAGATTATCGTCAATTTATTGATTATCGCCACTTCATAGATTATCGCCATTTTATAGACAGTCGCCAATTTATAGACTATCGTCAATTTCTAGATTATCGCCAATTTATAGATTATCGTCAATTTAAAGACTATCGGCAATTTATAGATTATCGTAAATTTAAAGACTATCGGCAATTTATAGACTGTCGTCAATTTATAGATTATCGCCAATTTATAGACTATCGCCATTTTATAGACGGTCGCCAATTTATAGATTATCGTCAATTTATAGATTATCGCCAATTTATAGATTATCGCCAATTTATAGACTATCGCCAATTTATAGACTATCGCCAACTTATAGATTATCGCCAATTTATAGACTATCGGCAACTTATAGATTATCGCCAATTTATAGACTATCGTCAATTTATAGATTATCGCCAATTTATTGACTATCGCCAATTTATATACTGTCGCCAATTTATAGACTGTCGCCAATTTATAGTTTATCGCCAACTAATAGATTATCGCCACATTATAGACTGTCGCCAATTTATAGACTATCGCCAATTTATGGACTATCGCCATTTTATAGACTGTCGCCAATTTATAGATTATCGCCAATTTATAGATTATCGCCAATTTATGGATTATCGCCATTTTATAGACTGTCGCCAATTTATAGATTATCGCTAATTTATAGACTATCGCCATTTTATAGACTGTCGCCAATTTATAGATTATCGCCAATATATAGATTATCGCCAATTTATGGATTATCGCCAATTTATAGATTATCGCCATTTTATAGACTGTCGCCAACTTATAGATTATCGCCAATTTATAGACTATCGGCAACTTATAGATTATCGCCAATTTATAGACTATCGGCAACTTATAGATTATCGCCAATTTATAGACTATCGTCAATTTATAGATTATCGCCAATTTATTGACTATCGCCAATTTATAGACTATCGCCAATTTACAGACTATCGTCAATTTATAGATTATCGCCAATTTATAGACTATCGCCTATTTATAGATTATCGCCAATTTATAGACTATCGCCATTTTATAGACTATCGCCAATTTAAAGATTATCGTCAATTTATAGACTGTCGCCAATTTATAAACTATCGCCAATTTATAGACTATCGCCATTTTATAGACTGTCGCCAATTTATAAATTATCGCCAATTTATAGATTATCGCCAATTTATAGACTGTCGCCAATTTATAGACTATCGCCAATTTATAGACTATCGCCAATTTATAGACTATCGTCAATTTATAGACTATTGTCAATTTAAAGACTATCGCCAATTTATAGACTATCGCCAATTTATAGACTATCGCTAATTTATAGATTATCGTCAATTTAGATTATCGCCAACTTATAGATTATCGCCACATTATAGACTATCGCCAATTCATAGATTATCTTCAATTTATAGATTATCGTCAATTTATAGATTATCGTCAATTTATAGATTATCGCCAATTTATAGACTATCGCCAATTTAAAGACTATCGCCAATTCATAGACTATCGCCAATTTATAGATTATCGCCAATTTATAGATTATCGTCAATTTAAAGACTATCGCCAATTTATAGACTATCGCCAATTTATAGACTATCGCCATTTTATAGACTGTCGCCAATTTATAGACTATCGCCAATTCATAGATTATCTTCAATTTATAGATTATCGTCAATTTATAGATTATCGTCAATTTATAGATTATCGCCAATTTATAGACTATCGCCAATTTAAAGACTGTCGCCAATTTATAGACTATCGCCAATTCATAGATTATCTTCAATTTATAGATTATCGTCAATTTATAGATTATCGTCAATTTATAGATTATCGCCAATTTATAGACTATCGCCAATTTAAAGACTATCGCCAATTCATAGATTATCGCCAATTTATAAATTATCGCCAATTTATGGATTATCGCAATTTTATAGACTGACGCCAATTTATAGACTATCGCCAATTTATAGACTATCGCCAATTTATAGATTATCGCTAATTTATAGATTATCGTCAATTTAGATTATCGCCAACTTATAGATTATCGCCACATTATAGACTATCGCCAATTCATAGATTATCTTCAATTTATAGATTATCGTCATTTTATAGACTATCGCCAACTTATAGATTATCGCCAATTTATAGACTATCGGCAACTTATAGATTATCGCCAATTTATAGACTATCGTCAATTTATAGATTATCGCCAATTTATTGACTATCGCCAATTTATAGACTGTCGCCAATTTATAGACTGTCGCCAATTTATAGACTGTCGCCAATTTATAGATTATCGCCAATTTATAGATTATCGCCAATTTATGGATTATCGCCAATTTATAGATTATCGTCATTTTATAGACTGTCGCCAATTTATAGATTATTGTCAATTTATAGATTATCGCCATATTATAGACTGTCGCCAATTTATAGACTATCGTCAATTTCTAGATTATCGCCAATTTATAGATTATCGCCAATTTATAGACTGTCGCCAATTTATAGACTATCGTCTATTTATAGATTATCGACAACTAATAGATTATCGTCAATTTATAGATTATCGCCAATTTATAGACTATCGTCAATTTATAGATTATCGCCAATTTATAGATTATCGTCAATTTAAAGACTATCGGCAAATTATAAACTATCGCCAATTTATAGACTATCGTCAATTTATAGAATATCGCCAATTTATAGACTATCGACATTTTATAGACTGTCGCCAATTTATAGTTTATCGCCAACTAATAGATTATCGTCAATTTATAGACTATCGCCAATTTATAGATTATCGCCAATTTATAGACTATCGCCAGTTTATAGACTATCGTCAATTTCTAGATTATTGCCAATTTAAAGACTATCGCCATTTTATAGACTGTCGCCAATTTATAGACTACCGTCAATTTCTAGATTATCGCCAATTTATAGACTATCGCCATTTTATAGACTGTCGCCAATTTATAGACTACCGTCAATTTATAGACTATCGCCAACTTATAGACTATCGCCAATTTATAGACTATCGTCAATTTATGGATTATCGCCAATTTATAGATTACCGCCATTTTATAGATTATCGTCAATTTATTGATTATCGCCACTTCATAGATTATCGCCATTTTATAGACAGTCGCCAATTTATAGACTATCGTCAATTTCTAGATTATCGCCAATTTATAGATTATCGTCAATTTAAAGACTATCGGCAATTTATAGATTATCGTAAATTTAAAGACTATCGGCAATTTATAGACTGTCGTCAATTTATAGATTATCGCCAATTTATAGACTATCGCCATTTTATAGACGGTCGCCAATTTGTAGATTATCGTCAATTTATAGATTATCGCCAATTTATAGATTATCGCCAATTTATAGACTATCGCCAATTTATAGACTATTGCCAACTTATAGATTATCGCCAATTTATAGACTATCGGCAACTTATAGATTATCGCCAATTTATAGACTATCGTCAATTTATAGATTATCGCCAATTTATTGACTATCGCCAATTTATATACTGTCGCCAATTTATAGACTGTCGCCAATTTATAGTTTATCGCCAACTAATAGATTATCGCCACATTATAGACTGTCGCCAATTTATAGACTATCGCCAATTTATGGACTATCGCCATTTTATAGACTGTCGCCAATTTATAGATTATCGCCAATTTATAGATTATCGCCAATTTATGGATTATCGCCAATTTATAGATTATCGTCATTTTATAGACTGTCGCCAATTTATAGATTATTGTCAATTTATAGATTATCGCCATATTATAGACTGTCGCCAATTTATAGACTCTCGTCAATTTCTAGATTATCGCCAATTTATAGATTATCGCCAATTTATAGACTGTCGCCAATTTATAGACTATCGTCTATTTATAGATTATCGACAACTAATAGATTATCGTCAATTTATAGATTATCGCCAATTTATAGACTATCGTCAATTTATAGATTATCGCCAGTTTATAGATTATCGTCAATTTAAAGACTATCGGCAATTTATAAACTATCGCCAATTTATAGACTATCGTCAATTTATAGAATATCGCCAATTTATAGACTATCGACATTTTATAGACTGTCGCCAATTTATAGTTTATCGCCAACTAATAGAGTATCGTCAATTTATAGACTATCGCCAATTTATAGATTATCGCCAATTTATAGACTATCGCCAGTTTATAGACTATCGTCAATTTCTAGATTATTGCCAATTTAAAGACTATCGCCATTTTATAGACTGTCGCCAATTTATAGACTACCGTCAATTTCTAGATTATCGCCAATTTATAGACTATCGCCATTTTATAGACTGTCGCCAATTTATAGACTGTCGCCAATTTATAGTTTATCGCCAACTAATAGATTATCGCCACATTATAGACTGTCGCCAATTTATAGACTATCGCCAATTTATGGACTATCGCCATTTTATAGACTGTCGCCAATTCATAGATTATCTTCAATTTATAGATTATCGTCATTTTATAGACTATCGCCAACTTATAGATTATCGCCAATTTATAGACTATCGGCAACTTATAGATTATCGCCAATTTATAGACTATCGTCAATTTATAGATTATCGCCAATTTATTGACTATCGCCAATTTATAGACTGTCGCCAATTTATAGACTGTCGCCAATTTATAGTTTATCGCCAACTAATAGATTATCGCCACATTATAGACTGTCGCCAATTTATAGACTATCGCCTATTTATGGACTATCGCCATTTTATAGACTGTCGCCAATTTATAGATTATCGCCAATTTATAGATTATCGCCAATTTATGGATTATCGCCAATTTATAGATTATCGTCATTTTATAGACTGTCGCCAATTTATAGATTATTGTCAATTTATAGATTATCGCCATATTATAGACTGTCGCCAATTTATAGACTATCGTCAATTTCTAGATTATCGCCAATTTATAGATTATCGCCAATTTATAGACTGTCGCCAATTTATAGACTATCGTCTATTTATAGATTATCGACAACTAATAGATTATCGTCAATTTATAGATTATCGCCAATTTATAGACTATCGTCAATTTATAGATTATCGCCAATTTATAGATTATCGTCAATTTAAAGACTATCGGCAAATTATAAACTATCGCCAATTTATAGACTATCGTCAATTTATAGAATATCGCCAATTTATAGACTATCGACATTTTATAGACTGTCGCCAATTTATAGTTTATCGCCAACTAATAGATTATCGTCAATTTATAGACTATCGCCAATTTATAGATTATCGCCAATTTATAGACTATCGCCAGTTTATAGACTATCGTCAATTTCTAGATTGTTGCCAATTTAAAGACTATCGCCATTTTATAGACTGTCGCCAATTTATAGACTACCGTCAATTTCTAGATTATCGCCAATTTATAGACTATCGCCATTTTATAGACTGTCGCCAATTTATAGACTACCGTCAATTTATAGACTATCGCCAACTTATAGACTATCGCCAATTTATAGACTATCGTCAATTTATGGATTATCGCCAATTTATAGATTACCGCCATTTTATAGATTATCGTCAATTTATTGATTATCGCCACTTCATAGATTATCGCCATTTTATAGACAGTCGCCAATTTATAGACTATCGTCAATTTCTAGATTATCGCCAATTTATAGATTATCGTCAATTTAAAGACTATCGGCAATTTATAGATTATCGTAAATTTAAAGACTATCGGCAATTTATAGACTGTCGTCAATTTATAGATTATCGCCAATTTATAGACTATCGCCATTTTATAGACGGTCGCCAATTTATAGATTATCGTCAATTTATAGATTATCGCCAATTTATAGATTATCGCCAATTTATAGACTATCGCCAATTTATAGACTATCGCCAACTTATAGATTATCGCCAATTTATAGACTATCGGCAACTTATAGATTATCGCCAATTTATAGACTATCGTCAATTTATAGATTATCGCCAATTTATTGACTATCGCCAATTTATAGACTGTCGCCAATTTATAGACTGTCGCCAATTTATAGTTTATCGCCAACTAATAGATTATCGCCACATTATAGACTGTCGCCAATTTATAGACTATCGCCAATTTATGGACTATCGCCATTTTATAGACTGTCGCCAATTTATAGATTATCGCCAATTTATAGATTATCGCCAATTTATGGATTATCGCCAATTTATAGATTATCGTCATTTTATAGACTGTCGCCAATTTATAGATTATTGTCAATTTATAGATTATCGCCATATTATAGACTGTCGCCAATTTATAGACTCTCGTAAATTTCTAGATTATCGCCAATTTATAGATTATCGCCAATTTATAGACTGTCGCCAATTTATAGACTATCGTCTATTTATAGATTATCGACAACTAATAGATTATCGTCAATTTATAGATTATCGCCAATTTATAGACTATCGTCAATTTATAGATTATCGCCAATTTATAGATTATCGTCAATTTAAAGACTATCGGCAATTTATAAACTATCGCCAATTTATAGACTATCGTCAATTTATAGAATATCGCGAATTTATAGACTATCGACATTTTATAGACTGTCGCCAATTTATAGTTTATCGCCAACTAATAGAGTATCGTCAATTTATAGACTATCGCCAATTTATAGATTATCGCCAATTTATAGACTATCGCCAGTTTATAGACTATCGTCAATTTCTAGATTATTGCCAATTTAAAGACTATCGCCATTTTATAGACTGTCGCCAATTTATAGACTACCGTCAATTTCTAGATTATCGCCAATTTATAGACTATCGCCATTTTATAGACTGTCGCCAATTTATAGACTACCGCCAATTTATAGACTATCGCCAACTTATAGACTATCGCCAATTTATAGACTATCGTCAATTTATGGATTATCGCCAATTTATAGATTACCGCCATTTTATAGATTATCGTCAATTTATTGATTATCGCCACTTCATAGATTATCGCCATTTTATAGACAGTCGCCAATTTATAGACTATCGTCAATTTCTAGATTATCGCCAATTTATAGATTATCGTCAATTTAAAGACTATCGGCAATTTATAGATTATCGTAAATTTAAAGACTATCGGCAATTTATAGACTGTCGTCAATTTATAGATTATCGCCAATTTATAGACTATCGCCATTTTATAGACGGTCGCCAATTTATAGATTATCGTCAATTTATAGATTATCGCCAATTTATAGATTATCGCCAATTTATAGACTATCGCCAATTTATAGACTATCGCCAATTTATGGATTATCGCCAATTTATAGACTGTCGCCAATTTATAGACTATCGCCAATTTATAGACTATCGTCAATTTATAGACAATCGCCAATTTATAGATTATCGTCAATTTATAGACTGTCGCCAATTTATAAACTATCGCCAATTTATAGACTATCGCCATTTTATAAACTGTCGCCAATTTATAAATTATAGCCAATTTATAAATTATCGCCAATTTATAGACTGTCGCCAATTTATAGACTATCGCCTATTTATAGACTATCGCCAATTTATAGACTATCGCTAATTTATAGATTATCGTCAATTTAGATTATCGCCAACTTATAGATTATCGCCACATTATAGACTATCGCCAATTCATAGATTATCTTCAATTTATAGATTATCGCCAATTTATAGATTATCGCCAATTTATAGATTATCGCCATTTTATAGACAGTCGCCAATTTATAGATTATCGCCAATTTATAGACTATCGCCATTTTATAAACTATCGCCAATTTATAGATTATCGTCAATTTATAGACTGTCGCCAATTTATAGATTATCGCCAATTTATAGATTATCGCCAATTTATAGACTATCGCTAATTTATAGACTATCGCCAATTTATAGACTATCGCTAATTTATAGACTATCGGCAATTTATAAACTATCGCCAATTTATAGACTATCGTCAATTTATAGAATATCGCCAATTTATAGACTATCGACATTTTATAGACTGTCGCCAATTTATAGTTTATCGCCAACTAATAGATTATCGTCAATTTATAGACTATCGCCATTTTATAGACTGTCGCCAATTTATAGACTACCGTCAATTTATAGACTATCGCCAACTTATAGACTATCGCCAATTTATAGACTATCGTCAATTTATGGATTATCGCCAATTTATAGATTATCGCCATTTTATAGATTATCGTCAATTTATTGATTATCGCCACTTCATAGATTATCGCCATTTTATAGACAGTCGCCAATTTATAGACTATCGTCAATTTCTAGATTATCGCCAATTTATAGATTATCGTCAATTTAAAGACTATCGGCAATTTATAGATTATCGTAAATTTAAAGACTATCGGCAATTTATAGACTGTCGTCAATTTATAGATTATCGCCAATTTATAGACTATCGCCATTTTATAGACGGTCGCCAATTTATAGATTATCGTCAATTTATAGATTATCGCCAATTTATAGATTATCGCCAATTTATAGACTATCGCCAATTTATAGACTATCGCCAATTTATGGATTATCGCCAATTTATAGACTGTCGCCAATTTATAGACTATCGCCAATTTATAGACTATCGTCAATTTATAGACTATCGCCAATTTATAGATTATCGTCAATTTATAGACTGTCGCCAATTTATAAACTATCGCCAATTTATAGACTATCGCCATTTTATAAACTGTCGCCAATTTATAGATTATCGCCAATTTATAAATTATCGCCAATTTATAGACTGTCGCCAATTTATAGACTATCGCCTATTTATAGACTATCGCCAATTTATAGACTATCGCTAATTTATAGATTATCGTCAATTTAGATTATCGCCAACTTATAGATTATCGCCACATTATAGACTATCGCCAATTCATAGATTATCTTCAATTTATAGATTATCGCCAATTTATAGATTATCGCCAATTTATAGATTATCGCCATTTTATAGACAGTCGCCAATTTATAGATTATCGCCAATTTATAGACTATCGCCATTTTATAAACTATCGCCAATTTATAGATTATCGTCAATTTATAGACTGTCGCCAATTTATAGACTGTCGCCAATTTATAGATTATCGCCAATTTATTGACTATCGCCAATTTATAGACAATCGCCAATTTACAGACTATCGTCAATTTATAGATTATCGCCAATTTATAGACTATCGCCTATTTATAGATTATCGCCAATTTATAGACTATCGCCATTTTATAGACTATCGCCAATTTAAAGATTATCGTCAATTTATAGACTGTCGCCAATTTATAAACTATCGCCAATTTATAGATTATCGCCAATTTATAGATTATCGTCAATTTACGGATTATCGCCAATTTATAGATTATCGCCATTTTATAGACTGTCGCCAATTTATAGATTATCGCTAATTTATAGACTATCGCCATTTTATAGACTGTCGCCAATTTATAGATTATCGCCAATTTATAGATTATCGCCAATTTATGGATTATCGCCAATTTATAGATTATCGCCATTTTATAGACTGTCGCCAACTTATAGATTATCGCCAATTTATAGATTATCGCCAATTTATAGATTATCGCCAATTTATAGACTATCGCCAATTTATAGACTATCGCCAATTTATGGATTATCGCCAATTTATAGACTGTCGCCAATTTATAGACTATCGCCAATTTATAGACTATCGTCAATTTATAGACTATCGCCAATTTATAGATTATCGTCAATTTATAGACTGTCGCCAATTTATAAACTATCGCCAATTTATAGACTATCGCCAATTTATAGATTATCGTCAATTTACGGATTATCGCCAATTTATAGATTATCGCCATTTTATAGACTGTCGCCAATTTATAGATTATCGCTAATTTATAGACTATCGCCATTTTATAGACTGTCGCCAATTTATAGATTATCGCCAATTTATAGATTATCGCCAATTTATGGATTATCGCCAATTTATAGATTATCGCCATTTTATAGACTGTCGCCAACTTATAGATTATCGCCAATTTATAGATTATCGCCAATTTATAGATTATCGCCAATTTATAGACTATCGCCAATTTATAGACTATCGCCAATTTATGGATTATCGCCAATTTATAGACTGTCGCCAATTTATAGACTATCGCCAATTTATAGACTATCGTCAATTTATAGTCTATCGCCAATTTATAGATTATCGTCAATTTATAGACTGTCGCCAATTTATAAACTATCGCCAATTTATAGACTATCGCCATTTTATAAACTGTCGCCAATTTATAGATTATCGCCAATTTATAAATTATCGCCAATTTATAGACTGTCGCCAATTTATAGACTATCGCCTATTTATAGACTATCGCCAATTTATAGACTATCGCCAATTTATAGATTATCGTCAATTTATAGACTGTCGCCAATTTATAAACTATCGCCAATTTATAGACTATCGCCATTTTATAAACTGTCGCCAATTTATAGATTATCGCCAATTTATAAATTATCGCCAATTTATAGACTGTCGCCAATTTATAGACTATCGCCTATTTATAGACTATCGCCAATTTATAGACTATCGCTAATTTATAGATTATCGTCAATTTAGATTATCGCCAACTTATAGATTATCGCCACATTATAGACTATCGCCAATTCATAGATTATCTTCAATTTATAGATTATCGCCAATTTATAGATTATCGCCAATTTATAGATTATCGTCAATTTATAGACTGTCGCCAATTTATAGACTATCGCCAATTTATAGACTATCGCCAATTTATGGATTATCGCCAATTTATAGACTGTCGCCAATTTATAGACTATCGCCAATTTATAGACTATCGTCAATTTATAGACTATCGCCAATTTATAGATTATCGTCAATTTATAGACTGTCGCCAATTTATAAACTATCGCCAATTTATAGACTATCGCCATTTTATAAACTGTCGCCAATTTATAGATTATCGCCAATTTATAAATTATCGCCAATTTATAGACTGTCGCCAATTTATAGACTATCGCCTATTTATAGACTATCGCCAATTTATAGACTATCGCTAATTTATAGATTATCGTCAATTTAGATTATCGCCAATTTATAGATTATCGCCAATTTATAGATTATCGCCATTTTATAGACAGTCGCCAATTTATAGATTATCGCCAATTTATAGACTATCGCCATTTTATAAACTATCGCCAATTTATAGACTATCGCCACATTATAGACTATCGCCAATTCATAGATTATCTTCAATTTATAGATTATCGCCAATTTATAGATTATCGCCAATTTATAGATTATCGCCATTTTATAGACAGTCGCCAATTTATAGATTATCGCCAATTTATAGACTATCGCCATTTTATAAACTATCGCCAATTTATAGATTATCGTCAATTTATAGACTGTCGCCAATTTATAGACTGTCGCCAATTTATAGATTATCGCCAATTTATTGACTATCGCCAATTTATAGACAATCGCCAATTTACAGACTATCGTCAATTTATAGATTATCGCCAATTTATAGACTATCGCCTATTTATAGATTATCGCCAATTTATAGACTATCGCCATTTTATAGACTATCGCCAATTTAAAGATTATCGTCAATTTATAGACTGTCGCCAATTTATAAACTATCGCCAATTTATAGATTATCGCCAATTTATAGATTATCGTCAATTTATGGATTATCGCCAATTTATAGATTATCGCCATTTTATAGACTGTCGCCAATTTATAGATTATCGCTAATTTATAGACTATCGCCATTTTATAGACTGTCGCCAATTTATAGATTATCGCCAATTTATAGATTATCGCCAATTTATGGATTATCGCCAATTTATAGATTATCGCCATTTTATAGACTGTCGCCAACTTATAGATTATCGCCAATTTATAAACTATCGTCAATTTATAGATTATCGCCAATTTATTGACTATCGCCAATTTATAGACTATCGCCAATTTACAGACTATCGTCAATTTATAGATTATCGCCAATTTATAGACTATCGCCTATTTATAGATTATCGCCAATTTATAGACTATCGCCTATTTATAGATTATCGCCAATTTATAGACTATCGCCATTTTATAGACTGTCGCCAATTTATAAATTATCGCCAATTTATAGATTATCGCCAATTTATAGACTGTCGCCAATTTATAGACTATCGCCAATTTATAGACTATCGCCAATTTATAGACTATCGTCAATTTATAGACTATTGTCAATTTAAAGACTATCGGCAATTTATAGACTGTCGCCAATTTATAGATTATCGCCAATTTATAGACTATCGCCATTTTATAGACTGTCGCCAATTTATAGATTATTGTCAATTTATAGATTATCGCCATTTTATAAACTGTCGCCAATTTATAAATTATCGCCAATTTATAGATTATCGCCAATTTATAGACTGTCGCCAATTTATAGACTATCGCCAATTTATAGACTATCGTCAATTTATAGACTATTGTCAATTTAAAGACTATCGGCAATTTATAGACTGTCGCCAATTTATAGATTATCGCCAATTTATAGACTATCGCCATTTTATAGACTGTCGCCAATTTCTAGATTATCGCCAATTTATAGACTATCGCCATTTTATAGACTGTCGCCAATTTATAGATTATTGTAATATTATAGATTATCGCCATTTTATAGACTGTCGCCAATTTAAAGACTATCGTCAATTTCTAGATTATCGCCAATTTATAGATTATCGCCAATTTATAGATTATCGCCAATTTATAGACTATCGCTAATTTATAGACTATCGCCAATTTATAGACTATCGCTAATTTATAGACTATCGCCAATTCATAGACTATCGCCAATTTATAGATTATCGCCAATTTATAGACTGTGGCCAATTTATAGACTATCGTCTATTTATAGATTATCGACAACTAATAGATTATCGTCAATTTATAGATTATCGCCAATTTATAGACTATCGTCAATTTATAGATTATCGCCAATTTATAGATTATCGTCAATTTAAAGATTATCGGCAATTTATAAACTATCGCCAATTTATAGACTATCGTCAATTTATAGAATATCGCCAATTTATAGACTATCGACATTTTATAGACTGTCGCCAATTTATAGTTTATCGCCAACTAATAGATTATCGTCAATTTATAGACTATCGCCAATTTATAGATTATCGCCAATTTATAGACTATCGCCAGTTTATAGACTATCGTCAATTTCTAGATTATTGCCAATTTAAAGACTATCGCCATTTTATAGACTGTCGCCAATTTATAGACTACCGTCAATTTCTAGATTATCGCCAATTTATAGACTATCGCCATTTTATAGACTGTCGCCAATTTATAGACTACCGTCAATTTATAGACTATCGCCAACTTATAGACTATCGCCAATTTATAGACTATCGTCAATTTATGGATTATCGCCAATTTATAGATTATCGCCAATTTATAGACTGTCGCCAATTTATAGACTATCGCCAATTTATAGACTATCGCCAATTTATAGACTATCGTCAATTTATAGACTATTGTCAATTTAAAGACTATCGGCAATTTATAGACTGTCGCCAATTTATAGATTATCGCCAATTTATAGACTATCGCCATTTTATAGACTGTCGCCAATTTATAGATTATTGTCAATTTATAGATTATCGCCATTTTATAGACTGTCGCCAATTTATAAATTATCGCCAATTTATAGATTATCGCCAATTTATAGACTGTCGCCAATTTAGAGACTATCGCCAATTTATAGACTATCGTCAATTTATAGACTATTGTCAATTTAAAGACTATCGGCAATTTATAGACTGTCGCCAATTTATAGATTATCGCCAATTTATAGACTATCGCCATTTTATAGACTGTCGCCAATTTATAGATTATCGCCAATTTATAAACTATCGCCATTTTATAGACTGTCGCCAATTTATAGATTATTGTCAATTTATAGATTATCGCCATTTTATAGACTGTCGCCAATTTAAAGACTATCGTCAATTTCTAGATTATCGCCAATTTATAGATTATCGCCAATTTATAGATTATCGCCAATTTATAGACTATCGCTAATTTATAGACTATCGCCAATTTATAGACTATCGCTAATTTATAGACTATCGCCAATTCATAGACTATCGCCAATTTATAGACTATCTTCAATTCATAGACTATCGCCAATTTATAGACTATCGCCAATTTATAGATTATCGTCAATTTAAAGACTATCTTCAATTCATAGACTATCGCCAATTTATAGACTATCGCCAATTTATAGACTATCGTCAATTTATAGATTATCGCCAATTTATAGACTATCGCCTATTTATAGATTATCGCCAATTTATAGATTATTGCCAATTTAAAGACTATCGCCATTTTATAGACTGTCGCCAATTTATAGACTATCGTCAATTTATGGATTATCGCCAATTTATAGATTACCGCCATTTTATAGATTATCGTCAATTTATTGATTATCGCCACTTCATAGATTATCGCCATTTTATAGACAGTCGCCAATTTATAGACTATCGTCAATTTCTAGATTATCGCCAATTTATAGATTATCGTCAATTTAAAGACTATCGGCAATTTATAGATTATCGTAAATTTAAAGACTATCGGCAATTTATAGACTGTCGTCAATTTATAGATTATCGCCAATTTATAGACTATCGCCATTTTATAGACGGTCGCCAATTTATAGATTATCGTCAATTTATAGATTATCGCCAATTTATAGATTATCGCCAATTTATAGACTATCGCCAATTTATAGACTATCGCCAATTTATGGATTATCGCCAATTTATAGACTGTCGCCAATTTATAGACTATCGCCAATTTATAGACTATCGTCAATTTATAGACTATCGCCAATTTATAGATTATCGTCAATTTATAGACTGTCGCCAATTTATAAACTATCGCCAATTTATAGACTATCGCCATTTTATAAACTGTCGCCAATTTATAGATTATCGCCAATTTATAAATTATCGCCAATTTATAGACTGTCGCCAATTTATAGACTATCGCCTATTTATAGACTATCGCCAATTTATAGACTATCGCTAATTTATAGATTATCGTCAATTTAGATTATCGACAACTAATAGATTATCGTCAATTTATAGATTATCGCCAATTTATAGACTATCGTCAATTTATAGATTATCGCCAATTTATAGATTATCGTCAATTTAAAGACTATCGGCAATTTATAAACTATCGCCAATTTATAGACTATCGTCAATTTATAGAATATCGCCAATTTATAGACTATCGACATTTTATAGACTGTCGCCAATTTATAGTTTATCGCCAACTAATAGATTATCGTCAATTTATAGATTATCGCCAATTTATAGACTATCGTCAATTTATAGATTATCGCCAATTTATAGATTATCGTCAATTTAAAGACTATCGGCAATTTATAAACTATCGCCAATTTATAGACTATCGTCAATTTATAGAATATCGCCAATTCATAGACTATCGCCAATTTATAGACTATCGCCAATTTATAGACTATCGTCAATTTATAGATTATCGCCAATTTATAGACTATCGCCTATTTATAGATTATCGCCAATTTATAGATTATTGCCAATTTAAAGACTATCGCCATTTTATAGACTGTCGCCAATTTATAGACTATCGTCAATTTATGGATTATCGCCAATTTATAGATTACCGCCATTTTATAGATTATCGTCAATTTATTGATTATCGCCACTTCATAGATTATCGCCATTTTATAGACAGTCGCCAATTTATAGACTATCGTCAATTTCTAGATTATCGCCAATTTATAGATTATCGTCAATTTAAAGACTATCGGCAATTTATAGATTATCGTAAATTTAAAGACTATCGGCAATTTATAGACTGTCGTCAATTTATAGATTATCGCCAATTTATAGACTATCGCCATTTTATAGACGGTCGCCAATTTATAGATTATCGTCAATTTATAGATTATCGCCAATTTATAGATTATCGCCAATTTATAGACTATCGCCAATTTATAGACTATCGCCAATTTATGGATTATCGCCAATTTATAGACTGTCGCCAATTTATAGACTATCGCCAATTTATAGACTATCGTCAATTTATAGACTATCGCCAATTTATAGATTATCGTCAATTTATAGACTGTCGCCAATTTATAAACTATCGCCAATTTATAGACTATCGCCATTTTATAAACTGTCGCCAATTTATAGATTATCGCCAATTTATAAATTATCGCCAATTTATAGACTGTCGCCAATTTATAGACTATCGCCTATTTATAGACTATCGCCAATTTATAGACTATCGCTAATTTATAGATTATCGTCAATTTAGATTATCGACAACTAATAGATTATCGTCAATTTATAGATTATCGCCAATTCATAGACTATCGCCAATTTATAGACTATCGCCAATTTATAGATTATCGTCAATTTAAAGACTATCTTCAATTCATAGACTATCGCCAATTTATAGACTATCGCCAATTTATAGACTATCGTCAATTTATAGATTATCGCCAATTTATAGACTATCGCCTATTTATAGATTATCGCCAATTTATAGATTATTGCCAATTTAAAGACTATCGCCATTTTATAGACTGTCGCCAATTTATAGACTATCGTCAATTTATGGATTATCGCCAATTTATAGATTACCGCCATTTTATAGATTATCGTCAATTTATTGATTATCGCCACTTCATAGATTATCGCCATTTTATAGACAGTCGCCAATTTATAGACTATCGTCAATTTCTAGATTATCGCCAATTTATAGATTATCGTCAATTTAAAGACTATCGGCAATTTATAGATTATCGTAAATTTAAAGACTATCGGCAATTTATAGACTGTCGTCAATTTATAGATTATCGCCAATTTATAGACTATCGCCATTTTATAGACGGTCGCCAATTTATAGATTATCGTCAATTTATAGATTATCGCCAATTTATAGATTATCGCCAATTTATAGACTATCGCCAATTTATAGACTATCGCCAATTTATGGATTATCGCCAATCTATAGACTGTCGCCAATTTATAGACTATCGCCAATTTATAGACTATCGTCAATTTATAGACTATCGCCAATTTATAGATTATCGTCAATTTATAGACTGTCGCCAATTTATAAACTATCGCCAATTTATAGACTATCGCCATTTTATAAACTGTCGCCAATTTATAGATTATCGCCAATTTATAAATTATCGCCAATTTATAGACTGTCGCCAATTTATAGACTATCGCCTATTTATAGACTATCGCCAATTTATAGACTATCGCTAATTTATAGATTATCGTCAATTTAGATTATCGACAACTAATAGATTATCGTCAATTTATAGATTATCGCCAATTTATAGACTATCGTCAATTTATAGATTATCGCCAATTTATAGATTATCGTCAATTTAAAGACTATCGGCAATTTATAAACTATCGCCAATTTATAGACTATCGTCAATTTATAGAATATCGCCAATTTATAGACTATCGACATTTTATAGACTGTCGCCAATTTATAGTTTATCGCCAACTAATAGATTATCGTCAATTTATAGACTATCGCCAATTTATAGATTATCGCCAATTAATAGACTATCGCCAGTTTATAGACTATCGTCAATTTCTAGATTATTGCCAATTTAAAGACTATCGCCATTTTATAGACTGTCGCCAATTTATAGACTACCGTCAATTTCTAGATTATCGCCAATTTATAGACTATCGCCATTTTATAGACTGTCGCCAATTTATAGACTACCGTCAATTTATAGACTATCGCCAACTTATAGACTATCGCCAATTTATAGACTATCGTCAATTTATGGATTATCGCCAATTTATAGATTACCGCCATTTTATAGATTATCGTCAATTTATTGATTATCGCACTTCATAGATTATCGCCATTGTGTAGACAGTCGCCAATTTATAGACTATCGTCAATTTCTAGATTATCGCCAATTTATAGATTATCGTCAATTTAAAGACTATCGGCAATTTATAGATTATCGTAAATTTAAAGACTATCGGCAATTTATAGACTGTCGTCAATTTATAGATTATCGCCAATTTATAGACTATCGCCATTTTATAGACGGTCGCCAATTTATAGATTATCGTCAATTTATAGATTATCGCCAATTTATAGATTATCGCCAATTTATAGACTATCGCCAATTTATAGACTATCGCCAATTTATGGATTATCGCCAATTTATAGACTGTCGCCAATTTATAGACTATCGCCAATTTATAGACTATCGTCAATTTATAGACTATCGCCAATTTATAGATTATCGTCAATTTATAGACTGTCGCCAATTTATAAACTATCGCCAATTTATAGACTATCGGCAACTTATAGATTATCGCCAATTTATAGACTATCGTCAATTTATAGATTATCGCCAATTTATTGACTATCGCCAATTTATAGACTATCGCCAATTTACAGACTATCGTCAATTTATAGATTATCGCCAATTTATAGACTATCGCCTATTTATAGATTATCGCCAATTTATAGACTATCGCCATTTTATAGACTATCGCCAATTTAAAGATTATCGTCAATTTATAGACTGTCGCCAATTTATAAACTATCGCCAATTTATAGACTATCGTCAATTTATAGAATATCGCCAATTTATAGACTATCGACATTTTATAGACTGTCGCCAATTTATAGTTTATCGCCAACTAATAGATTATCGTCAATTTATAGACTATCGCCAATTTATAGATTATCGCCAATTAATAGACTATCGCCAGTTTATAGACTATCGTCAATTTCTAGATTATTGCCAATTTAAAGACTATCGCCATTTTATAGACTGTCGCCAATTTATAGACTACCGTCAATTTCTAGATTATCGCCAATTTATAGACTATCGCCATTTTATAGACTGTCGCCAATTTATAGACTACCGTCAATTTATAGACTATCGCCAACTTATAGACTATCGCCAATTTATAGACTATCGTCAATTTATGGATTATCGCCAATTTATAGATTACCGCCATTTTATAGATTATCGTCAATTTATTGATTATCGCACTTCATAGATTATCGCCATTTTATAGACAGTCGCCAATTTATAGACTATCGTCAATTTCTAGATTATCGCCAATTTATAGATTATCGTCAATTTAAAGACTATCGGCAATTTATAGATTATCGTAAATTTAAAGACTATCGGCAATTTATAGACTGTCGTCAATTTATAGATTATCGCCAATTTATAGACTATCGCCATTTTATAGACGGTCGCCAATTTATAGATTATCGTCAATTTATAGATTATCGCCAATTTATAGATTATCGCCAATTTATAGACTATCGCCAATTTATAGACTATCGCCAATTTATGGATTATCGCCAATTTATAGACTGTCGCCAATTTATAGACTATCGCCAATTTATAGACTATCGTCAATTTATAGACTATCGCCAATTTATAGATTATCGTCAATTTATAGACTGTCGCCAATTTATAAACTATCGCCAATTTATAGACTATCGGCAACTTATAGATTATCGCCAATTTATAGACTATCGTCAATTTATAGATTATCGCCAATTTATTGACTATCGCCAATTTATAGACTATCGCCAATTTACAGACTATCGTCAATTTATAGATTATCGCCAATTTATAGACTATCGCCTATTTATAGATTATCGCCAATTTATAGACTATCGCCATTTTATAGACTATCGCCAATTTAAAGATTATCGTCAATTTATAGACTGTCGCCAATTTATAAACTATCGCCAATTTATAGACTATCGCCATTTTATAGACGGTCGCCAATTTATAAATTATCGCCAATTTATAGATTATCGCCAATTTATAGACTGTCGCCAATTTATAGACTATCGCCAATTTATAGACTATCGCCAATTTATAGACTATCGTCAATTTATAGACTATTGTCAATTTAAAGACTATCGGCAATTTATAGACTGTCGCCAATTTATAGATTATCGCCAATTTATAGACTATCGCCATTTTATAGACTGTCGCCAATTTATAGATTATTGTCAATTTATAGATTATCGCCATTTTATAGACTGTCGCCAATTTATAAATTATCGCCAATTTATAGATTATCGCCAATTTATAGACTGTCGCCAATTTAGAGACTATCGCCAATTTATAGACTATCGTCAATTTATAGACTATTGTCAATTTAAAGACTATCGGCAATTTATAGACTGTCGCCAATTTATAGATTATCGCCAATTTATAGACTATCGCCATTTTATAGACTGTCGCCAATTTATAGATTATCGCCAATTTATAGACTATCGCCATTTTATAGACTGTCGCCAATTTATAGATTATTGTCAATTTATAGATTATCGCCATTTTATAGACTGTCGCCAATTTAAAGACTATCGTCAATTTCTAGATTATCGCCAATTTATAGATTATCGCCAATTTATAGATTATCGCCAATTCATAGACTATCGCCAATTTATAGACTATCGCCAATTTATAGATTATCGTCAATTTAAAGACTATCTTCAATTCATAGACTATCGCCAATTTATAGACTATCGCCAATTTATAGACTATCGTCAATTTATAGATTATCGCCAATTTATAAACTATCGCCTATTTATAGATTATCGCCAATTTATAGATTATTGCCAATTTAAAGACTATCGCCATTTTATAGACTGTCGCCAATTTATAGACTACCGTCAATTTCTAGATTATCGCCAATTTATAGACTATCGCCATTTTATAGACTGTCGCCAATTTATAGACTACCGTCAATTTATAGACTATCGCCAACTTATAGACTATCGCCAATTTATAGACTATCGTCAATTTATGGATTATCGCCAATTTATAGATTACCGCCATTTTATAGATTATCGTCAATTTATTGATTATCGCCACTTCATAGATTATCGCCATTTTATAGACAGTCGCCAATTTATAGACTATCGTCAATTTCTAGATTATCGCCAATTTATAGATTATCGTCAATTTAAAGACTATCGGCAATTTATAGATTATCGTAAATTTAAAGACTATCGGCAATTTATAGACTGTCGTCAATTTATAGATTATCGCCAATTTATAGACTATCGCCATTTTATAGACGGTCGCCAATTTATAGATTATCGTCAATTTATAGATTATCGCCAATTTATAGATTATCGCCAATTTATAGACTATTGCCAATTTATAGACTATCGCCAATTTATGGATTATCGCCAATTTATAGACTGTCGCCAATTTATAGACTATCGCCAATTTATAGACTATCGTCAATTTATAGACTATCGCCAATTTATAGATTATCGTCAATTTATAGACTGTCGCCAATTTATAAACTATCGCCAATTTATAGACTATCGGCAACTTATAGATTATCGCCAATTTATAGACTATCGTCAATTTATAGATTATCGCCAATTTATTGACTATCGCCAATTTATAGACTATCGCCAATTTACAGACTATCGTCAATTTATAGATTATCGCCAATTTATAGACTATCGCCTATTTATAGATTATCGCCAATTTATAGACTATCGCCATTTTATAGACTATCGCCAATTTAAAGATTATCGTCAATTTATAGACTGTCGCCAATTTATAAACTATCGCCAATTTATAGACTATCGCCATTTTATAGACTGTCGCCAATTTATAAATTATCGCCAATTTATAGATTATCGCCAATTTATAGACTGTCGCCAATTTATAGACTATCGCCAATTTATAGACTATCGCCAATTTATAGACTATCGTCAATTTATAGACTATTGTCAATTTAAAGACTATCGGCAATTTATAGACTGTCGCCAATTTATAGATTATCGCCAATTTATAGACTATCGCCATTTTATAGACTGTCGCCAATTTATAGATTATTGTCAATTTATAGATTATCGCCATTTTATAGACTGTCGCCAATTTATAAATTATCGCCAATTTATAGATTATCGCCAATTTATAGACTGTCGCCAATTTAGAGACTATCGCCAATTTATAGACTATCGTCAATTTATAGACTATTGTCAATTTAAAGACTATCGGCAATTTATAGACTGTCGCCAATTTATAGATTATCGCCAATTTATAGACTATCGCCATTTTATAGACTGTCGCCAATTTATAGATTATCGCCAATTTATAGACTATCGCCATTTTATAGACTGTCGCCAATTTATAGATTATTGTCAATTTATAGATTATCGCCATTTTATAGACTGTCGCCAATTTAAAGACTATCGTCAATTTCTAGATTATCGCCAATTTATAGATTATCGCCAATTTATAGATTATCGCCAATTTATAGACTATCGCTAATTTATAGACTATCGCCAATTTATAGACTATCGCTAATTTATAGACTATCGCCAATTCATAGACTATCGCCAATTTATAGACTATCTTCAATTCATAGACTATCGCCAATTTATAGACTATCGCCAATTTATAGATTATCGTCAATTTAAAGACTATCTTCAATTCATAGACTATCGCCAATTTATAGACTATCGCCAATTTATAGACTATCGTCAATTTATAGATTATCGCCAATTTATAGACTATCGCCTATTTATAGATTATCGCCAATTTATAGACTATCGCCATTTTATAGACTATCACCAATTTATAGATTATCGCCAATTTATAGATTATCGCCAATTTATAGACTCGCCAATTTATAGACTATCGCCAATTCATAGACTATCTTCAATTCATAGACTATCGCCAATTTATAGACTATCGCCAATTTATAGACTGTCGCCATTTTATAGACTGTCGCCAATTTATGGACTATCGCCAATTTATAAACTATGCATACTATTCAAGCGATTTGCATATTATATTTTCGCTCAAAAAAAGTCCGAAAAAACAACTTCTAAAAAGGTAATTTATTCATTGATTGATTCAGACTTTCTCGTCGTCGTTTGTGTTAAAGTTATAGTAGTTATGATCCAGGATTGTCGAGTTGAATGTAGTCCGTTTCGGATAAGAGAAGTCTGGCCAGAAAAGTGACCAAATCAGAAAATGCGACCCGATTCTCCGCTTCTTCGCTCCAACAAATAAAACATTATGTTGTAAAGGTCACGTTTGCAATGCAACGGCGTCAAGACGGAAACCTTCACACACTTAACGCATCACTTCCATAGTTGGGCGACACCGGTGGCTTTAGTTGAAACCACCGACCACCGATCCTAGCTCGAGACCACTGACCACCGACCACCGGTGGTCTCGAGCTAGGATCGGTGGTCTCAAGTTGTGCTTGGTGGTCGGTGGTCTCGAGCTAGTATCGGATCGGTGGTCTAATGTCATGCTTGGTGGTCGGTGGTCGCCCAAGTGTGTACCTCGGTAACCTAACCCTAACCATATCTTTACGGAAGTGGACTGGACAGGTTAGGTAATTTGAACAAAGACTAGGAAATTTGCAAGTCTAATCTTTTCATGAGACTTGAAAAACCGATGTTTGTATTCAACCAAGATCAAGAACGTATTAAATCTATAAAAATTGTAACAAGTAAAGAGATTTTAAAAATTAGCCAAAAATATAACCAACCGGTGATAGGACCCTTGTCTCTCTCATTCTAGTTTCAAGCACTTGCCCACTGGCCTAGAAGGTTAATTATTGAATTGGAATCGATAATTCCTGACTTGCTTTATTAAGAGTTCGTTTATCTCGATCTTCGGAGTAACTCACAAGGGAACATTCCCAACTGTGCTACCCCCATATTTTTTGAACTAGTCTCATTCGAAAGAGCATGTAAAATAATGTAACTTTAATATAGGACTATATGTGCGTCTAAAATATATTTGACCTAGTAAAGTAGGTCAGAAGGTCAAGGACCGTGAGTTTTAAGCTGAAAATTAGCAGCGGCGAGAAGGCAAGGGGAGGAGGAAGAGAAAGTCGACTTTTCTCATTTTCACCCTTTTTCTCTAAAAAGTCGTGATGGAGATAGGAGGTTGACATTCGAGGACCCTCCCGAATTAACATTGCGTCAGAACGAGTCATTTCACTCGAAACAAATGGACGTTCACTAGAGGAAACCATGAAATTGTTCGCGCTCCTTGACCTTCAAACCAACTTTACCAGGTCAAATACATTTTAGAGGCCCATATATAGTTCCTATATTAAATTTACATTGTTTTACATGCTCTTTCGAATGCGACATGCGACTAGTTTAAAAAATATCGGGGTGGTACTGGATTTCTGTATTCAGTCTAATGAGAATCACATCAGGTTATAAAATATAGCTACTATTTTGAGATTCCAATAAAACTCAATATATCACGTTTCAAAGGTCGGGTAACACACCTAGAACTCACAAAAACCCGCAACAAGGCTATTTCAGATTAGGAATAACTGTGTAAATATGCGTGAAAAAGTTGACCCTCACAAAAGATTATATACTATGTGTAAACTAATAAATTCGGATACAAAAGAATACGGTATATTTTGTGTTGCAAAGGTTATGAAAATGAATTGAGAAATTTTAGCGATGTCGTTGGTCATGCTATTTAAGGGACGTGTCACTCGTACTTGTTGGTTTGCTGTCAGAAACAGTACCAGACTTTATCCGGTTATCCCCTTGACATTTGGCTATTAAGGCTTAGGCCTACTATGTATATTAGGCCCCCATCCCATCGAATTTACTCAAAACTTGTTTACAAGTCCTAAATCCTAAATCAATCGAATAAAATGCAAACCGTTTAGCCTTTCAGCGGATATCGGGAAAAGAGACAGAAACTAATTAGGCCATTGTTACATTATGCAATAACTATGAAAAGATACCGAACTTGTTTTAAAATTTGAAATTATGCTTGTTATTGTGATAAATCGATCTGGACGAAGGTACGTAAATGTAATTATAAATATTCAGGACGAAAACATGGCTTTGTGAACCTCAATCTAGTCAATCCTGATCGTATGATTTAACTCGTGGCTAAGGCTAACTACACTATAGTAGATTACTATGCAATTGATTTTCGTACAAGTGACCTTGATTCAACTAAATTGCCTGCTGCCTGGGCTTCCTTAGTGTTATACAAATTATTTTGACGGACTTGATAGCTTGTGGAAACTATTATTGCAGACATCTAATGTTATTGCAAACAAGTGTTACGTACATATATTGCAGTCATCAATGTAAGAAAAGTAGACCGGCCCAGAAAACCATCAATTCTCGACATTTACATATAAATCGTATTTTTTTATGTATTTTGGTAATGAAAGCAAAATCCGAATCAAACTTACAACCTGGGCTATGACGTTTTATTAAATTACTTCAACAATGAAAGAAGATAGAGATGCATTCAAATACAGAGGAAACAATTCGACACTTTCAAACGACAAACCGACGGGTTCGGAGCACGAATCAAATAAAACAGGAATGATCCATTGTAACACTTTAACACGTCTGTAGGACGAATTCTTGACCATCAAGAAACTCTCGGAACTTATCTAGTGCAAAAACGATTGCATAACACTCTTTCTCGGCTGTAGAATAATTAATCTGTGCCGGATTCAGTGTTTTACTGGCAAAGGAAACAACTTTTTCATTGCCTGCATCGTCAATTTGAGAAAGTACTGCACCAAGTCCAGTGTTACTCGCATCGGTACGTAAGATGAACGGCTTTCCGAAAATTGGGTGCGCCAAAACTATGTCTTGGAGGAACGCAGCCTTCAATTTGTGGAACGCTTGTTCAGCTCGCGGAGTCCAATGAAATTTAGCCTTTGAAGAAGTAAGGGGATATAATGGGGCTGCTAAGTCGGCAAACCTCTCAATGAAGTTGTGATACCAACCTACCAGACCTAAGAATCCTCGCAGACTTTTCTTAGACTGTGGTAACGGAAAAGCTTGAATAGACTCAATCTTATCTGGGTTCATGCCAATACCATTTTCGGAGACCGTGTGGCCTAAAAACTTAATTAAAGTTTTTCCGAAACTGCATTTGGAGCTATTTAGGGTTAGTCCGGCGTCCCGGAAACGTCCCAACACTATTTCTAAGTGCTTCCTATGCTCAGCAAATGTCTTACTAAAAATTAGGACATCATCCAGATAAACAACACAAAAATCATCCAAACCTTCCAAAAGTTCATTCATCATGCGTTGATACGTGGCTCCTGCATTTTTCAAACCAAAAGGCATGCAGTTGTATTCAAAAAGTCCACGATCAGTCACAAATGCAGTATATTTACGACTATGTTTAGCCATTAAAATCTGCCAATAACCCTTTTCTGCATCCATTGTACTCAGATATTTAGCGTTCGCTAATTTACGCATAATATCCTGTATTTTAGGAAGTGGAAATGCATCATTAGGGGTTAAAGTATTAATATGCCGATAATCGACACAAAATCTCCATTCACCGTTAGCTTTCTCTTTAAGAAGTACGGGACATGAATAAGGGCTCTTACTTTTTCGAATAATCCCTGATTCTAACATGTAGTCAACTTGCCGGTTGATTTCCGCATGTTTGAAGGGGGATGTCGGGTAAGGTCTTTGCCGTTTAGGGCGTTCTTCTAATAATTTAATGACATGCTTGACTTTTTTGACACGCCCAAGTCTAGCATCAATGACATCAGGGAACTTCTTCAAGAGTTCCTTGATCTCATCATTTTCAAAGTCCGATAACAATTGGAGATGATTAACACTATGTGTAGATTGATCTGACGCAAGCAAGGAATAACGCTCGCTTGGCCAGTTATCTGAAAAACCCCAGACCAAGTTCAAGGTATCTATCATTAAGCCAGATTGATGTAGGAAATCCATACCTAACAAAGCATTGCATTCAATGTCAATGACCAAAAAATCATGTTGATACGTCCGACTTCCTAATTGAAAGACGATTGTGGTGATCCCTGTAGGATCAGATTCTGTCCCATCAAGCATAATTATGGAGCCAAAAGGCCACGGACGTATTAACTGATCGCTAGGGACTAAAGATTTTGAAATTATCGAAACCGTGGATCCTGTATCAACTAAAGCTTTAAAATTAGTGCTAAACATCTGTATATTAATTAAAGGAATCATTTTCATAGGGTTGTGAATGAGTGGGTGAGTAACCGTGAACCCTTCAACAGTTACTCGTCCACCCCGTTTCCCGGAAGTTTATTTTCCTGAGAGCTTTTACAGTTTCCATGAGTCGTTTTCGAAGGGACGGTTGACCCTTTGGAAAGCTCCGTTTCACCGGTTCGAACCATATTAGCTCGTGGTTTTAGTAAGTAGCAATGGGAAATAGTGTGACCTGATTGCTTACAGTTATCACAGAACATGTTGGACTTCGATTTGGACTTATCTTTGCCAGATCGTTTTGAGGCGTCAGAGGTAGATTTGGTCTGATTATCCTTCGTATCGTTATTAGACCCGGAAGTCTGAGAAGTCTCATTGGGTTTGTATGAACTATCATTTTTCTTGAAGTTCTTTTTCTTCTCATCGAAACTAGGAATCTCGATTTTAGATGCAAATCTAATGAGCTCATAAATATCAGACGCTTGGCATCCTAGTAAATGAGAGCGCAAAGCAGGCAAGGAACGATCCGAAATGAACAAGATAATCTCTTTCTGATTTGCATTTGGAGATATCTTAAATATCTTTCGATATTGAAGGTCCATCTCAAAGGCAAATTTCTGAAATGATTCGGATGCATGCTGGCGTCTCTTCAAAATCCGTTCCAGAGCAGAGTGATTGTCGTCCTCATTTCCATACATGGATTTGAATTGCGACTGGAAATCTTCCCAAGATTCAATGAAGAGCTTGGTCCGTTTCCACCACAGACTTTGGTTATCATCCTGATTAAATATCGGAGCCAACATTAAAACCCTGTCTGATGGAATTATTCGTTTACGATTCATATACAAATCGACTTCCTTGAGAAAGTTATCACATGTATCTAATTTGTGATTAAACTTAGGCATAGGAATATTTCCAGCAGCCTGATAAATAATCGGTGTAGATGAGGAATTAGCATATGAGGAATTGAAAGGAATAGACTGATCTGCATGAAAATTCTCCTTTGTATGCTTAATAGGGGTCTCAGAGATATGAGTAGAGTCTGTTTGGACTGTCTGACCTACTTTCGGAGAGGAATGCGGAAGCTCTTGTTCGGATTTTAAAGATTGGTACAGCGTAACGAATTGAGTTTTCAAATCGTACAAATCCTTAGAATGCTCAAAAACCGATTTTTGCAAATCTAAAACCGCATTTTCTACTCTACCCTCATTAGCTATGGCAGTGGCAATATAATTACTACACATGCGGAGTTCTTGCTTCATGATTTCGTCGCATTTTTGTTTTCCTGAAATCCTAGCCTTATGAGCCGTAATATGTTTCGAAAATTTGTCAAGTTTCGAATCTAGATATTCCTTGACAGATGGTACAATAGGGTTCAGCGAAGGATAATCAGGGCCAATAAGATCTGCAAGAATTGGATCTGCAGGGGGATTTATTTGATTCGATAGCTTGTCTAATTCCGTTTGAAAAGTATCAAACTTCGTAGCCAAAGCATCATAAACTGATTGAGATCGTAAATCGCATTCAGTTTTCAAATCATCAATTTTTTTCGCAGAGGAATCATGTTCTTCATTAATTTTTAAAATGAGTTCCTTCTTTAAAGATTTGAGTTTCTGTGAGAACTCAGTAGTAACATCCCGAAAAATTACCGCAATCTCTTCAGAAAGTACGTCAATTTTTCGATGAACTATGCCCTCAACAGATTTGGAAAAGTTGGATTTGGAACTTCTCCGAAAAATCCTGTCTAACGATAACCACCGTATCAACTTACGAGACCAATTAGGAACAAGAAAAAAGATACCATACCCAATAACCAAAATAATGGAGAGGATGAGCATCCACTGGACGATCGGAGACACTTGATTCCATAGCTGATCCAGAATGAATCCTTGATCCTGATGGTTTGAAGTCGAAGGTTGTCCAGGACGTCGTATAGATGATAAATCTGGTATCGCACGGGTGTAATTGAACCCGGCGAACGACAAAAAAGTTTTAAGTGTGGTAAACATACCGTCCATCGTAGTATCACTCAACAAATAATAGAAAATCTACTAAGAAGAGCACTAAATTCAAGGCACTGTAGTTATTTTAAACGTGGTTTCGGCACCATGTAACACTTTAAGGGTTCCTTAAGGGTCCTTAAGTCGACCTGATTCTAATTTAAGTCGGAAAATCAAAAGCTGATATAAAAAATATGCTTTCCGAACTAAATTAACCGATGATCAATGCAATGAATAAGGTGTTAAACACTCGTTTTATATTAAATACAAGTAATTTATTTAATATAAATTAAACGAAGAAATAGGATTTATTAAATATTTAAGACTTGAAGTAATAAGCTACAATTTTGTCCATTGGAAAAATAATAATAAATGTGAGAGATGAGGAGTCAATGAAGTTGACTACTCGGAGCTATTAGACTGAATGACCGAGAGAACTCGGCTTGTTCGTACTCTAAACTCGAACGCAGCACACCTGCTTCTCTTCCTTATGCATAGGCACAATGTAATCGCAAAATGATTAAACAAATCGAATTACTAATTATTAAATATCTCGATTTCCAGACGATCGATTTTTCTAAATTTTTGATATGTTGTAGCTAACAACATTATCAACAACTTTTGTATTTGATCTTTCTTCTTGTATCGTCTCCTTCATATAGATATTATTAATTTTAGACATAAAAATGGAGTCGCAAAGAATTATATATTATTATGAAATGGTATTGGACGTATCCAATACCATTACATTATTTTTAACATACATGCATATTATTACTAATAACATGGGTGGGGTTATAGTCCCCCCTTTAAGCGTAACATAATGGTTTTAAATATTATCTCAATAAAGACATTATGTTACAAGAGTAATCAATTTTAAACATTATGATCCATTTTAAAAAATAGTAAGTACGGATATGGTATAAGAAATGGACAAAATATAAAAAAGAAGTAATTATAAGCTATATAATGGTATAATAAGTTATAATGGTAACATTTTAATTAGTCAGTTACACTACAATACGCCGGTGAAATGAATCCAACCAGAGATCGGAGGTGGAACGCTGCAGCAGTCCGACTCTCTTCCTGTCTGAAAGCTTTTCAGTCAACTAAGTATAGCAAGATAACAACTTTGAAAAACAGCATATTAATTTATATTAAAAACTCGAAATGATCGAAACATTAAATATTAAATTAGCTATCACACAATGCTATTCATACGTGAAATGTATTAGCACGTATGTTGGTTGCCATGAAGCGGGATTTATCATTGACTCAGATTTTGAGAAAATCTCAATTAAAAATAGTATTTGTCAATGGTGCGTACATTGCACGATGTAAAGTCTAGTCAGTAACAAGAACTATATACTTTATGACATAATTGAAGCCATTAAGCTTCAACGAAGCGCAGTAGAGTCCGAAGAACAAAACCCAGAATCATAAACAAGGACCAATATCGTACCTCAACATAAACCCGTCTGAGATAATTTTACATTGTAAGGTGATATTGTGGTATTATAATAGAAATATACACTGTTTTAACAATAAATATGATTGTTATAGGACAATGACTTTTAAATTTATAACTTAATTCTATCAAATATCAATCAAGTTTTTGATGAACTATGTCGATTCAGATGAAAGAGTCGAAATGCTGGCAAACGATCTGCTCTCCGACCGCATAGTTGACAGATTCTGAAAATCAGAGAAATAGTGTTGTTTAATATTACATTTTATACTAAAGGGTTTTATATGTAAAATAGATTTTTTAAAGATATGAATTCTGTATTCGGAACATTATTTCAAAGAAATAAGAGGGATCTCAAATAGATGAGGAAGACATAATTTGTCCATCGTCCGAAGCAGATGTAATTCGATGATTGAAGATTGCACTGGAACATCTCAGAAGTAGGTACAGGTCAGGTCAGAAGGACATCAAGTTCCTTGATAGCAAACACATCTCTGCTCTATCCCAAAATAACCAAGTGACAATCCTTCAAAATGTTGATATTAGGAACGTAATCTGCTACATGAAAGTTCTGAAACTTAGAAATAAGACATTAGCATGATTAATTTTAGTATCCCTAATAATTATTTTTAACTTTTTCGAGAAACTTGTTCTTTATAAGTTTAAAGGGTTTTAGGTCAGTGACAATACTTTAACCACTATTATTGTTTGAGCTATCTTTAGCTAACTACTTGATCAAAGTGAAACAAACAATGTCATTTAGTTCAGAGGGATAAAAGGAATTAATTCCAACAATTGCATACAAAGAGCTATTGATCCTTAACTAACGACTTTTTAGGGTTTAGATTGTAAAGACTAATTTTAGGTTTTAGGATGACAATGTATTCAAACTGGAATAATTTTAAGTAAAGTCATCAAAATATAAGTTTTTAATAAACCACGATGATACTCACGACTCCCTCAAGGGAAGTTAGATTCGAGGGTCATCCTGGAAGTTGTTAGAAGAAGTCTTGAAGAAACCACAGCCTTCGTTGAGGAGGTTGCAGTGGTTAACATCAAGGTGTAGACAAATATGGAATTGGTTAACGTCATAACTGCTTCCATCCTTGGAAGTGTACGACGATCATCTCTAACATATTTGAATCCGGTTCAATACGTAGAATGAATCCGGTTAATAGATTTTTTAGGATCCACAAGGTATCTTATTCGAGTAGATCTAGATATACTAAGTATAAAATTAGCATTATTTTTTAGAGCATTATTAAGAATTATCAAATCCTATTGATCATGTAGTCAACTTTGATGTTGAGTTTCGCATGAAAATAGGAAATTTTGAAAATGTTTAGAAGTTGTGTCGTATATTATATTATTTTTAGTGTTAGAAACCACATTGTTCATCCTACATGTAGTCAACTTCGTTGATTTTAGCATGTTCGAATCGGACAATATAGATATCCTAATATGAAGGTCATGAAATTTAATTAATGTAATGAAGATAATATAAGAAAATTGGAATGGTTTTGGAAATTTAGTTGGAATTCAAGTAACCACATCGTTGTGATTATTCCAATCCCCATAATTATTATGGATAAAATAACCTGAGGAGTTGGAGACATGATCAATTATCTCGGAGTTGACCTCCTTTTCCCTAACATCTCTGTTCATGCAGCTAGATATTCCGTATGGATATGCTAATTGCGGCATTGAGATCTGACTGTCAGACTGAGAAATTCTAGGGATGTTGGAGAAATGAGGAATTGAATTTACCGAGTGCATAGTTACTGACCCATTAAATGCCTGATATGCAGGTTTTCCTAATGAAATGGCTAGACAATTGTTTCTCATCTCATCTACATCAATGGAATCAGGAAGCAACGTGGAATTAATCGAGTTTGACTCGCCAGAAGTATGCAGATTACTAATTGCTTTAACCTTGGCTGTCTCGTCATGAGACGCCGGAGGTTTAGAATTAGAAATGGATTGGAAATTCATATTTATGCCATCCCTTAAGGAAAATTCGTTAAGGGGATGTTTTGAATACGATGTTTTAGGCCCTTCTATCATTTTAACAGTAGAACGACAATGCTTTTTCAGGAAATTTTCTACTAACTCTTTAAGAAGTACATCCTCATGATCGTCATCCTCCTGAATATGGAACGTAGTGGTACTTAACTCGCGAGGGTTATCATGATCAACATTTTCAAAATTTAAATCATCAGTTCTGAAGGAACTGTAGTTTTCAGACCTATTATCCTGTGAATTACATGTAGGATAATCCACTGTCATGCTAAGCTCGTCTGGTGTTGTAACTTGACATAGTAATTCACCATTTTTGAAGCATGAAATTGATTTTAGGATGAAAGTATACAATTTGATTGTGAATTTGAAAACCCATTTGGAAATCCTTACAGAATTTCGATAGAAAATTAGTAGGTAATGCATATAAATGCAGAGAACGAGAAAGGTAAAGAAATACTTAACCCGAGGAGATAATTCAAACCATAGACGATCCATTGTTGAAGTCTCGTTCATTTCGGGTGAAGGATGTCGTCCCAGGAATAAATAGGAGAAGACGATGTAGTAAAGGTCCTCCATTCTCGTTCCTCGGAATGAAAATTCGGGATTATCGGAATTCATTTTGAATAAGTTCAAAACTAACCCGAATGTTTATTTTTGTCCACAAATTCAAGAAAAGTTCCGTAAAAAAGTGAAATTTGATCGTTCAAATAACTGAATTCAAGGCACTGAGTTTTTAATTATTTTGTCGAACAGTTAAACTAAAAACACTAGGTTTCTAGGCACCATGTAACACTTTAAGGGTTCCTTAAGTCGACCTGATTCTAATTTAAGTCGGAAAATCAAAAGCTGATATAAAAAATATGCTTTCCGAACTAAATTAACCGATGATCAATGCAATGAATAAGGTGTTAAACACTCGTTTTATATTAAATACAAGTAATTTATTTAATATAAATTAAACGAAGAAATAGGATTTATTAAATATTTAAGACTTGAAGTAATAAGCTACAATTTTGTCCATTGGAAAAATAATAATAAATGTGAGAGATGAGGAGTCAATGAAGTTGACTACTCGGAGCTATTAGACTGAATGATTAAGAGAACTCGGCTTGCTCGTACTCTAAACTCGAACGCAGCACACCTGCTTCTCTTCCTTATGCATAGGCACAATGCTATCGCAAAATGTTTAAACAAATCGCATTACTAAATATTAAATATCTCGATTTTCTATCGAGCGATTTTTCTAAATTTTTGATATGTTGTAGCTAACAACATTATCAACAACTTTTATATATGACTTTTCTTGTTGTATCGTCTCCTTCATATAGATATTGCCATTTTTACACATATAAATCGAATCGCAAATTATTCTATATTATTATGAAATGGTATTGGACGTATCCAATACCATTGCATTATTTTTAACATACATGCATATTATTACTAATAATATGGGTGGGGTTATACCATAATATCTAAAATATTTTTGAAGTTTCAAGCATTCATAAACCGATTATTACCTAATTTACGATTGTTTTGTAGAGCATACGTCTGTAATAGTATACACATACATTATACAAACGAAGCATGTTATAATTTATAATTTACTAATGAAAAACCATGAACATGAATTATGAATAAGGGTATTAAGCGTATTGTAAGCGTGTAACGTAGGCATATCCCAGGTTCATCGGCTTCTATTGCTTGCTTAATGAAAGATGAGTTTAAATTATATCCATGATCTAGTAGGTTGTCTCTTGTAATATTTAATTTAATTTTTGACAATACAAAGCAGCGATTATAATTATTATTGTTGTACATAACGAAAATTAAATAAATGCCTCTGCTATACCTATTATTATATTCTCTTTGGTTCTAGATTAGAACATACATAGATTATTATTGCTTTGACAACAAGATTCGATTACGAATCGCATGCCTATCTAAATGTGCAATCATCCAGTTTGAACTTTAAAGCGAGTCTTGAAGACACCCCATTCATCGTCTAGCTAGTAAAAGGAGGCCCAAGGTCCAATCCACAGAATAGTAATAGGTAGGAGTCCACCGCCAGGATAGATCCTGGCGGTGGGCTCCTACCTATTACTATTCTGTGGGTCCAATCATCATTCTTTCAGGAGCAATTGGTTGGTCTGGGTTAGGTTTGGTCTTAAATGGTAAGAATCTATCGATAAATAATTGTTTGACAACGTATCCAGGGACTATCCCCCAGACACGGCTCGTCGTGTCTCAGCTCAGCACCAATATTAAATTATTCATAAGGAGAGGATACCCTAACTTTGAAAAAGTCGATCAAAAACTCTAAATCCGTATTTCTGTGTATAACAAAGCGCAGGAAGTACATTAGAAGTTTCCAATTCTGAAATTCCTATTGTAAGATTTCAGTCAAACTGTCAAACATTGCCCGCTTTGCGCTTACCGTCTCGGTTCGTTATAATATAGAATCTGATACTCGGCGGCCTGTAAACTACTATAAAGAAACTTGTATCTTGCATATACCTCTGAATACAATCGCACGACGACCAATATATGCGAAATATCTTATTTTATTAATCTTGGTCGCGCGCACAACCATATATATGAAGTTGTCCTCTTTGTCTAATTATTAAAGAAAATTAGCCTCCTGAGATAGTACTGAGATACGAGGACGAACATATTATTTGCATGGATCTTGCAAGGAAGATGTCTAATATGAGGTTTAAAGTATATTTCTGGGACGTTGATGAGAGACTGACTAGGGTTTCGTCAGTTTAGGATTTGAGTATTTAGAGAGACTTCTCAGCTTTTTCAACACTTCCTTTTCCTTGGCTTTAAATAACTTTTCCGTTAGTCGCATATCTCCTTGCTGCCACTTCAATTCCTGCCGAATCTGTCGGAAATGTAAAGCAGTTTCCTGGAGCATCTTCTGATTCTCCTTCCAATTTCTCCTTTCATTCAGCACATCATCCATCACTTTTTTTGTCTCTAAAATATCGAGAGGATGTTTATACATTTTAACTAAATCAACACAAATTGAAATCCGTTTTAATGCAACTTTCACTTACTCAACCATTGGGCAGCGGAAGCTGTTAATGCGCCATCAATTTGAGTCCAATAAGGGTCTTGAAGTTCAGTCCGATTTGATGAATTGTGAGACGAGGATGGTAGGGGTTCACAAGATAATTCTGGTGTCATGTCCTCAATTTCTGTGAGATAAGGTTCAGAGTCATCGGTTCGAATAGTAGAATTACTACTCCGCCTTCGCCCCATTCCTAATGATCCGCTAACTACCGGAATTCTCAAAATTGACTCATTTCCACAGTTTTGATTCAGAGATGGAACATTAAGTAACTTTAGTCCTTTGACCTCTTCCGCACACTGACCTGTAACTATTGTAACAATAAAAACGTCGTAATTATTTACAAAAAAGATAACTGATAATCTTCTTAGCACACGTGATCATATTTTTTATATATAACAAACGCATACCTCCTTCCGGATTTTCGAATTCCTTGGCCTGGGCAGTTAAGACATAACTGGGAATGTATTTGGGATAATTGATGCAAATTCCACTTTGAATGGGAGTTGAGATGGGTCCAGTAAAGGTGCTGTGAGCTTCGTTGGCTTCAACCGTTGTAAGAAGGTCAGATGAATTTCGACGCGGTCCAGTTGGTTCAATTTCGGATGGAAGTGTGAGGGTAAGGCCGGTAAGGGACGTGTTACATTCCGAACTTAAACCAATTCGTCCAGTCTTTATGGGCAGACATAGCAGTTTTGACACCTTGTCGTATGTGTCCCACGATCGCTTTACTCCGCGCAGCCTTTCGTCTCGCTTTTCTCGCATCAACCGCTCGGTCAGAACTAATCTCCATTCGACTTCACGACCTTAATTATTTAATTTGAGAAATTTTAACCACTGACTATATTATTGTTAAAAATAACCGAAACAATCATGCAAGTTTTTTAAAATCTTACGGGATTTCTCCACTTTAGATGATGGTTTAAGTCCAAGATGTTTCAAGAATACACATTGTTCTGGATCTGTATGGTTATTTCGCAGTGACGGATCGTTGAATGCTACTTCTAAAAGTTGTTGTTCCAACACTTCGTCCAATTTCGGAAGTTTAGGGGATTTTACTCGCATTCTGACAGGAGGCAGTGTAAACTTATCACTTCGACTGCCTAATGATTCAATTTCTATTTCTGTGAATACAAATCAAATTTAATTTATGGTACTCATTAATTTAATTGTAGATTTTTTAAATGAATTAGAACTAATGAACTAACCCAATTTTTTCTCGAGTGTAATCAGCCCTAAATTACCGAGGAAGTCCAGTTGTTGGTTCAGCTTCTGTTTTCTCATTTTTTCAATCTGTTTCCCCTCGTCAAGGTACTTTTCCATTGTTGTCCTCACAAATTCTTCTGGTTCTATTCGAAGTTCTCCAGTCCTTACCATTCCAATCTCAACCTCTGATTCATTTTCAACATCTTTAACTTCCTCGTCCTTAATCTCTCCATCGTTGATTACTTCTTCATCTTGAACTTTTCCATCCTCATCCATCTCAGATCTATCATTCGACTCAAACACTTCAGTTGTGCATTCATCACTTTGTCCTTTTGAGGAACCATCAACTTTTAACAAATTATTAGCCTCCTCAACATTACTGTGACTGTCAGAATCAATACACAAGGCTTCTTTCACATCACTCACTGTCGTGTGAATTTCTTCCTGATTTTGATTGGACACAATAACGGAACTTCGACTGCTAGAATCGGCTTGATCATCTGGTGATGGTGAAACCGACTCGCTTTTCGATAAAAAGGCTATACTAAACTTGGACGAAGAAGGACAAGATGCTGTTCTGGATCGAGTCAAACCCGTCGGAAGTCCTGAAACTGCAACGGTTAAATCAATTGCCGAACAGGTGGTGTTTTCTGGAATGATAACATTAGCTGAGTCTTCAGAAAGTTGAACAGAACTCGAAGAGTCTAACGATTCTACTGGGGTCAACGGACTTTGCCGGAAAGTGAAGTCCACGGGTCTTGAAAAATGTTCAGTCCTACCCGTGTCGGTCTCGGGTAAAACATTCAAAGAAAATTTTCTTCTTTTATCTAGCGACGACTTTCGATGATCTTGAGTATTTGTCTGGGGTATTGATTGATTGTCAGATGCTAGCGGTTGCCAGTGCCGTTTTTTTGGCAAAAGGACATCAGCCTTTTTTGTCCGCTCTCCTTTTGATGTTGATGAGTAACATATCGGCTCAACAACGGATTTGGACATGGAACTCTTTCTTTTTGAACTATTTTGATCTGAAGCTGAGGGACCAGGAGTGATCGCTTTTGACTGAAATCTTTCAGGTGAACTATCCCGTTTCGGTGAATTTATTCTTTCTTGAATTCTTTCACCTTGATGACCCCCACTGATGAACACATCGTTGGAAGACAATGAGTTCGATTTCGGATTGTGTGACTTATTAAAAGGCTTGAATGTGTCGGAAGAGTAGTTTCCTCGCTGCTGCTGAATATTATGGAATTCACCTGATCTTACATTTCCCTCGAGGATTGATTGTTCAATTTCATGGAAGGAAGGAGCGTGTTGTGGTTGTAGTGAAGAGAGATTCTGAGAAGTTGTGGCAGTAGAAGAGGCGGAGACTTGCTGGTGACTTGGGGGTGACGGTGTTCGTACTCGAAGACCATGCAGTTGAAGCGGAGGTAGATACGTGGAAGTTGATGACGTGGGTGGGTATAGAGCTGCAGGTGAGCCATAAAACGCTTCACTCAATCTGTGAAAAATTAAGATGAATAACATCTGACGAAAAGTAGGCAAATAAACTGATCAAATTTTTGAATACAGACGACAATTTACCTTCTATTTTGTAATGAAGAGATGTAGGACTGATACCGTAGAAGTTCAGGTGATGAGGACCAGGGCCACGTTGGAGGATTTGGGAGTGGTTCAGACAAAGAAGATCCAGAAAAATGACCAAAGGACAAATGACTGGGAATATCCTGAGGATGACCCTCTCGATTCATAGAACTCGGCCAAGGGAATGGACCAGGATAGGAACCAGAAGGTGAAAATAGAGGTGTCTGATGATACAGTTGTCCAGGATGGCCACCAAGAGTTCCTCCTCCGTGATTTGAACTTGCGGATGGTCCGCTGTGGGCTACAGTTACAGGAACGCCCTCATACTTATTCGAATGATGTGACGAAGGAAGGCTACGATCCTGATGTTGATACGAAGACATGAAATCCTAAAAATATTTTACATTTATTACACATCGGAACAAGACCATTCACGATATTTAAATCTTGCGTCTGAACTTAAATTTACCTTGCGAGAATTAGTTAAAGTATGTTGAGTTGACATCGGAGCAACCGTAACTACCGGAGGCTGTGTATGAGGTCCACCAAGTCCCACATCTAATGCAGTGGATGACGTACCTAATGAGTTCTTTCTTCCGCTTTGAACGGGACGATGAACGGTTGTCACTTCAGGGTGATTTGGAATATGTTGACTATGATGATGTCTGACTACAGAAGAATGACCAGTAGACGAGGAATGGACAAAAGAATCTTGTTTATTGGCACCGCTTGTTTTATACTTGTTGGATTTAACAGGAGGAATGGCTTCGGGAAGTGCCATAGGTTCGTTCGTTTTCGGAGGTACCAAAGGATCTGTTGGAGGACATCTTGGCAACTACAACACGAAACCGTTCAGTACTTGTTTTAAAAAATACATGTCATATCAAATGTGTAGTCAGTTTAGTTGGTCCGTAGGATTTACATTCACCTGAGTTTCCCCCGAAGGAAGTCTAGCAACAGTTGCTTCGACACTGTCTTCGGGTGGAGGAGGTCTTGCCATCCAATTGAAATGCCGTTTGTGAATAGGCAGCCCCCATCTATCATATTCTGCACTCTGAGCCCACAGCGTTTCCGAACAGTCCAAACAAACCACTGCCAATGGATTATTTCCAAGAGTTATACTTCCTGACTGCCGTTGTTTGACCAGGAACGGGAATTCCTGAAATAACGTACGAATTAGTTCACTTCTGAAAATTCACTTTCGATATTTTTCTGCCGTCTCTTGTATCTCAATCTCACCTGAAAGGGAAGAGCTCTAACTCTTTTCCGGTAAGTTTCAACAGCACAAACGGCGCAAATGAATTTGTGGACATTGTACTTCCTCGCTGCTGGAGGCAAAGAGTCTGGCTTTGTTTCGTAATTATTCCATTGAGCCTCAAGAAGTGCATGACAAAAGGCGCAAAGATAAACAGATCCATCGTCCATAACGACAGCGCCACAAGGGGGAGGAGCCATGTCGGCGAGAAGAGGGTAGAAAGGCTCTTCGTAGCCCCCACCCATCCGACTTCGTACTCGTTGAGCCCATTCCTTAGAAGAGGGCATTCCGCAAGCAAAACATGTCACTGTCAACGTATCACCCCCCGTCGGCCCCACATTCACCTTACATACTCCTGACAAGTTCATCCCTCGACTATTTATAAACTATTACCTAAAATAATTATATCCTTCCTTGTCCTTTTAAATATTTCAGCTTAACAATAAATATATATATCATGTTCTAATTTGAATCCGAACACTTGTAAGTTAAATGGCTTTAATTTCCCAATTCAAAGAATCGGCCCTGAGCGTATGTTGTCCGTCGAATGTCTCCAGAATCGGCATTGGTGGCGTTGAGTTGAAATGGAGTAGATTTCGAAGCAGTTGACTTGATTTTTAAACTCCTGATTGTACGGATTAGTCGATCAGTAAAGGTAAAGTGGGATGAGGTTAAAGGTTAGATCTGTTGCATTTACATAACTTTTGCGTCGCATTCGTGGATGATAACATCTCCGACTTTCCTCCTTGATCTTCACCGCCGTCATCCTATTCCACAACTTCAAAATGTCACAATCCACGGCAAACGACGATGACAACTAAAGATATTCGAATTGAACGATATCGAGCTTTCGTTGAGACTGCCGACGACAGTCCCAAATCCTCCTCTTCTTAACTCAGAGCCGGGAATGGGAATTCTTCCTTCATCCGCTTATCTTCAGGTCCTCCTTTGCCTGAGGAGGTAATTTAATTAAAACAAGGATTAATTATATGTTTGAAGTTGAGCTGAAGTAAACAGAGTGTTGAATATAACGCTGTAGCTGTGTCGACGGTCAACATGAAATTAAATCCAAGTTTGAAGTCTTTTACAAAGTTTTACAAGGAAGGATACTACCGAAGACATTAATATTATACTTAAGTTTGTGACTGAGAAAAATAAAATATAGTTCTTGTGAGTCTTGATAAGGGTTGAAAAGATCAAAGATAAGGGGAATGAGGAGAGGGACGATAGATGTAATAAAAGTACATATTTCTGTTTAATTTAAATGTAAAATGTTTGTTGATGGGTTAGTCTGTTTGGTCGGATCCAGAAATGGACGGGTTGGACCAGTTTGGGTCAGTCCTTGTTCCATTCACCATTCATTCCACATTCCAACAGTTCCAACTCATGGTCAGAATATCTCCAATTATAGTATATATTAATTAATCTCTGAAACAGACGTAACTGATATTGGATATCAAATAAACCGTTGTAAACGCACATCGAAAAGGGGTGAAACTACACGAAGTAAGACATAAAATAGCATTTAAAGTCATTGTCCGACATCTGGGAGTCGAAGAATATCACGTTTCCCCAATCATTGAGTAAAGTTAGACATTACCGTACCTATCCAACGCCATATCACATGTCACAGTGTATTGTTAACATTTGAAAACATTGTGACCTCTGACCATACGTTAATTGAGATTCGCATTTTGAAGCCCATGGTCATGGTTGTAGTCTACGTTAGACTTACAAGTTATTGTTGTTAGAACTCATTGAACAAACAGTGCAAAAAATGAGAGCTCGTTCGAACGGATGGACGGACGGACAGAGTAAACCCATCAAGGCGTTTCACCCCTTAATAAATAGCAATAGCAAATAGAGGCAATAGAGCCATCATTATTCATCATTCTAATCCATTCCATAATCATTCATTATGTTCCATATTCTTGCAATACAAAATACAAAATACAAATGTAGTACATGTGTGTACAACTACAAACCTATGTATATATGTATGTGTGCATAGCACATAGTGACTATGAACTATTGTATTGATTGTGTATTGACGTGACGATGTAACAGTACACAGTAAGAGTAAGACTCGTTATAGTCGTTATCGACGTTATCGTCCATTTAATATGATATATATACAATAATAGAATGTATTTTATTTGGCCATTGCAAAGGTGGAGGATTATCTGTTTAATTGACCTGCATTTTGCAAATTCAAAATCGATCTCTCATCTTTGGATCTCTCTAATCTCAAATCTCAAATCTCAAATCTCTCTCTAATAGTGAATAGTAGTGCAGTGAATAGCATTTAGCATAGTCTCTAATCGTTTCAATCAATGTTATATTGAAATTGTAAATAAATAAAAAATACAAAATAAATATATTATGTGTTCGTACGTTTGCCCAGTCCACGGTCCAGACTCCACGGTCTCTCTACTATGTACTAGCAATGCACAATGCAGCAAGTAAAAGTCCAATAATCGTAAATTCCCAATTTCGCAAACGGGCTTCAATTGATTGTGGATTGTAAATTGCAATGTGGAGTCTGTGGAATGAAACGTGGCTTCAAAAGGAGTTTAAATATGATTTTGAGTTGTCCTGAGGCCAGTCCAGCAGATGATGGAAATCGTTCATCACAGATTTGAGGTTTAATTTCCGTTTGTTTTTGTTGATTTTGTTGGTGTGTCTCTCGGTGTTGATTATCTTGAAATGATCATAATTCTCGTTTCTTGTTTCATGTGTGCTATAAAAAGAGGGCGAAGGGAGTTGCCTCCTTTAAATCTCACACCTAAATAAAACCTAAACTTCCCCACCTTTCCCCAGCTGAAACCACATCTACTCTTCTCATATATGAGTCTTTTACTCATCAGCCACAACCACAACACCAACCATCATATTCCATTCAATCTTTAGCCTCTATTTCTTTTATTACATTCATTTCCTACTTTTACTATTTATAATACTTCCAAAGCTCCTGTCTTCTAGAGCTAAGAAATGAAGGAAATTTTTACAAACTTAGAAATAAATGATGAGCTCTTTTCATATGAGTCCAGTTGCATTTATTTCACAAACGTGTCTACTTGTAAAAGTTCCCGGTTCGGGAAAGTTGCATTTGGGAACTGTCATCCATTCATTACATATTCGCAAATTCGCATAATAGATGCTGAATTTCAGACATGACAGATAGGCATATTTGTTGTCTTAAAGAGGTTAAAATTCTACTGGAAAGTGGAAGAGATGAATGATTCCAAATAGTATATTAAATGGGACTGAAAACGTGAAGATACCTTCGAGCCTCATTAGAGGACAAGTAAAATAATTAGTAAAAGAATGGAAAAGTACAGGTGGGCTTCTCCATCCCCCTATCTTCATACATAATTCCCTACGTTTGTCCACAACCTTTATTTTTTTGACATATTGATTTTATATATCTTTTCACGAATTTCACCAATATCACGAATCCCTCTGCCGAAAAACGCTTGGCACGGGACATACAACAGCAGGAATAATGGGGTTTGAAAGTTTGAAAACGGTCACAAAAATATAAATCAACGTGTGGGTAATCTACGTTTTTAGAGTAAATCTTAGGCTATGGGAATTTACACATTTCTCTAACCTAACCTAACCTAATCTAACCTAACCTAACCTAGCTTAACCTAACCTAACCTAACCTAACCCAACTTTAGAATTAAAAGCTGTTACGTACTGTCTATGGATTCATCCTTCCCGTGGGTGAAGAGCCTTCAGCTAACCTCCCTAAAGTTGTTTGTGTTTAAAGTTTAAACTATACCTATATAGCTGTCCGACAAGTTAACGTAATTTGTAATGTCCTATCCGGGCCTGTGGCTTACTAGTTCAATTACTAAAATACAAACATAATGCATAACTGCATAATATAATAGGAATAATATTTTTATAATGAGTTAATGGTTAGTGACTTCTTTAACTAAACTATATTTAACCTCTAAGCTATCTTTAAATAGCTGTATATATTATTTAGCTTCAGTGTATTTTAGCAGTACAAGAACCAAAGGACTGAAAGAAGTATTAGCGTTAGCTCGGCAGAACTTCGGCACTTCCCATCAACACATGGAATAGTAATTGATATGATAATTGAATTCTTTACAGCCAGATACTCAGGACAGGACTGCTCGTCTCTGTAGGCTAGCCAAATTACACCGAATAAATGCATCCACTAAAATTACAAATTTATATTCAGCTCATTTTTTTTTAATCCCGACACATGATACATCATTTTGTCATAAGAAGGTCACGAATTTGCAAGATAATAAAACAACATGTAAAAATTGAATTTTCGGATATTTCTCATTTTCAAACGCTTTAAACTTTTTATTATGGGTACACAGTACATGAACAGTTCTTACGTTCACAGTTCGGACTGAAACTTTAGAGAAATTTTATATGAACCGTCCAAAGAATGTCTAGTAGGGACTTTTAAGTGAAACACCCTATATATATATACATGTTTTATACGTATAATATACATAAAACATCATAAAAACATGTATATATAATATATTGAAACTTTGAAGATGTTCAATAATATTAAAAATGTGTTTAAAAATGTAAAACACATAAAATATCAAACATCTTAATTTGCCCCAGTCATAAAGCAAAATGATACACGTCATTGAAAAGTACTTGAGCATATCTTCCGAACGACTTATCACAAATATATTTTTCATTTACCTATATTTATTTGACCTTTTTGACCCCCACCACCAGGTCAGGGGCCTACCTATCCTCCAATGCTATACACCATTGAATAGCCCTTGGCAATAATAGCTTCCCATCGATGTATCACTTACAGATCGATTACTTTTGGACAGAATGTTGACCTATGATCTTACCCCTCTTGAACTTTGAGCTACATTGCCCAAGAACAAAATTAACCTTCGTCCCAATGTCCTAGTCAATTCCCCTGAAGAAAAATTTCAATAAGTTTAGCCGTTCGCCAGGTATGGGCTTTTCAGACACAGAGGCCAACAGATGGACGGAAGCGTTATCATTCGCATAATGTATCTACGGTACATAATAATAACGGTTCGCCGGTTGTTGGTTTAACCGTTCTTGAGATAGATTGGTATTACATGGGTATTACATACCCTTATATTATAACCAGTTAACCAGTTAAAATTCTTTTTTTGCCCAGGTGCCGCCGGTGAACAACAACAACATAATAGCTTAAAATTTTCTTAGCTGCTGCTAAATTACTCGTAAAGCCTGCTTAGTAAACCAATTAGGAGCACTTTCTTACAGTATACAGAATGTCAAAATTAAGATAGTTTACATGAAAGTGTTTTTTAATAAGCTTTATTACCTACCTACTTTTATTTTTTATTTCCGGAAGTTGTAATTCTGTCTTGCGAATTCAGGATTAAACTGTGCATTATATTTTTGCTTGACAACTTTTGCAGGTTCTGAATTCCTCTGCCTTTCTAATTCCATTTCTTCTTCAGGATCTTTTTCATTTCGTAGTTTGGCTAAAAGTCTATCCGTCCTTCGTTTCTCCTCTCTTTCCCGTTCTAACCGTTCGGCTCTCAATGTCTCTAAATTCTTACGTTTCCTTTCATCTTCCGAATCTTCTTCAGAACCAGACGATTCTGTGTCATATTTTTTCCTTTTGTGTTTCTTACTACGATGTTTACGACCGTGACGATCATCCTTCTTTGATTTTTTAGACTTCTTCTTCGACTTTTTGGATTTACTAGACACGGGGGAAGAAGAATGCGGTATGGGATCCGTTGTTTTTGTGACAACTGGCTGACTTTCTTTCAATTTTAGTGCGATTCCAGGGGTTTTCATATAGCTCCTTATTTGCTTCAACGGATCTTGAAAGCTTCTAAACTTGGCTAATTTTAGCTCCTCTGCCGTTAAATTACAATCCTGTTGTACAGTAACATAAACATGACGTTATTACATATTTTAAAATTAATTTGTATTAAGAATTTGCTCATTTAAACCTTTGTCAAATGGTCTAAATATCCACTTTTTTCGAATTGTTTAATCTTCTGCACATCGTCTTGGGTTTCGGTCTTGGATCTATCGATTTTGGCATACCAAGGTTTTTGCTTGCTTGCTTCAAGGGAGTCTTGACCAAGATATACAAGATATCCGATTTTTTTCTCGTAGTCTTCCTGTTCCTTTTTCTTCTCCTGTTCTGCGTCGTCATTTATGCCTCCTTGACGCTTTCCCTCTTCGACATCCTGGAAGAAGTTGACATGTCCATCCTTCTGAATGATGTCTGTGACGGGAGCCAAGGAATTAGAAACCTCGGTTCCTGGAATAAGGGGAGCTGTTTCAGCGGCGGAGGTCAGGCGGACGCCGGCCCTTTCCCGCAATACTGCTGTCCGAGCTTCTTGGGCCTACAACCAACCAAACAAACGGAACCTTCAAACCCTGGACTGGATTTAAGTTTAGTCTACATGCCATTACGCTTATAAAATATTTACCGCTAGTGCTATTTTTCGCTGCCGTTCTTTCTCCGCTTCAGCAGCTTCGGCTTCATCTTTTCGAACTCTGGCAATGTTCTTTTTTGTCCGGACGTGCCAACTAAAGGTTAGTTTAAGTTAAATTTGATTTCATTACTATATACAATACACAAAATATATCTTTCATCTTTTTACAGTATGCAGTATCAAGGCACAAGCAAGAAAGCACAAGCAGGTAACTCACTCTCATGTCTTGTGTCTTGCATGCACTTTGCAGCACTTATTTCAATTCAACTATTCATACACTTACCTTTTATGCGGTAGAATATTCATTTTGTGTGCGATATCTGATGCAGTCGTGAAACCCCTTTCACATTGAACTCCCCACACTCTGCTGTGGGGCTTTGATTTTAATTGTCGTCAGCCTCAACAGCAGCACCAGGCAGCACACAACAGCAGTCGGTCAGTCCGCAGTCGTTCGTGTGGTGACTGTGGTGAGCTATTTTTTTTATTGTTCGGACTTGTTTGTTGTTTAGTGTGGATGTGTCCTGGTGAATTGAATTGATTGCAGATTGTATTGTGGGCTCAGAATTTGTTGTGTGTTTTGATTTGAGTCTCAAATTTTGAGAGATTGTAAAATCCTAGAAGGTGGAAGTTGGTGAATGTTGATGTATTTGAATGAGAGTGTGGTTGGCGGGTGGAATTTGAAATAATAAGTGCGCCTCATTCTCGTATTTTCTGTTTTCTTTCACGCACAGCTCTGCACGTGCACCTCGCTGTCGCTCACGTCGCTCCCACTGAATGAGTCACACACAAGCAACAAGTGAGTGCGAAGTGTGCAGAAGCGGAGCGTCAGATTAAAATACTTCCTCCACCATTCAACCAAATAACCTTTCACCTTTCATCTTCGGCAACCAAATCCCGAACAGTACATAGTACATCACCGTTTCACACTTTTGTAACCTCAATTTTGTAATTTTGAATTCAATTTTGTATTCATTATGTACGTATGTATGTGTTATGTGGTATGGCTGCGTGCTGTGGCATGCGTAAATTGCGTAATACGCATGGCGTTTTGATTACATAAAATATCATTCATGTCATGAATGCTACTGCTTACTGTGTACTGCTACTGTGCTACTAATTCCATGCATTTCAATTTCACAATTTCAAAGTCAATCAGAATTCACACCACACAAGCACTAAAATGAACTGAACTGCACTCTGACAATCATGATCGCATACTCTTAACTCTTACTCTACAGTTGCTGCAGCTGACAGAATTCAGATATGCAGAATAGTGCCGGCTAGCCGGCTGATGTTAATTAATATTTATTTTTTATTTTTATTTTTTAAATTTCAGAGATAGAGGTAAAGAATATATATACAGAGTAATTACGTGCAACGTGCAGGATGGACGCTGAGCTAGGTGAAATTGAAAACATGACGGAGGAGTTCGGCAATATGTCATATGCCTCTGCCAACGTTAAGCCACGATTCAAAACTGCCCTTGATCTCAAGTAAGTCTGAATTCAAAATTCATTAAGTGACATCGTCTTCGGCCGTCAGCCGTAACCTTTTTTAAAATTTGTAATGGCAATGATGGCATGTCGTATGAATTACCTTAATGTCATTCCTCAATCGTATTCTTTTAATTTGAAATTCATAAACATTTAAAACATTCAAATCCATCCACTGGCTTAATATGTTTTTCTATATGTAGTAACTTCTTTGCAACGAGAACTGCAAGATTTGAAGTTGACAATGATGATATGGACCGGTTCGTAGACGATGAAGAAGAAGAAAGTGTTGTTGATGAAGACAGCTCATATTTGAATGAAAAGGGCAGATCTTACTCCAAAACACACGCGAAGGCTAAACGAACCATGCCTTCTTTCAATCCATTGAGCTCCGTTTCATTTGAATCATTCCATAATCCTGATCATCCAGAACTTACCCTTGCCGATGGAACTATAAAGAAACGGGTATGTTCTTGTTTTAAGTAATACCTCATACCGCCGCATTAATTTAAATTTGGTTAGCAAGATAGCAAGTACCTAATAACGTTTATCGAATCTTAAATGAAAATAAAAAAAAGAATGCATATACGGAACTCGATACTGACAAAGATATTCTCTAATTATTTGCTTGTGAGTTTCAGATCATAAAGGAAGGGAATGGAGTTATAGTTCCAGATAACTGCAAAGTGTACGTTCATTACATTTGCGTAGCAGAAGGTATGGATGAGCCGTATGATTCGACAGTGTTGCGGGGAAGTCCAAACTGCATTGACTTGCGAAATTCTGACGTCATTGTTGGCCTTTTTCTTGCCATCAAAAGTATGGAAGTGCACGAAACCTCAAAATTCTTGATAAAATACGAGTTGGCTTTTGGTGTCGTTGGGTGCCCACCTCGGATTCCACCGTGTAAGTATTAAATAATTCTCAAAAAAAGTACTGAGCATATTGACTCAGATCCACATGCTTATCTAGCAATATTCATTCAATTATTTTAGCTTCAGATGTCAGCTGCATTGTGGAAGTTCTGGATATAACGGAAGAAGATAAATTAAACTCGATTCCTTATATGACTCAACAAGAGAGAGCAGTATTTGATTTTCAAGACATCTATAAGGCTTCAAAAGATTTAAGGATGGAAGGGAATGGCTTCTATACCGCTAACAAATACTGGCCAGCCATTAAGAAGTATCGGAAGGCGACTAACGTCCTGGAGGACTATCCAGTGATTTGCAATGAGGATGAGAAGGAAAGACAGGAACTCCTGTTCACCATATATTGCAATCTGGCTCAGTGTTACTTGAAGGTGAATCGGCCACAGCAAGCTTGTGTTGCTTGCCAGTTAGGCTTTAGATGCAAAGATAAACAAGATACTATCTGCTACAAGATGTTTTATCGGTAAAACATAATCAAGTTTATATCACACTATATCAACATAATCCACCAATAAAAATGTGAATGCATATTTTATATTCATTTAGATTTGCACAGGCAAAATTGATGCTGGGTAGTACTGCCGATGCAATGCGACTTTGTAAGCAGGGACTTGTTCGTGTACCCGCTAACAAGGCCATGTTAAATCTAAAGGAATTGGTAGGTAGATCGGTAGATCTGATTATATTTCGAAAGGTTAAATTGTATTAGTTTCGGGGTTGAGTTGAGTTTTGAGTAGGTATGTTTTGTATGTTAAATGCAACGTAGTAAATGGATTTGAAATAGGTGTTACAAGTGCAATGTTGTTATTTTAGATTATTAAAAGGCAAAAAGAAGAAGATCAGATTTCAAGAGCCACGTATTCAAAAATGGCAAACGGACTCCGATCGTCCTCGAAAGTTGTCGATAAGAAGAATGATTTAAAAGGAGGGAAAGGAAAGACGGATGCTTCTACTCCAGAAACAGGAGGTTCCAAATCACTTGTCAACAGTAATGAAGGAGTAGGTTCGCTGGATGCAGAGATAAGGGAGAAAGAGTCTGAGGCTGAGGGAAAAAAGACTAAACCGTTCATCAATTCCAAAACCACGGTGGCTGACAAGGGAAAGGAAGACTCTCCGCCTTTGGAATGGGAACAATATCAAGAGTATCTCGAGGCTAATGACGGGTTGTAATTTCCGTTGTGAAACAAATAAGGTGCTGAAGAAATTTTGTTATCTTCAATTCGACGAATCTCAGACGTTTACTATGTTTTCTTTCTAGGTTTCAATACTTTTTTCAATGCTTTGCAATTAAAGACAATAAACTTGACTGGTGTTATATCTAAACATGAATTCAAACGGTAAATAACTCGGTCTTTTATTATCACTTAAGCGTTGAAAAATCTCAATATACCTAATGTTTGGAAGGTGTCTGTCGTTGAAAACAAAGTGGCATTCAGGCGGTGAATTTTAACCTTAAAGCCGGATTTTTCGACTTAACTTGTATGATGGATGATCTTATATCTAACTAAGAGGCGGAAAGTTTCCATTAGGTTGCTGCCACGCCGATGTCGTGGGTCCAGCACTCAAAGCTACCATTCCAGAGCCAGCCCTAATATTTTAAACAATTCAATTTTCAAATACCTACATGCCTAGTTTATTTTTAGAAAACTTTTTAAAATAGATATAATGTCAATCGAATACTTACCGAGATGTTAACATAATTTTTCCATTAGCAGGTCGCATAATTTGACTTTTAGATGTTTGGAAAACCTGAACATCATCATATGCATTTTTTCTCTTGGATTCCAGGTTTGGGCGAAATACCGCATCAATTAGATTGACAGATGGGCAATAGCTCTGTGTGGAAAAACAACATTTGTTGATTTAGGAATTCGAATTTTGTATGTCACTAGACACGTTATCTTTTATAATGGGAGCAAGACGTTTACCTTTTCTTTTGAAGCAGTGCAAATAACGTTTCGATTAGGTTCCTCATCAAATGATTCCGACAGAACTCCAAAATGGTCCGAATATTCATGCACAAAATGTCTCTTATCACGATTCATAGATTCGAATCCATACGTCTCATTCTTTCTTTTCGACTAGAATATACAAATAATATAAAATTTAACCACGGACAACCAGTCATTAAATTAGGTACTTCAGTTTTGGCTAGCTTGATTACTTTTTGGGCTTTTAATACTAAAGAAGTCAGTCGTTGATGGACCATTTCAACAAACTGTGGATTCTTCTTAGCAAAACTAACGAGGAAGTCAGTATAATTTGGTGTTCCAAAAGTTGAAGTTACATCTGGATCTTCCAACTGGAGTGCTTCTACCATTTTTCGATTCCGCTCGACCCGTGCACATTCTTTGTCACATTCCAATCTAGCAAGGAATGTTATTTATGTAAATAGGTACATTATTTCCAGTTTATATAATAAAAACTCGAGCATTTTTGAGAGTTCAGTCACTCTCTTACATAACAGAACAGTTGTAATTTGTAATTGAAAGTTTGAAAGTAATATTTTGAGAACGTTTAAATTATTTTCTGCATCGATGATGACTTGAGTGTGTATGTACATCAATGTAAAACTAAATATACAACCACGCACTTACATATTAGACTTTGGCGTCTTCCTTTTGATTGAAAGAAGATAACCGTTTTCATCTTTTTCCAGTACATCATTTGGAACACTTTCCCCATCTTCATTTGGTTTCTTCTCTGCCAATTTTTTTACTTCTAAGTTGGACAGATAACATATAAGTCGGTCGTATTCCTTCTCTCTTTTCCAACAAACCATGGTCTCTTTCTTCCGCCCACAATCACAAGTCACATCCGTCTACACAATTATAAGACATACACAATTTTTAAATAGGTATATGTAGGCCCTTCAAAATGTTATAGAACTTTGTCATACTGAAATGTAGTTTTCTACTCAAATGAAGAGCGATAAAGGCATGTTTTGAAGATAGCAAAGAGAGTGATGTCTGCATTAATTTCGTACAACTTACGGTGATTTTGCATTTGATTTCGGGACAGGGTCCTTCGTGACATGGTGCCACACAGTTGTGACCGCAAATACTTCGAGTATCACATGGTAATTTACAAATCTCATTTTCAGTATGGCAATCACCGGGATGACAAAATCGGGCACACTTGTGACGACCGCATGGAAGAGACTTGTTGCATGGCATTCCACAAGAAACTTGTTTTATATGACACATTACATTTTTCCTCAGCTGTTCAATAAATGATCCACGTTTATAGCTTGAAATAATTTATACCTATGTACCATATACGCGCAATGAAAAACTTACATCATGATTTCCGTTACACCACTTTGGCATTAGAACCGTACAAGGGGGGCTAAATTAGAACAACAATAGAACTTCGGCAAATCATTACACAACAATAAATATGTCAATGACAAATTGGAGGTATTCAAGTCATACTTACCAAGTTGGTTCAGAGTGACAATTGTGAAGGACAGGGTGGTCGCAATCATGACTTCTAGGACACGGTTGATGACATTGAGCAGGTTTGGTTCCACAAGCCACAGGAGGATATATTATTGTTGCTCCACATTCACATGCTAACTCGTCAAAACCTTAACATATTTTAATAGTATAAAGTATAAGCTAGGTACTATTGAAAAACATTAGTTAGGGATAACCATGGGATAACTGAATTAGAAGTTTCTGACGATAAACTTACTAACTGTCCGACAAGGTGGACAATGGCCGTTGTGACATAGTAGGGAACAATTGTGATTTCCACAACGAAGTGGACGATCGCAGACAATGGGGCATACATGATCGTGATCGATACAACATTTTGTATTGCATTTATGACGGCCACAGTTCCGTTTCTGAAAAAATAATAATAAAAGTATCCAGATAGTTGTATTTTCAGTACTATCAAACGATTTTCAAATAAAATACAGCAACTATTGATCTAAATCCCGAAACAAGACCTAAAAGTAACTGCTATTGAAATCGCTTCTCTTTCGTTTTAGTTTCAGGCAGTCGGAATTGAATTATACCTTAGTACACTTCTTCTCACAGAGGACGTCATTGGCGGGATTAAACGTTTTACAAGGAATATCAAATTTCTTATTTCCGCAGCGACATTTGACTGGAGTAACAAGTGGGCATGGAGGACATTGGGATTCCAAATGGCAGTCCACTTGGCAGGTGTGACGACTTCCTGGTTCCCCACAAGGTAGAATCTTTTTGCACACTTTGCCACAAGTTAAAATAGGATCCAAACATGATACTCGGTTACGTATTTTCTTCTTTAAACAAACTTCCGTGATTGCTGTTTGTCCACAGGGGCAGCTAAGAACAGCTTCGGGAGACATTTTACAAGGTTTGCATAAGCCAGGATGACAATTACTCTCACATGAATGTCGTCCGCAATTCAGGGATTTTCCACATGGCTTTTCGCATGAGAAATTTTTTACATTAACAGTGTCCGAATCACAAATAACGTCTTTAGGATCAGAGCCACAGTAGCAAACTACAGATTTAGAAATCAATGATAATATTTAGAAAAGTTACAAGATTAACAACTTAACACATTTAAAACTGAAATTAAGTTGTAAAAATACGAACCTTGCTTAATTATAATCGCGCATGGATCACATTCACCGCCATGGCACGGACGAGAGCAAATATGAACTCCACAGTTGAGCTTCTTATCACAGTTATTTTCACAGGTCATCACAGATTTGGAGCTGCATTTAACTTGAGCATGAGTTTTTCCACAACAGCAATTACTGTAGATAAAAAATATACAAATCAATTGCTTTTAGCTTTATAGGCAAATGGCAAATACACACACACATCACTGTTGTAAATTATTGAGTTGGGACCGTTGTGGCAGGTGAATTTACCGAGTTATTAAAGCTTCGCAAGGAGGGCACGGCCCAGGATGACATTGAATTGTGCAAGAATGAACGCAATCTATTCCTCCAATACCACTTCGTCCACATGTTTGACCACAGGAGTGAGGAACTTCAGATCTCATACCTTGAGGATTTTTCATTGATTCACAAAAGCATCGATAATCCGATGGAATAACGTCGTTATATGTCTGACATCCTGGACACCTCCACCCAACCTCTGAACGAGTAATTGAAACATACATTTTAGATAAAAACATAGAAAATTATGATCTAAAATACAGGAAATTAATGGATATAACTGTAAACAAAAACAACGGTCTAATGAAATAATTGAAATAAAATTTACCATCAGCAGACGAACTTGCCCATTTTCGTAGGCAATTGAGATGAAAAACATTGTAACACTTTTGACAAGACCAAATAGGCTGACTTCGACGAACCTTTTCTACACAAATCATGCAGTCGTAAGCGTTTCGTGAGAGTTGGTCGGACAAAGTTTCTCGCTGATTCCGTATATCGGGTTGACGTTTCTTCTCAATCAATTGCGTTCGAAAACGCTCAAACAACTTCCCTTCTGGTACATTTTCTGTATACGCTTCCGTTGATCGTGATTTCAGGTCATCGTAGACGCCACTTTCACCAGATTCTTTATCTTGATACTGCTTCCTTTGTTCAGATTCCACGCCTTCCCAAGTTTCTCCCCAGCTATCAATTTCATTAGTAGAATTTGGTTTGGGATCTCGATTTGTTCTTGGAAACCCAGCATCAGACCTCCAATTATTACTTCTCCCAGACTGTCGAAAAGTATGATCAACTGATTTCGAACCATCGTTTCGATTGTTTGAATCTCGAAAGTCTGCTCTAGATAAACCAGCAGAGCTGTTTCCATGCTTTGGATAATAAGGTACTGACTCTGCATCAGACACTTCATATTGATATCCATCAGAAACAGTGTCGTCAACATTATAAACCTCACGACTTCTTTGATAACTAGTGTCAGGTTGGGGTTGCTGGGAGTAAGTGGCTTTTCTTGGAGATCGAAGATTCGGTTGATCATGTGTCTGCTTCTGTATTCTTGGAACATCTCGAGTATTTTTGTTTTTTCCGTGCTGCCCATAGGTTCCCCGATAATCTTCGCCGATGGCTGCTGAAGATGAAGATGTATTTGATAAATTTCCCTGTTGCCTCCGTGGTCCTCCATTCCTTGAACCTCTACTTGTGTCTGAAGAATGGTAACGTTGATCAAACCCGAATTTGCTGGATCCGTAACTTGTCCCATCACATTCAAAATTGGATGGATTGACTTTTTGATTTGATTGAAAATTTCTGGGTTGGAAAGAAGGAGCGTTGGGATTCAGATCTCCATATGAGGAATTTAGTCCTGTCAGCTGCATTAAGCTGCTTATTGGGGCATCGGCCGATGCTGAATTTCGTGTTAATGCGTCATTTTTTCTGGAAGAACCTCCAGGTCTGGAACGTCCATAGTCACCACCTCTTGATTTATGATTTTGGAAGGATCTGTGATTGGTAGTGGAGGCGGCAGTGCTACGACTATTCTTTTGACTTGGTCCAGATGAACCGGATGAACGATGAGTGTCAGTTCCCGGTCCTGATTCGACAGCGGGGACCTCCAAAGGGGATTCGGGGATAAAAATACCGTTTTCGAATGACATTTTAAGTCGGAAGGATTGAATTTCAGCGTCTCGGCGTCTCGAAACTGGAAGGGTTGATGATCCTCCGCCTTTCACCTCCTCCCCTTTCACTTGAACCTGTTTCCGGCCAGGTGCCGAGTCCTTGCTTCTTAAGCTTGTCAACGACAAACTGCCAACTGTGCAGAATTACAAATTAAATTAAACGTTAAACGATAGGAAATTAATATAATGTATGATATACACATCACACATGATGATGTGATATGTGATATGGCATATGGTAATGTGTAATTAGAGTGATAATGAATGTATAATGATGAATGATGTACAATGTGCAATGTGCAATGTAAATGCATAATTAGCACAATGACAATCAAATGTGAAATGTGAAATGTTGAATGTCAAATGTCATGTGAAATGAGAGGAGATTGCAAGTCAAAGTCCAACGTCAAGTCACAAATCTGAAGTCAAGCCTGTGGCCTGCTGTTTTCAATTTTTGATTTTCAATTAATTGTGAATTGTGAATTGCAATTCTGAATTCACAATTCACAATTTCAAATTCCAAATTCATGAATTCAATTCAACTTACAATCAACAATTAGATTAAAATTCAAAACACAAAATTAAAAATAATGAATAATGTCAAATATTGAATATTGAATATACAATATTGAATATACGCTGAATGCAGAGGTGAATGGGTTTGAGGGTTTGAGGATGAGCAGATATTAAATTCGAAATAGAATAATAGGTAACAATAATAAATAAAAAGTTGTAAGTTTGAAATTGCGTGGAGTGTTACCTTGCAGTTGGACTCTATCTAGACACTAGAGAGTATGGTGTGGTGACCTGGTCATTCACTAATTCACTAAATTGAAACTAGTTCACTCATAAAGCAACAAGATGATGAGATTCAAGTCAACTCCGCTCCCGCCCCTAAACCTACTCATTCCTTGGCGTTGGGGCGAGTGGACAAAGATACACCAGCAGAAGCTTCATTTCAACCACACTTCGTCCCGAGCGGAGCCCACAACCAGTTGGGCAGGGCTACAGACACTTAACCTACCCTAACCCCATATATGAGCCATGTTGCTCCCGTGTATATAGATGGATTTCACATTACCCCAGGGTACCTACCTCCCATATTAGCTTTTAACCCCAACCCGACCTAACTCACACGACATGCGGATGGTGTCCATATATGAGTGATCACCGTGGTGTCCTTACTATCTACCTCGCAAAGCTCCCTACCCTACCCCTACATGCCTCACCTACCTCGTATAGCTCTCTACCCTACCCCTACAAGACTCACCTACCTCGCATGGCTCCCTACCCTACCCCTACATGCCTCACTTACGTCGCATAGCTACGTACCCTACCCCTACATGCCTCACCTACCTTGCATAGCTCTCTACCCTACCCCTACCTTCCTTCCACGGGCCCCTTTCTGTCCAGGCAGGGTATTAATCCAGTAATGATGCACTCGGAAACTCGGAAAGACTGTTTTTGAGGCTGAGGTTCATTCTCACGCTCAGAATTTTCAATCTCAGAAACCGTCTCTTGATTTAATTGAATGGTTTGTTACCTTTCACTTGCCATTATCTCCGGGTTTTTTTAATTATATTTCACATTCAGAAACACTTTTATGACTAAGGATTAAGGAATAGATAAGAAAAGATGCCAACTCAACTCTACAACGAGACTGAAGAACTGCATACTACTATTACACTATTATTAAACTACTACCAAACATACTATTCAATCTTTTAGGAGCCCGATTGAAATTAAATGAGGAGGCTGATTCAAATAAATAGGAGAAAAGCTCCTTTTGGTCGGTTTCAAATATTCGAGAAGGGTAATTCAAATAAACCGTTGCAAACGCACATCAACAAAGGGTGAAACGACACGAGAAAAAGCTTCAAATAGCATTTAATGTTGTTGAACAACACATGCATGGGAGTAGTTTTCTATAAGATTCTCAAATTTCTCCAACCATAGAGTAAAGTAATATACATCGTTGAATAACACTTGATCGTACCTTTCCAACGATGTAGCAAACATGTATGGCTTTAGTATTCAAAAATTTGACCTTTGACGGTACCCGCTTGACCTTTGACTTACACGGTCCTCAAACTAACTCAGTCTCCGCTGGAATGTCTTGAATGGTTTCCCGAAAAAGAATTTGAAAATCTCTAACCGTTCGAGAGTTAGAGTGCGAACGAACAGACGAACAGACGGACCGATCAAACCCATTAAAGGGTTACCCTTTAATAAAGAGGAGCCCAATTAAAATAAAGCATATTATACTGCAACACCATCTCTATTATTCCAAACCTATTTAATTTCATGAGTAGAACATTCCATGTAAATTGAAGAGTTTCCTTTCAGCTCTGCAACTGCAAATCTCGCAATATATCTATATACATATTATAGCTAACGAGCCTGGTTAACAGCAAATATAAATAATTGAATGATCCAAATGAAAGTTTTAATATTTTAAAATTAAGCTTAGTTGTTAGAGAATTTGAAGAGGTAATTGAGTTGAGGTGAGACATGAGAGATGCAAAATGCATTCTCAGATAAGGATAAAAAGTGGATATGACCAAACACCACCGATATCCGTTTCAAACAATCAAAACAAGATTAAAACCTGATAACGAAATCTGCCAGGGCATTCATCTCTGGACTCTGGACATCCATTCCATACTTGTTATTTTACAAACTTGCCAAATATGTATCAGCTCTCAAATTTCATGAAAATTCATAGCCTTCGCTGGTTACACTAGGGGTCGGAGAGCATCTTTAGATTTATGCAAATAGCCGTCCCATTATAATCGGGAATAGCATAAACGTATCTCTGTAAAATACTACCCACCGTTAACCGGCACAAACTAACAATAAGAATGGAACATTCTCAACGTCAACTCTACCAGCCCAATATATTTTAAACTCTTCTGATGTCTCATAACCCGTAAGAGTAACTGAAAGCAAATAAACCGTCCAACGTTGTACTGATGTAGCGCAGATGTTGGATGTGACATGTTTAAAACGTTCTATACACATCAAAACTGTTTTCGAACAGGTGCACCGTAAAAACTATGTTTTTAAATACTTAAAATACATAAATATTGAAAATCTCATGCCAATGGCGTATTACACACATGTTTGTAATTAGACCTATTTGATCCCCTCCCCCAGGTCACGGAGTGATCACACCCACAAATCTTATACTCCATTGAATAGCCATTGATAATTCCTTTCCATCGATGTATCACACGTGGGGCTACTATTTGAAAACACGTTGACCTTTGACCTACATGGTCCTTGAACGAGCTCGACCTCCTTCTAAAGGTTCTAAGCTATTCCCGAAAAATATTTAAAATGTTGAACCTTTCTCGAGTTGTCGTGTTTACGGACGGACGCACGGACGGACCCCGAACCATGTTGACAATAGTGGAATGGGGACAGTGGCGTGACAGTGGGGACGAGCACGCAGTGACTACAATCATTTTTAAGTAGTAAATAAATTGGGAGGTCAAGAACTAGCAACTGAAATAAGTAAAAAACTTAAACTTATGCAACTAGATGAGAAATTGAAACGTAGAATTCGTGCTCGTATTGAGTTTTTCCTAAAGAGATGGGGAGTTTACATCGGAGAAGTTGAAAAATAGTATTGCACTAGAACAAGTGCTTTCTCAAAAATCAAAAACGGGATATCGGAATGTACTTTAGGAATCTCTGAATTCCAGCCCCTTTTTTTGACCTTTCCACCAACTTCATTGATTTCAGATTTGGTGATTTGGTGATTCCACCAACGATTTTAGTCACAAACCCAATAGTCTCTGTGTATATTAATAAAGTTTCTTATGCACTTTCAATGATACGAACTTAGAAGCAATATTGGGGTGGTACAGTTGGGTTGTTATGTTTCCTTGTGAGCTTATTTTTTTAATTTCCAGCAACCGTTTAAAGGTATTTAGCGCAAAAGTAACGTGGAGGGCGATTACCATTCCATAGGTACTTTTATGGTCGAGGGTTCAATCTGGGTCTTATGTCTATGTTGAAAGTACCTATCCTCGTTGACTCGCCGGGAAAAACTCAGTCCCATGCTAAATGAATGGACTTGAGATGCTACTATGCATACATAGAAGAAGCGAGGGAAGTTTACCCGGCGAGTCAACTAGCACAGGTGCCTTATGGTTTAGGAAGAATTTGTCACGCTTAGGTCTAGAAATGTTCTCAAGTTTCACCCGATAAGATAATATAAATCCAAATGGTTAAAGTGCATCCAATCTCATCAATTGGGCAGTATACAAATACACGAGTCAATGACAGGCCTAACTTGGTTAGTTCATAAGATACCTATAATATTATATGCCCTTGAAGGATGATTAACTCATCAAGAGAGTCAAGTAAATATTGTTTTGGGAACACTGACGAGATTTCATGAAAGTTCATGAAACGAAGACGAGTATTTATTCTTGAGTAAACTGTATCATTCCCCTGATTCATTTTCATGAAAAAGAACTCGACTTATTTGCTTCAAGAAAAGTGAAGATGTAAATTACGTATAGTACACATACGTATTCCTATTAGAGCTTAACTTGTTAAAACTGATCTCATTTAAACCACGATTCTCACTCTTTCTCAATTTACTTGCATCCAAGCATTAAAGGGATTCACATCCTACAGGCAGCAACTGCACATTATTTAACTAAAAATAATTTGCATGTCTTCATTTCTGATAAATCCTAAAAAAACTATAACATTAAATACACATGGAATAAAAGTTTGAATAATAGTGTAATCTATAAAAAAAATACGTGCAAAAAAGTTAATTGCATTGACAAATAAGGAGGATAAAAGTGTCGACAGTGGACTTGACAATTGTCAGTTTTCATTATTACTCTTTTACTTTTTAAGTGTAACTTCATTTGTGAGTGATATATAAATGTCAATTAGTTCATCAGCAAAAATGTCGAGAATAAGGATGAGTCATTTCACTCATTTTCCAAACCTTTTTCAAAGCTTTAAAGTATTTTCAGCCCTTTTTCAGAGGATCGTGTTTTGGGATTCAAAGTTTTAAACCCTATCCTAATTGTAAGAGATACTCTGGACTATTCTGTACTTCTCATAAGGACATAAGGAGATAGATTTTCAACGTTGACAACCAATGCGGAACAAAATTCAAGGTTATTACATTCATTATTTATCAAAATAGAACTTTTGTAAATCAGTTGATTAGATTTCTTTAATTAATGCTTTTACGGCTTTTGGAGAAGAAGGGAAGAATTTAAATGAGTTAGGAATGTCAGGATCTTGATTAGAAATACTGACTCATTTTCATGAAACAGAACGAGCCCATCCTATTTATCACATCCACTCCAAATTAACCACTTGTAATAGTTGTAATTATTTTTCGCATTCTCCTCTCTCATATATCGTACTTAGATACCGTAAAATTGTGAAATAGCCCCCCATGTCAATTCCCGAGTAGACAAAGATATCCACTCCCGAAATAAACCCACTCATTTACTCATTCAGACAATTTTTTAGGATACATAATCGGGAATTATTTCTCGTCTTTTTTCAGCTATGCAATTTAATTGAGAGATTTAACAATAATTGATTATGACTTTATTTCAACGCTTCTTTAAAGCGTCAAAATGTTCGAAAATCTAGAACCTCTTCTTATATTGCTATTCCATCAAAAATATCTACAAACAACGCAGCAATGTATATGAAAAAAGAATAATTTGATCTTTGACCTTACTTTAAAAACTTCCAAATCTATATATAGAACAATTTTGAGGTGTGGATTTTCATTTTTCATACTCTCAGCGAATACCGTTAGTTGCGACTTAAAGAGCCGGAGAATTTATTTTTGATAGCAACACATAGGGTAGTTATTTGGAGGTGTGGATAATTTGCGTAGGGGTGAGTGTTATTGCAGAGCTGATATAAGCGTAGGGTTAGTTTGGTTGATGATATTGATACATGAATATTATGTCATTTCAGGATTGTGGAAAAAGAGAACTTAATTCTTCCCTTCTCGTTTAATTAAATCGGGTTGGGTTTTATGAAGGGGAGATCGAAGATGGAGAACAGGAGCCCAGCGTCCCTTGTAAGCCTTTGTGTCCAGTCGTGCGTACGCTTCTGGCTCCAAGTCTCGCTTCCCTCAACTCCAACATTTGTCACCAAACCAAATGCAGAGTTCAAAGTTCAGTCCCTCCCTCCCCAACTCTGTGAAAGAGTACTCCGGGGATTTATCAGACATTTTGAGCTAGACATAGACCCATCCACATTCAACGATGCTATCATACGCATATTCCAGGTAACCCAAATACCATCACACACCTCAAATTCACAACTAAAATACGACAAATAATTGCATTTTTAGACGGGTATCGTGGAATCCCTGCAAAAGCTCAATCTTAAAAACGCGATTCATCTGACGGACAGTACTTTGAAGATTCTTATGAGACGGTGTCGGAATGTAAAGGAGATTGAGCTCCGAGGTTGCAGGAATTTAAATGGAACTTTCTTTTCTGAAATTAAACATTGTTCCAAATTAGAGATGTTGATCATCGGGGATTTGAACAATTTGAGTCATGTTCCGAAGAGATTGGAATGTCCCAATCTAAAAGGTCTCGTGATGTGGGACTGGCCCAAAGCAAAAGGAGTCCAACACAAACTCATGTCTCTGATGAAAGGGCGTGGACATTTGATGGACACCTTCCTGGAACCCGTCATAAAAAACCTGGTTTATCTTGACCTGAGTGGATGTGGCGAAATTAAGCATTTAACAACATTGGACAAAGCCTCTCAACTTCACTCCCTCATTTTGAACGACGTTAAAATCACACCGGGTCTCCAAAGACAAATTTTGGCCCTAAAGAGCTTAAGGTTAAACATAGTTTCAACTAGTGTTATTATTGCCGAAATAAGTCCCCGCACCAATGCATATTTCAAACTAATCATTTAAAAATGATTAAACCTGTAGAATACTGGATATTTCCGTCAGCAATTGGGAGAAATATGTTGGAGATAGTAATGATGAGGCTGTCTCAGATATTAAGGAGTCCTTGAAGAATTTGGACGACTTATACATCTACGGAAGGGACAGTTCAATTGGGAACAAAATCGATTCAGGATCAGGATTCTTGTGCACCGAGAACGAACATCAAATGATTTCTGCCATCAAAGTAATTCAATACAACCTCAATTTTGATCAAATTGGACATAGGCTAATTACTTTGATTTTAAATGTTTTTAAATGACAAAATTAACATTTTAATTGATTACTATTTTAACATGAATTATGACTTTGCAGCGGAACATTTCCAGATCCCGAATGCTGCTTCCAATTTTGCACAAGTTTCTAAAGGTTGATGAAGTGAGAGGAGATGAAGGGTTGAGGAAACTTGTGCTATTCTCTCAACTGCTCCACAATCCCCTTTTGGACCCCCTCCTGCAAAAAGCGGTACTTGAGGGTATCCTTCAAGTCCTTGTAATTTCCAACACACCTTTGGACAGGGCCTTAAAAACAGACATCATAACACGTGTTTCTCGAGTTGTTCAGGAGCATTACTTAACTACTCAAGTCATTGAAACTGCACACGATATCCTAATCAAAATTGGAAATCCCAATGAAATTGTAAATCTCAGACTAAAGTTCTTATCATTTCTTGACCCTTTCCAGTTTTTACCAAATTTCATTTATTTTTAGGGATTTGAGTTTAAACGAATTTCGGATATCTTGATGAATATTCCGTTCGGACCATTGGACCTACATCCATTCGCTTGTTTGTGCAGTCTTCGTCGTATACTTACATTATCTAAGAACCCTGCGGATTTGGACTATCTGCTCAGCCTCAAAGTCATGAAGGTTTCCCTTGTTCCCATTTTATTTTAACAATATGCAGTACTACATTTTGACATGGATAATCGGATTAAGAGTTAATGAAACCATACAATTGCAGAGGTGGATGAGGTCTTTGAAAGAGCTGCATTTTAGTCAGGGAAAGGGCTGTTCAATTGAGACTATTAATACGATATGGGACTCGATACTTAATATGGTTAAGGGAAGTGTGGAAAGCCGGAAGGAGTTTGTACAAGTTGGTGGGCCCAAGTGGATGTCCTGGTTCCATCAATGGTATCCTCAACAAAACAAACTCCATAATACATTTCGAGGTTAAAGTCATTTCAAAATTTTAAATTAAATAAGATTGCAATTTTGGAAATGTGACCAAGTGAAGGGATTCGACCGATTGAGATGATTATAATATATGTGTTTGCTAGAAATAAGTCTGGAGTTGGAGAAGAGTGCAGAGCTATTTGAGTCCTCCCCATCCAAGAGGTTCAGGAAGCAGAAAAAGATTCACTCGCGAAATCTACAGCGTTTTCATTCTCCTGTTCAATCGGTTTTTGAGAATCGTAAATAGATCAACCCGACAAAGCAATAATGATATATGTCTCCAAATTCTCTGAATCCAGATGTTGTCATCATTTTTTAACAATTTTTATGGACTTTTTATTATACTCTATCAAACTACTTAAAAATATTCATGTTCTATTCTATGGTCTGTTAGCATTAGCCGCAACCTTTCCATTCCCAATTTAAACCTTCTTTGTACATTGTTTGGAATATTTGTTGGCAGTTTGAAACTGAAATAACACTCATAGTATCTATATAGCCGTTTTAGAGATAGCAACCTAAGAAAACTAATGCAGTTCTTAAGTGATATGATAATGTGACTTAATATAATATACTATACTTTGTTGCTCTTTGAGACATGGACAGGTAAATTACTCGAATTGTGACAAAATAAAACGGTGCGTACCATGTTTTAGCAAATGATGTCCATAATCCCATGAAAACTTGAGCATATGAAATTTCCATGAACTTGCTAATTTTTGATGAGGATTCCATTCTCCTCTCCCGTCTTCAACACCTTCATTTGCATTAAACATAAGTTGATGAAGCTTAAAATAATGAGTTTGAGTATGTTGAGAGATTTGACGGGATTGATTCAAAAGGTGTGACAACAAATGTAGTCCTGACTCCAGCCTCTCCCAATCAACAACGATATTGCAGTAGGCTCTTTGACCTTGACCACAGTTTCAATTGACATTCTCGAATATATCTCCAACATCTCCCATCACAATTTAAAGATGCATAAATTTAAGAATTTAGAGGTAATTTAATAATTTATCATTTGTAAAGAGATTAAATTAATCAGGATTGAAAAGTAAGTATGGGTTTGTAAATGTGCAGATCCTCTTGTGGATGGTTGGTGTTGGGTGTGGGATGGCGGTTTGGGTTCCAGTGGACGGGGGTGCTGCAGGGCTCCCTGCTGTGGAATCTGTGATCCCAGCACCCCCAGTTGCCCCTGCCCCGTCGCCCCCGCCTCAGCCCCAGTAGCCCCTCCGACTCCTGTCGCTGGTGGTGGCTCCATCACGGAACACAAAAACCCGGATGGGTCAACTTTGACTGTGACGAGATTCAATGGACCTGTCCCTCATAATGCGTTCCCCTCAAATCCTTTCGGTAAGTAGGAAGGAGTCCCTCATTTTCATACAACGCAATGATGCAGTCAGTACGAGAACATTACTACCGGAATAAGTTCCCCATCCCAATAACTCACCCAAGCTACCTCAATTGAGCTACTTGCATTTTTCGAAATTGCTCAGTGTTGATGCTACCTTATAACGCTCTCAATTCACGTACCCTACAATTAGTTGTAACTATCCTCCGCAATTCTTTTAATTTGATAACTCCAGATTTAATTGTTGGTAAAAATTGGTGGATGGGGTAACAGATTTCAGTGTTTATGGTCTCTAGCTTTCATATTCATTATTTGAGGCATTATAATAGCAAGGCTAATGTTATTTTTTGTATTTCATTTTTGTAGCTGGCATGAGCTTTGTAAATTTTGTAAGATTGTTCAGTATTAGTTATTGGTTTGTATTTCATTTTCTGGCATTATGGCATGAGAATTCAGTCACGTCACAAGCTATATATTCAAAATACGACTTTCTCCTATCGAAATTTAAATACTTTCAACCGCAACTTATTCTTACATTTCTGCAAGGGGATAATCTTGTTGTCCTTGCCAAATTACAAACAATATGAACTACAAATAGGTTCCATTCCTATGCGGCATAAATAAATCATACCATTTTGTAACGTTCTTTAATACCAAATAATTTCTTTGGGAATAATGTGTAAAGAAGCCATATTTCTCAATGAAAGTACTTGTAGATTTTAAAACTGTTTTGTTTGCTATTTTAGGTGGATGGGGAAGTCCCTTCGGATCGCCCTTCTTCTATCCCTGGGCACCGGCTCATAATCAACCATATCAACGAGCTCTCTGATTCAATTACATATTCATGTCCTATTTTTATCTCAAACAAATTTCCATCTATTTCAGACACATCTAGACGTGTCTTTCAAGTTGACTTTGACATAATCTTATGAATATTTTACCTTTTATCATCCCAATCTGACCACAAAATGTAAAACTCCAATATTTCCTTATATCACGACAAGAGTTCGTTGTTTTTAATTATCTCATTTTCAACAGATCAGGACATAATATATGGGACAGGTATTCACTTTTATGACTTGAATAAACTCAGACTTTAAGAGTAAAATAAGCTCCGGAGTATTTGCATTTTTGGATACATATTTTAGATTGGTCAGCATTTTTACATTCAAAAATACAAAGGCAATCGCAAGAGTTCATAGGCATCAGATTTGGGATCACTTTCATATCGTCTCTTCACCAAGTTACATTACTGTAGCATACATCTTGAGTTTCAAAATTCAGAAGTATTTATTCTTACTCTTCGATTTGAAGCCAATTTCGCCATGAAATCGTCGAGTAAAAGCATCTGGGTAAGTTTAGAGTGACCTCTCTCATCCCCTAATCTGTTGGAATTAATTACTAGAGGATCAAGTTCTGAATTACGTGTTACACCGGTTAATCGCATCGGCTGTGGTTTTTTCAGATCTTGGTGGTCGTTGTTTGTCTGCTGGTGAGCCTGGTTCCTCAAGGCTCGGAGGCTCAGAAAAGCGGCAAAGGGGGCGGCAAGACGTCCAACGAGGTCATTGACCCTTCGACAAAGAAAACCGGAAATGGGGATTTCGTGAGTCGGTTTGGGAAGCGTGCCCGAGAGTCGAGTCAGTTCAAGTACTCCCTCATCCCCGATGACTACTGGAAAATCCATACCCGTCCCTTCGTCCCAGTCGTCGAACCGGATTTAGAATAGAAACCTCAATTAATTTAAGAATTTTACACGCCCTAATTTACTTTTATATAAGCTGGTGGTAAACGTTGTAACGGCCATTTTTTACATAACTCCGCCATTTCTTACGGATTTTACCAAATTGAGATTGATCATCATTTTTTAATTCTCAACTGAAAAATAAAATACAAAGACAAAGCAAAATTTCCATACTGTTTTTTATCTGATTCCGAAGCGTCGGACTTTGTGGTTTTCGTGGGATTCGATCCATGTTACTCTAATATTATTTTAGGAGCATTGCATTATTTTTACCCTCCGTCTTTTCATTACTATCAATTCATTACCATCGATTCATCATTAACTTGTCAATTTCATGGCATACCATTTCAAGCTAGACAGGAAATTTACAATGGTAAATAGACGTCAACAATAGTTAAAAAAAGACTAATGAAACAAGGAGTACAATGACATTCGTATTAAGATTAGTGACAATGTTTTAAATAAACTAGTAATTTAGGAATTTAACGTCATTGAAAACCTATCCCAAGTATAGACAGTATAGAGTAATAAAAAAAGTAGCAAGTGCTGAAAAACATGGGCTTATAATGATAATAATAATTATTATAACTTTTATTTTTGGCTCCCTCTCGAACTCGATAACCTTCAACTTCTGACCTCAATTCCTAATCAGAATAATAAACGTTTAAGCAAGCCTTAATAAGGATTTGGAAAACACCAGCGTCCTATTATTAGCGTTTCTGCAAGGGACACAAATGCTGAGGACGCTTTTTGTTAGAAATGGGAAAGAGAGAGGTTCGAGGTTCATGAGGCCAGTAATAGGACGCTTTTCTTCACATGTTGGGCGTAAACATTCAATTTAACAAGGGTTCATGCATTTTTAAACTGTTTTCAAATTTTACTGCGTTTTGGGTCCACGTCTTGAGAAGGGTTTACAGATTCAAGACAAAGGGCTATATCCTTTTGTACTACACATTTAAATGACAAACCCCCGTTTTTACTCGGGATTATAATCTAAACTACGTCCCTTTAAAATCAGGGGACTTTTATTGCGGACTCGGAATTTACGCTTTTCAACAAAATAGTATATAAAATACATTAATTATATAAACTTTATTACTGCATATGCCATAGTAGTAGCACCAAAAATGCAACGTAGTTAGAAGTCGACTTTACTACAATAATTAAGGTCCGGAGGATATAGGACAACGATTCTAATTGAAATTCTAACCTTCAAAAAATACCATTTTCCAGCAAATCATTTAAGGACGAGAGACTAATAGCGACAAGGTAATTACTTGTTAATTACTTTTAAATGACAATTGACAACTCTCACTCTCCTGTTAATGAGTTTACAGGTTCAGTTCCGTCGGTCCTCCCCAACTAAACCTACCTCGTCGTTTCTTCGTCCAACAAAATGAAGGTAATTTTGAGCTCATACATACTATCTTTTAGTTTCTAAATTAAGAGCATTTTAACTCTCACTATTGACTGCTCGAATTCGAAGGTATTTCTGGGAATCGTCCTCTCCATTTCGTTGGTTATAGCCGAAGATGCAGCCAAAAAAGAGACCGTGAAAGAGAAAGAAAGGCAAAATGTAGTATTTTCTTATTCGACTGTAAGTTCCGTTTTATCGACGCTCTTCTTTATTTCTCACCTCGGTTGCTAAACGTTTAAACGAGGTTTGTAAAACGTGCAACTTTGTTTTTGTTGTACACAATTAGGTGACAAGTACTAAAGAGGGAGGAGCTAAGCTGAGTCAGTTAACGATCGGGACGGGAAGTGATGGGAAATATCACTACGTTAAAATCGAAGATGGAAAGAAGAAAGAGGGGATTTGGGAAGGGTCACTGCCGACCACACCCGACCTTAACAAAATACTCCAAGCCACGCTCCCTGACGTTTCAAACCAATTCTCAAACCCAGAACTGAGCAGCTTGTCTTCAGAAATTGACACTTCTATCCAAGAGTACATTAAAAAGGCCATTTCCACTCATTAGCATCCTTTTTTTTAATAAAAAACATAGGTTAAATTCATAATAATATTTTAGTCATAGTCTTCAAACAAGTCTGCTACCGATACAGACCTTTAGTCTAGATTAAACCAAAGACTCAAGTTATTTCATTGTACGAGTCAGTCTAATCAACTTGACCGATTGGAATACTTGAGATACGTTTTTATTATTTTTTACTAGTGATTTCGGGTTTCGAGTGAAACATTTGTATACGTTTTTGAACTTATTTCACTATATATACAAGTAATTTGATAAATACAATCAGTTGCGTTCAATTTTTTATATCATTGCTATAAATTATTCAATTATCACTCCAAATGATACTTGCGTGTTGCGTGTATCCCAAAAATTGTGATGTAATATTGCATTTCGATATGACTACTAACAAATGTAGGTTGAAATAAAATTGTTTGTTCTTATGATTTTCCCTTAATTCTGTTTTTCAGATCCCATTATCCCATCTATAGATGTTTTTAAATTCACATACCTACCATACGATGAGGAGGGCTACTTGCGAACATCCGCGAATTACATTTAAACAACTTAATAATAAATGCTAGTTGACAATATCAGACTATTAAAAAACTAGTAGTGGTGATGATTTGATTTGTTCAGGTAGAATGCTGATCCGATTCCGTTAAACGACTCCATTTCAGTTTGAAGAAATCCTTGAGAACCTGTCCAACGGGCCGAGAGAACTGTGACATTCGAATCGGCTTCTCGTCGTTCACCGCGGATTTCATATCTTGTAGCAATTTCCATTGACTTAGGATCATATTGTACTCGGATAGTTTCGTCAAGTTCCCTTCCATCCCGTACACTTGGAGAAGGCCTCGGTAGTCGTATTCCAGTCCCGTATACGCGTCTCCAAACAATTTACGACCTTCGCATTAGCATATAAATGCAAAACGATATAGGATTTAGGATTTAAGTCCGAATTAAAACCAAAAAAAATATGCACTAGATCAAGTGTTACCGATTTTAATTGAACGGAGATGAAGTTGCTCCGCTTTATCGTATTGATGCATGTCGTAATTGTATAAGCTTGCCAAATGTCCAACAGATAGTGCAACTTCGTAGTCGTACATTCCAAGCAACTTTTCTTTAATTGAAATTGCTTTTAGGTGCATGTACTCTGCATCCTAAATATGACAAACAAATTCATTGAAGTACTCGTCACACAAAAGCTCATATTGTAAAGTTTTACTGTTTATAAATCTGCCAATTCTACTAATTGTAAGAGCCACAATATGTTTGAGTCACGGTTAAGGAAAAAAACTAACGCGATATTTCTTCATAGTTTGATACAACCGTCCGAGATTCCCATAGTGCTTTGCAGTCTGTACATTCATTTCGCCAAAAACACCCGTGGAAAGTTTCAGAGCTGCTAAATGGAGATTTTCGGCCTCTTGGAGATAAATTCGTTCAGCTGGACTGCCGAGACTGTCGATAGCTATTTCTTCTAAAATTAAGGCCTTCACTCGCTTTGCAGATGCAAGTTGAAAATGATTTTTAGGGAGTAACACATTCATTACTCCAATTGCTTCATTCGAATATTCCCTAAAAATAAATCAACGATACGGAAAATTGAACTTGATTTATAAACCTAACGAATTGGACATTAAGTTGGCAGGCAAACCTACCTTGCAGACCCGAAATTCCCAGTACTGTACTCTTGAACGTACAACGCATATGCTAGCTCCTCAAAAGCTACCGCTGTCAACAAATTATAGAATCCAAATGCATCTTTTCGAATTTGAAGAACTTCCTGTATGTAAAACACGTAAATACAGTTACATTTGGATTTGTAAAAGGAAATTCTTCGCAAGAGTGTAATTGTACATACGGAATAAACAACAACAGCCTGCTGAACAGAGTCCCTATTGATTAAGAAATATCCATAATCCAACAATGCATCCGCGTACTTGACACTTTTGGAACCGTAGAAATCTCGAGCAAGATAAACAGCCTCAGTTATCAAAAGTTCGGCTTTTAGGAATTCCCTTTTGACGGCACAAGATTTGGCTGATTGACGAAGTACATCGACGACGATTCGGGTGTCCACTGAGGGATTTAATTCTTTCAGCGCCTCTACACTCCATTTTAGAGCCTGTGGGCCGTTAGACATAAAAATCATTCATTCATGACTTCGCGTTACCGAAAGAGAAGTTGAGACTAATTGTAAGCTGATCTGAATCGCTTTACATCATTGTATCGACATTCCAATAAACTGAAACTTGCAAAGGATGAATATATTCTGGCGAGGTTCATCTCCACGCTGGCTTCTTTTAATTTCTCAATGATCACATTTGCCGTCTCAAAAGTTTTTCGAGCTTCCTGAAACATGCTGTAATAGCTCTGAGCAAGTAACAATCTGTAAGGGAATTAAACGCGCATTAATAAAAACTGATAACTTATGTTGTTCCGTTTTAATTAAACACTGCCTTCGTTGTATAAATACGGGCACGTACTTTTCTAGACACTGGAGACTCTTCTTGAAGGACTCGATGTCATTGGATGACAAGGAAACGAATAGACACTGACCAAGGACTTTAGCACTTTCGTAAAACCATCCAGCGTTGTACAAAAAATCACCTGAATAAATACGAAAGAAATGGGTAATTTCAAAATTTCTTTCGCTAACAATCCATGAATATAATACTGATCTGTGATAGTGGTGACAGTACCAAGTAGTAGTCCATTTTTAAAGAGTGTGGGTCTGTGTTGAGGATCTTGGACCTTCTCGGCAACTTGAGCCGTATATGAGGCTGCAAGAATAGCTGTCAGAAGAGAATTGGAAGGACCAACTTCCCCGACAGGCTGACGAACCTCATTAACATTACTCGACAAGTCTTTGTTATTTATCGCCTGCAATCCCAACAGTCACAAAATTAAGCTTTAATACTAGATCATATATTATTTGATCATATTTACTCACAGTATAGAGTGCATAGGAAAGCTGATTGCCATTGGTTGTTTTATTCAAGCTATAAGTTACCTGCAATATCCAGTGCAGTTCATGTCGCTTCTGGGAAGCGTTGAGAAGTTTGACGAATGTGTCGAGATTTGAGAGCTCCGCTTTGACGAGGTCCACCTCCTGTCGTTTTACCATCTAAATAAATAGGGTAAATGAGGAGAGATTATGTAGTAATTATTAAGGGGTGAAACCCCTTAATGGGAAGACCTTGTCTGTCTGTCTGTCTGTATGTCCGTTTGCGCTCTAACTATTGAACGGTTGCAATTTAAAAAAACGGCTTTCGGATATCAAACCAGCATTTTCTTGGGCATAAGTGGAATATATTTATAAAACTTTGGTCACACCCCCTGACCCCCAAAATGTAAAATTTCCAAGAAGTTGACTCCTATCCGTATCCAACAACGAAGAGTTTGTTAGGATACGGAAATCACTCACGTTTACACCCATTAGCACCAGGGGGCGTGACCGCGCAATATGGCGGAAGTGCGTTTTGACGGTTTGTCGTGCAGTTTCACCCCTTCCTTACGTGCGTTTGCAACGGTTTATTAGAATTTTGGAACAATGGTAAATGATAAATAAATGATAAATGGTTGGATAATGGAGAGGAGAAAGGAGTTACGTTGTAGAAGATATCGGAGAGTGTGTTGGCGGGTGTGAGGGGGAACTCGGCTCGAAAGACGGGAAAGTTGTCACAGATCGCGTCCAAACAGAGGCACAAGAGGCTGGGACTCGACATCTTCACCAAATAATTGGGACAGGATCAGCAGAGGATGATGGGTCGATGTCGATAAACTGAAGACAAATGTGGACTGCTGCTGCGTAAATTATGAATTACAAATTAGGACAAGTAGAGTACAGAGAGTAGCCTTTTTTAGAAATATTATTCTTAAAACGTGAGACGTGTTAAAGATGAATGCATTTAGGGTCCTGAATATCCTGATCCTGTGTCCTGATTGAAAACATGTGGAACTGGAGCAAACTCTGTGGAGGTCTGAAGGTGAAAGAAAGTCAGCTGAGTAAGTAAGTGAGCCTTGCTCTCAAGACGGGCTCTTATTAGATATTATGTGAATGAAAACAAAAAAAAACCGTCCATAACTGGTCCAACCTCCACCTCCACGGCTCTAACAACTCCAACAAATCTATATATGTACTAGATGGATGGAATGAATGATGTCCTATATTAGAGATGTGCTCTTTGTTTATATATATTGTGTAGTGCATTCAGAGTATTTAAACAGGCTTTACTTTAGTGAGGCACTTGAGGCCAATCAATAGTAATTTAGTAAAATTAAAAATTAAACTGTTGACTGTACTTCAGAAATGTGAAATGGTAAATACTTGCGGTGTGGTCAGTCACCCCAACCATAGGAATGAATATACACCACCACTTGAAAGTAATGGACCATAACCGACCATAACCGTACCTTTCCATTTCCAACGACGTGTGGGTACCCGACATGAGAGGCATATCTCTTTTTGTCCCCGCCACCCCCACATTAAATGACATTAGGGGCGTATGGACGCTTAAATAGGCCGTGACCTTCCAATCACGTCTCCTACCAAGATGATTCTATTTTTAAAATGCTAACCTCTGAGTATTTCTCCTGTGGCCTACTTGGCCCTCCAAAAAACGTGATTATCCCTCGGAATCTCGGACCCGTTGTGACTCTGAGGATCCGAGGGCAGGATGAAAGATCAGAAACCTGTTTCTCCATGGGACATGTGACATGATGAGTTCTACGCAGGGTGTCTTGGTACAAGTACAATTCAAAGGATCCACAGGTCCGCACACAATACACAACAACCACCTCTTCACTTCACTTTTGTGACAGTTCGGTACCCTACCCCTACACCCACCTTGGATAGCTCGGTACCCTAACCCAACCTACTTTCCATATCACATTTACCCTCATCCTTACCAATCTCAAAGACATCGATTCCATACCCGATACTCCTCCCTATTCACCATTACCTATCTAACTTTAACTGGACTACCTTTTGGCATTTTGAGGCGAGGTCACTGCTGGAGGCATGGTATCTTATATCGGGCAACGATATATTAGGCGGAAGTTAGAGACAGTGGGATAAGCCGTTTCAAAATTTTAGGCCTACTTTTCCCGACAAACCAGTTTGTGACAAGCCACTGAAGTCAAACCCCCCATATGTGTGTCCAGTTTTTGGAAAATTTCTAATGTTAAAATAAGAAACCCCCCAATTTTTACTCGCTAGTCGCTGTTCCCAAGAATTCGGAGGGAAAAATGAGATTGGGGAACGGCTAACAGCCGTTCCCTATATGTTGTCAACTAGCCTCGGGGGAACGTTTTTCCGTTCCCCAAATCTCATTTTTCCCTCCGAATTCTTGGGAACGGTGTACCTTTTCCGAGGAACGGTTAACCACTCCTTGGGAACGGTATTCCGTTCCTCAGGAACGGATTAGATAAAGGTGAATCCCTATGGCAGGTACAGACAGAATCTAAACATGAATAAATGGTATATAGTATGTTCGGATTGAAACAATTACCTGAACGCATATACTAACAATATAAATACTGAAAAATTTCCCCTCTGCTAAAGAATCCGCTTGCAAGAATTTGGTCCACGGGTTTTTTCCAATACTTTTAAACTCTCAATAAGCCGAATGATAATAGTATAATGATGAGGATACGTTGTCTGTCACGTAGACCACAAGGGTCTGTAAATCTTTAAATTGCAAGCAGATGCAGAGGAACCTAAACACGTTGAGGATAATGAAAGGAGGATGACCTTTCTCGAAAATATGGGTCAACAAATATTGTTGAATATCTTCTTGTAACTTAATGCATAATTTCATCATTCTTGCATCCGTTCACACTCCCCAACTAGTGTATATAATATATAGATTCCTATTGGAAACTTTGACTTTTTAGCAGAAGTCGTTTCTCTAGTTATTTGAATCGTACATCCAACCAGAGAAAACTGATGATACAACATCCAACACATAACAGTGTTTACGTCGAGCTTCACGTCGATTCTAGTATGATAGCATATTATTCTGTTCCGCTCAAACAAACAATAAATTAGCATTAGAAAAATTTACCTCTGATAAATAAGGATTTTAGTCCTGGTTTTTACTAATAAACAGTATTATAATGATAATAATATACAAGTATTATAATGTTAATTACCATCACCTTACATTCAGTCAATGTCTAAAAACCATAGCGTCAGAACCGAATGTAAAATATTTAGAACAAACACATAATCTATGATCTACATGATGTTTCTACTTAGGATTAGGAATATGATTCATGTAATTTTTATGCACCCTATAAATCTAAATACGCTTGATTTATCCGTTGATTAAATTTAACAAGCAAAGTCATTTTTATATTATGATGCCGTCAATATTGAGGTACATATATTAAACATTTTGTTGCAAAATTCTTCAACTTAAGCTGGCAGTAGATCAAAGTCGTCAGAAACATGGACCATCGGAACATGATGCTCTTCGATTACAGGTGTTGCTTTCGGCTCACAGAGGCCAACTTCTTTAAGTTTCCATTCCCAGTCCATCTTTTGAACTGCGTGAAGAGACTCGGCTTCATTATGATGTCGCAGTAACATTTGCTCCTGCAATATGCAAAATTTATTTACTTATGTTTCCCACTTTCACCAAAACTTACATTACCAATCAAATAAAAAATAGCAACGTCAACGTTAGCCGAACCTTGATTTTATCCCACTTGTCATCCACATCCTGAAGCCATGACAAAAACAGGCGTCCGTTGTACCTACTTCGTGCAGTTACATCCTTTTCTTCTTGCTCGGGAGTTAGAAGACTGTATACCTATTAAAAATATGGAGAATTTTACAAGTTGTTAGTAGTGTGTTATTATTTTCTTCAATCTTATTTTGTACGCAAAGGATTACTGATCGGATTCCAATCGTCATAAATCTTGACAACATAATTACTAGGTAATTTCATATTTCAGAATACATACCTCTTCATCTTTCAATATCGTACAGACAGAAAATGGGAGGGTTTGATTGGAAAGAGCTCGTGCAGCTCTTCCATGAACCCGAAGAATTTCCTGTTCCACGGACAAGACAAGCTTCTCCTTCTCAACTAAATGCTGAAGCCGCAATTTATGCCGACTTTTTTCCTGGTCAACAAATATATCCTTCATTTGTTGTGTCAGACTTTGAGGAGGATTTAAAAGGGGAACAGATAGCCTAGCGTTAGCATTTCCTTGTAAAGCGTAAGTCCCTCGGTTCATCAGGTAGTCTTTGAATCCCTTTGGAGGCTTAGGAGTTACAGGGAACAAATTTCGCCTACGTCGAGCAATCTAGAAACAAGGAAACCATTGATTTCACAAAAATGATCTGAAATATATATAAGAGAAAATGCGAGAAAGCCGGAGCTATAACCTGTTTCCTAATGTTAAAATACATTTCAAAACAGTTCATCATCGGAGGAGGATCGGCAGAGGAAGTTGAAGGAGCCGATGGTGTGGATTCAGTGACATTTGCATCGACGGAAGCGGTACTGGAACTAGAACTGGACGCAGCTGGAGGCGGTGCAGGAGGTTGGACTTCCTTGGACTTTAATTTTCTTTTACGTGGGTGCAAGTCCACCACGGGTTCTGAGGTATCCATCTTTTCAACCACATCTTGTTTCTGGAAATAGGTTATTTAATTACTTGATGAATCGCTAATCTAATCAAATTATTATGATTATTATAGTTTACCGGATCATCTCCATGCAGACTCGTGCTTGGAGATGGACAAGCGCTGGTTTTTGGGGAAACACTGCTGGGCGAATTAGGAGTAGGAGTGCCTAAAGCTCCACCAGTTACAGCTGCAATTCGATGAGAACTTCTTGTCACTCGAGTGGGTTTGACTCCTAAGGAATTTGTCGAACTTTCTCGATCTTTATCTTTCGTAATGGATGTCTCTTTCTCTACTTTTTCATCCACCGCAGACGAAGAGGAAACACCGCCTGATTTTTCTTTTTTATGAGCTACCGTCACGTCTTTGCTAGAACTAGGGGCTGTCGAGACTGAATTATTAGAAGAAACAACGGAAGCTGACGCGGAGCTAGAGGTCGTGCTTGTCTCTTCCACTTTTCCTGATTTGTCACCCATTAAATTTGATGGGGCTGAGGTAACGTCTTTTCCACTCTTATCGATTACGGTACTGGATCCGGCACTGTTATTTGAAGATGGAGTATTTTTCTGAATATTTGTGGACGAAGAGCTAACAGATGACGACGTCACATTCGTCACAGCAGTAGTGGCAGTTGAAGTCGTTGAAATGGAAACAGACGATAGGGGCTGGGAAGATGAAGACGAGCCACCTCCAGGAGGGGAAGTCGCAGACGAGGACTTCCGGTCATCTGCAGCAGGTTGTGAGCTACTGATTTCAGGAGTGGAAGAAACGGAAGAAGTTGGTGGTCCGCCGCTTGTTGGCGTTTTCGTAGAAGTAAAACTGGACGATCCTCCGGCAGATTCAATCGATTTGGCACTATCCTTCACATCTTCCGTCCCGGTCGTAGACGGAGACACGGACTTACTTGAACTACTCTCCTTTGAAGAATAGGAAGCAGTATCTGGAGTCGTGGAGGATACGATGTAAGGGAATCCCGTAGCAGGTGCAGAGGAATTCTGCGACGACACTTCGTCGTCCTTGTTTGATTTCCCACTCGAATTACTGGACGTCAACGTGGACGAAGAGGAGGAAGAAGCTGAAGAATGAGGTTGAAGGACAATTTTCAAGGGAGGGACCTTCGGACCTCCATTTCCGCTTGTAATTTTAGATCCAGTTCCACTTTCTTCATTCCTCTCTTTGACTCCTAGTCCACTTTTGGAATTAGAAGATGAGGACTCGGTTGTCACTCCCACTCCAGAGGAACCGGTCGCAGTTGTTGGGGTCGGGGTGGATGATGTCGTTGCAGTTGTACTCGGGCTAGTACTAACGGAACTGCTACCTGAGACAAAAACATTAACTTTTGTAACTTCAGTCCCTTTTCCTCCAGATGAAGAATTAGGGAGATTGGATGATTGGATACCTTTATTACTATGTTTACCACCTCGGCCTCCACGTCCACTTCCGTTATTTCCGGTTGTAGTGCTGACTCCAGGACTTTCACTCCGACTCTCCTTAACAGGAGCAGTGGGGGTCTCCTTTTTCATTTTTTTCTTTTTGGGATCACCTATAGCACTTGTGTCTGAGTCGGTGTCTCCAACTGAAGGAGCTCCACTTTCACTACACCCACCACCACCACCGGAAGTAGTAGCAGAGGCAGGCCTTTTCATCCCAGAAGGGCCGTCCCCCGAGTTTGAAGCTGGAGGAACTGGAGGAGTTGGAGAAGTAGGTTTCGATTTACTTGGAGCTTGGAGATGTTCTTTCGAACTGTTCCCTTTATTGACACTTTCTTCACTTGTCTCGCTCTTATTACTCAGACTTACATCCTGTGACTGCAACCGAGGACTTGTAAGGGCCTTGGATCCAGCAGCAGCCGATGAGTTTTTCTGCTGCTGTGGAACGCCAATGGATATCGTCACTGACGTCGAAGAACTAGATCCAGTTGTTGAGGTCGTTGCCGAGATTGAAGGAGTTGTGGATGGGGTTGTAATACTGGAACTGGATGTATTGGTTGACGCCACCGTTCCTCCTCCTCCGGATGTGATGGATTGACTTGTGGTGGATGTTGGGGTTGCCAGGGCTGACGCTGGAAAGGATGAAGTGCCAGTGGATTCAGTACTTGTGGTACTCACGGTTGTGGTAGACGAAGTCGGCGTGGATGATAACGATGACAAAGAGAGCGATGTGACTGTAGTAACACCAGTGGAACCTGTCGTCGTTGCTGCCTCTGTTGATACGGCTGTAACTGCGGAAGGTACCGAAGAATCCGCTTTCGTATTAGATGTCGATGATGAAGCGGTAGAAGAAGAATTCGCTTCTGTCTTTTCTGATACGTCGGGTTTTGACGATGAAGGTTCCATCCTTATTTACGCCTCTGTTCAACCAAGTCAGAATAAATAAATAATTTTTACAGATTTATGTTTGCTTATTGGATCTCTATTATCGTATTATCTTCAAAAGTTCAGGCTTTATGAGAAAGCGAGTGTCAAGACGCCAAGCAGTAAACAGTAATAAGGTTTAGGGCCAGGCGATAGAGGAAGCAGGCACAGTGATTTTAGTTTCGAATCAAGATCCAAGATTATTGTTCTTAGAAATCGGAGAATGGCCGCGCAAGAACATTCAAAAAAAGATACGAGTCGAGGTAATGATTACCCTGGCATTCAAATAATCAGAGAATTGAAGTTATGTAAATGGAGACGGTATTTAAGAAATTAAATTTAAAAGACTACAAGAGTGCAATGGTGAATGATAAGAGTTTCGTTGTAACGTTCTGTTTTAAGTCATGGACAGCTGCAAGTGGGTCACATTCCGTAACAACATGCATCATTTTGTAGGCCTGCTTGTTTCTCATTGTCAGTGTCAGACCAGATAGGTCATATGACGTGACTACTGCATGCAAAACATGTTAACATGTAAAAATTCTACAAACGTTCCGAGTATTACTAAATACAGCATATTACAATTGAAATGAATGTAAGGAAATAAAATAGGATAAACGGATATTTAAGATAAAAGAATCAAATCAATACAAATGAAAACGGGCATTCCATGTGTTTTATCTTAATTACACTAGACATGCTTTTATTTTCTTTCATGTGTCATGCCAATACAGAATATTTTGCCAATAATGCATCCCATCCATCCAGCAATTGAATTGATGTCAATACACAATATTGCATATCACATATTGAATTATTGTCAATCAATACATTATCAAACAATCCTCATCGATATTCAATATTCCATACCGAATAATATTTACTGTCAGTTGGATGGATTGATGGATATTAAATTGTGTTGATTAATCATAATCAGGGATCCAAAGAGAGTGTTTGGATGGTTGCATGGTTATGAATAAAATTACCATAGATGAATGGGGTGGATGGTGAGTTGTGGGGTCCGGTCCTCCTGCCATAATATCTTCATTCAGCTATTAAGTGCCTCTCTTGACTTGCTCAGGTCAGAAGGTCAAAAGGTCAAAGGTCAACCCTGTCCAGGCCCTTTCCTATGCCCTCTGCACCTTCAACCTGGATTGAATCAGATCCGAAAACCCACAGAGAGAGGAGAGTGGATGATTGGGGAGGAGGGCTTTTCAAATCCTCCGATTCCCCACAGTCAGTAGTACGTTGTACGTAGGAAGAGGTAGAGAAATAGACGGAAAGAGGTAAAAAAAACACCACACACCCAAAAAGGTGGAGAAAGTGTGAAAGGCCCTTAAATTAAAGGAAACCCTCGACAATTGCTAGACAAGTGCTAGACAGAGAATGAGAGAACCAAATAGGGAAAAGTAATTTACTTGACAGAATATCCTTAAAACAATGTCCCTCTCCAAGTATTTTCGGCTGGGTTGGTGGCCCTCGTCGGTGGGACTGAATTTGAGACAAGTTGAGTCCCCCAGCTCCGTCTCTCACCTCCTCCGCATGCAGAAGGTGTTGGGTCAAATTAGTAGAGTGGGTCGGAGGCTGGAGACACAAGTTTTGAGGTCAAAAGGTCAGAGAACTTTTAAATCGGCTCAGAGCTGCCTTACAGATCCCGTTCCAGGCTTTAGAGCTGCGTCTTGGGCATCAGCATCATCTGCTCAACAATGGGGCGGCGCTACGCCGTTTAGCCGCCAATTTCAAAATATTATTCTCTCCCACATCCACCAGGTATCTATACATACATCCAAGTTCATGAATTTTGATGACTCCTTTGTCCTTTGTCAAACCCCTCCTTCCATGTGCCATAGCACATGCATTCCAGCAGAAACAATGTCAAAGCCAAACAAAGACATGAGATACATCGAGACACACGAACAAAGCATTCCTACTTTTGATATCATTTTTCTTTTTCAGTTTATTTGTTGGCCCATCTTTTAAACAAAATTCGGAAATGTAGCATTTTCTATTCAAAAATCGAAATTTACAACAAAGATGACCCCGACCCCCTTTGACCAAATTTAACCTCTTTAAAATTATTGTAAATTATCCAAAAGGACAACAACAGCCAAACAGGCACGATCAATATGTAGTGAATAGGCAGTAGCAAAGCTATAAAAATAAAATATTAAAAAACATTAAAAAACTACAAACTCTCGGTTTTAAAATCATCGTTAGACTGCTAATATCCTTACAGACAAAGGCTCATGGTTGAAGGTACGTGCCACATTGAATGGTTATGGTTTGATTGATTTTGTTTCTTACTATTCTTACTAGGGAGAAGGGCTATTGAAATCAGCCAACCAGATAAGTGCTTTTCATACGTCCTCATGGAATGAACAACAAAGGGCGGCTGGACCACCAGAAAAACATGACGAGAAGAGTAGCAGTGATGGGGGCAATAATAATAATAATAACAAAGATGACGACGATGATAAGCTTTCATCTCTTCTAGTCAAAGCATTCTTGTGGATGCTGACTGCATACATGTTCATTGCCATCGTCTCTCTCCTATTTCCTGGTACTAATCAGCCGGAGGTAACTACAATTTTATAAACTAATTGTTACTGATTATTTCAAGAAACAAAGATGCAGTGCAGTCCCATAGAATCGTATAGTATAATAGTCAAAATAAAATAATATAGTAGCCCAGTCCCCAAATTCAGCAAATATTAAATATCAAAGTATTTATTTCTCATTTTTTCTATTCTTAGATTGTCAGATATGTTTCGTGGAACGAATTCCTTCATCACATGTTGGCAAAAGGCGAGGTTGAAGAAATTATTGTTCGTCCCGACATGGATATCGTTACAATCATCCTACGTGACGGAGCGATTGTCAAAAACAGGCGGGTGAGTTTCTTGGATCCATCTTCAATGTTATTTTATTTTAAGCCAAAACTTGATTAAGTACCATCAAAGCACTTATGATTTTAATGAGGTGGTTTTAATTAATTCAGGTTGAGCATAAGACTTATCATATGAATATCGTTGATATGAGCAAGTTTGAGTTTAAATTACGGGAAGCAGAAGAAAGGCTTGGGATACCTCCCGATTTCAGAGTCCCAGGTATGAACAAAGAAATGAAGTTTAATATTTGGTATATCATTGTTTGTATTTAACTTGGAATTACATATCTTAATTAAATTTTTAGTAATTTACGAACGAAACTCTGACACGGCTGGAAAACTTCTCGCGTCAATTTTTGTTGTTGGTCTTCTTTTGGCTTTAATTACGAGGGGTAAATCCTTCAAGAGCCCAATTAGTATGGATTCTTTAGTAAGACTTCTTGAAATAATACTATGTTGGATTTGTTGTCTCGATGCTCAACGACAATTTGTAAACTAATTTTGAGTTAATTTCGTAGATGCAAATGGGGAAAGCCAAGTACACACTTGTGGATCCATTAGGCAGAGGTAAAGGTGTTAAATTTTCGGATGTAGCTGGGTTAAAAGAAGCAAAGCAAGAAGTTATGGAGTTCGTTGATTACCTGAAACGACCAGCGATTTATAAAAGTTTGGGGGCTAAGGTTGGTGCTATTTAAAACGTGGAATTAGACTGACTTTTCAATTACAATTTAACAACGTTCTCAATATTCAATATTTAATTGTTTTGCATTTTTTCATTAAAAAAGGTTCCAAGAGGTGCCTTGCTTCTAGGTAAGTTATTTTCCGAACGTTAATCCGGTCGTTTTTGTTATTATTGCAAAATTAAACCTAATGCTTACATATACCATATCATATATAGGTCCCCCAGGATGCGGTAAAACAATGTTAGCTAAAGCAGTAGCAACGGAAGCCGACGTTCCATTTTTATCAATGAATGGTTCAGAGTTTATAGAAATGATTGGAGGTCTTGGAGCTGCCAGAGTCAGGTAAAAATAAAAATACAATTTATTATATTTTTGAAGGCTTTTGTTTAAACAGAAATTAATTTATTTGTCTGGATTGTATTCAATAGAGATTTATTCAAAGAAGCCAAGAAACGTGCTCCATGTATAATTTATATTGATGAAATCGATGCTATCGGTCGAAAACGTAGTGGCAGCTCAGGACCCGCTGACAGTTCGGGGGGCGAAGGAGAACAAACTTTAAATCAATTGCTTGTGGAAATGGATGGAATGGCAACTAAAGAAGGTGTTCTTGTCTTGGGTTCAACAAATAGGGCTGACGTCTTAGATAGGGTAATACAACCCATGTTTAATAATGTTTATAACAAATCTAGATACTAGATACCTATATAAATTTTGTTATTCATAATTATTGTTTTCTTTATTTGCTGGGTCTACTGGGTCATTCATGAATCCTTTCAATTTCAACAAATTACATTGTACTATGATATTGTAGGCATTATTGAGACCTGGAAGATTCGATCGGCATATTCTTATTGATTTGCCAAATGTGGAAGAAAGGGTTGAAATTTTTGAACAGCATCTGAAGGGCATCAAGATGGAACTAACGCCAAATAAATACTCTCGTAGAATATCCCAATTAACACCTGGTTTTAGTGGTACGTAAGAATTGATGACCTTACAATTAGTTTGTATCACCTCGGATAACATAGTTGATTAGTTATTCTAATAATCTTCTTAACTTATTTTGTCACTATAGGCGCAGACATTGCGAATGTATGCAACGAAGCAGCTCTTTTTGCAGCCCGACACAAGCAAAAAATAGTGAAAGGTTCAGATTTGGAGTACGCAGTGGAAAGGGTTGTCGGAGGGACAGAAAAAAGGACACAGGTACTCATTTATTCAATAAATTTTTTAAATGTCCGAAAACATATTGGTTTTAAAGGTTCCACTTCCCAGCAACTCGAAGACAATGTTGCATTATAGAATTAAGTAACAAATAGTTGTGCTAATGGCTATTGTCAACCTGAATTTTATTTTGGTTGTAAGGTGATGTCGCCGGAGGAAAGAAAAGTGATAGCTTATCATGAATGTGGTCACGCTCTCGTAGGCTGGATGCTGGAGAGTACAGATGCGCTTCTCAAAGTCACCATCGTTCCTCGTACAAACCAAGTTCTTGGGTTTGCCTCGTATCTACCAACCGACCAAAAGCTGTACAATAAAGAAGAGGTTCGATTCGTTTGATTTCCTTAACCAAATTGTCCGAATTCCATTGATACATCACGTTTCATTCATTCTTAGTTTCCAAACTCGCTAAGCCAAATATTAATGCACACGATCTTGAATAATAATATGAGTACATAATTTATGAATGAACCTCGCTCATGGAAAACAATTCTCAATACTTTACTTGGAAATGGAAGTAGATTGTTACCCGTCAATGGGGTTTCGTTGATCATAATTCATTATTGGTTTATCCCTCACAGCTTTTTGAAAGAATGTGTATGGCACTGGGAGGTCGAGTTGCAGAGTCCCTCACATTCAATAGGGTGACCACAGGTACAATTTTATTGTATTTTTTATTAAACTGTCAAAACCAAGTCAGTAAATCTTATCTTTCCCCGAGTGCAATTACGCCTGTAATTCAAGTTATATATACACACTGATTATAGGTGCTCAGAATGATCTTGAAAAAGTCACCAAGATCGCCTACGCTCAGATAAAGCAATACGGGATGAACGAAAAAGTTGGCCTAATTTCTTTTGATGACGAACAGACGGGATATGGATCGAAAAAGCCGTTCAGTAAAAGATTAGCACATTTAATGGACGAAGAAGCCCGGAATTTGGTCGCCCGAGCCTACAAAAAGACTGAAAACGTTTTAATACAGCATAAAGCCAAGTTGGAAACGGTTAGTTCACATTGGTTAAATTAAAATGGCAATGTACATTACAAAAATAACTTGCTTTAAAATACCTATTTGTCTCAGCTTGCCCACGCCTTGCTTGTAAAAGAGACGCTGAGCTACGAAGAAGTGACTGCTCTAATTGGACCACCTCCGTTTGGCAAGAAGAAATTAATTGGGCCAGAGCAGTTCGAAATTGCAGTGAACGAGGAAGCAGGTGTCCCACCAACAACTCCTCCCACCGAATCTGAATCCATCCCTTCTGAAGAGGAACGTAAACAAGCGTAGGTCCCACACACCTCAGCATTTCTCCAGTGCCACTATTTGATTTACTGGGGCTAACAAATACCTCTGCCCAATCATTCAAACTGATCATTATTACTAAGGCAGTTGTTGCAAGTTGGAGAGATGTCAAAACGTTGATATGTAATTGTAGATCGGAATTCGAGCCGACTTGTAATTGACTCTTAGTCGAGGATTAGGGGCTGTTGGGATTTGGGAGTTAGTTCGTTATAGATTGTATAGTACTGTGAAAAAGTACTCAGAAGTTGTTTCTTTCTACCAGGACGAATAAGAATTGCTTTTAGTAGTTTGTCATATGAATGGGTAGTTGATTAGACTTTACCTGAGAGTAGGAGAGTTTATAGATTTGAGGATGGAATATGCGGTAGGTATGGGATGACTGGCTTTTGAGTCAATGAAGCCGACACTTTGGCCTCTGGACATGAAAGCCCTTTTCTCCATCCAAAAGTCCGAAATTAGTCAAAGTCACTCTCCAGCAACTGTCTTTTGACTGAACCTTTAAAGAAACTTTAAGACATAATGGGTTTCAGATTAGAATGACGCATGACCTGATGATATGTCAAGCCAGAATTAATAGTACTGGGACGCTAAACAACATTTATTCCATTTTAAATTTAAAATTCAGATTCTGAATCTAAATTTTTAATAACAGTTGATGAGGTCCCGTTTTCCGTACATCAGTGTAATCCATGAAAACTATGAAATATTATTTTGATTATTTTAACGACTTCTCTAAAAATACATAGTTTTGTTTAGGAACTCAGTAGCTTGAGATTGTCATCCTCTCCAACTGGATAGCAGATTCACAGCCAGTCACCTCAAAAACATCGAAGATAAAAGGACAAGAAAAGTGTTAGAAAAATTGTGAAATAACTCTACAGTACATGTGTTCTTATACTTGCTTTAAAATTGTTTTTATTCTTTTCAAATCATTAAATATTTCAAAATATGCCATAAATGAAATGGTTAAAAAATATTGTTGTTTGAGTAAAAGGAATATTTAAATGTATATTTTGTAGTTGTTTTTTTGGCTGTTATATCCTTATCTCATGTCAGGATGAAACCTATTATTCTGGAAGAGATGATAATAAAGTGGACTCGTCCTTTGTTAGATTGCTGAATCCTGATGCCTTTTAAATCTGTTTTCTCTCATCCATTTTATTGAGTCATAAATGGAGGTTGGAGTGTTGAAGGGCCTCTCTGCTATGGATGCTAATGGAGCTATAGGGTCCCCCTCCTAACTCGAGGGAGACAAACAGTTTTATCATGGCATAAATGTGTCATTAAACGTGGAATGCAATTTAACGCTCCCCATATAATATTACTCAACAACCCGCCCAAGAGCACAAGGATCATAAATTCAAGCTTCTCTAATGGATCCTTCACTAACTGACAACAACTCTCCGACTTTGAAACAACAAATACATAGGCCACAGGCCCGGATCCCACCATTCGGTAATAATGTCGATAAAATAGTTAACTTGAAATAAGATTGTGAGGGACGGTATGTGAATAGAGGTCAACAAGGATGAATCTACGCCGGAATGCTCTAAACCCTCACTACTTGAAAACATTTCAAAATGCACTGCACCCGAACCTCAAACCCTTAAATTTTTCTTGCAGATTCGGAAGCTATATGAAATTTGCCACAAAATGCATGGTATATAATATGTTTGATAAAACAACTTCATTTTTTATATAAATGTAAGTTTAATGCTATGTGGCTAACAGACCAACTATACTTCAGTTTCATACATCAAAATTCAAAAGAATATGGCGATAGTCACCAGGAGGTAACTGTATAGTTCTCAGAAAATAAAAATTTAACACGTTAAATAGGTAGTTATGAATTATGAATTATGAGGGACATCATCTATTATTATTATTCGACGAGGCTCTTAATATTGGGGTACCTCGTTCCTCAGACTTTCTTCGACAAAGATTATAATTTCTTCATCCTTCTTGGATAAACATAAATGTTCAACAAGCAAAGCTAGTTTAAAAATAAAGTCTTAAGAAAATCTGTCTTTAAAATTGTTTTTTTTTAATTGAGATTAAATGAAAAGAAGATGCATTGGGATTGGAATGTAGAAATGTGGTCCTAAACTCCTAAATTGGTCTCTCATTCTGTTTCTGGTCATTCCTATTCCTTGTCTAAAGCTTCCTACTCACGAGTGGATAGGAGTTAGTAAATTGTCCCTGTGGTTTACCTTCCCTCCAGATCGACTAATGATCCAACAAATACCTCCAGATTTATCTCCAGATTCTTTAAATTACTTTCTCATGATAGTTCTTATTTCTTTCCAGTTTCTGATGCTGGCTTTAAGGTTTTTTTACATCTCCTCCATCCTGGCCTAGCATCCATATCCTCTTGAAACAAAACGATATAGCGGAGAAACATGTGAAAGGAGTAATGATAATAATATGCGATTGATTGCGTGTTCTTTCTGACAATAAAAAGTGAAGTCGGGAGTTAAGGATAATGAGAGGACAATTTCCTCCGTCTTTTTTTAGTCCATTTGATTTGAGGATCTGTAATTGCCTTCCTCAGAGGGTTCAAGGGTTTCCAGCTTTGCGTGTGCAGAATCAAAAATTATTTACAAAAACAAACTACAATTCAGAATTTAGGCATATCCCCTTCGGGGCGGAGTCCAAGGCATTTCAAAAACTTTTATTTCTTTATTTGACCTTACTACAAACTAGAATGTAGCAATCACCTTGATATGTTATTTTTTGCGCATGCGTGTGGAAATTCTGCGTCTTGTTACCTGTAACGCGCGCTATATAACCCAACCGCGCACCTTCCCAGCTACAACGTCTATTCGATGCATATAAAATAGGATTTTTTTTCAGTATTTCTCTAGAAATAAATCCTCTAACTAGGGATGAAGTTTCAAAACTCTTCAACTGGATGGAACATATCTAACGGAGTTGGAGGCCTATTCCGGGGTAGTTATACTTTTAGAATGGGATCAGATCGGCGAAAAATGCATAAATGTCGACAGTTTCTTTTAATTGGCGACTTTATCAATTTTAGCCTTAAAAATTTCTTTATTGCATTACTTTTAGTTCCATCTTTCCCATTTGTCAGAGTTCTGTTTCTCTATCTGGTAGGATTATTATAATCTCCATCTCGACAGCAAATTCTTGATTTATTTTACTTGCCATGTTTTCTTTTTTTTTCTTTTTCTCCAAAGCCGAGGTGTACATATTATATAGGGAAGGGATAAAAGTGTTTATTTGTGGAAGGTGAGTCTGTAGAGGATGAATGATGATTACAAGTTTGCGAATCCAAGACATTAATTACATATGACCGTCCTTTTGACGGAGAGATAATGAAGAAGATGTTTTGAAGGATTTTGGAAGGTGCGGCTGCAGCACTCAACATCCAACATGACAACACAAACAACGGCGATATCTTCTCAATTATATTAAAACCAAATATTTAAATATGCATTTGTTTAAGAATTACTAGAAAAAAAAGAAGGTTAATTAAAGAATATAATTCAGGGCAGACTTATGAACGACCCTTTAGACTTCTCTATTCCGATTTCCAAGTCTTTGTGAGTCTTCTTGTCCATTCTTTATTCCGTCTCCTCATAAGAACTCGTGAATTATCCTTTGCAGACTGGATGACTTTAATTGCTACTTTCAGTATCATATAATTACTTTACTCTGATGTGTATTCTAATATTAATCTTACATCATGAGATCATGCTCTGAGTTCCGAGATTTTTTGTTAAATCTTTGAAGATGAGGTCCAGGTTCTTAAATTCTTAACTTTCGTGTCGGGTGATGAAGTTTCCAGGTGTGGATTATTACAAGAAGCATTCATCCCTCATTGCATTCCTTGGAATCCTTTCGACCTCAACAGAATGCCTCATCAGTCACAACTTACCCCTCCATCAATTATGCGAATGATGAAGTGTCTCTCCGTCCGTCCTTCTGTCTGGTTGTCTGTAAAGACCATATTCAACAAACGGCTCAACGTTTTGAAAACGTTCTTTCATGAAATCATGTAAGTAGTAACCCTCCATGTGTAATTCATCAACGGAAAGTTATTGCGAAGAACCAATTGTTTTCAAAAGGTAATATTTGAGGGTGTGGCCACCGGGGTCACCCACACAACTGGGACGGGGTGTCCGAAAATTATTACAAACATGTTGTACGTCGTTACAAAGATATTATCAATTACTTTTCAACGACGCCTGTCTTTTGCTCTATGGTTGGGGCACCTTGAGACTTTTGATGTTTCATGTGTTTTACGTACTTGTAATGGTAGTCAAAACAATCGATTGACTTTATCTTATAGTAACATAGCCCAACACGGGCTCAAAACGGCTCGGTAAGACTTTAGAATGCATCATGCACAAATCTTTTCTCATTTAAAACAAAGTTTTAATATTGAACATACTCGTCAAGATATAAAAACAGCACATGAACGATACATCAATACAATCGTTGCGTTGTCCTGGTTCATTCTCATTCACAAACCACGGCTGTTCAGATTTATTCTTATTCAGTCGTTTCGGATGTTTAAACAGTACGCATGCTTTTTAAAGTCATTGAAATATTGTTCGAAATAAATTGTAAATGTATGCATGCATGAAGTTACTTCTAGGGTTACAGTTACTCAAGTCTTGGGATCCTTATGGATTTGTGAATCCTGAATTAGTAATGAGAGAGTGATGATGAGAAATGTTAAAATTCTCGACTCCTTATAAAACCATTCATTCATTTAAATTTCATTGATAAAAAGGGCTTGGGAAGGTGTGTTTGGGCCCATGTACAACCTTAATTACCACTTACTCTTGGTCGTGGGTGCCATTCTTCAAATCAGAGGGGGTTTGTTCATAAACACCACTCCTCACCCTATATCATAACAGTATCCAAATAAAACCATCCTGCCTGAATATCTATGAACATTATGAACCTCTTTTCAGATTTACGAATCATTGGAAACGGATTTTGAGGTAAAAGTATGATTCAGTGCCCATGTTCCTCTCCAACAATTCAGACCTAAAGGACTTGTAATTCTAATTTCTAAAGGAGGATTAAAATAGGGGATAGAGTTTAAAATAAGGTTGGCGGAGATATATCATTTGTTGAGGCCATTCCCATCCTCATTTCCCTAATTAATTCCAAAGGATTAAAGGTAGTTAATGCAGTAAATATTTATTCAGAGATACGAAGGTGCGTCCTTTCTCCTCCAACAAGAATTAAAACTTATTATTCTGACTTATCACTTCACTAGAACTTCATTAGAACTTCATATGAAGAAGAAGAGTTCGAGATTTTTTGGGACCCATCTGCACGTCTTTAAAATGAATTAACAGAATTTTAATGTAAATTACCCTTAGCTTTTCTATTCCCATATTAATTCGCCCCTCTCTACTGGAATTACGGTATTACCAATGGAATGGAGAGATATTATTAATCCTTGTTAATTGTATAATATTTAGCCTCTAGTGCAGATCACATCTTCACACTTCCAAAATCATAATCAATTAATTGATTCTTCTTGACAAAGATCCAGAAACATCGAGATAATTCAAGGTGAGGTTGAGTTTTGTTCTTTAATTACGCTCTCTCTGATTAGAGAGAATCTAAAAAATACTTATCTTTAATTCGGGGTGCCCACGAAAAATATCCTTCATGTTTAAAAATACACAGGGAGATTCCTCGTGGACACCCTGTATGTGTATAGTAGTAAAATGACCGAATTCATTTAAATTGATATTTTTCGGAGTTGCATGCATACAAGCGATAAGTTATGATAGTGGGATCAACCTTTCACTTGTTTTGCGTTGCGAAATAATAAATTCGACCTGTTTCTACTCACCCCATGCTATGTAATTATTAAGAGCATTTAAAGAAATAACTCTGTATCGGCATTGACTTTTCTGAGATATTTTGGTTGATTAGTTTAGTGACCCTTGACCTTGTCGGAGTGAGGTTAAGGTTAACTCTAGTTTAAAGTTTTAATTGAGGTTGGCTTGTTGGTGATGTTGGTGATGGGGGCGTCAAGCGGTCTAAAAATAATCAAAGAATTGGAGTCCCAGTCTTGGTCTCTAATTATTGTGAGCCTGAAGAAGGCGTCGATGAGTCTCTGGGCATTTTTATTCCTCTTCGCTAAACAAGTGCTTTATTCACAAAAAATCCCCTCTTCACCTGAACAGAGATAGGGCATTCAATTCTTGTAGCTCAGAAATCATAGAAGAGTATATTAGACATTACTAAAATTCCAGTACTTGTAGCACATATTCAGTTGGAGCTAGAAAAACGTAATTCCTTTGCTTCCATATTCCATATCAAGCAGAAAGTAAGATAGTATTTGTCTCAAGATCTCAAGTCCCTGGGAACCTCTTTTACCTGACTCTTATTTCTCATTCTACCTTTCTACACCCTTCCAAGGAATTCAGGCATTTATGTCGTAGTTCATCAACACTATAAGCACATTACAATTCAGCATTCAAGAACCTTAAACCTTTTACTAATATCCGAATTTAAGAAGGTGTTAACATATTACCTCTGCCTCTCTTATTTTACCCCAGAATGATATTTGACCCACGTTTACTCTGAAGCCTAAAAATGTATTTCTATACTTTAACTGTAATTGTGTAGTAAAGTAATGTTTAATACATTGTATTTTTCTAACGCAATTGTGTTTCTTTGATTTGATTAGCTTGTGGTTGTAGAAATTAAATTTCCTAATTTTACGAAGCTTAACTTTCGCAGAGCCTGGCCTGGGGTCCGGCTGTTGGGCAAAATAAAAAATATAGTCTTGACTGACTTGGCACTTATTAGTTTTATTTTAGTTTTGTTTTGCGGTGTAGACTTCGACATGAAAAGTAGATTTGGTGCTGGAGGCCCTTGAGGGTAGATTAATTTTAGGAACAATGGAATGGAATATGAGATTTTTGGGGGTGGAAACAAGAGGTTTTGAAGTTTGAAGAAGACCCCTTTGTCTTATACTTGTATCTCGGATACCTGACTCTTGTAGGTTCTTGTAAATGCTTCTATAGATTGGTTTAGTATTCAGTATTGAGGGTTACAGGGTTTCAGGTAATTCAGGTGCTGGAAGATTGCATTTTTGAAGAGAGAGTCTGGAAGGAAGACGGCAGACCCAAAGACGCTTCATTTTTTAACAACTTCCTTTAGACTCAAATGGAACTGTGACAGTACATCTCCAGACCTTACACCGCATCTACCACCTCAAATTCAGTCTCCTAAATACAAATCGTTTACTTCATTAATTTACCCTATAAATCCCCTAAATTGACTTTTTAGAACCTTCGCATTCGGAGTAAATTGCACCCAGTGGAATTATTAAGAGGTAGTTGTCCTTCAATTTTCATACCCCAAGGGGTTCTCTTAGTCAGGAATAAATCCATCTTCAGACAACTACAGCAAGAGAAGGAAAACTGTCAGTGGATTTAATTAATATTCTTGTGCTATTCTTGTAATGTCAGGTGTGGTGTCAATCAGGAGATTACACAGGTGTCTTCAGACTACGTGAATGCGGGCTCTCAAAATAGAGCCTCTTTCATTCTAGAGGACGACGAGGGTGGGATAAACAGTTCCGTCCAACCAATCCTGGTTAAATCAAGCGTTTAACTGCTTCAAGTGACTTAAAATTAAGTAAGTGGTTTAGTGGTTAAAGATGGCGAGAAGTAAGTCAAGTGGGGGAGAGTTGGATTCATATTTGAGGGTGAGTGTGGTAGTGACAATGTGGGTGGTCCTGCTGGTGGGTGTGACGAACGTGATGGTCCTGGCTTGTAACGAAGCGGTGTGTGCGAGCATCGTCTCCAAGTGCACTCTCACACAAGCCTGCAAGTGTGAACTGAAGAACTGCAGTTGTTGTCGCGAGTGTTTCGACTGCCTCACTTATCTTTATGACGAATGCTGCTCTTGTGTCGGTAACTTATCTCCAACTTTACTACTCCATTTTAATTAAAATCCTAATTTTAAGTCTGGAGATCTTACAAGGGAACATTCCCAGCTGTACCACCCCGATATTTTTGAAACCGCAACCGGTCTCATTCGAAAGAGGAACTAAAATAATGAAACTTTAATATAGGAACTATGGGTGCATAAAATAAAATTGATCTAGTAAAGTAGGTCGGAACGTTAAAAACCTGGGGCTATTTCAGGGATTCCTATAGTAAATCCCCGTTTAGATTTTGCGAAAAGCCTGGTTCATCGCAATACTAATTTGGGGGGTCCTCCAATGTTAACTCCCTATCTTCATCCCGACTTTCCATCAAAAAGAGATAAAAAGAGGACCCATAGTTCCTATAATAAAGTTTCGTTATTTTAGTTCCTCTTTCGAATGAGACCGGTTTGAAAAATATCGGGTTGGTACAGTTGGAAATGTTCCCTTGTTAGTTTCGGTAAAATTGCACTTTCTCCATGCTCATTTTGATTAAGTCCCTATGCTTGTGGACTCTCCGGGTAAAATTCGTTTCGTCCTCTATATCAAATATGGACATGCTGCTATAAATGCAATACATATATTAGACGAATTGAGTTTTACCCGGCGAGTCTACTAGAACAGGAACTTCTTTCTTATTCGTCTTTTCGATCTTGTTCGCATTTTTAGACATATTTAAATAGTTTTTTTCAGGATGATAAACGGCAGCAACTGTGATTCTAAACAATCAGTTTTACTTTATTTTGTACCCAATTTTGAAAACGTTACTAATTTCGTTTCGCATTCCTCGTCCCTCGCAAGATTTTGAAAAGTCAACTTGCCTCGCAAGAGGTTAAATGGGCGTTTTAAACAACATCTGAAATGAACTTTCGTAGAATTCCTGGATTCTCCTCAGTCCACAGTCCAGTTTGCGCAGTTAACAGTTTACTCAAAAGTCAAGAAAAATCATTAGAAAATAATCATTTCCCAACGCTTCCCCAGTCGGTGCGTTTGGCTTACAATCAGTGATACAATAACGACTTTTTTCCATTAACAAAATGAGATTGAGCACTGGTGACTGGAATAAAATTCATGGATTTAATTATTATTCTTTCAAACTGATTAAAATCATTTCCATCCTCGTATAATACAAAGATTCGTACCATCGATTACATTTTTATCAAAGTTAAATATCATAACGAAATAGAAGATGGTTTTAGTATTTTCATTAAATACTTACTGTTATTCATATATTTTGTTTTAAAACCGTTATTCCACTGATTCATAATGAGTGGAGTCTCATAATATTCATTCTATTCCCCAGACTGACTAAAATACTAAAATATTTCACCACGCCGTTCCTTATGCATTTTTTGACTCGTCGGGTAAAACTGCTTTCATTTACATGTAAAGTCTCTATCCCCGTTGACTCGCCGGGTAAAACTCATTTCGTTGAACTCTCTATATAGTCAGTTCATTGTTAAAACAATGAACTATAATATATATGCTGCTATATATATTGACGAAATGAGTTTTACCCGGCGAGTCACCTAGCAAAGGGTCATTACATAGTCCGAGTTTCCGACGTATCGTACAAGTACGTATTATAGAAACTTATATTACAGTCTACTGCTTTTACATGAAAAAAGGGACAGGACTATATAAAACACGAAATTAGTTTTACCCGGCAAGTCAAAGAGCAGAGGGACTTTGCCAGTGCCATTATGAATTATTCCGAAGATTTATTTCGGAAAACGTACGTTGATTGGATGTGCTAGATGTACCAGAAGGATTAGATATTTAAATTTTGATGCTATATAGGGATGATGATGTTATTAGTAGGAGCATGCTATGCGGTCGTTGTAGTCTTAAATCCCCAACGAAAAGGACTTGAAGAGGTGGAGAGTTAAAATAATAAAATGCATAATAATATTATTGCAATGCTGAAAGAATGATGAATGAGCTGTCAAAAGCCTTGATATCAAATTAGCATTAATTACGCATCGTATGTAAATTCAGAGACCAAAGACTACATTTTTTACCTCCAATCATAAATAATAATTCCCCCAGCCTCCATGCAAATTATGTACTAAATTAAAATACGTTCATTAATATTGTCTCATCGATTTGTTTAATATGGCTTAATTACTAATGAATGAAATAATATCTCGTTGAATTGGTTTGATTAAATTTTGCATAAAATGGATCCACATCTCATGATTTCTTCAGTTATTGTACTGCTTCTAATGTTTCTGTTTTTGAAATGTTTTGTTTGTAGAGCTGTGTCCGAAACCAAATTTGACACATAATGTGATGATGCACAGTCAGGTGGGGGACTTGAAGGAGCCCATGCCCGACCTCTTTAACATTCTGACCGAAGAGAAGGACTTGCAGGGACGATGGACCACCTTCACTTTCCCCATCGACATCGACCAATCCTGGTTTCAACCAAAACCCGAGACACCTCCAACGAACATCCAGTGTAAGTTACACTTACAAGTTACGATGTACAAATGCATCAGTCATATATGCCCTTAAAGTCCTTAATGAACAGAATCTGACTGACAAGGAAACATTCTCAACTCTAAGACACCAACATTTTTGCAACGTCTCATCCAGACGAGGAACTACAGTAATGCAACTTTAACATTGGAACTATTGCCTGTCGATGAAATATATTTGACCTAACTATTTCAGAGATTCCTTTCCTAAACTCTCTTTTAATTTCCATCCAATAATCCAATGTTAACTTTCTATCTCATTTGAAAAAAAAACCGAAAAAGTGCGAAATTAAGAAACAATTACTTTGTTCTCTTTCCCTCATCTCGCGTCTGCTGGTTTTTGTGAATTCCGACGTTCCGACCTACTTTACCTAATCAAATATAATATTTTAGACGCCCATAGTTCCAAAGTTCCAAGGTTAAAGTTTATTTTGGTTGCTCTTTGGAATGAGAAATAAATGTAAAATATGGGTGTGGTATATTAACTTGTCCTATTCTGCCCAAAATCCGCTTTTGTTGTGTAGTTGGGTTGGATGGATGTGTGATTGATGTTTGTGTACTTGCAGCACTGGCAGGGGGTAAGATCCTGGTGGACCCTGGGAGGGAAGTGGTGACGGTGAACTGCACGGTGGCCTACATGTCCCAATGCATGCCTCTCAACAAGTGCAAGAACTCGTGCCATTCGATGGGGGCCTCCTACTTCCGCTGGTTCCACGACGGATGCTGCGAATGCATCGGACGCACCTGCATCAACTACGGCATCGACGAGAGCAGGTACTTACATCATTTTTTTTATCTCTTCCTCATCTCTAATTAATATTTATTTAAATGTCCTTTCAATTAACCAGATGTACGGCATGCACTTTAAATGACGACGTGGAAGATGACTTGGAGGAAGATGTCCCAGAAGATCATGAAAACGAAGACCCCAAGCCCTCCAAAGCAGCCCCATCCACTTGAGCTCAAAATTATAAAATCTTACATAGTACAGTTACATTTGGACCTTCATTTTATACATTATTACAGTATCTAACAATAAGATTTAAATAGATACGTTCTATATCTTCGACAATTATATCTATCACGCCTCTATACATTTAACATAGGATTAGCTCAAAAGCATTCATGAAAGGAGCGTCTTGTAAAGTTAATCCATTCTGTTTGTTTCTTTACTTCAGATGTAAGGGTTTAATTTTTAATTTCGACAGAACTTTGAGGAATTATTACTGCTCTTGTTAGTTATTATAATCATGATTTTTGAATGGTACAGATATTGTAATTGAATGTTGTATTTTATGTAAAGACTGATCTGAAATGATGATAACGCGACTGTTGACGACCTTCCGGTGACCTTATGAACTGTGAAGCTAAATGACCCATTCTAAGCTTTTCTTCGTATAATTCATCATATATTTTTTGTGCTACCATGCGATACGCGAGTGACGGCTTGCAAGTATTTTTGTTTCAAAGCAGAGAGGCTATATCCCCTACAGTTTGTTTGTACTGATAATTACACTTATTCAATCGTACCATTTTAATTTTTGAATGTATGTATCATGTATAATATCAATAAATATTCACGGTATTGGATTTTTTAATATATTTATTTTGTTCTCATTGTATCATTTACATAATATTAAATGATACTACTTCATTTTAAATTGTTAGTACGCGTTATCTATTTTCAATTAACAACTTTCGTAATTATGGCTCTATATACGCGTGAGACGTGAAATAAACGAGCGCCCCTTTTGTCTCCGTACGATTGTACTACTTGCACTTCATGGTGTCAGTGGGGGGTGGTCCCGCATGTATCGATGTTGTTTCTCCTGCGAATTATCTGAACAGTAATATTTCAACCCCAAATGCCCGGGTTGGATTCACCTATCTCTAATCCTTTCCCGAGGAACGGTACATGCGGTTCTCCAAAAGGCACGGAATACCGTTCCCCAGGAGTGGTTAACCGTTCCTCGGGAACGGTACCGTTCCCCATATATTGTCAACTAGCATGGGGGAACGGGTTTCCGTTCCCCAAATCTCATTTTTCCCTTTGAATTCATGGGAACGGTTTTCTGCACCTGGGGAACGGCGTACAGTTCCCGAGGAACGGTTAACTACACCTGGGGAAAGGTATTCCGTACCTTTTGGGGAACGGCTCCGTTCCTTGGGAACGGATTAGATATAGGTGAGTCCCTACTGCCTGGTGTTCGAGCGGTCCCGTGTGGATCAATGAGGTTGCCTGGGGATATCGAAATCTGGATGCGTCAAATTTGACTCCGGTCAATTGATGGTGTCAGTGCAGTAGTGGTGGCAGCCGAGTATGTGTATATAGGCTGTGTGTCAACCTTGGTTCCTTGGCAGGAGTGGACCACAGTGTTTTTTAAACCGGGCTGAAAAGATAGAGGTCATCTTTACGTGGCTATCCAATATGGTATTCCAAACCTCAGGATTGGTAGGATCGGAAGTCGGAATCCACGCACATGGAACATGGAATGGCCAACACTTGAAAGACCTTATTAAAAATTAGATGCATCTAATAAATCGCATCTAATATTAGATGCGATTTTTTGCTTTGGGATAATTTGAAAGAGCAAGTTTAGAGATAAGTTCTACAAAATCTGGACAAACGTAGGCAGGATGTCGTTGATAAATACCATGGAACTCCTGTCGAAAGAGATACCAAACCGCTTGTTGAGGAGGATCGCCTTCGGCGCTGCATTCATAGCCATAGCTCGCAGGATAATTGAACCTTCAAAAACGAAATTTATTCTTTAATTAAAGTTTGATATGGTTAAAAGAAACGGCTGACGGTCGAGTAGGAGAAAGTTTCGAGTCATAAAAGTTGAAGACATTCAGAGTCCCGAACACCTTGCTATATAATTGTTATGTATCATGGATGCATTGTGCGAATGATTTTTCCGTCTGTATGTACGGTAACTGGCAACTGGAGCATGTAGTTTTGCTCCATGGTTGGGGCAACGTGAGCTTTTCAGTATTTCATGTGTTTCAAACAATTTTTAAACCCGGATCTATCTTTAATATTTCAATATATAAAAGTGGCTTAAATTGCAATGCACAATGCCTAGAGCATTTCTAAAGACGGCATACATTCTACTATAGATCAGAATATTTTGTTGAATGATTTATTTAAAAAAATAGAAATTTTGAAATGTTGTAAAATTAGATGAATTTACTGCACAACCTGAAAATGGAATGAATGGGAGTTGGTGGGGTAAAGTGGGTAAATGGTGCAGAGGAAAGGAACCACCCAGTACTGGGAGATTCGGATTCCACAATCCTCCCTACTATTCTAATCACATATTCAACATTATTTGACATTCAACATTATGCATTACAACTTTACAACACAACATTAAAGTTAAAGTACATCCTCAGTCTTTTTTACCCTCTAATTAATGAGTACGCACTGTTTCTTTGTTCTTTGAACTCATCAAAAGTTCCAGAGCTTACGACGTACAACGTAAAGTTTACGTAAGTTGGTAAGTTAATCATGTCAATACAATCTGTCCAATTTTGGTATGTCATTCATAATTTGTAATTCATAAATTCATAATTGATATTGAAAAATACAAATGTTAAATAGTGAATAGGAAAAAATAAATTCCCAGCAGAGACAACATTCAGCCAGTACAAACTCTGCTCCATTGTCCATCCTCGAACTGGCTCGAACGCGAATGGCAAACGCTGCAAGCTGAACGCCTTGTTGCTTGTGCCTTCAGCCTTGAAGATTGAAGATAGATCAAAGATAACAACGCCAATTAATTGTCAATCCTTCACTATTGACTATACCACCACGCTAACAGGTTTCAGTCTCAGCACACAGACAGGTCACAGATAAAATAACTACAAACAAACCCAACTAACTAATTGTATGAACTAACGTTCTGTTGTCTGCTGGACTGACTGATGGCTGTGATGACTGACAAGACAATTATAAATATTATGGATTGATTAATATTGTATTTATGTTTTTGTAGATTGTTTTTGCTCTGTAATTGTGAATTGTAACGTTCATTTGACGTGGTTTGGAGCCAGAGGACAGAATGGAACAACTGATACCTGGTTTCTAAATCGGAGAAAGGACAGAAAATAATCGTTGGCTTCGTTGAGCTATTTCGGCCCTTCATCGTTGATCAATTGTGAGTGGAAAGGGTTTAGGATGTCTCAGGCGAGCAGTTTGGTGATTCCGATCGTACTATGGGGAAAGGAAGCCCCCACTCACGTCATCACCGCCATGGCCGTCTCAACCGAACTCACCTCAATTGTGACGGGATGTAACGATGGACAGATTATTATTTGGGATGTCCGTCAACTCTCCAGCTCTCACAGGCATTCCAACGCACCCTCACCCTGCATGGGAATGGAGGACGAGTCCGCCAAAATCATTCCAAATGACAATACTCAAAATAACAATACGGATCCCGGTTCTCTCTGTGAACAGATTTGCTTTGAGGTATGAACGACACTGTCAAGGTATATCGATGTTTTCTTAATATTTAGTACGAGTCACAATTTCTTATTTGTTTAGATTTCACCCCGTTGCTTCCTGATTGGCCATTCCGGATCGATTCTTTCCTTGGCGTACGTGTCCATGACCCCTGGACCATTTGACCTGGTCGTCAGTTCTAGCGATAATGGGTCCGTTTTTCATTCAGCGGCACTTGATTTTATTAAACCGTGCACCTACCATACATACCTAAAATTACTTTATTTGTTCTTGTTTTTAGCGAGCTATGTAACTGGGACGCTGGCGACGGTAGATGTTTAGAATCCACTAAATGTGTCAATCCTCATAGCAAGCTTCATGTAATTTATTTTTAAATCATTTATATAACAAGGAAGTTTGTCTTATGTCTCTAATTCTCGGTAAAATATTTAATTTGCTCTACAGCCCTATTCCCTCGCATTTTGTCCACAAGAGCCAAAGCTGTTTTGTACAGGATATTATCCAGATGTCCAAATTGTAGATCCTGTGACTCTGGAAACTATTTTGTCACTATGTTCTCATGTAAATCCCGATTGGATCTCCGCCCTTCATGTCCTTAGGCCCAACAAAAAATTAGGTAAGTGATAGGTAGTTTTTTAAAGCCTTTTACCAATTTTATAGAAATAAACTCACTTAAATGTTTGTAATTTTCTCTAGATGACGTAATTTTGGCAACGACAATAAGTGGAACTGTAAAGGTATGGACAATCAACGAGCAAGAATACAGAGAACGTGCTCCTCTTCATGAAAATGAGTCAAAACAAATCAAAACTAAAAATGTTTCGACACTCGTCTGTTGTGTTTTCAACAATCGAACTGTTCTAATTGTCTCCGATAGAGCGTGGGAGGTAATGAATGATTCATGTTGAGTCGTTGTGGGAGCAATTATAATTATGCAATATTGTGTGGCATATGTTCAAATGAATATTTATATTATGTGTCGTAGATTTACGATGCTGGAGACTTCGCAGTCCTAACTCAGTGCCCCCCTCGGTTAAGGTCTGAGAAATGGGTAGGTGGTCAGTTCATCTCTCCAGAAAGAGTTATCGTGTTTGGGTCTTCAGGAAAATCGTACCTTTACAAGCTTCCGAACAAGTGAGTTACTTACTACATATTATCATCGTCAAACAACCCACCCGCACCCTGTTCAATAGTTTTAGGTAAATTAAAAATGTATGTACAACAATGTAATTCGTTTACAGCTGCATTGTCGACCACAAAGATTTTCATCGAATGGGATATAAAGAAGCTGCGTTTAATTATTGCATCTTATCGCTGCCAAATACGAAATCCCTTGTGTCGGCTCCACAATATCTGGTCGTGCAACCCACGGCTCAAGATAACCATCAACAGCAAAAGAAAATTCCAAAACTTATTCTGTTGAGAGGAGATTGCGACTCGAGACTTGTCATATGGAATATACCACAAGTTAACAATTCTCAGATTTTACAACTTAAGCAGATGGCTGTCGGAGAAGACATTGGCGAATCTGACAATACACCGAAAACAATTGATCCGGCTTTTCATCCTCCTGGTTTGTTTTGTTAGATAATCATTAAAAGCCAAATAAAAAGAACCATCAAAATACACCATACTTATATATAGACTTCTCTATTACATTTAATTCCTAAATTACAGAAATGCCACCGAAATCTACTTCGAGCCTTCAACAGTCTTGGGACAATTTGAAACCTTGTCCTCCTGGAATTTTAGATCAGTTTGTGAGTAAATATTGAATTCAGAATATGTCATTGCTGTAACTTAATGATGTACGTATTAATAATACATTTGAATCACAGGATACTGACGAGTGTCGGGGACCGCTTTTGACATGTTCCATCTACTTAGCTCAACAGTGTCGACTGGTTTGTGGAAGGGAGGATGGAAGCATTGTTGTTGTTCCCGCAACCCATGCTGTTATGCTGCACCTACTTCACGGCAAACATCAACAATATGAAGGTAAAGAAAGAAAAGCTTCAAAGAAAAACTAACTCTAATCAAAATACAAGTTTAACTAAATACTTATATAATATCGAATTGATTTCAGAATGGCCAATGCATCAAATTCTTTTGGGACACAAAGGAAAAGTCAATTGTTTGGTTTATCCACACGGAGTGCATCCTAGGTACGATCCCGCATACTTAGTGTCTGGGGGACGGGATTTCTCCGTTATTCTTTGGGATATCGTTAAATGCGACTTACTTCATCGATTTTGTGTCCATGCCGGAGAGATTACACAAATTCTAGTCCCACCGAACGAGTGCAGCGTAAGCTACAAATCTAAGAATAACAAGGACTCTATCAGAGATCAGAGATTCATATTGACATACTCGATTTCAATATGTTCAGGTTAACAAGATTAATAAGAGGTATTCTATTCGTTTCAGACTCGAGTATTGCAAACAGTATGTAGTGTTTCTAGTGATCATTCCGCTGCTTTACTTTCCCTACGGGAAAAGAAATCTATCCTGCTTGCATCAAGACATTTGTTTCCAATATCGTCAATTAAATGGAGGCCTCTTGATGATTTCCTTATAATTGGATGTTCCGATGGAACTGTTCATGTCTGGCAAATGGAAACGGGACACTTGGATCGAGTATTATATGGGATGGCAGCAGAAGATGTTCTTCAAGCTTGTGATGAGAATGGGAATTTATTAGCTATACAAGATGTTGGTCTGGCCAACCCTGCCGTGCATTTCTTCAGAGGACTTCGATCTCGAAATCTGGCTGCTATTCGACACGCTGCACAGGTACGTTTAAATTCAGTACATATACGGACTATACGGTTTAATAAAATAAGATGTTTTTAATTTGTTAATTTTCAATTGTAGCGTGGATTGCACCAACTTCATACGCAGGGTCAACAAGCACCTTCTGATCCATTGGATCACACAAGACAGAGGCTACCACCGCTTATTATTCAAGGACTTCGAACCAATGAACTGGATCCCGAAGCCCACGTCCTATTTTTTGACATTGAAGCTCTTATTGTACAGCTGTTGTCAGAAGAATATGGTGCTGTATCACCTGCAACTTTAGAGGCACAGGGACTAATTAGTCAAACCGAATTCTGTAAAATATTAGCACTCACGCATTCGGCTAGTCCAGATGCGCAACAGAAGATTGCAGGTAAAAATAATATCAGCTTAACCAGAACCTAAGAAGAATGAAAGGTTGTTAATCATAGTTATTTGGTCATTCTTTAATCCCTCCTAAGATTTCTTTGGAAGAGTTAAAGACAGAGCTGGAGATATGGAGCGTATTTTGAAGGACAAAGATAAACATGGTAAAGTGAACCAAGATATTTCGATACGTGACACAACATTTTCTATGTTATCAGTTTTCAACAACAATTTATTGACGTATTTCAGGGTTGTTGGCAAAAGTAAAGGAAGGGGCAGAAAAAATTCAAGCAAAGGCTGAATCAGCACTATTAATTAAACAAGAAAAGGATTCAGCTAGTCGAAGAAGTAAGGCATACTTTTAATCTTCAATCAAATCAAAATTGCCTGTGGATAACAAAAATAGTTCCAAATAGAAAAGCAATTTTTGAAAAAAAAAACTTCTCTGTACAACTTATTATAGCCCGACTCCAAGTAATATTAATAGTTTTGTATTAAAGTAATATAATATTTAGACTTTATTTAAAATCCAGCAAGGTATCCAATTTCTTTCTAACTTTGCTTTATAAATCCATGTATCAAGAAAATCACATGGTTCAACAAACAGGGTCTAAAGATGCAACCTATTGTGCACATTAGGCCATATTTGCTTTTGCAATATAATTTCATAACTGTATACCAAATTTAGGCGTTCTAGGCTAGTTTTCAGAAAACCCGTATGGGTATCCGATTAGGGTCTATAGAAGCAAATTTATGTCCACAATTGGTCATATTTGCTTTTGCAATATCATATTCTAACTGTATGCCAAATTTGAGCGTTCTAGGTTTGTTTTCAGAAAACCCGCATGGGTCACCGATTAGGGTCTATAGAAGCAATTTTATGTCCACAATTGGCTAATATTTGCTTTTGCAACATAATTTCATAACTGTATACCAAATTTAGGCGTTCTAAGCTAGTTTTCAGAAAACCCGTATGGGTCACCGATTAGGGTCTATAGAAGAAATTTTATGTCCACAATTGGTCATATTTGCTTTTGCAATATCATATTCTAACTGTATGCCAAATTTGAGCGTTCTAGGTTAGTTTTCAGAAAACCCGCATGGGTGGCTCACTAGGGTCGATTTTGGCCACAATTTTGTAAATCAAATGTTTGATTTGAAGTTTTAGAACCTCGATCAACCACTATGCAAAATATGGTGCTTCCAAACCTATGTTCAGAAAACCCGATAGGGTTCGCAGACCCCCCACGGGTCAACGTATGGACCGATTTTACCCATCTTCGAACTTGATTCCTAAATTTACCCGAACCCCCTCTGTACCAAATTTCAAGTTAATCGGACCAGTATAACTCGAGTTATCGTGGATACAGACAGACAGACAGACATACAGACAGACAGACAGACAGACAGACAGACAGACAGACAGACAGACAGACAGACAGACGGACAGACATTGACATGATCTTATAAGCCCTTGGAGTCGGGCTAAAAAAACGACACACGTTGAGGGCAGCCAAATGGGGTTAACCTCTATTGGACTTTAGAAATAAGTTGACAATAATCAGGAAGACTATAATTGCTTCATTAATATTGATTATTAAACTTAATATGGTTTTAGACTCAAGTGCAAGTTTAATCGGATGTGATGCATCGTCCGGCTCATCCACGGCCCGAAGGAATCGGAGTCTTTTGTTTGAATCAACCATACCAATGGAGATTGCACAGCTGTTGCTGTCATTGTTACTTGGCTGGGGACTGGACACAGAATTGGATTCAATTTCGGAAGCCCGACTTGGTCTTTTAAGACCTTTAGTTCCCGTGTCTTTTGGACAGATTTCGAAAGGTGGTTATATGTCGCTGATGTCCCCCACGTGGAAACCAGCAACTAAGTCTAGGATGGAAGAGACTCTAAAAATAACATCTAGTTTGACTCAACGTGTAAAATGGTTCACCAGTCGAACACATTGGGAGATCTCAAACTCTTTAACAACAAATCACTTGCTATCAATAGTTGCGTTAGCAAATACTCTCATGTCCATGCAAAATGCAACATTTGTCCCGGAACAAGAGCGGGTTCGTCGTGCAAACAGGTCCAATAATCTCTTTTCTATATTGCACCATTCCATGGCATATGTTACAAAATAAAACTTGATAGTACAGACTAATCTTAAGTTTGACTTGTATCTGATAGACCATCAACAAGAAATCCACAACAGCAACAAGAGGATTCCTATGTGAGTCAGCAAGCTGCGTCAAAACATGGATGGTCCTTGGTTGCAACCCTTCATTGTTGCATGCTTCATGAGAAGATGAAAATTTCATCAGACTTCAAAGAGCCATTAGTGGAAACACTTGCTCTACGATGGCAAGATCGATGTGTCGAAATTCGTGATGCAGCACAAGCCCTTCTCCTTGCTGAACTTTCTAGGACTGGCGTAGAAGGAAGGAAGAAACTGGTCGAGCTTTGGGCTCCATATTTGCCCAATGTGAACATCGATCCATTTGCCACTAATGTCACTGGAATTGTTCCTCCGAATCAAGGTAATACTCCAGTGACAACACCGTCTAGTCAAGGAGACGCCGCGGACGATCAAATGTCTGTAACTGGAGGGGGCGCTGGATCTGATCAAGATTTTGATGAAGATGTCGAGGAGCCCAGTCTTAGACCGTCTCCATCTGAATTTAAAAGGAAACAGACAACAGCCATCATTCTGTTGGGAGTGATTGGAGCGGAGTTTGGCCAAGAGATCACGGCTAGGAATGTTGAAGTTGGGAGGAATAGAGGCGTCGAAGGATTTGGTGTCGGAAATAGCAATCTTGCTAGATTTACAAGTAATGAACGATTTATTATATTGAATAAATGTTTTAATTACCTAAGCTAATACTAATAATGTTCTGTTGTGAATCCATAGGTAAGGCTTTAACCCACCTTCTCTTGAATCCACAACAAAATCAGCAAGCACAAAAGCCGGGCGTTGCGACAACAGGCCCATATTCTTCGCTTAGAAGGGCGGCTATTGATCTTATTGGAAGAGGTTTCACTGTTTGGGAGCCGTTTCTGGATGTTGCTAAAGTACTTCTGGCGTTACTGGAACTCTGTTGTGAAGCTGACAGTCTTGTGCCAAGGTCCTTATAAAATTGAATACCAATTCATTTTGTTATTCACAGTTGATGATTTGTACGAATTTACATCTTACACGTCCAATATTTTAGCATGTCATTTGGACTTCCTCTGACACCACAAGCAGATGCTTGTCGAACTGCTCGTCATGCTCTCACATTAATAGCAACAGCCCGCCCCGCAGCATTTATTACCAAGATGTCAATGGAAGTGGCAAGATATAACACACTTCAACAAAATGCCCAAGCAATTCAGATCAATTTGAACAACATAATTCTGAATCGGTCCAAGCCTGAAATCCTACGGGTTATTGAGCTACTTATTGAGAAGATGCAATCTGAAATCTCAGATCTCATTGTAGAAGTAATGGACATTGTCCTCCACTGTGTGGACCAGGGTCATTTAAAGACCCGGGGATTGTCTGAGGTATTTCCTGTTCTTTGTCGATTTTCTCAAGTGAGTCATTGCCCGACCACCCGAAGAATAGCTGTGGGATCGAAGCAAGGGAGTTTGGCAATTTACGAGCTAAGATCTTCAAAATCGCAATCCATTCCAGCCCATACTAGTCCCATTACTGCTTGTGCTTTCTCCACCGATGGAAAATTCCTCGCGAGCTATACTTCTACTGAAAATAAAATGTCGTTTTGGCAGGTAAGCATCGAGCTCAATGAGCCTTAGTACGTCTAGACTGAATTCGTGAATAAGGACAGCTAAATAAATTATTTAATTTCCATTTATTTTGTAGACGAGTTCGGGTATGTTTGGGTTAGGACACACTCAAACGCGGTGCGTAAAGACAATCAGCACAATACCCCTTCCTGATAATCTCAAGAATACGATTCGATCTCCAAAATTAGTATGGACAGGATCGAAAAACGTCTCGTTAATGTTGGCTGATGGATCTGAAAATCGATACGGCGTCTAATCTGTGAATAGCCTCTCTACTGTTTTCAGCTAATGGTCAGATCAGAGAGCTGATAAAATATTGTAAGTCTGTAGTCTAGAAAATTCCTAGTCGCCCGTGGTCTGGTTCCTCCATAAAATAATTTATTAATTTTACCTGAATTTTCGAATAGAGTTCAAATGATGTAGTCCCTTTAAAGAAAGCCTCACGGAACATGTTACATTATATAAATACATATTTTGTTTTGCTAGTTTTTTTAAACACACATATGCACGACTTACTTGATTGTTAATTCTTTTTCAACTTGGCTTTACCGTTCATTGAACAAATATGTAAGTCACAATATCGGTTCGAAACGAAGGGCTAGCCTGTCTAGATGTTTTAGCCCCTTTCTGTAAGAACCATATAGTTATTGGAGATTATTACGATAACCTGCGACGATCTGCCCCATCTGGACATATAATTATATAAACTAGCCATGTAAATAAGTGTTTCCCAGTGAGTTTTTGTAGTTACATATTAGTGGTCTAGAAACATGTATTAAATAATAAGATAAGGTAACGTTTGCGTGATAATCTTAGCCTTTCTTTAAAAACGTGATGTATAAGGTGTAAGGATGATGATCCTGCAAAAAAATAAACTAATTGTAACATCTTAAACCATATAATAATATAACAATATACCTAGTTTTTATTTTGAGATTTTAAAAAAATAGTTAGGTTAGGGATTTCATAATTTTAAAAATGCAGGAACAAAATCCCAAAAATGAATGACAGCGTGTGTCGCCGCGTTTATGGATGTCTCCATTCCATCTCCGCTAAGCCAGTTTAGGCTTATTGTGTGTGTGTTTGAAAAATCTGTAACCCAATCACAATAAGCCCAAGCTGACCAGGTGTACAATGCGATCATTGTAAATCTCTTTTCATTCCATCCATGATTACATCGATTTAACTTATCACATTGGTATTAATATGAACAGATGAAGTGGTTTGATTTCCGACATATTATATACTGTTTTGTCGTAAATTTTACGAGGTCACATTTTGCTAGGTTAACGTAAAAGGCGTTGACATTCGGATATTATTGTATATTTATTGATGACTCAGATGGGAAAATTTTAGCAATTAGGTTGACAGACTCGATTCACACTCGGCTGGCACTCAAATGCCAAATTTCAAATACCGAATGAAACGAACTGACAAGCTAAGCCAAAAGTTCTTCAGGCTACAGTTGACAATACGAATTGATTTATTTGTATGTTAACGTAAAACGCTAAATAACCTCCCCCTTTAAATAAGGGTTTAAAAAACGGTCCCTGATATTTTGGAAATTACAGTGGAAACAAAATTGATATGATAAGCACACTCATATTATAGTTTATTTTGCATTCTTATTTCGAGACGACCCGTAATATGTTTCCATACATGTATTTGACGAAATTTACCGTTTCACAAAATAGGTATTACAAATCAAAGGTGTTCGCACTTTAATTTTAGATTTTCTTGAATATTTTAATCCCTAACTGTCATAGTGGATTTAGATTGACACTATAATGTTCATATTATATTTCTAAATTCCAATTTACAATGCAAATTTTGGTGAAAAAGTTTCAAGATTAATTTATTCAAGTAAAATTAGATATTAATCTACATATATACATATACCAACATGCCTACATCGGTATTGGTATTAACTTTATTGTCAAAGAAGTATAACGAAATAAACGCTGATTTCCACCCCAAGACATTGAAAATATTACATCCACCTTACAGTTACAGATACAAGTTTTCATCTAAACAATTAGCTATAAAATTTACTTACTCATTTAACAAATGTCAAAAATGGATTGTACACGTTTGCTTAGCAATAATTGATTTAATTTGAAGCGAAAACTATCCGAAGAATCAGAGTTCTTTTGTTCTTTACATGAGAGGGTAAGTCATTCCATGACTTAACCAATCTGCACAGAACACCTGATTCAAAGAAGGAAGTTTTATGTTCAGGTACAACAAAATCAATCAATCGAATACATCAAATTAAACTAAAGTATGTATATTGTCCACCGTGACAGATTTAAAGACAAAGTACATTGTGATATACTGAAACAGAAAAGAAATAGAATAGTTAAAAAATATTGTCTAAAACATAGTAGAATTTAGTAACTGGAATTCTCATAGGGTATTACAGACAACATATAATATGGCATTTCTAATTGTAAGTTAGATTTAGTTAGAATATCTGTGCTATTAGCCTCCTTTATCCTTGTCAAGAATTTCGGTTTTAACATATAAGAAGTTACTGATATCCATATCATCTGTTTCGGTTTTGGGAATACTGGAACTGGCACCACCACTTCCAAACATTTGGCTATTATTGTAATTGCATCCACTGTTACCATCGTCTCGAAACACTGAGGAAGGATCACCTGTTGCAGTTGTGGCACTTGAACTGACATGGCTAACTCTATTTGCAGCCAATGTATCATCATCCTTGCCGAAATCCGGGTCCGCCTCATAATTGAATTTCCATCGACAACGTGTCTCATGCACATTCAATTTTAGCTTATCGGGAAAGGCTTTATCGCATCCAGGAATGGAACATTTGTGAATGGCTCGGTCTGATCTTCGATGCACAGCGGATATATGACCGTGGAGGAGTTTGCTAGTCTTGAAGGTCTTTTCACAGCCTTCCCATTTGCACTTGTGAGGTTTTAGAACACATCGATATTCATGATATTGTCGGAGCTTGGTGCTCGCAAATTCCAAGTTACAGCCGAGAGTACCGCAGAAGAGGCTTCTTTCGCTATGCATTAGCGTCACGTGCTCCATCAACAATTCCTCCGTCGGGAAAGACTCCCTGCAACCTCGTTTTTGACAACTAAAAATTACCTTCACCGCCCTCTTCTTTTTGGTACCACCTTTGTCATTCCTCCCATGTAACGTATCTGTGTAATAAATCACATTATAACAGTGAATAAATATGAGAATATGCAATATTATTAACAAAACTACAAATGTGATGAGTGAACGAACTTGTGGATCCCTGATGGGCTGATGTAGATACTCCTGATTGTATTTGAACTTGGGAATCGGATATTGTGAACGCTCCAGCTGCAATAATCGAAAACACAAATCAATATAGTCATTTTAAAAGTTTTACTTAAGTTTTAGTTTGATGCTCTTACCCCCACCATCTGAATCCTCAAAGGAGTAATAAATCTGGTTTTGGTTATTTGGAATAGAAGGGTTAATTATTACTCCCATGTTTTGTCTTTGTCCAACAGTCATGGGCTCAAATTCGCTTGATTCATCTTTCGTTCGTTTATTTAATAAACTGTATTGACTAGGAACAACCGGTTGTAAACGGCTCCGGTAAAAATCTTCAAATTCTGACCCTAAACCCGAACCAGAGGTTATAGTTGATGTCAGAGTTTGTCGTATTATCCCCACCCGTATATAATATATGTAAAAGTATAATAGGAATATTGCAATTATTATCTGATTATTTACCAAATTTAAGTGTGATGTATTCCTGAAGTATAGCAAGTTGCTTTGAGATGAGAGCTACCTCCTCCGCCTTTGGACCAACCGTTTTTGCTCGTATTTCCATTTCCAATTACCAAATTCAACGATTTACAGCCTTTTATCTTTATCCAATCAATCCAATCTACAACATACAAATATTAAATTCAATAAATAAATATTTTTTTGTTTTTGCGTTTGCTTTTCAGTATTTAAACTATTTCATGAACATCTATCATCTATGAGAATAATAAAATGAATAATGACAGAGAGAATGAGAAATTAGGATCAGATGGCTTGAATATTTTACAGTTCTGCAGATGCACACAGCTTCTGAATTTTGAATTTCAAATTTGAATTTAAAACAAAGAAGAAAGAAAAAGTGATTGAAATTGTTAATGACAAAACAAATCAATTAATTATACGTACCGTAGTTAAAATATTTATATTGAAATGTTGAATGTCAATTATGTCAACTGTGGTTGATGTATGAAAGTGATATTAGGAAAATGAAATGATGATTAGTTGTTTAGTAGAAATATAGTCAAAGTCCAACGTATTTCGACAATGGGATGGTGAAGCTTAGAGCATAGAATGTCTATAATCTATATGTACGTAAAGTTAGAACCCGCCGTAAACTGGCGGGTCGGCTAATTCGCCGGAAATCGTCGGGTACGCTACCCTACTCATCAAAATCAATGAAAACATCGTTTTAACAACAAAATCAGCCTAAAATCAATACTTAAATTTCAAAAAAAATTATCAAATCACAAATAAATATCTATTTAATACAAGTTTTTTTATAAAAGTTTATAAATGCCAAAAAAAATTCGTTTATATCGCGTCCAAGATCAAATCACTACTCCCCACTGAATTTCAAACCAATCCCCAGTTTCTTTTGACCTAATTGACCACAATTAAAATTAGCTTAAATGAGACTATGTGCTCCCTGGTATACTTTTGTAGTTTGGCCGCAGAAAATAATAAGTTGGGGCCGGACTTTACTCCATGTCGCAAGTTCAAATCCCCACTCTACACTGGATTTCAAACCAATCCCCGATTTCTTTTGACCTAATTGACCACAATTTAAATTAGCTTAAAGGACACTATGTGCTCTTTGGTATACTTACGTACTTTGGCCAAAGAAAATTATCAAAGTTGGGGCCAGACTTGACTACATGTCGCAAGTTTAAATCCCCACTCCCCACTGGATTTCAAACCAATCCCCGATTTCTTTTGACCACAATTTAAACTAGCTTAATTGAGACTATGTGCTTTGGTATACTTGCGTTCTTTGGCCAACGAAAATTATAATTCTTGCAATATTTTACCATCAGAAATATTACAGGTACAGAATTAATAAAGGCGATAGCATACAGCAGATATTGGGAGACTGTAAATATGCTGGTGGATTTCTACATCCGTCCCCGCCTTATATGCCCCAACGCCTGGATATAACGCAACGTCCCGTATAGATGAGTTCATCCATTTAGCAACTGAAAGAAACCGACCATAGAATTTAACTAGAGTTTTCGAGGCTTCATACAGATTAAATAATAATAATTAAAAAATACTGAAAGTAGTATTAGTTTACCCAAAAATGTCCGGCCATAGCATCGCTCGTCCCATTCGAGGATAAATGTTTTACTTTCTCGATCATTAGTATAGCAATGAATGTCATCGGTCACGTTGGAGTTAAATACCGCTACATCACCAGCAATGAAACTTGAGAACCAAGAGAGCAGACATGGCAAGACAAGGCAAGAAAACCAAAATTGAAACCCAAAGGAAGTGTATCGCATACGAATTACGGAGCATAGCAGATTTTGGAAACAATGATTTCCAGTTCCACACATTATGAGCAATTGAAAAACTCGAATTCGAGAAAGTTTACAAATATTTACAATTCCTAAACTCTATTTAAAACCAACTCGGAATGTTTTCGTAGTTAATGCTTAATTCTGAAAGGAGTGTAGCACAGTCTCTCGTCGTGTTTGATGATTAGCAAAATTATTTTAGTTGAAAGCGATGGAATTTGCTAGGGGTGTCGCGGTTAACCGGTAGAAACCGAAAACCGGCAAAAACCGGGGTTTTACCGGTTTTCACGGTTAACCGAAACCGGCCGGTTTTTTCGATCAAAACCGGCGGTTTTACGGTTTCCAAAAACCGCGGTTTTTCTTCTTAAAACCGGGTCGGTTTTCTGAATTGTTTGTTAAAAAAAGCGAGTATGACACTAGTTTTTGTATTTAAACGGTTTAATTGGCTAAGTTTAGCAGTTTCGGTCGATGCTGTATTGTTTATGCATTTATAAAAAAGGGCTACAACAACGGATTTAGTTCATTGTTCATTTTTTGTTTCGACATTTCATTTAATCCAAACTTTAGGGGTCTTGACTGTAGACGGCTATTAAGTTGTGATTCCAGCCCCGACCTAAGGTCTTCAACCCCATAACGCTTGTCACCAGATTTTCTTTCAAAGCGGTACGAGTTAGACGAATATACGAATTTAAAAAATAATGAAAATTGATTCTTCTAAATGCTAATAAGACAACTAATGCTGGTACGATTTATAAAAATTTTTCGACTTTTAGTATGTTAAAGATAAAGAATTGTTTTTTCCAGAAATTGTAAGTATTTAAATTTAGAAAAAAACCAGTAAAATTAATTTTTGGATGCACTTTTTCAGAGAGCTTAAAAATAAATTCTAAAAAGATTTTTTGTAACTTTTAAGGGGCCAGAATGGTTTATCCCTAAGGAAATTCGTAGCCATGAGTCATTTCTAACCTGATTTTTTCCATGATATCGGCGATTTAAATTTTCGAAAAAATTCTATATAATTAGCATAAATTATTGAGCATTTTTTAAAAATAGAAACGCAGGCATTAACACACCCACAAGACTAGCAAATTATTTATTCCCATACCGGTTTTTAAAACTTAGAGCAGCTAAAGAGCCCATTGCATTCGGATGACCCAGAAAGTAGGGTCATTCACAAATGTTTTTGTTCGATTGAAAATTGTATTCTGGAAGGCTTATAATGGATCAAATTAGTTAGGTTAAGGTTTAGGCAAGTACAAATTGGTTTTAATTAATAAATAAAGCAATTTACTTTTTCCTTGGTGCACCCTGAAAAACTTCCCTTGTAAGGTTATGAGAAGTTCAAAGTAATTAGGGTTTGGAAACGTTAAAATATTTGGTTCAATTATTGCCATCCGATTTCATTATTGGCATAAATTGGGTTAAAAATGGTCGAAAGTGGTTAAATTTCTACAAATTGGTTCGGATTGGCGCAAACTTGTTCCAAACTAGCAATGGTTACTGATGGGTGTAAGATATCTTGCTAAGCCTAAAGTGAGAACTAATGGACCCTGTTCTGTCATATGCCATAAACAGATTAAAGTTAAGCTTACAATTAAGAAGTTATTAGCAAAATGGTTTTTATTCAGATACGATGACTTATACTGACTTTAGTGACACAGTGGTTTAAATGAACCCGTTGTTATTTATATGGTTCAAAGGTGGTTTAATTTAAGTTAAGGCCTATCAAATGATTTTTTAGGATCAATTTAAGAATATCTACAGAACGCTTTCAACATCGTCGCTAAAGTAATACTACTTCTGACATTTATTTAGTCGTTCCTCTTGGGCCTGTTTGAGTAGCTTTTAGCGAATCGAGTCCTGCACACTCTACCAACCCTTTAGTACGTGGATGCATTTGGAGGGTATTGCGAATTCGAATATTTTTGCTCAAAAAATACCAATTCTGGCCTATTTTAGTTATTACATATTACTTTGAGTCGGCCTATAATAAGTTGTACAGGGAAGTTTTGAAAGTTTTGGACCTCCACTTCACACTTAGTAACGGGAAATTTAATTTGCTTTAATTTATGTTATATAAAACTATTAGAATGTCATGTAACAAGTACACGGTACCAAGGAAATCTCAACAAACCAAAGAAAGATTAGATGACCAAAATCTTTGGCAACCAGGGTCGAGTTCTAATTTTCCAACAGCGGTTGGGATCGATCTGGACAACTTGGCGAAAAACAATAATAGTCATTGGATATATAATTTAATAGCGGAGGGCCCTTTATGGATCAAAAGTGGTCTATCTCTTATGGGTTTGGTATAAATTAAAACTTGAATCGAAATACAACCATTTTTCTTTTAAATTGATTTTTACCAGGGGTGGGTTCATAAATCTACTGTTTTAATTCAACCCATCAAGGGACCTCCACCATTGAATTATCTATGCAATGTCAAATATTGTTTTTCGCTAATCTTAAGTTGAAGAGATAGACCCCAACCGCTGTTGGAAAATTGAAAACCGGGTTCGGAAAATTTTAATTTTCTAACGATCAATACCAGATATGGGTTCAATATACGATTCATATTTTTGTACATTATAATATCTAGATATTCAATATTGGAGTTTATTAGAAAATTTTAACTGCGTTCGGTCAAACGTAAGAAAGGTTTAAAATGCCCCCATTATTGGCAACTATTTTCCCATAGCCATAAATACTCCGGTGCATTAACAAATTTAAATCATTTTCGTCAATAATTAACTTAAGGGGCCAGAGTAGTTATCGCTATGGGAAAACGGGTGCCATGGTGGGTACTTTGGGTCCCTTTATCTCATAAACCAATTCATCTAAAAATAATTGACAAAATACCTTACAAAGATATTTTCAATTATCAAATTATGAATTCATTTAACTGACCCTATGGGATTTAAGGCGGCTAAATATTAATTATTACTAAATCATGCTTTTAATTTTTGTTGCTATTTTTAATTTTAAATTATTAATTATTTATTAATATTTATTCTTATTATTCTCATTATTTTATTATTTTTAAAGTTTAATTTTAATCATTGAAGCGATTCAATAGTAAATTGTGTTTTGGACAAAAACAACGGTGAGTTGTTTTGGTTTTTTATTCTTAGCATGAAATCCTTATCACTTAGCGTACTTCTGACCCATAGTAACAGCTCCACAATGAAATTATCTACAGGTCAGAAAAATAACGAGTCTGTCATATGACCCCATCGGGTGGTGGACTTGTTGGAAAATTAAAAACAAGAGTAAGCTGCCAAGGGCTTAAATTGATCAGTTTTATGGATGGTTACTATGCCAACAAACAAGACATTTTACTATACCATTCTAGTACCTTTTCTTCTATCTTTTATCTATATCAATTTTCTTGCTAGGAATACAATATTTTTTTTAAACCTTGCCTGCCTCAAAACTACTCTGACCCCTTAAGGTAAAATTCTGACGAATTTTGGACGTCAAATAACTTAAGGTCAATTCAAACCAATTTTGGATAATAAATAACTTAAAAGGTTTGAACCAGTTTGAACATTAAAGTGCATAAGTAGTATTTATTTAATTGAACTTAACAGCGATTTATATCACCGCTTGATTTGTAGCGCAAATTTTGCACCATGCCACTCTCACTCATTTCCGACAAGTTTTGCAGATTAATCTGGGTCGATTAATTTCTACGGACAAATTGTAAATTAAACTGGAGTTAGAAGTTGATCTTTATTAAAGGGGAAGGGTGAAACCCTTTAATGGTTTCACTCATTCTGTCCGTCTCTCCGTTCGTGTTCTAAGTAACGAACGGTTGAATATTTTCAAATTCTTTTTTCGGGAAACCATTTATGACCTTCAAGCGGAGGCTAAGTTCGTTTGAGGGCTATGTAAGTCAAAGTTCAAGGGCATACGGTCAAATGTCACAATTTTTTTAAATTGCAACCCTACGTGTATGATACATGCTTACAAAGCTGATTGGGGAAATGGGATATTTTATTGGGAGATTCTTCAATAAAATGTCTCTAACGTGTAAGGCAACGACGTTAAACATTTTTGTTCTTGAGGTTTCACCCTTTTACGATGTGCGTTTGCAACGGTTTATTTTACTTGAACTTACGTCTGCTTAATTTTCAAATGGATATAATGTTTTCTAGGTCGTCTAGTAAAGACTACACAATAAAACACTATATCCGCGACAATTTTTTGGATTTTCCTGATTTTTTCCGGTTTCTACCCGGTTACCGGTTTTTAGAGACCCGGTTTTCTAATCGGTTAACCGTCGGTTAACCGACGGTTAACCGACGGTTTTTGTCGCCAAAACCGGAAAAACCGATAAGGCCGGTCGGTTTCAAAAGTACAAACCGTGGCACCCCTAGAATTTGCAATCCTTGTTGTTTTTAAGATTTGAGTTCCGGGTTTGAATGTTCACCAGTCGATACAGTTTTGACCGGACTTGTGCTTTTTATGAACGTTTTTGCCGATATCGTTTTCTGGCTTCTGCTGTACGATCTGCGCATCTTTGCTTTGCGCAGATGCGCATTGCTGCAGCAATTCGGTCCATTATCACTTCTTCCTTCAAAAACGATCTCCTTGTTTTTTTATTGGTAAAGTTGCTGACAGCTTTCAATCGTGTAGTCTCAGATTCTTTGTAGTCCTGCAACAAGTCAAATAATTGGTTTTGATAAGTGATTTTGTTCAACAATTTTGGGTTTGAGTTTACAAACTAATGGTTTTTATCTTGGGTTGGTTTATTGTTCGTTCCAAATCCTTAGCTGGATTTATCAATCTGGTTTAAAAAAATTTGGTAGGAAATGAAAGTAGGATTATTGTAATGATTTTTTTATGATATTCTCTTTTCAGTTCTTTAAACGGTTTTTAAATGTATTATACATGAGGTATTTTACCCTCCCCATTTACCCCCTGTACATTTTTTTCCTGACCATTGCTACCCATAGCCATTTGTACTCGATCTTATCATACTCCAGTTTAATAAATAAATTGAAGACACGATTCATAATAATAACAACGATAATAATATACTTCTGAAATTTTCAAAGCTACTTTCCATGAAGCTCCTGAATATGTTATAACAGCAGGAGAAGCTTAATTATCTCCATACCGAAAAGCCTATAAGTTTAGAAGAATTATTTTTATTTATTTGGACACCCGTTAATAATATTAATACAGATTAGTACTTTATACAACTGACTCATGTGCACCGCTCCTTTTATTTTCTTAATAAAAAACTCAAGTTTTAAATGACATGTCAATCGATGAAATTATTATTATATTAGCGACTGGATTAATTTCTGATCAGATTAAATAGAAGCTTGAAGAATGGAAGAAGTTCAACAAGTCGTAATATTCTCGACGAAAAAACTGGCAAAGAACCTGTATACGGTATGCCTATTATCGATTGAGTAAACATCATGATAGACCGTTTATTATCTTGTATTTTAAAATCAGATAATAGGAGGGGATTGATGATTCTAAGCAACTTTTTTTATTAAATCCATTGGGCTTGTATTAACAGATTGTATTTTTTTATGGGATCTACGATATGTGTAGAGTGTATCTCGTCTCGGCTTTTTTGTCCAAAAATGGCTATTAGGGTTTCGATTTTACTGTTAGACAATGCATCAATTATTCCAAACAGTCTGCTCTCTAAATTTGAAACAATTAAAGATGCATGGTTTATGACTACAATCCATGAGTGATTTTCCTTAGAATATTTTTATGACCTACAATTTGTTAGATACATGCTACTCTTATCATTCTAATTTCGTCCATGTATTAATACTCATAGTCTTAAACATACCATAAACGAGTCGGTGGGCATCAAGATTTTTGCTGGGGTCGGAGTAAGATGATAAGCGGAACTACGGTTTTTATTATATAATTTTTTCATATAGCATATATTTTGCTTATAGCGTAATTTCATTTGTTAAATAATGTCCTTATTTACACATTCACGTATAGATTGCATGTCATTCCGCTTAACCTCTTTCTTGCCATGTTAATAACCCCTGACAACTTAGGGGTCCTGATTATAAAAAAGTAAAGCCGTTGCCAGGAACCAATTACGAACTAGAAATTACTACACAAAGCCCATGTATATATTCCTAAAACATCTCCTTGGACAGATTTAATTCTTAAAAATTTATAAATACATGTAAATATTATAATTCTTATACAATGAAAACTTTCAACGATTAATTCAACGATAATGAAAAAAGACATGATAATTTTGTTGAACACTAATTCAATAAGTAGCTAAATGGCTTGATATATGCACAATTGCTTCAAAGTGATAAATACTCTTGAGGATTTTCAGGCATTTGTGTCATGTCCATGTCCTCGAATAAATATGGGGATGAGTTAGGAAGGGAATAATGATGTCTTGCAGGGATAGCTTGAACTTTTCGAAGTTTCTTAAGGGAACGGAACCTTTCAAAATATGAATCCACTCCTGTCATACAGAGCAATTTTTGCAAATATCATTGTCGCATCTGGATGTTGTAAATCGTATGGAATCCGTAAAGTTCTTGCAATAAAAGCATTTGTATTTGCTTGGTTGTCCATTAGCTTTCGAACTTTGAGAAGGAAAATGTTTTCTAGCCAACCGAAGTTCCAAGGGGTGAAGGTTTTGAGAAGGTCTTCCTTGAGGGGCGTATACTAAATTTAATGATAATTCTTTACTCATCCCCTCTGAACAATCTTTGAATATTCTACAAATTACTATAGCATTAGATTTAGGTTTTTAACGCTTTACTTTCAAGTCTAACTAGCAAAAGAACGAATCTGGAAACGTATACTAAATTTAGTGATAATTATTTACTCATCCCCTCTGAACAATCTTTGAATATTCTACAAATTACTATATCATTAGATTTAGGTTTTTAACGCTTTACTTTCAAGTCTAACTAGCAATAGAACGAATCTGGAAACGTATACTAAATTTAGTGATAATTATTTACTCATCCCCTCTGAACAATCTTTGAATATTCTACAAATTACTATAGCATTAGATTTAGGTTTTTAACGTTTTACTTTCAAGTTTAACTAGCAATAGAACGAATCTGGAAACGTATACTAAATTTAGTGATACTTCTTTACTCATCCCCTCTGAACAATCTTTGAATATTCTACAAATTACTATAGCATTAGATTTAGGTTTTTAACGCTTTACTTTCAAGTCTGACTAGCAATAGAACGAATCTGGAAACGTATACTAAATTTAGTGATACTTTTTTACTCATCCCCTCTGAACAATCTTTGAATATTCTACAAATTACTATAGCATTGGATTTAGGTTTTTAACGCTTTACTTTCAAGTCTAACTAGCAATTAAACGAATCTGGAAACGTATACTAAATTTAGTGATACTTCTTTACTCATCCCCTCTGAGCAATCTTTGAATATTCTACAAATTACTATAGCATTAGATTTAAGTTTTTAACGTTTTACTTTCAAGTTTAACTAGCAATAGAACGAATCTAAAAACGTATACTAAATTTAGTGATACTTCTTTACTCATCCCCTCTGAACAATCTTTGAATATTCTACAAATTACTATAGCATTAGATTTAGGTTTTTAACGCTTTACTTTCAAGTCTAACAAGCAATAGAACGAATCTGGAAACGTATACTAAATTTAGTGATAATTATTTACTCATCCCCTCTGAACAATCTTTGAATATTCTACAAATTACTATAGCATTAGATTTAGGTTTTTAACGCTTTACTTTCAAGTCTAACTAGCAATATAAGGAATCTGGAAACGTATACTAAATTTAGTGATACTTCTTTACTCATCCCCTCTGAACAATCTTTGAATATTCTACAAATTACTATAGCATTAGATTTAGGTTTTTAACGCTTTACTTTCAAGTCTAACTAGCAATAGAACGAATCTGGAAACGTATACTAAATTTAGTGATACTTCTTTACTCATCCCCTCTGAACAATCTTTGAATATTCTACAAATTACTATAGCATTGGATTTAGGTTTTTAACGCTTTACTTTCAAGTCTAACTAGCAATTAAACGAATCTGGAAACGTATACTAAATTTAGTGATACTTCTTTACTCATCCCCTCTGAGCAATCTTTGAATATTCTACAAATTACTATAGCATTGGATTTAGGTTTTTAACGCTTTACTTTCAAGTCTAACTAGCAATAGAACGAATCTGGAAACGTATACTAAATTTAGTGATACTTCTTTACTCATCCCCTCTGAACAATCTTTGAATATTCTACAAATTACTATAGCATTGGATTTAGGTTTTTAACGCTTTACTTTCAAGTCTAACTAGCAATTAAACGAATCTGGAAACGTATACTAAATTTAGTGATACTTCTTTACTCATCCCCTCTGAGCAATCTTTGAATATTCTACAAATTACTATATCATTAGATTTAGGTTTTTAACGCTTTACTTTCAAGTCTAACTAGCAATGAAACGAATCTGGAAACGTATACTAACTTTAGTGATACTTCTTTACTCATCCCTTCTGAACAATCTTTGAATATTCTACAAATTACTATAGCATTAGATTTAGGTTTTTAACGCTTTACTTTCAAGTCTAACTAGCAAAAGAACGAATCTGGAAACGTATACTAAATTTAGTGATACTTCTTTACTCATCCCCTCTGAACAATCTTTGAATATTCTACAAATTACTATATCATTAGATTTAGGTTTTTAACGCTTTACTTTCAAGTCTAACTAGCAATAAAACGAATCTGGAAACGTATACTAAATTTAGTGATAATTATTTACTCATCCCCTCTGAACAATCTTGGAATATTCTACAAATTACTATAGCATTAGATTTAAGTTTTTAACGTTTTACTTTCAAGTTTAACTAGCAATATAACGAATCTGGAAACGTATACTAAATTTAGTGATAGTTCTTTACTCATCCCCTCTGAACAATCTTTGAATATTCTACAAATTATTATAGCATTAGATTTAGGTTTTTAACGCTTTACTTTCAAGTCTAACAAGCAATAGAACGAATCTGGAAACGTATACTAAATTTAGTGATAATTATTAACTCATCTCCTCTGAACAATCTTTGAATATTCTACAAATTACTATAGCATTAGATTTAGGTTTTTAACGCTTTACTTTCAAGTCTAACTAGCAATATAAGGAATCTGGAAACGTATACTAAATTTAGTGATACTTCTTTACTCATCCCCTCTGAACAATCTTTGAATATTCTACAAATTACTATAGCATTAGATTTAGGTTTTTAACGCTTTACTTTCAAGTCTAACTAGCACTAGAACGAATCTGGAAACGTATACTAAATTTAGTGATACTTCTTTACTCATCCCCTCTGAACAATCTTTGAATATTCTACAAATTACTATAGCATTAGATTTAGGTTTTTAACGCTTTACTTTCAAGTCTAACTAGCAATTAAACGAATCTGGAAACGTATACTAAATTTAGTGATACTTCTTTACTCATCACCTCTGAGCAATCTTTGAATATTCTACAAATTACTATAGCATTAGATTTAAGTTTTTAACGTTTTACTTTCAAGTTTAACTAGCAATAGAACGAATCTGGAAACGTATACTAAATTTAGTGATAATTATTTACTCATCCCCTCTGAACAATCTTTGAATATTCTACAAATTACTATAGCATTAGATTTAAGTTTTTAACGTTTTACTTTCAAGTTTAACTAGCAATAGAACGAATCTGGAAACGTATACTAAATTTAGTGATAATTCTTTACTCATCCCCTCTGAACAATCTTTGAATATTCTACAAATTATTATAGCATTAGATTTAGGTTTTTAACGCTTTACTTTCAAGTCTAACAAGCAATAGAACGAATCTGGAAACGTATACTAAATTTAGTGATAATTATTTACTCATCCCCTCTGAACAATCTTTGAATATTCTACAAATTACTATAGCATTAGATTTAGGTTTTTAACGCTTTACTTTCAAGTCTAACTAGCAATATAAGGAATCTGGAAACGTATACTAAATTTAGTGATAATTTTACTCATCCCCTCTGAACAATCTTTGAATATTCTACAAATTACTATAGCATTAGATTTAGGTTTTTAACGCTTTACTTTCAAGTCTAACTAGCAATAGAACGAATCTGGAAACGTATACTAAATTTAATGATAATTCTTTACTCATCCCCTCTGAACAATCTTTGAATATTCTACAAATTACTATAGCATTAGATTTAGGTTTTTAACGCTTTACTTTCAAGTCTAACTAGCAATAGAACGAATCTGGAAACGTATACTAAATTTCGTGATAATTATTTACTCATCCCCTCTGAACAATCTTTGAATATTCTACAAATTACTATAGCATTAGATTTAGGTTTTTAACGCTTTACTTTCAAGTCTAACTAGCAATAGAACGAATCTGGAAACGTATACTAAATTTCGTGATAATTATTTACTCATCCCCTCTGAACAATCTTTGAATATTCTACAAATTACTATAGCATTAGATTTAGGTTTTTAACGCTTTACTTTCAAGTCTAACTAGCAATTAAACGAATCTGGAAACGTATACTAAATTTAGTGATACTTCTTTACTCATCCCCTCTGAACAATCTTTGAATATTCTACAAATTACTATAGCATTAGATTTAGGTTTTTAACGCTTTACTTTCAAGTCTAACTAGCAATATAAGGAATCTGGAAACGTATACTAAATTTAGTGATACTTCTTTACTCATCCATTCTGAACAATCTTTGAATATTCTACAAATTACTATAGCATTAGATTTAGGTTTTTAACGGTTTACTTTCAAGTCTAACTAGCAATATAAGGAATCTGGAAACGTATACTAAATTTAGTGATACTTCTTTACTCATCCATTCTGAACAATCTTTGAATATTCTACAAATTACTATAGCATTAGATTTAGGTTTTTAACGCTTTACTTTCAAGTCTAACTAGCAATAGAACGAATCTGGAAACGTATACTAAATTTCGTGATAATTATTTACTCATCCCCTCTGAACAATCTTTGAATATTCTACAAATTACTATAGCATTAGATTTAGGTTTTTAACGCTTTACTTTCAAGTCTAACTAGCAATAGAACGAATCTGGAAACGTATACTAAATTTAGTGATACTTTTTTACTCATCCCCTCTGAACAATCTTTGAATATTCTACAAATTACTATAGCATTAGATTTAGGTTTTTAACGCTTTACTTTCAAGTCTAACTAGCAATATAAGGAATCTGGAAACGTATACTAAATTTAGTGATACTTCTTTACTCATCCCCTCTGAACAATCTTTGAATATTCTACAAATTACTATAGCATTAGATTTAGGTTTTTAACGCTTTACTTTCAAGTCTAACAAGCAATAGAACGAATCTGGAAACGTATACTAAATTTAGTGATAATTATTTACTCATCCCCTCTGAACAATCTTTGAATATTCTACAAATTACTATAGCATTAGATTTAGGTTTTTAACGCTTTACTTTCAAGTCTAACTAGCAATATAAGGAATCTGGAAACGTATACTAAATTTAGTGATACTTCTTTACTCATCCCCTCTGAACAATCTTTGAATATTCTACAAATTACTATAGCATTAGATTTAGGTTTTTAACGCTTTACTTTCAAGTCTAACAAGCAATAGAACGAATCTGGAAACGTATACTAAATTTAGTGATAATTATTTACTCATCCCCTCTGAACAATCTTTGAATATTCTACAAATTACTATAGCATTAGATTTAGGTTTTTAACGCTTTACTTTCAAGTCTAACTAGCAATATAAGGAATCTGGAAACGTATACTAAATTTAGTGATACTTCTTTACTCATCCCCTCTGAACAATCTTTGAATATTCTACAAATTACTATGGCATTGGATTTAGGTTTTTAACGCTTTACTTTCAAGTCTAACTAGCAATTAAACGAATCTGGAAACGTATACTAAATTTAGTGATACTTCTTTACTCATCCCCTCTGAGCAATCTTTGAATATTCTACAAATTACTATATCATTAGATTTAGGTTTTTAACGCTTTACTTTCAAGTCTAACTACCAATGAAACGAATCTGGAAACGTATACTAACTTTAGTGATACTTCTTTACTCATCCCTTCTGAACAATCTTTGAATATTCTACAAATTACTATAGCATTAGATTTAGGTTTTTAACGCTTTACTTTCAAGTTTAACTAGCAATATAACGAATCTGGAAACGTATACTAAATTTAGTGATAATTCTTTACTCATCCCCTCTGAACAATCTTTGAATATTCTACAAATTATTATAGCATTAGATTTAGGTTTTTAACGCTTTACTTTCAAGTCTAACAAGCAACAGAACGAATCTGGAAACGTATACTAAATTTATTGATAATTATTTACTCATCCCCTCTGAGCAATCTTTGAATATTCTACAAATTACTATAGCATTAGATTTAAGTTTTTAACGTTTTACTTTCAAGTTTAACTAGCAATAGAACGAATCTAAAAACGTATACTAAATTTAGTGATACTTCTTTACTCATCCCCTCTGAACAATCTTTGAATATTCTACAAATTACTATAGCATTAGATTTAGGTTTTTAACGCTTTACTTTCAAGTCTAACAAGCAATAGAACGAATCTGGAAACGTATACTAAATTTAGTGATAATTATTTACTCATCCCCTCTGAACAATCTTTGAATATTCTACAAATTACTATAGCATTAGATTTAGGTTTTTAACGCTTTACTTTCAAGTCTAACAAGCAATAGAACGAATCTGGAAACGTATACTAAATTTAGTGATACTTCTTTACTCATCCCCTCTGAGCAATCTTTGAATATTCTACAAATTACTATATCATTAGATTTAGGTTTTTAACGCTTTACTTTCAAGTCTAACTAGCAATGAAACGAATCTGGAAACGTATACTAACTTTAGTGATACTTCTTTACTCATCCCTTCTGAACAATCTTTGAATATTCTACAAATTACTATAGCATTAGATTTAGGTTTTTAACGCTTTACTTTCAAGTCTAACTAGCAAAAGAACGAATCTGGAAACGTATACTAAATTTAGTGATACTTCTTTACTCATCCCCTCTGAACAATCTTTGAATATTCTACAAATTACTATATCATTAGATTTAGGTTTTTAACGCTTTACTTTCAAGTCTAACTAGCACTAGAACGAATCTGGAAACGTATACTAAATTTAGTGATACTTCTTTACTCATCCCCTCTGAATAATCTTTGAATATTCTACAAATTACTATAGCATTAGATTTAAGTTTTTAACGTTTTACTTTCAAGTTTAACTAGCAATAGAACGAATCTGGAAACGTATACTAAATTTAGTGATAATTCTTTACTCATCCCCTCTGAACAATCTTTGAATATTCTACAAATTATTATAGCATTAGATTTAGGTTTTTAACGCTTTACTTTCAAGTCTAACAAGCAATAGAACGAATCTGGAAACGTATACTAAATTTAGTGATAATTATTTACTCATCCCCTCTGAACAATCTTTGAATATTCTACAAATTACTATAGCATTAGATTTAGGTTTTTAACGCTTTACTTTCAAGTCTAACTAGCAATATAAGGAATCTGGAAACGTATACTAAATTTAGTGATAATTTTTACTCATCCCCTCTGAACAATCTTTGAATATTCTACAAATTACTATAGCATTAGATTTAGGTTTTTAACGCTCTACTTTCAAGTCTAACTAGCAATAGAACGAATCTGGAAACGTATACTAAATTTAGTGATACTTCTTTACTCATCCCCTCTGAACAATCTTTGAATATTCTACAAATTACTATAGCATTAGATTTAGGTTTTTAACGCTTTACTTTCAAGTCTAACTAGCAATTAAACGAATCTGGAAACGTATACTAAATTTAGTGATACTTCTTTACTCATCCCCTCTGAACAATCTTTGAATATTCTACAAATTACTATAGCATTAGATTTAGGTTTTTAACGCTTTACTTTCAAGTCTAACTAGCAATAGAACGAATCTGGAAACGTATACTAAATTTCGTGATAATTATTTACTCATCCCCTCTGAACAATCTTTGAATATTCTACAAATTACTATAGCATTAGATTTAGGTTTTTAACGCTTTACTTTCAAGTCTAACTAGCAAAAGAACGAATCTGGAAACGTATACTAAATTTAGTGATACTTCTTTACTCATCCCCTCTGAACAATCTTTGAATATTCTACAAATTACTATATCATTAGATTTAGGTTTTTAACGCTTTACTTTCAAGTCTAACTAGCAATAGAACGAATCTGGAAACGTATACTAAATTTAGTGATAATTATTTACTCATCCCCTCTGAACAATCTTTGAATATTCTACAAATTACTATAGCATTAGATTTAAGTTTTTAACGTTTTACTTTCAAGTTTAACTAGCAATAGAACGAATCTGGAAACGTATACTAAATTTAGTAATAATTCTTTACTCATCCCCTCTGAACAATCTTTGAATATTCTACAAATTATTATAGCATTAGATTTAGGTTTTTAACGCTTTACTTTCAAGTCTAACAAGCAATAGAACGAATCTGGAAACGTATACTAAATTTAGTGATAATTATTTACTCATCCCCTCTGAACAATCTTTGAAGATTCTACAAATTACTATAGCATTAGATTTAGGTTTTTAACGCTTTACTTTCAAGTCTAACTAGCAATATAAGGAATCTGGAAACGTATACTAAATTTCGTGATAATTATTTACTCATCCCCTTTGAACAATCTTTGAATATTCTACAAATTACTATAGCATTAGATTTAGGTTTTTAACGCTTTACTTTCAAGTCTAACTAGCAATAGAACGAATCTGGAAACGTATACTAAATTTAATGATAATTCTTTACTCATCCCCTCTGAACAATCTTTGAATATTCTACAAATTACTATAGCATTAGATTTAGGTTTTTAACGCTTTACTTTCAAGTCTAACTAGCAATAGAACGAATCTGGAAACGTATACTAAATTTCGTGATAATTATTTACTCATCCCCTCTGAACAATCTTTGAATATTCTACAAATTACTATAGCATTAGATTTAGGTTTTTAACGCTTTACTTTCAAGTCTAACTAGCAATATAAGGAATCTGGAAACGTATAGTAAATTTAGTGATAATTCTTTACTCATCCCCTCTGAACAATCTTTGAATATTCTACAAATTACTATAGCATTAGATTTAGGTTTTTAACGCTTTACTTTCAAGTCTAACTAGCAATAGAACGAATCTGGAAACGTATACTAAATTTCGTGATAATTATTTACTCATCCCCTTTGAACAATCTTTGAATATTCTACAAATTACTATAGCATTAGATTTAGGTTTTTAACGCTTTACTTTCAAGTCTAACTAGCAATTAAACGAATCTGGAAACGTATACTAAATTTAGTGATACTTCTTTACTCATCCCCACTGAACAATCTTTGAATATTCTACAAATTACTATAGCATTAGATTTAGGTTTTTAACGCTTTACTTTCAAGTCTAACTAGCAATAGAACGAATCTGGAAACGTATACTAAATTTAGTGATACTTTTTTACTCATCCCCTCTGAACAATCTTTGAATATTCTACAAATTACTATAGCATTGGATTTAGGTTTTTAACGCTTTACTTTCAAGTCTAACTAGCAATTAAACGAATCTGGAAACGTATACTAAATTTAGTGATACTTCTTTACTCATCCCCTCTGAGCAATCTTTGAATATTCTACAAATTACTATAGCATTAGATTTAGGTTTTTAACGCTTTACTTTCAAGTCTAACTAGCAATAGAACGAATCTGGAAACGTATACTAAATTTAATGATAATTCTTTACTCATCCCCTCTGAACAATCTTTGAATATTCTACAAATTACTATAGCATTAGATTTAGGTTTTTAACGCTTTACTTTCAAGTCTAACTAGCAATAGAACGAATCTGGAAACGTATACTAAATTTCGTGATAATTATTTACTCATCCCCTCTGAACAATCTTTGAATATTCTACAAATTACTATAGCATTAGATTTAGGTTTTTAACGCTTTACTTTCAAGTCTAACTAGCAATATAAGGAATCTGGAAACGTATAGTAAATTTAGTGATAATTCTTTACTCATCCCCTCTGAACAATCTTTGAATATTCTACAAATTACTATAGCATTAGATTTAGGTTTTTAACGCTTTACTTTCAAGTCTAACTAGCAATAGAACGAATCTGGAAACGTATACTAAATTTCGTGATAATTATTTACTCATCCCCTTTGAACAATCTTTGAATATTCTACAAATTACTATAGCATTAGATTTAGGTTTTTAACGCTTTACTTTCAAGTCTAACTAGCAATTAAACGAATCTGGAAACGTATACTAAATTTAGTGATACTTCTTTACTCATCCCCACTGAACAATCTTTGAATATTCTACAAATTACTATAGCATTAGATTTAGGTTTTTAACGCTTTACTTTCAAGTCTAACTAGCAATAGAACGAATCTGGAAACGTATACTAAATTTAGTGATACTTTTTTACTCATCCCCTCTGAACAATCTTTGAATATTCTACAAATTACTATAGCATTAGATTTAGGTTTTTAACGCTTTACTTTCAAGTCTAACTAGCAATTAAACGAATCTGGAAACGTATACTAAATTTAGTGATACTTCTTTACTCATCCCCTCTGAGCAATCTTTGAATATTCTACAAATTACTATAGCATTAGATTTAGGTTTTTAACGCTTTACTTTCAAGTCTAACTAGCAATAGAACGAATCTGGAAACGTATACTAAATTTCGTGATACTTTTTTACTCATCCCCTCTGAACAATCTTTGAATATTCTACAAATTACTATAGCATTAGATTTAGGTTTTTAACGCTTTACTTTCAAGTCTAACTAGCAATATAAGGAATCTGGAAACGTATAGTAAATTTAGTGATAATTCTTTACTCATCCCCTCTGAACAATCTTTGAATATTCTACAAATTACTATAGCATTAGATTTAGGTTTTTAACGCTTTACTTTCAAGTCTAACTAGCAATAGAACGAATCTGGAAACGTATACTAAATTTCGTGATAATTATTTACTCATCCCCTTTGAACAATCTTTGAATATTCTACAAATTACTATAGCATTAGATTTAGGTTTTTAACGCTTTACTTTCAAGTCTAACTAGCAATTAAACGAATCTGGAAACGTATACTAAATTTAGTGATACTTCTTTACTCATCCCCTCTGAACAATCTTTGAATATTCTACAAATTACTATAGCATTAGATTTAGGTTTTTAACGCTTTACTTTCAAGTCTAACTAGCAATAGAACGAATCTGGAAACGTATACTAAATTTAGTGATACTTTTTTACTCATCCCCTCTGAACAATCTTTGAATATTCTACAAATTACTATAGCATTGGATTTAGGTTTTTAACGCTTTACTTTCAAGTCTAACTAGCAATTAAACGAATCTGGAAACGTATACTAAATTTAGTGATACTTCTTTACTCATCCCCTCTGAGCAATCTTTGAATATTCTACAAATTACTATAGCATTAGATTTAAGTTTTTAACGTTTTACTTTCAAGTTTAACTAGCAAAAGAACGAATCTGGAAACGTATACTAAATTTAGTGATACTTCTTTACTCATCCCCTCTGAACAATCTTTGAATATTCTACAAATTACTATATCATTAGATTTAGGTTTTTAACGCTTTACTTTCAAGTCTAACTAGCAATATAAGGAATCTGGAAACGTATACTAAATTTAGTGATAATTATTTACTCATCCCCTCTGAACAATCTTTGAATATTCTACAAATTACTATAGCATTAGATTTAAGTTTTTAACGTTTTACTTTCAAGTTTAACTAGCAATAGAACGAATCCGGAAACGTATACTAAATTTAGTGATAATTCTTTACTCATCCCCTCTGAACAATCTTTGAATATTCTACAAATTATTATAGCATTAGATTTAGGTTTTTAACGCTTTACTTTCAAGTCTAACAAGCAATAGAACGAATCTGGAAACGTATACTAAATTTAGTGATAATTATTTACTCATCCCCTCTGAACAATCTTTGAATATTCTACAAATTACTATAGCATTGGATTTAGGTTTTTAACGCTTTACTTTCAAGTCTAACTAGCAATAGAACGAATCTGGAAACGTATACTAAATTTCGTGATAATTATTTACTCATCCCCTCTGAACAATCTTTGAATATTCTACAAATTACTATAGCATTAGATTTAGGTTTTTAACGCTCTACTTTCAAGTCTAACTAGCAATAGAACGAATCTGAAAACGTATACTAAATTTCGTGATAATTATTTACTCATCCCCTCTGAACAATCTTTGAATATTCTACAAATTACTATAGCATTAGATTTAGGTTTTTAACGCTTTACTTTCAAGTCTAACTAGCAATATAAGGAATCTGGAAACGTATAGTAAATTTAGTGATACTTCTTTACTCATCCCCTCTGAACAATCTTTGAATATTCTACAAATTACTATAGCATTAGATTTAGGTTTTTAACGCTTTACTTTCAAGTCTAACTAGCAATTAAACGAATCTGGAAACGTATACTAAATTTAGTGATACTTCTTTACTCATCCCCTCTGAACAATCTTTGAATATTCTACAAATTACTATAGCATTAGATTTAGGTTTTTAACGCTTTACTTTCAAGTCTAACTAGCAATAGAACGAATCTGGAAACGTATACTAAATTTCGTGATAATTATTTACTCATCCCCTCTGAACAATCTTTGAATATTCTACAAATTACTATAGCATTAGATTTAGGTTTTTAACGCTTTACTTTCAAGTCTAACTAGCAAAAGAACGAATCTGGAAACGTATACTAAATTTAGTGATACTTCTTTACTCATCCCCTCTGAACAATCTTTGAATATTCTACAAATTACTATATCATTAGATTTAGGTTTTTAACGCTTTACTTTCAAGTCTAACTAGCAATAGAACGAATCTGGAAACGTATACTAAATTTAGTGATAATTCTTTACTCATCCCCTCTGAACAATCTTTGAATATTCTACAAATTATTATAGCATTAGATTTAGGTTTTTAACGCTTTACTTTCAAGTCTAACAAGCAATAGAACGAATCTGGAAACGTATACTAAATTTAGTGATAATTATTTACTCATCCCCTCTGAACAATCTTTGAATATTCTACAAATTACTATAGCATTGGATTTAGGTTTTTAACGCTTTACTTTCAAGTCTAACTAGCAATAGAACGAATCTGGAAACGTATACTAAATTTCGTGATAATTATTTACTCATCCCCTCTGAACAATCTTTGAATATTCTACAAATTACTATAGCATTAGATTTAGGTTTTTAACGCTTTACTTTCAAGTCTAACTAGCAATATAAGGAATCTGGAAACGTATAGTAAATTTAGTGATAATTCTTTACTCATCCCCTCTGAACAATCTTTGAATATTCTACAAATTACTATAGCATTAGATTTAGGTTTTTAACGCTTTACTTTGAAGTCTAACTAGCAATAGAACGAATCTGGAAACGTATACTAAATTTCGTGATAATTATTTACTCATCCCCTTTGAACAATCTTTGAATATTCTACAAATTACTATAGCATTAGATTTAGGTTTTTAACGCTTTACTTTCAAGTCTAACTAGCAATTAAACGAATCTGGAAACGTATACTAAATTTAGTGATACTTCTTTACTCATCCCCTCTGAACAATCTTTGAATATTCTACAAATTACTATAGCATTAGATTTAGGTTTTTAACGCTTTACTTTCAAGTCTAACTAGCAATAGAACGAATCTGGAAACGTATACTAAATTTAGTGATACTTTTTTACTCATCCCCTCTGAACAATCTTTGAATATTCTACAAATTACTATAGCATTGGATTTAGGTTTTTAACGCTTTACTTTCAAGTCTAACTAGCAATTAAACGAATCTGGAAACGTATACTAAATTTAGTGATACTTCTTTACTCATCCCCTCTGAGCAATCTTTGAATATTCTACAAATTACTATAGCATTAGATTTAAGTTTTTAACGTTTTACTTTCAAGTTTAACTAGCAAAAGAACGAATCTGGAAACGTATACTAAATTTAGTGATACTTCTTTACTCATCCCCTCTGAACAATCTTTGAATATTCTACAAATTACTATATCATTAGATTTAGGTTTTTAACGCTTTACTTTCAAGTCTAACTAGCAATATAAGGAATCTGGAAACGTATACTAAATTTAGTGATAATTATTTACTCATCCCCTCTGAACAATCTTTGAATATTCTACAAATTACTATAGCATTAGATTTAGGTTTTTAACGCTTTACTTTGAAGTCTAACTAGCAATAGAACGAATCTGGAAACGTATACTAAATTTCGTGATAATTATTTACTCATCCCCTTTGAACAATCTTTGAATATTCTACAAATTACTATAGCATTAGATTTAGGTTTTTAACGCTTTACTTTCAAGTCTAACTAGCAATTAAACGAATCTGGAAACGTATACTAAATTTAGTGATACTTCTTTACTCATCCCCTCTGAACAATCTTTGAATATTCTACAAATTACTATAGCATTAGATTTAGGTTTTTAACGCTTTACTTTCAAGTCTAACTAGCAATAGAACGAATCTGGAAACGTATACTAAATTTAGTGATACTTTTTTACTCATCCCCTCTGAACAATCTTTGAATATTCTACAAATTACTATAGCATTGGATTTAGGTTTTTAACGCTTTACTTTCAAGTCTAACTAGCAATTAAACGAATCTGGAAACGTATACTAAATTTAGTGATACTTCTTTACTCATCCCCTCTGAGCAATCTTTGAATATTCTACAAATTACTATAGCATTAGATTTAAGTTTTTAACGTTTTACTTTCAAGTTTAACTAGCAAAAGAACGAATCTGGAAACGTATACTAAATTTAGTGATACTTCTTTACTCATCCCCTCTGAACAATCTTTGAATATTCTACAAATTACTATATCATTAGATTTAGGTTTTTAACGCTTTACTTTCAAGTCTAACTAGCAATATAAGGAATCTGGAAACGTATACTAAATTTAGTGATAATTATTTACTCATCCCCTCTGAACAATCTTTGAATATTCTACAAATTACTATAGCATTAGATTTAAGTTTTTAACGTTTTACTTTCAAGTTTAACTAGCAATAGAACGAATCCGGAAACGTATACTAAATTTAGTGATAATTCTTTACTCATCCCCTCTGAACAATCTTTGAATATTCTACAAATTATTAGCTCGCATATGTACATAGAAGCAGCGAGCTTATGATCTCGGCCTGTCCGTCCGTCCGGCACGACGCTCGGCTTTAATTGCATTCAACCACGAAGCAACATAGAAGCATGTTTAAATCAACTCTAAACAAAGCTAAGAGGAAGCACCACAAAATTCGCTTGCTTCCAACAGAATATTTATGGATCAAATTACATACAACATAAAACAAGATACCAATTAATTTGAACCCTGTAGTATAAGAAAACTTGACAACGCCAAAAAGGTTTTAGAACTGTATCAGAGTCTTTTAAATACAAATTTAAATCCATTCAACATAAATAATGTTTAATAATTTTGAGGTTGGATGTGAATTGCGAAACATAATAACAAGTTTTAACGTAATTGTATTGGTTTTACTACCAAATTTATATATATGGTTTTTCATCCCTTTTTCGAAATTTAAAACAAGTTGACAACGTAAATGAGTTTTTCGATCTGCATAGAAGTTTCGATAATCGAAATTAAAATCAATTCAACATAAAACTATATTTAAGAAAAAGTATAAGAAAATTTACTTGCTTCCAACATATTTTTGGATCTAATGCCATACAACATAAAACAATATTTCAGAGAAAGTATTAAAAAATGTGCTTGCTTCCAACAGAATATTTTTAGATTAAATGCCATACAATATAAAACAATATTTAAGAGAAAGTATAAGAAAATTTGCTTGCTTCCAACAGAATATTTTTGGATCAAATACCATACAACATAAAACAATATTTAAGAGAAAGTATTAAAAAATGTGCTTGCTTCCAACAGAATATTTTTGGATTAAATGCCATACAATATAAAACAATATTTCAGAGAAAGTATTAAAAAATGTGCTTGCTTCCAACAGAATATTTTTGGATCAAATGCCATTCAACATAAATCAATATTTAAGATAAAGTGTAAGAAAATTTACTTACTTCCAACAGAATATTTTTGGATCAAATGCCATACAACATAAAACAATATTTAAGAGAAAGTATTAAAAAATGTGCTTGCTTCCAACAGAATATTTTTGGATCAAATGCCATTCAACATATATCAATATTTAAGAGAAAGTATTAAAAAATTTACTTACTTCCAACAGAATATTTTTAGATCAAATGCCATACAACATAAAACAATATTTAAGAGAAAGTATTAAAAAATGTGCTTGCTTCCAACAGAATATTTTTGGATTAAATGCCACACAACATAAAACAATATTTAAGAAAAAGTATTAAAAAATGTGCTTGCTTCCAACAGAATATTTTTAGATTAAATGCCATACAATATAAAACAATATTTAAGAGAAAGTATAAGAAAATTTGCTTGCTTCCAACAGAATATTTTTGGATCAAATACCATTCAACAGAAATCAGTATTTAGGATAAGGTATTAAAAATGTGCTTGCTTCCAACAGAATGTTTTTAGATTAAATGCCATTCAACATAAAACAATATTTTAGATAAAGTATAAGAAAATTTACTTACTTCCAACAGAATATTTTTGGATCAAATACCATACAACATAAAACTATATTTAAGAAAAAGTATAAGAAAATTTACTTGCTTCCAACATATTTTTGGATCTAATGCCATACAACATAAAATAATATTTCAGAGAAAGTATTAAAAAATGTGCTTGCTTCCAACAGAATATTTTTAGATTAAATGCCATACAACATAAAACAATATTTAAGATAAAGTAAAAGAAAATTTACTTACTTCCAACAGAATATTTTTGGATTAAATGCCATACAACATAAAACAATATTTAAAAAGAAGTATAAGAAAATTTACTTGCTTCCAACAGAATATTTTTATATCTAATGCCATACAACATAAAACAATATTTAAAAAGAAGTATAAGAAAATTTACTTGCTTCCAACAGAATATTTTTGGATCAAATACCATTCAACATAAATCAATATTTAAGAGAAAGTATAAGAAAATTTGCTTGCTTCCAATAGAATATTTTTGGATCTAATGCCATACAACATAAAACAATATTTGAGAAAGTATCAAAAAATGTGCTTGCTTCCAACAGAATATTTTTGGATCAAATGCCATTCAACATAAATCAATATTTAAGATAAAGTGTAAGAAAATTTACTTACTTCCAACAGAATATTTTTGGATCAAATGCCATACAACATAAAACAATATTTAAGAGAAAGTATTAAAAAATTTACTTACTTCCAACATATTTTTGGATCTAATGCCATACAACATAAAACAATATTTCAGAGAAAGTATAAGAAAATTTACTTACTTCCAACAGAATATTTTTGGATTAAATGCCATACAACATAAAACAATATTTAAAAAGAAGTATAAGAAAATTTACTTGCTTCCAACAGAATATTTTTATATCTAATGCCATACAACATAAAACAATATTTAAAAAGAAGTATAAGAAAATTTACTTGCTTCCAACAGAATATTTTTGGATCAAATGCCATATAACATAAAACAATATTTAAGAAAAAGTATAAGAAAATTTACTTGCTTCCAACATATTTTTGGATCAAATACCATACAACATAAAACAATATTTAAGAAAAAGTATAAGAAAATTTGCTTGCTTCCAACATATTTTTTGGATCTAATGCCATACAACATAAAACAATATTTACGAAAAAGTATAAGAAAATTTACTTGCTTCCAACATATTTTTTGGATCTAATGCCATACAACATAAAACAATATTTCAGAGAAAGTATTAAAAAATGTGCTTGCTTCCAACAAAATATTTTTGGATTAAATGCCATATAACATAAAACAATCTTTAAGAAAAAGTATAAGAAAATTTACTTGCTTCCAACATATTTTTGGATCAAATACCATACAACATAAAACAATATTTAAGAAAAAGTATAAGAAAATTTACTTGCTTCCAACATATTTTTTGGATCTAATGCCATACAACATAAAACAATATTTAAGGAAAAGTATTAAAAAATGTGCTTGCTTCCAACAGAATATTTTTAGATTAAATGCCATACAACATAAAACAATATTTAGGATAAAGTTTAAGAAAATTTACTTACTTCCAACAAAATATTTTTGGATCAAATGCCATACAACATAAAACAATATTTAAGATAAAGTATAAGAAAATTTACTTACTTCCAACAGAATATTTTTGGATCAAATGCCATACAACATAAAACAATATTTAAGATAAAATGTAAGAAAATTTGCTTGCTTCCAACATATTTTTGGATATAATGATATACAACATAAAACAATATTTCAGAGAAAGTATTAAAAAATGTGCTTGCTTCCAACAGAATATTTTTAGATTAAATGCCATACAACATAAAACAATATTTAAGATAAAGTATAAGAAAATTTGCTTGCTTCCAATAGAATATTTTTGGATCTAATGCCATACAACATAAAACATTATTTGAGAAAGTATCAAAAAATGTGCTTGCTTCCAACAGAATATTTTTAGATTAAATGCCATACAACATAAAACAATATTTAGGATAAAGTTTAAGAAAATTTACTTACTTCCAACAAAATATTTTTGGATCAAATGCCATACAACATAAAACAATATTTAAGATAAAGTATAAGAAAATTTACTTACTTCCAACAGAATATTTTTGGATCAAATGCCATACAACATAAAACAATATTTAAGATAAAATGTAAGAAAATTTGCTTGCTTCCAACATATTTTTGGATATAATGATATACAACATAAAACAATATTTCAGAGAAAGTATTAAAAAATGTGCTTGCTTCCAACAGAATATTTTTAGATTAAATGCCATACAACATAAAACAATATTTAAGATAAAGTATAAGAAAATTTGCTTGCTTCCAATAGAATATTTTTGGATCTAATGCCATACAACATAAAACATTATTTGAGAAAGTATCAAAAAATGTGCTTGCTTCCAACAGAATATTTTTGGATCAAATGCCATACAACATAAAACAATATTTAAGAGAAATTATAAGAAAATTTGCTTGCTTCCAATAGAATTTTTTTGGATATAATGATATACAACATAAAACAATATTTAAGAAGAAGTCTAAGAAAATTTACTTGCTTCCAACAGAATATTTTTATATCTAATGCCATTCTACATAAATCAATATTTAAAATAAAGTGTAAGAAAATTTACTTACTTCCAACAGAATATTTTTGGATCAAATACCATACAACATAAAACAATATTTAAGAAAAAGTATAAGAAAATTTGCTTGCTTCCAATAGAATATTTTTGGATCTAATGCCATACAACATAAAACATTATTTGAGAAAGTATCAAAAAATGTGCTTGCTTCCAACAGAATATTTTTGGATCAAATACCATTCAACATAAATCAATATTTAAGATAAAGTGTAAGAAAATTTACTTACTTCCAACAGAATATTTTTGGATCAAATGCCATTCAACATAAATCAATATTTAAGAGAAAGTATAAGAAAATTTGCTTGCTTCCAACAGAATATTTTTGGATCAAATGCCATACAACATAAAACAATATTTAAGAAAAAGTATAAGCAAATTTGCTTGCTTCCAACAGAATTTTTTTGGATCAAATGCCATTCAACATAAATCAATATTTAAGAGAACGTATAAGAAAATTTGCTTGCTTCCAACAGAATATTTTTGGATCAAATGCCATACAACATAAAACATTATTTAAGAAAAGTATAAGAAAATTTGCTTGCTTCCAACAGAATATTTTTGGATCAAATGCCATACAACATAAAACAATATTTAAGATAAAGTATAAGAAAATTTACTTACTTCCAACAGAATATTTTTGGATCAAATGCCATACAACATAAAACAATATTTAAGATAAAATGTAAGAAAATTTGCTTGCTTCCAACATATTTTTGGATATAATGATATACAACATAAAACAATATTTCAGAGAAAGTATTAAAAAATGTGCTTGCTTCCAACAGAATATTTTTAGATTAAATGCCATACAACATAAAACAATATTTAAGATAAAGTATAAGAAAATTTGCTTGCTTCCAATAGAATATTTTTGGATCTAATGCCATACAACATAAAACATTATTTGAGAAAGTATCAAAAAATGTGCTTGCTTCCAACAGAATATTTTTGGATCAAATGCCATACAACATAAAACAATATTTAAGAGAAATTATAAGAAAATTTGCTTGCTTCCAATAGAATTTTTTTGGATATAATGATATACAACATAAAACAATATTTAAGAAGAAGTCTAAGAAAATTTACTTGCTTCCAACAGAATATTTTTATATCTAATGCCATTCTACATAAATCAATATTTAAAATAAAGTGTAAGAAAATTTACTTACTTCCAACAGAATATTTTTGGATCAAATACCATACAACATAAAACAATATTTAAGAAAAAGTATAAGAAAATTTGCTTGCTTCCAATAGAATATTTTTGGATCTAATGCCATACAACATAAAACATTATTTGAGAAAGTATCAAAAAATGTGCTTGCTTCCAACAGAATATTTTTGGATCAAATACCATTCAACATAAATCAATATTTAAGATAAAGTGTAAGAAAATTTACTTACTTCCAACAGAATATTTTTGGATCAAATGCCATTCAACATAAATCAATATTTAAGAGAAAGTATAAGAAAATTTGCTTGCTTCCAACAGAATATTTTTGGATCAAATGCCATACAACATAAAACAATATTTAAGAAAAAGTATAAGCAAATTTGCTTGCTTCCAACAGAATTTTTTTGGATCAAATGCCATTCAACATAAATCAATATTTAAGAGAACGTATAAGAAAATTTGCTTGCTTCCAACAGAATATTTTTGGATCAAATGCCATACAACATAAAACATTATTTAAGAAAAGTATAAGAAAATTTGCTTGCTTCCAACAGAATATTTTTGGATCAAATGCCATTCAACATAAATCAATATTTAAGAGAAACTTGCTTCCAACAGAATATTTTTGGATTAAATGCCATTCAACATAAATCAATATTTAAGAGAAACTTGCTTCCAACAGAATATTTTTGGATTAAATGCCATTCAACATAAATCAGTATTTAAGAGAAAGTATAAGACAATTTGCTTGCTTCCAACAGAATATTTTTGGATCAAATGCAATTCAACATAAATCAAAATTTAAGAGAAAGAATAAGAAAATTTGCTTGCTTCCAATAGAATATTTTTGGATCAAATGCCATTCAACATCAATCAATATTTAAGAGAAAGTATAAGAAAATTTGCTTCTTCCAACAGAATATTTTTGGATCAAATGCAATACAACATAAAACAATATTTAAGAAAAAGTATAAGCAAATTTGCTTGCTTCCAACAGAATGTTTTTGGATCAAATGCCATTCAACATAAATCAATAATAAAGAGAAAGAATAAGAAAATTTGTTTGCTTCCAACAGAATATTTTTGGATCAAATTACATACAACATAAATCAATATTTAAGAGAAAGTATAAGAAAATTTGCTTGCTTCCAATAGAATATTTTTGGATCTAATGCCATACAACATAAAACAATATTTGAGAAAGTATCAAAAAATGTGCTTGCTTCCAACAGAATATTTTTGGATCAAATGCCATTCAACATAAATCAATATTTAAGATAAAGTGTAAGAAAATTTACTTACTTCCAACAGAATATTTTTGGATCAAATGCCATACAACATAAAACAATATTTAAGAGAAAGTATTAAAAAATTTACTTACTTCCAACATATTTTTGGATCTAATGCCATACAACATAAAACAATATTTCAGAGAAAGTATTAAAAAATTTACTTACTTCCAACAGAATATTTATACTGTCCCACTATACGTTATACTATAAACATTCTCACAAAAGGAAATTCAAAATATTTAAAATAAATAACTTACGTATATTGGAGGTTTGAATCCACGATTGTGTGTCCGGTTTGCCTTTTTCATCTTTCCGTGGGCCTTCATTAGTTTTCGAGGTTGTTTTTTGCCACAGGTGAGTAATGATAATATGCTATTGATCTCCACCACGCTTCAGTGAATCTCAAACCCCACATTCGCTGAAGCGTGGAGGAGATCAAAGACACTTAGTAACACATACAACACGGAGAATGCATGCATGATTTTTAAATTAAGAATAATAATGAAGATGGCATGATATAATAATAAAAATAACTAAAAATAAATGTAAAGTACACGATTATGAATAGGAATGCAAATTATTTATTAAAACACGATGAAATGAAAAAAAACGGGCGTGACCCCTGTACTGGGAGATACGTTTTTGAGGATTTTTAATCCCCCTCATCCTTGGCCAATTCCACGACCTACACGATAAGAAAATTTACTTGCTTCCAACAGAATATTTTTGGATCAAATGCCATATAACATAAAACAATATTTAAGAAAAAGTATAAGAAAATTTACTTGCTTCCAACATATTTTTGGATCAAATACCATACAACATAAAACAATATTTAAGAAAAAGTATAAGAAAATTTGCTTGCTTCCAACATATTTTTTGGATCTAATGCCATACAACATAAAACAATATTTACGAAAAAGTATAAGAAAATTTACTTGCTTCCAACATATTTTTTGGATCTAATGCCATACAACATAAAACAATATTTCAGAGAAAGTATTAAAAAATGTGCTTGCTTCCAACAAAATATTTTTGGATTAAATGCCATATAACATAAAACAATCTTTAAGAAAAAGTATAAGAAAATTTACTTGCTTCCAACATATTTTTGGATCAAATACCATACAACATAAAACAATATTTAAGAAAAAGTATAAGAAAATTTACTTGCTTCCAACATATTTTTTGGATCTAATGCCATACAACATAAAACAATATTTAAGGAAAAGTATTAAAAAATGTGCTTGCTTCCAACAGAATATTTTTAGATTAAATGCCATACAACATAAAACAATATTTAGGATAAAGTTTAAGAAAATTTACTTACTTCCAACAAAATATTTTTGGATCAAATGCCATACAACATAAAACAATATTTAAGATAAAGTATAAGAAAATTTACTTACTTCCAACAGAATATTTTTGGATCAAATGCCATACAACATAAAACAATATTTAAGATAAAATGTAAGAAAATTTGCTTGCTTCCAACATATTTTTGGATATAATGATATACAACATAAAACAATATTTCAGAGAAAGTATTAAAAAATGTGCTTGCTTCCAACAGAATATTTTTAGATTAAATGCCATACAACATAAAACAATATTTAGAATAAAGTATAAGAAAATTTGCTTGCTTCCAATAGAATATTTTTGGATCTAATGCCATACAACATAAAACATTATTTGAGAAAGTATCAAAAAATGTGCTTGCTTCCAACAGAATATTTTTAGATTAAATGCCATACAACATAAAACAATATTTAGGATAAAGTTTAAGAAAATTTACTTACTTCCAACAAAATATTTTTGGATCAAATGCCATACAACATAAAACAATATTTAAGATAAAGTATAAGAAAATTTACTTACTTCCAACAGAATATTTTTGGATCAAATGCCATACAACATAAAACAATATTTAAGATAAAATGTAAGAAAATTTGCTTGCTTCCAACATATTTTTGGATATAATGATATACAACATAAAACAATATTTCAGAGAAAGTATTAAAAAATGTGCTTGCTTCCAACAGAATATTTTTAGATTAAATGCCATACAACATAAAACAATATTTAAGATAAAGTATAAGAAAATTTGCTTGCTTCCAATAGAATATTTTTGGATCTAATGCCATACAACATAAAACATTATTTGAGAAAGTATCAAAAAATGTGCTTGCTTCCAACAGAATATTTTTGGATCAAATGCCATACAACATAAAACAATATTTAAGAGAAATTATAAGAAAATTTGCTTGCTTCCAATAGAATTTTTTTGGATATAATGATATACAACATAAAACAATATTTAAGAAGAAGTCTAAGAAAATTTACTTGCTTCCAACAGAATATTTTTATATCTAATGCCATTCTACATAAATCAATATTTAAAATAAAGTGTAAGAAAATTTACTTACTTCCAACAGAATATTTTTGGATCAAATACCATACAACATAAAACAATATTTAAGAAAAAGTATAAGAAAATTTGCTTGCTTCCAATAGAATATTTTTGGATCTAATGCCATACAACATAAAACATTATTTGAGAAAGTATCAAAAAATGTGCTTGCTTCCAACAGAATATTTTTGGATCAAATACCATTCAACATAAATCAATATTTAAGATAAAGTGTAAGAAAATTTACTTACTTCCAACAGAATATTTTTGGATCAAATGCCATTCAACATAAATCAATATTTAAGAGAAAGTATAAGAAAATTTGCTTGCTTCCAACAGAATATTTTTGGATCAAATGCCATACAACATAAAACAATATTTAAGAAAAAGTATAAGCAAATTTGCTTGCTTCCAACAGAATTTTTTTGGATCAAATGCCATTCAACATAAATCAATATTTAAGAGAACGTATAAGAAAATTTGCTTGCTTCCAACAGAATATTTTTGGATCAAATGCCATACAACATAAAACATTATTTAAGAAAAGTATAAGAAAATTTGCTTGCTTCCAACAGAATATTTTTGGATCAAATGCCATTCAACATAAATCAATATTTAAGAGAAACTTGCTTCCAACAGAATAATTTTGGATTAAATGCCATTCAACATAAATCAATATTTAAGAGAAACTTGCTTCCAACAGAATATTTTTGGATTAAATGCCATTCAACATAAATCAGTATTTAAGAGAAAGTATAAGACAATTTGCTTGCTTCCAACAGAATATTTTTGGATCAAATGCAATTCAACATAAATCAAAATTTAAGAGAAAGAATAAGAAAATTTGCTTGCTTCCAATAGAATATTTTTGGATCAAATGCCATTCAACATCAATCAATATTTAAGAGAAAGTATAAGAAAATTTGCTTCTTCCAACAGAATATTTTTGGATCAAATGCAATACAACATAAAACAATATTTAAGAAAAAGTATAAGCAAATTTGCTTGCTTCCAACAGAATGTTTTTGGATCAAATGCCATTCAACATAAATCAATAATAAAGAGAAAGAATAAGAAAATTTGTTTGCTTCCAACAGAATATTTTTGGATCAAATTACATACAACATAAATCAATATTTAAGAGAAAGTATAAGAAAATTTGCTTGCTTCCAATAGAATATTTTTGGATCTAATGCCATACAACATAAAACAATATTTGAGAAAGTATCAAAAAATGTGCTTGCTTCCAACAGAATATTTTTGGATCAAATGCCATTCAACATAAATCAATATTTAAGATAAAGTGTAAGAAAATTTACTTACTTCCAACAGAATATTTTTGGATCAAATGCCATACAACATAAAACAATATTTAAGAGAAAGTATTAAAAAATTTACTTACTTCCAACATATTTTTGGATCTAATGCCATACAACATAAAACAATATTTCAGAGAAAGTATTAAAAAATTTACTTACTTCCAACATATTTTTGGATCTAATGCCATACAACATAAAACAATATTTCAGAGAAAGTATAAGAAAATTTACTTACTTCCAACAGAATATTTTTGGATTAAATGCCATACAACATAAAACAATATTTAAGAGAAAGTATTAAAAAATTTACTTACTTCCAACATATTTTTGGATCTAATGCCATACAACATAAAACAATATTTCAGAGAAAGTATAAGAAAATTTACTTACTTCCAACAGAATATTTTTGGATTAAATGCCATACAACATAAAACAATATTTAAAAAGAAGTATAAGAAAATTTACTTGCTTCCAACAGAATATTTTTATATCTAATGCCATACAACATAAAACAATATTTAAAAAGAAGTATAAGAAAATTTACTTGCTTCCAACAGAATATTTTTGGATCAAATGCCATACAACATAAAACAATATTTCAGAGAAAGTATAAGAAAATTTACTTACTTCCAACAGAATATTTTTGGATTAAATGCCATACAACATAAAACAATATTTAAAAAGTAGTATAAGAAAATTTACTTGCTTCCAACAGAATATTTTTATATCTAATGCCATACAACATAAAACAATATTTAAAAAGAAGTATAAGAAAATTTACTTGCTTCCAACAGAATATTTTTGTATCAAATGCCATATAACATAAAACAATATTTAAGAAAAAGTATAAGAAAATTTACTTGCTTCCAACATATTTTTGGATCAAATACCATACAACATAAAACAATTATTAAGAAAAAGTATAAGAAAATTTGCTTGCTTCCAACATATTTTTTGGATCTAATGCCATACAACATAAAACAATATTTACGAAAAAGTATAAGAAAATTTACTTGCTTCCAACATATTTTTTGGATCTAATGCCATACAACATAAAACAATATTTCAGAGAAAGTATTAAAAAATGTGCTTGCTTCCAACAAAATATTTTTGGATTAAATGCCATATAACATAAAACAATCTTTAAGAAAAAGTATAAGAAAATTTACTTGCTTCCAACATATTTTTGGATCAAATACCATACAACATAAAACAATATTTAAGAAAAAGTATAAGAAAATTTACTTGCTTCCAACATATTTTTTGGATCTAATGCCATACAACATAAAACAATATTTAAGGAAAAGTATTAAAAAATGTGCTTGCTTCCAACAGAATATTTTTAGATTAAATGCCATACAACATAAAACAATATTTAGGATAAAGTTTAAGAAAATTTACTTACTTCCAACAAAATATTTTTGGATCAAATGCCATACAACATAAAACAATATTTAAGATAAAGTATAAGAAAATTTACTTACTTCCAACAGAATATTTTTGGATCAAATGCCATACAACATAAAACAATATTTAAGATAAAATGTAATAAAATTTGCTTGCTTCCAACATATTTTTGGATATAATGATATACAACATAAAACAATATTTCAGAGAAAGTATTAAAAAATGTGCTTGCTTCCAACAGAATATTTTTAGATTAAATGCCATACAACATAAAACAATATTTAAGAGAAAGTATTAAAAAATTTACTTACTTCCAACATATTTTTGGATCTAATGCCATACAACATAAAACAATATTTAAGATAAAGTATAAGAAAATTTGCTTGCTTCCAATAGAATATTTTTGGATCTAATGCCATACAACATAAAACATTATTTAAGATAAAGTATAAGAAAATTTGCTTGCTTCCAATAGAATATTTTTGGATCTAATGCCATACAACATAAAACATTATTTGAGAAAGTATCAAAAAATGTGCTTGCTTCCAACAGAATATTTTTGGATCAAATGCCATACAACATAAAACAATATTTAAGAGAAATTATAAGAAAATTTGCTTGCTTCCAATAGAATTTTTTTGGATATAATGATATACAACATAAAACAATATTTAAGAAGAAGTCTAAGAAAATTTACTTGCTTCCAACAGAATATTTTTATATCTAATGCCATTCTACATAAATCAATATTTAAAAAGAAGTATAAGAAAATTTACTTGCTTCCAACAGAATATTTTTGGATCAAATACCATACAACATAAAACAATATTTAAGAAAAAGTATAAGAAAATTTGCTTGCTTCCAATAGAATATTTTTGGATCTAATGCCATACAACATAAAACATTATTTGAGAAAGTATCAAAAAATGTGCTTGCTTCCAACAGAATATTTTTGGATCAAATACCATTCAACATAAATCAATATTTAAGATAAAGTGTAAGAAAATTTACTTACTTCCAACAGAATATTTTTGGATCAAATGCCATTCAAAATAAATCAATATTTAAGAGAAAGTATAAGAAAATTTGCTTGCTTCCAACAGAATATTTTTGGATCAAATGCCATACAACATAAAACAATATTTAAGAAAAAGTATAAGCAAATTTGCTTGCTTCCAACAGAATTTTTTTGGATCAAATGCCATTCAACATAAATCAATATTTAAGAGAACGTATAAGAAAATTTGCTTGCTTCCAACAGAATATTTTTGGATCAAATGCCATACAACATAAAACATTATTTAAGAAAAGTATAAGAAAATTTGCTTGCTTCCAACAGAATATTTTTGGATCAAATGCCATTCAACATAAATCAATATTTAAGAGAAACTTGCTTCCAACAGAATATTTTTGGATTAAATGCCATTCAACATAAATCAATATTTAAGAGAAACTTGCTTCCAACAGAATATTTTTGGATTAAATGCCATTCAACATAAGTCAGTATTTAAGAGAAAGTATAAGACAATTTGCTTGCTTCCAACAGAATATTTTTGGATCAAATGCAATTCAACATAAATCAAAATTTAAGAGAAAGAATAAGAAAATTTGCTTGCTTCCAATAGAATATTTTTGGATCAAATGCCATTCAACATCAATCAATATTTAAGAGAAAGTATAAGAAAATTTGCTTCTTCCAACAGAATATTTTTGGATCAAATGCAATACAACATAAAACAATATTTAAGAAAAAGTATAAGCAAATTTGCTTGCTTCCAACAGAATGTTTTTGGATCAAATGCCATTCAACATAAATCAATAATAAAGAGAAAGAATAAGAAAATTTGTTTGCTTCCAACAGAATATTTTTGGATCAAATTACATACAACATTAAACCAGATACAAAGTTATTTAAACCCAGCAGCATAAGAAAACTTGGCAACGCAAATGCGCTTTTCGATGTACATTATAGTCTTCTCAATCGAGATATAAATCCATTCAACATTAATCAATATCTAAGAGGAATCATCAGAAGATTTTTCGATTTTTTTAAGTTTTGTAATTAGAATATAAATCAAAACAATATAAATCATATTCAATCATACAATTGTGAAACACCAAAACCTTTTTAAAGGAAATCGGATAAATTTGGTCAATTGAATCAACACGTTTAAAAACCGAAATATTGTAACTTTAAAGAGAGGGTTTAAATTCTTTTGCGTGCTTTCCACGTGTTAATTTACTATACTGTCTAAAACAATATGCTTCCGTAGAAAGTTTTTGTGTTTGGAAAGTGCGGTTGACGTCGATTTTATCAATTAGTTTTAAAAGTCATCTGAACTATTAATTGAACTGATTATGAAGCATTAGTATGACATGTCCCAATTAAGGCGTTTAAGAACTTGTTTTTTGAACCAGTAACGTTATATAGTTTTGGTAAAAGATTATTGATTTTTAAGTGTTCGAAGTAAGATACTGAATTCAGTGTCAATCATTTACAATGATTAAAAATTGCCCATGTAAATAAATTACAAAGTCATTTCTGTATGTATTAACCAATTAACGGGATCAATCTTAAACATTGAAATGTATCCACAAGTGTAACTAATGATTACGTGCAACATATCTTTTTGACAAACCCCTGTTTCCAAAAAGTTTGAACTTCTAACTAGTTTCAACGCAAACGATAGTTGCAGCAATTTTACAGCTGTGTTTTTAGGATGATAGCAAACAACATGTGAAACAAAGTCCAATGTGCAAGGCTAATCTTAGGCAACAATATGCGTTTGAAGCAACCTCACATTAATCTGAATTAGTTTGCCCAGCATACATACTTTAAAACACAGCATGTACAGTAGCGCTATAGTACTGCGTTAGCGTTACTGTAGCGTTATACAGTAGCTATCAAACAGTAGCGTTATATAGTATTTGTTAAAGATGGTTGATTTCTAAATGTTTGATCTAATATACGGGATTCAGTAAAGATCATTTACGATCATTGGAAATCGCCCTTGTAGCCAAATTACAAAGTCACTTCTGTATGTATTATCCAATTAACTTGATCAGTTACCAGTCATCAACATTGGCATGTATTGACAAGTGTAACTGGTGATTAGGTGCAATATATATTTTTGGTTAGAAAGGTGGGTTTAGTAATGTTCAGGTACCGAGCTATGCGAGGTAGGTAGGAGTAAGATACCGAGCAATGCGAGGTAGGTAGCAGTAAGATACTGAGCTATTCATGGAAGTGAGGAGTAGGATACCGAGCTATGCGAGGTAGTTAGTATTATGATACCGAGCTACTCTAGGTAGGTAAGAGTAAGATACCGAGCTATTCTAGGTAGATATGAGTTGGATACCGAGCTAACTATGAACACTATTTGGGTGCCAAACCTTCAGCTAAAAGTTAGCAGCGGCGAGAAGGGGAAGCAGGAGAAATTCCAGTTTTCCACTTTTCTTCCTTTCTCGCGAAACCGATCAGAACATAGGGCGCTTACATTGGAGCACCAGGAAATTAACATTGCGCTGGTGTTAGAATTTTCACGAAAAGGGAACTAAAATTATGATTTTCGTAATCAGCATGATCAAATTAGTATATTTGTAAAATTACAGCTCTTAACTCGTTTGGCACCCAAATAGTGTCAATTGTAATCGAGATCTAGTTAGGAGTAGGTAACCGAGCTATTCAAGGTAATGAGTATTATATCGATCTCAGCGAGGTTGTTAGCAGTAGGATATCGAGCCATGCGAGGTAGTTAGGTGTAGGATACCGAGCCATGCGAGATTGGTTGAAGTAAGATAGCGATCTATGTGAGGTGGTTGCTGGTAAATTCAGTTGTTGCTGTACTGTGAAATTAGTAAAATTTGGCTTGGCGAGCTTTGTCAACGTTTACAACGTTTTATTATAGCATTAGATTTAGGTTTTTAACGCTTTACTTTCAAGTCTAACAAGCAATAGAACGAATCTGGAAACGTATACTAAATTTAGTGATAATTATTTACTCATCCCCTCTGAACAATCTTTGAATATTCTACAAATTACTATAGCATTGGATTTAGGTTTTTAACGCTTTACTTTCAAGTCTAACTAGCAATAGAACGAATCTGGAAACGTATACTAAATTTCGTGATAATTATTTACTCATCCCCTCTGAACAATCTTTGAATATTCTACAAATTACTATAGCATTAGATTTAGGTTTTTAACGCTCTACTTTCAAGTCTAACTAGCAATAGAACGAATCTGAAAACGTATACTAAATTTCGTGATAATTATTTACTCATCCCCTCTGAACAATCTTTGAATATTCTACAAATTACTATAGCATTAGATTTAGGTTTTTAACGCTTTACTTTCAAGTCTAACTAGCAATATAAGGAATCTGGAAACGTATAGTAAATTTAGTGATACTTCTTTACTCATCCCCTCTGAACAATCTTTGAATATTCTACAAATTACTATAGCATTAGATTTAGGTTTTTAACGCTTTACTTTCAAGTCTAACTAGCAATTAAACGAATCTGGAAACGTATACTAAATTTAGTGATACTTCTTTACTCATCCCCTCTGAACAATCTTTGAATATTCTACAAATTACTATAGCATTAGATTTAGGTTTTTAACGCTTTACTTTCAAGTCTAACTAGCAATAGAACGAATCTGGAAACGTATACTAAATTTAGTGATACTTTTTTACTCATCCCCTCTGAACAATCTTTGAATATTCTACAAATTACTATAGCATTGGATTTAGGTTTTTAACGCTTTACTTTCAAGTCTAACTAGCAATTAAACGAATCTGGAAACGTATACTAAATTTAGTGATACTTCTTTACTCATCCCCTCTGAACAATCTTTGAATATTCTACAAATTACTATAGCATTAGATTTAGGTTTTTAACGCTTTACTTTCAAGTCTAACTAGCAATAGAACGAATCTGGAAACGTATACTAAATTTAGTGATACTTTTTTACTCATCCCCTCTGAACAATCTTTGAATATTCTACAAATTACTATAGCATTGGATTTAGGTTTTTAACGCTTTACTTTCAAGTCTAACTAGCAATTAAACGAATCTGGAAACGTATACTAAATTTAGTGATACTTCTTTACTCATCCCCTCTGAGCAATCTTTGAATATTCTACAAATTACTATAGCATTAGATTTAAGTTTTTAACGTTTTACTTTCAAGTTTAACTAGCAAAAGAACGAATCTGGAAACGTATACTAAATTTAGTGATACTTCTTTACTCATCCCCTCTGAACAATCTTTGAATATTCTACAAATTACTATATCATTAGATTTAGGTTTTTAACGCTTTACTTTCAAGTCTAACTAGCAATATAAGGAATCTGGAAACGTATACTAAATTTAGTGATAATTATTTACTCATCCCCTCTGAACAATCTTTGAATATTCTACAAATTACTATAGCATTAGATTTAAGTTTTTAACGTTTTACTTTCAAGTTTAACTAGCAATAGAACGAATCCGGAAACGTATACTAAATTTAGTGATAATTCTTTACTCATCCCCTCTGAACAATCTTTGAATATTCTACAAATTATTATAGCATTAGATTTAGGTTTTTAACGCTTTACTTTCAAGTCTAACAAGCAATAGAACGAATCTGGAAACGTATACTAAATTTAGTGATAATTATTTACTCATCCCCTCTGAACAATCTTTGAATATTCTACAAATTACTATAGCATTGGATTTAGGTTTTTAACGCTTTACTTTCAAGTCTAACTAGCAATAGAACGAATCTGGAAACGTATACTAAATTTCGTGATAATTATTTACTCATCCCCTCTGAACAATCTTTGAATATTCTACAAATTACTATAGCATTAGATTTAGGTTTTTAACGCTCTACTTTCAAGTCTAACTAGCAATAGAACGAATCTGAAAACGTATACTAAATTTCGTGATAATTATTTACTCATCCCCTCTGAACAATCTTTGAATATTCTACAAATTACTATAGCATTAGATTTAGGTTTTTAACGCTTTACTTTCAAGTCTAACTAGCAATATAAGGAATCTGGAAACGTATAGTAAATTTAGTGATACTTCTTTACTCATCCCCTCTGAACAATCTTTGAATATTCTACAAATTACTATAGCATTAGATGTAGGTTTTTAACGCTTTACTTTCAAGTCTAACTAGCAATTAAACGAATCTGGAAACGTATACTAAATTTAGTGATACTTCTTTACTCATCCCCTCTGAACAATCTTTGAATATTCTACAAATTACTATAGCATTAGATTTAGGTTTTTAACGCTTTACTTTCAAGTCTAACTAGCAATAGAACGAATCTGGAAACGTATACTAAATTTAGTGATACTTTTTTACTCATCCCCTCTGAACAATCTTTGAATATTCTACAAATTACTATAGCATTGGATTTAGGTTTTTAACGCTTTACTTTCAAGTCTAACTAGCAATTAAACGAATCTGGAAACGTATACTAAATTTAGTGATACTTCTTTACTCATCCCCTCTGAGCAATCTTTGAATATTCTACAAATTACTATAGCATTAGATTTAAGTTTTTAACGTTTTACTTTCAAGTTTAACTAGCAAAAGAACGAATCTGGAAACGTATACTAAATTTAGTGATACTTCTTTACTCATCCCCTCTGAACAATCTTTGAATATTCTACAAATTACTATATCATTAGATTTAGGTTTTTAACGCTTTACTTTCAAGTCTAACTAGCAATATAAGGAATCTGGAAACGTATACTAAATTTAGTGATAATTATTTACTCATCCCCTCTGAACAATCTTTGAATATTCTACAAATTACTATAGCATTAGATTTAAGTTTTTAACGTTTTACTTTCAAGTTTAACTAGCAATAGAACGAATCCGGAAACGTATACTAAATTTAGTGATAATTCTTTACTCATCCCCTCTGAACAATCTTTGAATATTCTACAAATTATTATAGCATTAGATTTAGGTTTTTAACGCTTTACTTTCAAGTCTAACAAGCAATAGAACGAATCTGGAAACGTATACTAAATTTAGTGATAATTATTTACTCATCCCCTCTGAACAATCTTTGAATATTCTACAAATTACTATAGCATTGGATTTAGGTTTTTAACGCTTTACTTTCAAGTCTAACTAGCAATAGAACGAATCTGGAAACGTATACTAAATTTCGTGATAATTATTTACTCATCCCCTCTGAACAATCTTTGAATATTCTACAAATTACTATAGCATTAGATTTAGGTTTTTAACGCTCTACTTTCAAGTCTAACTAGCAATAGAACGAATCTGAAAACGTATACTAAATTTCGTGATAATTATTTACTCATCCCCTCTGAACAATCTTTGAATATTCTACAAATTACTATAGCATTAGATTTAGGTTTTTAACGCTTTACTTTCAAGTCTAACTAGCAATATAAGGAATCTGGAAACGTATAGTAAATTTAGTGATACTTCTTTACTCATCCCCTCTGAACAATCTTTGAATATTCTACAAATTACTATAGCATTAGATTTAGGTTTTTAACGCTTTACTTTCAAGTCTAACTAGCAATTAAACGAATCTGGAAACGTATACTAAATTTAGTGATACTTCTTTACTCATCCCCTCTGAACAATCTTTGAATATTCTACAAATTACTATAGCATTAGATTTAGGTTTTTAACGCTTTACTTTCAAGTCTAACTAGCAATAGAACGAATCTGGAAACGTATACTAAATTTCGTGATAATTATTTACTCATCCCCTCTGAACAATCTTTGAATATTCTACAAATTACTATAGCATTAGATTTAGGTTTTTAACGCTTTACTTTCAAGTCTAACTAGCAAAAGAACGAATCTGGAAACGTATACTAAATTTAGTGATACTTCTTTACTCATCCCCTCTGAACAATCTTTGAATATTCTACAAATTACTATATCATTAGATTTAGGTTTTTAACGCTTTACTTTCAAGTCTAACTAGCAATAGAACGAATCTGGAAACGTATACTAAATTTAGTGATAATTATTTACTCATCCCCTCTGAACAATCTTTGAATATTCTACAAATTATTATAGCATTAGATTTAGGTTTTTAACGCTTTACTTTCAAGTCTAACAAGCAATAGAACGAATCTGGAAACGTATACTAAATTTAGTGATAATTATTTACTCATCCCCTCTGAACAATCTTTGAATATTCTACAAATTACTATAGCATTGGATTTAGGTTTTTAACGCTTTACTTTCAAGTCTAACTAGCAATAGAACGAATCTGGAAACGTATACTAAATTTCGTGATAATTATTTACTCATCCCCTCTGAACAATCTTTGAATATTCTACAAATTACTATAGCATTAGATTTAGGTTTTTAACGCTTTACTTTCAAGTCTAACTAGCAATATAAGGAATCTGGAAACGTATAGTAAATTTAGTGATAATTCTTTACTCATCCCCTCTGAACAATCTTTGAATATTCTACAAATTACTATAGCATTGGATTTAGGTTTTTAACGCTTTACTTTCAAGTCTAACTAGCAATAGAACGAATCTGGAAACGTATACTAAATTTCGTGATAATTATTTACTCATCCCCTCTGAACAATCTTTGAATATTCTACAAATTACTATAGCATTAGATTTAGGTTTTTAACGCTCTACTTTCAAGTCTAACTAGCAATAGAACGAATCTGAAAACGTATACTAAATTTCGTGATAATTATTTACTCATCCCCTCTGAACAATCTTTGAATATTCTACAAATTACTATAGCATTAGATTTAGGTTTTTAACGCTTTACTTTCAAGTCTAACTAGCAATATAAGGAATCTGGAAACGTATAGTAAATTTAGTGATACTTCTTTACTCATCCCCTCTGAACAATCTTTGAATATTCTACAAATTACTATAGCATTAGATTTAGGTTTTTAACGCTTTACTTTCAAGTCTAACTAGCAATTAAACGAATCTGGAAACGTATACTAAATTTAGTGATACTTCTTTACTCATCCCCTCTGAACAATCTTTGAATATTCTACAAATTACTATAGCATTAGATTTAGGTTTTTAACGCTTTACTTTCAAGTCTAACTAGCAATAGAACGAATCTGGAAACGTATACTAAATTTCGTGATAATTATTTACTCATCCCCTCTGAACAATCTTTGAATATTCTACAAATTACTATAGCATTAGATTTAGGTTTTTAACGCTTTACTTTCAAGTCTAACTAGCAAAAGAACGAATCTGGAAACGTATACTAAATTTAGTGATACTTCTTTACTCATCCCCTCTGAACAATCTTTGAATATTCTACAAATTACTATATCATTAGATTTAGGTTTTTAACGCTTTACTTTCAAGTCTAACTAGCAATAGAACGAATCTGGAAACGTATACTAAATTTAGTGATAATTATTTACTCATCCCCTCTGAACAATCTTTGAATATTCTACAAATTATTATAGCATTAGATTTAGGTTTTTAACGCTTTACTTTCAAGTCTAACAAGCAATAGAACGAATCTGGAAACGTATACTAAATTTAGTGATAATTATTTACTCATCCCCTCTGAACAATCTTTGAATATTCTACAAATTACTATAGCATTAGATTTAGGTTTTTAACGCTTTACTTTCAAGTCTAACTAGCAATATAAGGAATCTGGAAACGTATACTAAATTTAGTGATAATTTTTACTCATCCCCTCTGAACAATCTTTGAATATTCTACAAATTACTATAGCATTAGATTTAGGTTTTTAACGCTTTACTTTCAAGTCTAACTAGCAATAGAACGAATCTGGAAACGTATACTAAATTTAATGATAATTCTTTACTCATCCCCTCTGAACAATCTTTGAATATTCTACAAATTACTATAGCATTAGATTTAGGTTTTTAACGCTTTACTTTCAAGTCTAACTAGCAATAGAACGAATCTGGAAACGTATACTAAATTTCGTGATAATTATTTACTCATCCCCTCTGAACAATCTTTGAATATTCTACAAATTACTATAGCATTAGATTTAGGTTTTTAACGCTTTACTTTCAAGTCTAACTAGCAATATAAGGAATCTGGAAACGTATAGTAAATTTAGTGATAATTCTTTACTCATCCCCTCTGAACAATCTTTGAATATTCTACAAATTACTATAGCATTAGATTTAGGTTTTTAACGCTTTACTTTCAAGTCTAACTAGCAATAGAACGAATCTGGAAACGTATACTAAATTTCGTGATAATTATTTACTCATCCCCTCTGAACAATCTTTGAATATTCTACAAATTACTATAGCATTAGATTTAGGTTTTTAACGCTTTACTTTCAAGTCTAACTAGCAATTAAACGAATCTGGAAACGTATACTAAATTTAGTGATACTTCTTTACTCATCCCCTCTGAACAATCTTTGAATATTCTACAAATTACTATAGCATTAGATTTAGGTTTTTAACGCTTTACTTTCAAGTCTAACTAGCAATAGAACGAATCTGGAAACGTATACTAAATTTAGTGATAATTCTTTACTCATCCCCTCTGAACAATCTTTGAATATTCTACAAATTACTATAGCATTAGATTTAGGTTTTTAACGCTTTACTTTCAAGTCTAACTAGCAATAGAACGAATCTGGAAACGTATACTAAATTTCGTGATAATTATTTACTCATCCCCTCTGAACAATCTTTGAATATTCTACAAATTACTATAGCATTGGATTTAGGTTTTTAACGCTTTACTTTCAAGTCTAACAAGCAATAGAACGAATCTGGAAACGTATACTAAATTTAGTGATAATTATTTACTCATCCCCTCTGAACAATCTTTGAATATTCTACAAATTACTATAGCATTAGATTTAGGTTTTTAACGCTTTACTTTCAAGTCTAACTAGCAATATAAGGAATCTGGAAACGTATACTAAATTTAGTGATACTTCTTTACTCATCCCCTCTGAACAATCTTTGAATATTCTACAAATTACTATAGCATTAGATTTAGGTTTTTAACGCTCTACTTTCAAGTCTAACTAGCAATAGAACGAATCTGGAAACGTATACTAAATTTAGTGATACTTCTTTACTCATCCCCTCTGAACAATCTTTGAATATTCTACAAATTACTATAGCATTAGATTTAGGTTTTTAACGCTTTACTTTCAAGTCTAACTAGCAATATAAGGAATCTGGAAACGTATAGTAAATTTAGTGATAATTATTTACTCATCCCCTCTGAACAATCTTTGAATATTCTACAAATTACTATAGCATTGGATTTAGGTTTTTAACGCTTTACTTTCAAGTCTAACAAGCAATAGAACGAATCTGGAAACGTATACTAAATTTAGTGATAATTATTTACTCATCCCCTCTGAACAATCTTTGAATATTCTACAAATTACTATAGCATTAGATTTAGGTTTTTAACGCTTTACTTTCAAGTCTAACTAGCAATATAAGGAATCTGGAAACGTATACTAAATTTAGTGATACTTCTTTACTCATCCCCTCTGAACAATCTTTGAATATTCTACAAATTACTATAGCATTAGATTTAGGTTTTTAACGCTCTACTTTCAAGTCTAACTAGCAATAGAACGAATCTGGAAACGTATACTAAATTTAGTGATACTTCTTTACTCATCCCCTCTGAACAATCTTTGAATATTCTACAAATTACTATAGCATTAGATTTAGGTTTTTAACGCTTTACTTTCAAGTCTAACTAGCAATATAAGGAATCTGGAAACGTATAGTAAATTTAGTGATAATTCTTTACTCATCCCCTCTGAACAATCTTTGAATATTCTACAAATTACTATAGCATTAGATTTAGGTTTTTAACGCTTTACTTTCAAGTCTAACTAGCAATAGAACGAATCTGGAAACGTATACTAAATTTAGTGATACTTCTTTACTCATCCCCTCTGAACAATCTTTGAATATTCTACAAATTACTATAGCATTAGATTTAGGTTTTTAACGCTTTAATTTCAAGTCTAACTAGCAATAGAACGAATCTGAAAACGTATACTAAATTTAGTGATAATTATTAGCCTTTTGAAAATGGGGTTTAGAGCTAATGAAGTCTACCAGTCCGTCTTTCCATCTGTCCGTCCGTCCGTCTGTCCGTCCGGCCTTTTTGTCAATGTAAATCAAGACAAATTGAAAAGTGCCAGAAGCAGGCTGGATCAAAACTAATACAAAGGGAAACATCGTCTGTTTCCAAGTTTCCATGGATAACAGTGATATTAGAAACAAAAATGATATAGAAATCAAAACGTTTTGAAACAAGAATCATATTTTAAAGGTCTTTAAATTGTAAAAACAACAATCAAGATTTCGTAAAAGCCGTAATTGGGGCATTTCATAACAATGTTTCAGGATATGTTCAAATTGATCCAAAAATCGAATCTTTCATTTAAAAACAGTAATTTGGATTTAAACGAATTGATAAAGTGCAATTTAAGTGCATCTGCCTAACATTAAAACATTTTTCGAGGAAATCGTATTAGTCTTAAAATCAAATAAATATTAATGGTTTTATCTCATTTTCTAAATTTAAAACAATTTTGAGAAATTTTGAGGTTTGATATAAATTGTTCAACATCAAAATGGTTTTCGAGAAAATCGTATTGATTTATATACCAACTGTTTTTTAAAAATTCTATTGCTTTAAATAGGTAATCAAAACAACATGAATGATATATCTATATAAAGCAATACGTTTTGAAACAATCATCCTATTTTGAAGGTGGTATCATATTTTATATTCAAAACATAATTTAGGGTTTACGAGAGCCCAAATTGGGACATTTTATGATATTGCTTCATGATCTGTTCAAATTGATCCAAAAATTGAATCTATCATTTAAAACAGTATTTGGGATTTAAACAAATTGATAAAATTGATTTCAATTGCAATTGTGAAACAATAAAATAATTTTTAACGAAATTGTACATGTTTAAATAGCATCATGGATTCACAGATTGGGAAACAGTAATATAGAATATAAGTCAATATATTTTGGAACAATTCTCAAATATTCAGTTTCTTCACGTATTTGTTATGGAAACTATCTTTATCGAGTTATATCATATTCTTTTGGATGTAAATCAATTCATCATAGAACAATTACTAAAGCTTCGGGATTAAAACGCAGTCGTCTAGGGCAACGTAAATTATGATATTTTGATTTTATACAATCGAGCAACACGATAAGTAATATTGAACGATAATCTATATAAATTGTGCGAGCTGTCGTTAACGTTTACAACGTTTTATTTGTTTAAAACCTTTCTGTTGCAGATTTCGACAATTTAAACAGCTTTAAAAGTCATGGAATCAAATTTTAAAAATAACCGAAAGCTTTCTCAGTGGAAGGAGGTGTGAATAGATATGTCACACGATAATTTCTAAATTTCGACAACTTTGAGTCTTTTGAGGTCAAGGGGTCAGCATTTTCGAATTTCCACATAGCCAAAGTGTTTCTCTTACGGTGACGGTGTAAATTGATGTCTCATATTACCACTTTACGAACACGAATTCAATAGGTTACGTTAGCCCAGGTCACAGGTCACTGAATTTCGAAATTTCAAAAGCACCAGGCCCCTTAAAAAGTTATTTACTAATTTTTGGCTCTTGTGTATTTTTTCCTACCCTCACTTACATCTAATCCTAGCCCTGATTCTGGTCTAGACTTCCCTCTTGGTAACTCTGCTTCTCTACTAATTAATTCTAATTAGTTCTTACTAATTAATAGCATTTATTTCCTTCTGTCCATAGTTTCCGAGTTCCTGCCTTCCGATAAGATGCTTCTCATCGACTTTCAGTCTGCAAATCGAGTCTTTGAAGTTGGCCAGGGTCGATTCCTTCACTTCAGTTATTAATTGGGCTTCTGTTACGACTGCGTCAAGACTTTGGATCCACATTTCGGTTCGTCGTACCTTCGGCCCTACATACGCTTTTTGGGAAATTTGAGGTCTCTTATTTGAAGATTACAGTCCAGGGACCACTGGTTGTAGACTGTCGCAATTATAGTCTCCAACGATCCACTATTTCCTCACCATTCCTTTAGCAAGCCAATTGCTATTTCTCGTTTGTCTACTGACTGGACATTGGACTACGAGTTTTGCCTTGAGAATTCAGCCTGTGAAACCTTTTACTTTTAATGACCATCATTATGACTGTACTCTGTACTTTACTCTTATTTATTATGACTTAATTATTTGATCTTTTGTGCTACTTATTGTGATTTGATTCATGATTTCATATGAGCTCTGTACTTGCCTCATTCATTTACTTGCCTTGATTTACATTAAATATTATGACCAATATTACATTCCAACCTATAGTCTGGACAAAAAAAATAGTCAGTCTTTTTGCACAATCAATTTCAGTCGCGCCTAGTTACCAAAAAAAGTTTCGAAATTGAATGGACCATTCGTAGAGCACATTAATCGTTATGGTTCCAGTGTAGTTAAGGAAAAGGATATGTCATGGGGGATACTTTGGACACCTCTATCTCATGAACCCGTACATCTTAAATTCTCAAATAAATTATTCTAAAAATAGTAGTTAACGCTTATAATTATCAAACCATTGCATAAACTCAAATGAGTAAGAATAACTTGTAATTTAAATTTTACTAAAAGCTGTTTTCTAAACTGCGGTACACATGTGTGCCCTGTTTTGACCTGACGCACTTTCAGTTTTAATGAGGGAATGATCAGGCAAACCCCTTGCTGCAAAAATTCGAAACTCAAACCACATGCATATGTCATCCGCATGAGACGTATATGTACTAAATATACTACCTAATTCCACTCTTGCATACGTACGGAACCACACCCACTGACACCTTGGGTGTGCCTGTGCTATTTAAGATAAATTGATATTTTAACACTAAACGCCTCCCTAAACCCAAGGAACACTCCTGGATGAACATGTGCGCTTTGACGTGAAAATTTCAACGTTAATAATTGAAAATTCGTCTAATAGTTTTACCCCCTTTGCACGTACGTTTGCAAAGGTTTATTTTACATGCTTTTTCGAATAAGACTAGTTAAAAAAATATCTGAGTGGTACAGTTTTGAATGTTCCCCTGTTAGTTCTGTTCAATCTCACTTTTAGCCGATCTTATCTTACCCCGAAAATTTCTCCTGCGTCCAAACTTACGTTCGGTCAATCTGAATTTCGGCAAATCTAACTCTCGTATAGTTTTACCCTAAAGTGTTTTAATCACAAGTCTTGATTTTTCTAGCTATTGATGATTTATGATGGACCCGAAAAGTCCTAGACAAGTGGGTGAGATTTTTTACTCTCGGACGGGGTTTATTTAAACTTTAAACGATTTGCGGAAAAAAGCGTAACATCATAAGGGGATTTGAACTTGCGACATGGAGTCAAGTCTGGCCCCAACTTTGATAATTTCCCCTAACCAAAGTACGAAAGTATACCGGGGAGCACATAGTCCCATTTAAGCTAATTTTAATCGTGGTCAATTAGGTCAAAAGAAACTGGGGATTGGTTTGAAATCCAGTGTAGAGTGGGGATTTGAACTTGCGACATGGAGTCAAGTCTAGTCCCAACTTTGATAATTTCCCCTAACCAAAGTACGAAAGTATACCAGGTAGCACATAGTCTCATTTAAGCTAATTTCAATCGTGGTCAATTGAGTCAAAAGAAACTGGGGATTGGTTTGAAATCCAGTGGGGAGTGGGGATTTGATCTTGGAGCGATATGGACGATTTTTTTTGGCATTTATAAACTTTTATAAAAAAATTTTAATAAATAAATATTTATTTGTGATTTTATTACTATTTTATAAAGTTAGGTATTAATTTTAGGCTTATTTTGTTGTTAAAACGATTTTTTCGTTGATTTTGATGAGTGGGATAGCGTACCCGACGATTTCCGGCGAATTAGCCGACCGACCGGCGGGTTCTAACTTTACGTACATATAATCTATGGGTTATAGTCGAGTGATAGAAGGTACTTTAAAGGTTCCCACTACACACTACGGATCTGGTATTCGGGGGAGGGAGGGGTGGATCCATGATCTATGCACGCTCCCGCTCAACCATCATTTATTAGCATGGAGCACAAAGCACGATACGATTTTTGTTAAGGTCAAAAGGGACGGATCCTGAAATTTCGCTTTATCTGTGGATGACCATAACAAAAGCACAAGTTATGTCCTTTTAGCATTTTGAACTATAAGCCGCCACCTCCAATTACAATACATTCTCCGTCGTAGGTCCCACGTCCTACCATTCACTATTATGTCCACAAGCCAAAAAACGATACGTCTATGTACTTTTAATACTAGGCCGCATTTCTTTGTCCACCACAAGATTCAGGTCAGGTTCTTGGTCTTGACAAGATTTGTGGAATAGTGGGATACTGATTTTGTGAAGAGTTTGGTGTGATGGAGAGTGGACGATTTCATCCCAATGTTTTCGTTGCTAAAGAAAACCTTCTTTTCCCATTCAGATCGGAAGAGGTACCTTCTCCATTCTCAGACTCAATTGCAATTCCTACTATCAAAATAAGCCGTTGCAAACGCACGTAAGGAAGGCGTGAAACTGAAATCGCACAGCACACTGAGAAAACTCTACTTCGTACTTGAGTCATATTGCGCGGCCACACCCCCTGCTGCTAGTGAGTGTATACCGGAGTGTAGAGTGATTGCCGTATCCGACTATCCGAGCAATCTCTGCGTTGTTTGTTGTTAGATACGTATACGAGTTAACTTATTGGAAGTTTTACACTTTTGGGTAAGGGGGTGTGACCAAATTAAAAAATATATATTCCACTTAAGCCTAAGCAAATCCTGAATTCGTATTACATATTACTGGTTTGATATCCTAAAACCCTTTTTTTAAAACTCTAACCGTTCAATAGTTAAAGCGCAAACGGACAGACGGCAGACGGACTGTCACAATATAATGCTTCCAAATCCAATGAATGACCCCTTCTTCGTTCCCTTAACCTTTTAAATATTTTTAATAGGTATACTCGGGTGTGCAGAATATGCGCGAGCGCGCGAGCACGGCTCGTGGGGACATTTGGTCCAAAACCACACCCCTTTTCGCTCGTGGGGACATTTTGAAAAAAGAAGTGGGGACATTTGGAATTTCGCTACCCTTGACGCCTATTTTTCGAAAGGCGAGTAGGGACATTTTGAAAAAAAAGTGGGGACATTTGGAATTTCGCTACCCTTGACGCCTATTTTTCCAAAGGTGAGTAGGGACATTTTGAAAAAAAGTGGGGACATTTGGAATTTCGCTACCCTTGACGCCTATTTTTCGAAAGGCGAGTAGGGACATTTTGAACCAGGAAATCGGGACATTTAATTGATTTGTGGGGATATTATCTTGTAATCGAAGATCCAAATATTTAAATCGTGGGGACACTTCGAGAAAGTTTGTCTATGGATATTGTGGGGAAATTATAAAAAAAACTTTGTCTTCATTATTATAGGCACGACTTTGCTATTACAAACACAACGCACACATTGACAAGTGAAATTTCAAAATATCCCTGATTTTTTCGAAAATTTCTCCCCGCGAGCAAACATAAATGTCCCCACGAGCAGCGCCCTATTTTTCTCTCGGAAATTCCCACTTTCCTTACAAAAAATAGGCGTCAAGGGTAGCAAGATTACAAATGTCCCCACTTTTACCCAAAAGTCCCCAGAAAAAATTAGAATTTCAAAATATCCCTACTTTTTTTCAAAAATTTCTCCCCGCGAGCAAACAAAAAGGTCCCCGCGAGCAACGCCCTATTTTTCTCTCGGAAATCCCCACTTTCCTTACAAAAAATAGGCGTCAAGGGTAGCAAAATTACAAATGTCCCCACTTTTACCCAAAAGTCCCCAGAAAAGCTTTGAATTTCAAAATATCCCCACTTTTTTCAAAAATTTCTCCCCGCGATCAAACAAAAAGGTCAACGCGAGCAGCGCCCTATTTTTCTCTCGGAAATCCCCACTTTCCTTACAAAAAATAGGCGTCAAGGGTAGCGAAATTCCAAATGTCCCCACTTTTTTTTTCAAAATGTCCCTACTCACCTTTCAAAAAATAGGCGTCAAGGGTAGCGAAATTCCAAATGTCCCCACTTTTTCCCAAAAGTCCTAGAATTTCAAAATATCCCCACTTTTCACAAAATTTAAGTTCACGGTTTATGAAAAAGGAACGTTTTACGAAAACTAGGGACATTTTATGAAAAGTGGGGACATTTTGCAAAAATTAGGGACATTTTGCGAAAAGTGGGGACATTTTGCGAAAAGTGGGGACATTTTACGAAAAGTCGGGATATTTTATGAAAAGTAGGGACATTTTTCGAAAAGTAGGGATATTTTATGAAAAGTAGGGACATTTTTCGAAAAGTAGGGACATTTTATGAAAAGTAGGGACATTTTACGAAAAGTGGGGACATTTTATGAAAAGTAGGGACATTTTACGAAAAGTGGGGACATTTGGAATTTCGCTACCCTTGACGCCTATTTTTCGAAAGGCGAGTAGGGACATTTTAAAAAAAAAGTAGGGACATTTGGAATTTCGCTACCCTTGACGCCTATTTTTCGAAAGGTGAGTAGGGACATTTTGAAAAAAAAAGTGGGGACATTTGGAATTTCGCTACCCTTGACGCCTATTTTTCGAAAGGCGAGTAGGGACATTTAAAAAAAAAAAGTGGGGACATTTGGAATTTCGCTACCCTTGACGCCTATTTTTTGAAAGGTGAGTAGGGACATTTTGAAAAAAAAAAGTGGGGACATTTGGAATTTCGCTACCCTTGACGCCTATTTTTTGTAAGGAAAGTAGGGACATTTTGAGAAAAAAGTGGGGACATTTGGAATTTCGCTACCCTTGACGCCTTTTTTGGACTAAGAGTAGGGACATTTGGGAAAGTGGGGATTTTTGAAAAACCACACCCCCTTAGTGGGGATATTTCTTTGATTTGTGATTGTGGGGACATTTTAAGATTCGGTATATCCGGGTATACTTCGTGCTAAATTTACACATACAAATAAATAAAGCCCTGTCGACTTCATTGAAGCAAACATGTATCAAACAGAGCCTGACCGTGGTGCAAAAACTGTCTCTATTGCTGAATTATAAACATTTTATTTGGGACTTGACCATGTGTTGACCAGTCTGTTCTTTGCTGTTTGCTCTATTCTTTCTTTCCGTTTTTAAGCGAGCTGTCGCAGAATATGCACATGCACATGCGCAAAAAACTTCAATTAAAATTATAACATGCTTCTACTTTTAGGTTACTTTAACGTGTTTTGTACGTTGCTTATTTTGTATAAGAACTTAACAACTGCAAATGTGAACCAAAAAGATTTGATAGTGGTGAGATTCGAACTCACGCCCCCGAAGAGACTGGTGCCTTAAACCAGCGCCTTAGACCGCTCGGCCACACTACCTAGTTGGAGTTAACTCTGCCACAATTTACATATCAAGGAATATTAGACATATCTAGACTAAACCACTTATACAAGATCAACTATATTATCCATTTCTATGATTAGACTACTACAAGACCAATTTAATTTATTATGTATCGTAGATACATTATGCGAATGGCTTGGTGTCCGTCCGTTTGTCTGTTCGCACGATAACTGGCGAACGGCTCAGCGTTTTGAAAGTTTTCTTTCGGGAACTCATTTAAGAACTTTAGATGGAGGCCGACGAATACTTGTGATACACTTGTCAAAGACGTGTACGTGTGCCATTTTGATCTATATTGCAACTTGAAACTTGAGCTTTTTTACTTTGCCGGTGTTTTAAACAATTAAAAAAAAATTATTATTGAGCATGTTCAAGTCTTGAACATGCTCAACTGTTCTTGAACTCTAAGAACAGTTTCAATATATTATTTTATGAAACGTTATAAACACGTCACATCTACGATACATTAGTACATACGTTGGACGGTTTATTATATTATATTGACCAATTGGCCTTATCTTTTCTTGCATTCTAGTAAATGGACATAAAGGCTTTCAAGTTAATTCACTACATCATAAATTTTTTTATGATGCCCATTTTTTGGGCTCATCAAGCCGAACCCGGCCTATGTATGTTATTAATTATATACAGAAGTTGCTCCCAAATTGTGCTTACTTTCTAAATCTGAAATAAAGCCTCGTGTTTCTACAACATATATGGATAGTGAAGTCCCGATCCTCGTTGACTCGCCGTGTAAAATAGGTAGAAGAAGTAGAAGACAAGGTTAGGCTACGGGGCTATGTGAAGTTGTATTGGTAGGGTGCCGAGGTATGTGTGATGTGAATTAAGTGAGGACCGCACTATGCGAATATGGGAGGTCTGTTGTAATTGTAAGTATAGCATAGGTGTAGGGTACGAAGCTATCTATGTGAGGCAAGTAGGGGTATGATGAGGATGCCAACCTATGCTACAGGAGAGGTATCCCACTCCTTGCCAGGAGTGGGATACCTCATCTGTGACCCTATGCGACAATTGATATAGAAGTGAGGTATGTAGGGAGTGAGACCATCCCCATCCTCTGACCCGGGGAAGGGTCAGAAAGCTCAAATTACTAACATCTGATAGATCTTTTGTTATTTCCTTATATGGTTGGGGCATCCAGAGGTTTTCGATGTTTCATATACGTTTTAAACAGTTTGAATTTGAATCACTAATAAATTAAATATATATATATACAAACTAGATATTCATTCAAACGGCAATTCTACGGTACCTAACATCGGTATATTGCATTGGTTGGGCTGTTTAAAAATATCTGGTTTTGCCTTCTTGACACCTGATATAGATGTATAACCCTAGATTATGCGTCAAAAATCAGAAATGAGTATTACAATGGATGATAAGTAATAATACTATATAATACATTGCATGGACAATATTTTTGAATGAGTTATGATGTTCCGAAGCTGTATTGACAATACTGCATATATTATTAAATTAAATTCTGTGCACTGTGCAGATGGGAACAGAGAAAAATGATGAATTCATGACGCTAATGAAGAAATGTGGGAAGAATCTATTTGACCAATTGGAAGAAAGTTTGGTCAAGAGTCCAAAGAATGAGGACGCATCAATTTATACTGGAACAACAGGAATTGATCTCATGTACTGGTATCTTGCCAAAACCCACAGTAGTCATCCACGCCCACAAATTACAGATGTATGGAAATGCCACATTTTTACCAATTTAACCATTTTAAAATTCAAAGGAGAATTTGGTTACTTATAATTTATTACGATTTCAGAGATTGGGGGACTTCGTGGAAGAGGTTTGTTCCGGCAGAAAGTTGAAAGGGAAACGGTTCACATTTCTTTGTGGAGATGCAGGCCCTCTTGCCCTCGCTCTCTTATGCTCAACCGAACCTAAACAACAAGCTAAACTCACTCAAAAGTAACCTTCATTTATTTAACCAAAAACGTCAGCTTTTTCATATTGCTGGAATTAGTCGGAGACGGTTGTTCAAAAATCCTATAATTTGACATCGATCTTACCAAGGCTACTGGAGCTTCAAAACCTGGTTTATGGACATGAAGCGTCGGACGAACTTCTTTACGGCCGAGTCGGTTATCTCTATGCTCTGCTGTTTATCAACCAAGAAATTGGACACGATCTCAAGGACCCTAGGTTCATTCCTCCACTTGTCATTACAAAGGTATCTGTATCTGTATCTGTGTACCTTAATTTCCTGTATTATAATTAGTTGACTTTATTGTTTAGTTAGTATCCTGTATATTGGACAATGGAGTGGAAGGTCGCAAAAGGCGGAGAGACGTGGCCGGACCACCTCTATATTTCGAATGGCACGAGAAAGAGTACCTGGGGGCAGCTCATGGATATGTCGGCATCCTGTACATCCTTCTCAAAGTATGTTCATATTATTACATTGGCTCCAGAACACCGATTATTCACTTTCCCGATTCGGTTACAATATTATCAGCTTCTCCGTTTTATTATTGTTGTCCCTGTTGAAGGATATACCACATTAGGGGTTTCGCGACGATGCGCTAAAGAACTCTTGTTATTTTATGTAAATGAGCATGGGTTGTTGAAAATGTAATTTGAACGTGTTTGTTATTTGAAGGGGAAGGAGTACATGAGGCATGGGGATTTGAAGTTGATTCAAGAGACGGTGGACTGGATTTTGAATGCGGAACGGTTCGAGTCTGGAAATGTACGGTCGTCGGTTGGATCAAAGGAAGACAAACTTGTGCATTGGTGTCACGGAGCTCCTGGAGCTATTTTCCTATTCCTGGAAGCAGGGAACGTAATTTCCAAATTCCAACCCGCCTTATCCATTTCATCCACTCACCCAGATCAATTTATTTATCCCACCACATCTCCAACACTCTTTGACTATGAGAACCTATCTGGATTATGGGTTTAAAGTAAAGATGAGTGGATTTACCTTCATAGGTTTATGGAGAGGAGAGATACGTTGAAGCGGCTTTGGCCTGTGGAGAATTGGTTTGGAGCCGTGGAATTCTAAAGAAGAGTTACAGTCTTTGTCACGGTGTTGCTGGAAATGCTTATGCCCTCATGGCTCTTTACAAGCAGACCAACGTAAGTCTACCTACCAACGTTTCATGCTCAAATATTCAATTCCAGAATTTCAGACTTTTAAAAATAGATGAGCTGTAGGTGCTTTGGGTACGAGAAAAGTTGCAGAGGGGGTTATACATGCATGCCGTTTGGGTCAGATGAGATCGGACTTTGTTGGGAATGTTGGGATACGTGTTCCTGAGCTGTGAAGAGAGCTTGGGAAATGAACCTGAGTGGAATGTGTTTTTTTTTTGCAGGATGAGATGTGGTTGCGAAGAAGTATTCGGTTTTGTGAATGGTGTTTTTGGTGGGGAAGGGAAGTTAGTCGGGAACCGGATCGACCGAATTCTCTGTTTGAAGGTCTCGCTGGAACAGTGTACATGATACAGGATTTCTTAGCATTTCTTGACGGAACGGAAGGTCAACATCAACCCTCTTTCCCGGCTTTTGAACTTCGTTAAGGCCACACGACACGTCAGTACAACTTATTCCACATTCACAGTACATCTTTAATTTACTCCTGTACATATTCTTTTATCAAAACAAGAAATAATTAGTTTTGTATGCTTCAAATAAAGACAAGACACAATATTTCGAAGACATAGGTATATGGTGTGTTGTGCTTGTTTGTTTGCCAATCTCATTTTGAGAAAAAGAGCAACTTAGTACATACAACCGTAGCAGGCACACAGCAAACAAATGACTTCAAACGAAATTAATATGTAGAGATTCTAGAGATATATTTTTATTCCTATACTAACTTAAAAATTTCACATACTATAAGCAATAGAGCATGTTTAACTTCAAAAGAGCAATCAGAGCCGATTGGAGATCTGTAAAGTATATAAAGTAGCTGATTATGTAAAGAATGTGAGCAAATTAAAATTAGGATCAATCCTCAGTTTGATGATGTGAAAATGTGATTGAAAGTTTGAAAGGAAATGATTTGATTGATAAGGATTGAATCTCTTTCAATTGGAATGAAGAGTTCATTAAAGTTTCTGAGAGTTCTTATTTTTGCCTTGTGTTGTCTCGTTCCGCGAATAGATCGTAGGAATAGACATTGACTAAAATAAAATAATAACAAATCATGATGCATCGAATATTTGACACCATTCAACGACAATTCTGCAATTTTCGTTAAATAATCATACTACTACAATTAATTTATTGTCGGGATTGGGATCTGTATTATTCTCCACTTTGATTTTTTCCAATAACGCCCAGGGAGTTTTGATAATCAAGAGGAGAAACCCCTTTATGTGAACACCTTGTCTGTCTGTCCGCCTGTTTTCCCAATAACTTACAAACGGCTGAAAGTTTCCGGATTTTATGGGCTTACGCTCGATTAGAAAATTGAATTAGTTGGTCAAACCCCCTGACCAAAATAAAAACTACATATATACGAAACGACTCTAGGCGTCAGTAACGATTCATACGGTGGATAAATATTAAAAATGTGTCGTTTTTGTTTCAGCCGTTCCTTTTCGGTTTACTGTTAGTTTTATGTGACAGATATTTCAAGTTCCAAGGAATTGTTCTCTATAGGAAATGGCAACTTCTAGGATAGTTTTGACTTTCTAGGGAAAGGGTGCATCGTGTTTCGGGGAATTCTATTTGCTATATGATTCTAGTCCCGTCTAAAGCTCCTTCTCTACAGACATTAACAGTCGGGGAGTTGTTGCTTGAGTTTCTGGAAATTCGGTTCCATCCAGACTCTATTTCTAGATGCAAGTGTGGATTTAGTTTAGTAGGATAGTTGGATAGGACTGGAAGAAGTTCCATTCTTCCAACCATCGATCCATCCAGCAATCCAGCCTAGAATCAAAGAGATAAGCCCCCAATCCTCCGACATCCACCTCCTTACTTTATCCAATTCAAGTACCTATAACTTCATCATTCTACACCTAAGCATATAGTAATGAATGACATGTTCTGGAAAAAATAGGCCCATTTGACGTCAGAAGAAATTGGAATAATAAATCTCATATCCGCTTTTGCATATAAGAGCGCAGAATTCTCAGATTTTGATCGATATGACTTCTTTGAACTTCAACTGACACTTATTACCTTTGGCACACTGTCCCATTTTCGATCATATTTTTCAATTTGTTTCCTAACTATCGTAGTGCTCCTAACCCTAACATAGAAGCTATTTCTTTGATACGAAATTATTAAGATGGATTTGTGTTGAATTTGGAGGGGCATGCGCAAAAGGAGAACTGTCATGGCGTCTTCTTTTCATGTGTCGTTTGGTCAAAAACTCGACTCGATGTGTCGATTTGCATACACAAAGCGTTTGATGTATAATCTGGTCAAGCTGTAATGCTAACCCTCATTTTATTCCACAAATCCTCAAACAATAGCCCCTTCTTAAAGTCCCTCCCAGGCTGGCAATTTTTTTCCTGATTTTTTTCTGTATTTCTGTTGTTTTCTGCTGTTGCAGGTATTATATTTTGCGTTTCCATTGTTTGCAAATTTTTTAACATGGTCAGCGTCATACTTGATCTGCTTTTTTTCTAGTCTTTTAACGATAACTCTTTATGAATTACCAAATTAAACCTGGAAAACATCCCTCGTAAATAATTTAGACAGGGGATGGATTTGTCGGATTTGTTTGGTTTATATGATGAATCCTTAAAATCCCAACCTCCAGTGTCGGTAATCAAATGGAATTGCTTGTACAAATGCTTGATAATGAGATGGAAAGTACGAATTTCGTATCCGGAAAAAATAAGCCATCCAAAGGGGATATGAAGGTCTTGAAGGTCAGAGCAACTGATCCGGATTAAGTGCAGACACGTTTATTCCAGGTCAAGGACAAAGGATGGGATATTTGATTTCATTTGATTATTTTGATTAATTCTTTATTAAACTGTCGTAACGAAATTAGCAAAACGGGCCTCTCCCGGGGACAATACAGAAAAAAAGATAGGTTAAAATGACAAACATCTAGAATTTGGGACTACAAAGAGTATTTAAAATCCCCGTTCATGTCCTTACTATTTAATAGGGATTTATGTAAATGGGGGTCTGGAATCGGTTGTGGCTAATTGGGATATTTGGATGGTGGAGTGGTGGAGGTAAGTGTGATTTTGGGATGGATGATAAATGACAATAAACCGTCCAACGTTGTACTCATGTATCGTAGATGTGACGTTTTTATACACATTGAAACTGTTTTTGAACAAGTTCAGTAAAAACTGTGTTTGAAATGTTTAGAATACATGAAATATCCATTTGCCCCAACCATAGAGCAAAATTACACACGTCATTCGAAAGCACTTGATCATAGCTTTCGAATGATGTTTCACACATATGTTTGTAATTTGACCTATTTGACCCTCTTCCACAGGTCACATGGTGACAACACCCTCAAATCCTAAACACCATTGAATAGCCCTTGACAATACCTTGATAATACAAAGTTGAACAGTTTTCGAGTTATGGTGTTTACCGACGGAAAACCAGACCATTCGCATTATTTATCCACGATACATAATAAATTAGTAAGTAGCGAACAATTATTTAATCTTACTTTTCTAGTTTCTGCACTTACATTTATTACTCGTAGTAATTTACAAATATAATCAATAAATTCATTTACAAATAACAAGAAAATATTTCATTCTAGTGTTACTGCAATTGCATTTCCCACTCTAATACTATGTTGTAGAAAATTATACAGATAATTAATAATTTCATTTGCGATTATAAGAAAATATCTAATCTTAAAGCAATACTGCACGTGCATTTCCAACTCTAATACTATCTTGTACAAAATTATACAAACAGCTAATATATTAAGTTACAAATAGCCAAGAAAATATTTAATCTTTTGGCCAAACAATACATATTGGTTTGTGGTAACTGTAGTACGACTCATATAACCACCCTTCTACTTTTAAACAATTCGAGAAACAACAATCAATGTGACTTCCTCCGTCAGTCGTAGGAGATTTGATGTCAATTAGAGTTCGCATTTTGAAATTATCAAATAATTCTACTATTACTTTCCCTTCCGGTCTCTGAAGGTCAATATTAATGTCCCCAAATACTAAAATGTCACCACTTTTCTGATTGAGAATGTCGGTCAGATGTTCTCTAAATCGAGACACGGAGAAGCCAGGGGATTTGTAAACCATGATAGTATTAACTCCAGAAATAAAGATTGATACAAAAATACAATGTCGTACCTAAAAAGTACTGGGTTACGTTTGGGACGGAAATATCATGCACGTGCAGTTTTTTTAGTACTATTGCGCCTTCGGAATTACGACTGTTTCGGCAATTACTTCTACTTATACATTCAAAATTAGGAACATTAAATGTATCTATCTGCAGAAGATGCGGTTCCACCAATGCGACAAAATTACTAGACATACAACATTTATCAGCAATAAAATCTTGAAAATGCAAGGTAAAACCTTCAACATTGTGGAAATAAATTTTCTCAAATGTATCATCAAAATCTTGTAAAAATCTTATTGAAAATTCAAAAGGAATGCTACGGAGACGTTCCATTTCAAGAGAAACCACATCATTATTTGAAGGCTTAGCTGGTGGCTCAAACTTCCCTTCAATAAATAACCCTTTCAAGGAGGTCACTCGGCTACAGGCAACGTATAGATTCTCACGAGTTAACTTGCGTTCCTTCTTCCCTTTAGCCTGCGATATTACTTTAACGACGATGTTAACCATCGACGATCCTTGAGATTTAGCAATCGTCATACCGTTGCACGCAATCAAAGGAATTTGTTTTCGCCAGATCTGCAAGCCTCCGTGCCGATTAGTTTTACTCAGATTCCTTTTCACATGGCCTATTGGCACCCATTCTGTATTACTTCCCTTCCTTATTTTCTTAGTTTCAATTCCAATAAGAGGGTTTCTGAAATCCATCCAGGCAAATAAAGGAAGGCGAACATTCGCATTTGTCAATCCATAGTCAATTTTCTTCAAAGCTCCGGTGGATCCGTTGAATAGTCCATCCTCAACGTTAACGTTAGTCGATACAAAGTATTCTGCACCAACCTGAAATCAAACATTCTTTTACTGCAAGTGCATTATAATATTATATTAATAGTAATGTTAATATTACTTCAGGATCAATAATTTAACTAGTTTAAATCACAACATACGATAAAATGTTAGAATCAATCAATGTGTAACTGCACGGACAAAAAAAGCATCGTACCTTAAGATACGTTTGATAAGGTAGTCCATCGTTCTGCTGCCTGTCAAATGTCTTCGCTAATAATTTTAAAGCTTCCTTCTTATCTTTGTCTCCACTCCCTTCAATAACGTCGTAGGCTTTGGCCATTGCCCCTTCTCCTTCCAACATGGAATGCACAAGTTCGTTGAATTCTTCGCATTCGGAATTGGTTTGGAAGAGATGAATAGCATTTTCCGGTGGCTGAAGATTTTCGTTTATTTCTCTTGTTTTTATTAAAGAGATGTCTTCTTCGTCCATTACGCCTTCTGACATATTATTTAGGGCTTTACAGAACTCTAGATCCCCCTTTTGCCGCATTACTTCATCCAGCTCGTACAGTCCGAATTTCAGCCAAAGATTATTCCCGACCAACTCGCCCAAAGGAATGTGACGTGGTGGTCTGAACACGAATGATCCACAAATTGGAGCCAGTTGCCTCATATGTCCTACAACAAGAACGGACTTGCCACCAAAATCTTCAGTAGTGCCGAATATTTGTCGCAGTCTCTGGTCAATATCGTATAACTGTCTTACGCTAACCATGGAAATTTCATCAATTATAAATAACTTGGTTTTTTCCAATTTAACACGCAATGAATTTACTGCCCCTTCTTCGAGGTCGCAAAGACGTCCTCCGTACTGAGTAGGTGGGAGCTTGAAGGTGCTGTGCAATGTCATCCCGAAAACATTAAAAGCGGCTTTCCCGGTTGGAGCTGATACAAGAACGCATAACTGCTCAGGATTAGTTGACGGGAATTTAAGGCAATATCGCATAAAACTTTGAACAGTTGCCGTAATGACGTGGCTTTTTCCTACGCCAGCGCCTCCACTCAAAAATGTGTAAAACGGCAATTGATTAGATTTTAACAAATGAAGATTATGTAAAACAAATCTTCTCTGCTTCTCATTCAAGTTCCTCATTAGATTATTGTAGTTATCCAGATCTATGAGTTTTGGTGGCAGAAACGATTGTACTTTAGAAGATTTATAAAACACCTCATCGGATGTTTCGTTTTCATTCTGCTCATCTGTTATTATATCAAGGTCATCGTCAAGAAGTGGGCTGTTTTCGTCATCGTTGAACTCCTCCGAATCAACTTCGTTTAGTAGAGCGGAGAGTATTCGATCGTCAATATCTGCGTTGTATATAAACGGTTTTGAGTTTTCAACTATTTCTGCATAATGGTGATTGAACCGGTTAATTACATCTACTGTCAAAAGTTCTGCATCTTCATCCCGCCAAGGCACAAATAACATCAATTGCTCTCTACAATAGTTGTCCAAATCTTCATTCTTTCTGTAATGGCGATATCGAATGACTTTATAAATTCCTCTTTTTCGAACAGTGTAAACTACCATCAAGCAATTTAAATCGAGCAGGTTTTCTCCTTTCTGTCGCTGATTCTGCTATCTCCTCTTCAAAATTATTTTTATCTGCACGTGCATTACCATCGTCTGATTCTGACGTGCTGGTCGATACGGATTTTGAATATTCAAATTTGGACGCAAATTCCGCTAAACTGATATCTTTTAACTCGTCAGGGCGCAATACATAATGATCAATAAGACCCTTGCAGCAAATATCTTGACAGTCTTCGGCGAGTTCTTGCAGTTCTTTCTGAGGTTTCAACATTGACACCCTTTCTCCAGGAGGAGCAGTATTGACAAAAACATCCTGTCTGCTGCAACTTGTATTTGGAATGCCAAGTAAAAATGCAGTAGCCTCTTGGGCAGAAATTTCAGATCCATTAATCAAAACTTTTGCAAATTGACTTAGTTGCTCCCGTGCATTAAGTCGACCTTTTTTAACCTTCTGTGTTAGAACCTGAAGAAGTTTTGACACTCCACCTTCTCCTTTCAAAATTTATCCCACGCAATATTTGGCACAGGCATACGTGTCAACGATGAATTGCATATCCATGTTTGCACTCCAAGCTTCAAGCAGTTTTTGGTTGTAGGCGTTAACGTAGACAGCATTCGTTGATCGTTTTAGAAAGACGGTAACTCGCTTGATGGATGATCGCAGAGCTAAAATATAATCCCCATAGGACAAATCCAACTCTTCTAAAAAAATTCCAAAGTCCACGACCTCCTGAAAGTTTCGAGGTATCTTGTCCAAAACTGATTTGATTTTTTTGTAATTAGCTTCCGCATTTTTCTTGATCAATACATCAAAATTTTTTTGCAAGGGCGTAAGAATTCTTGTGACATCTAGTGGTGGTTTTGGAAATCCAAATCGACATTGCTTGCTTCGTTTTTTGCAAGTATGAGAATGTTTATGAATTTGATAGCCAATTATGTCAGCCATTGCTCCTTCTTCACAGCGCTCAGATGTTATGAATTCATCGATAAACTCGACACAATGCCGTACAGAATCGTCATCATCTGTAAAGAAACCAATGCTTTTAAACAATTACTGCACGTGCAAAAATAAAAATTAAATTAAACCCGATTACCTTCATTAAACGTAGGAGCATTTTTGACCCAGTACAACCCATGGCTATGGGGAGATCCACGCATCTGAAATTCTAAACGGGTAAAATAGTCCTCTAATTCATACGGAAAGAAGACTCCATTCTTTTTCTTCAGAATATGCTTGCTCAGAGCACGAAACCGATGATCAAAGTGACGCATACAGGTAACAGGATCACTCCTTATAAGTTCAGCAAGTTCTTCAAAGGGTAAGTCCGACAAGTCTTCCTCCGATATGTCAGTTTTTCTGACAATTTGATGAAGCATGATAAGAAGTTCTTTCCATTTAGTTTCGGCAGCGGAGAAGGTGATGAAAAACGAAGGTTTTCCTAATTGACGTATCATTGCCATTACTTTCTTCGATTTTTCTTTCCAATATGAAGGTGACGATCTTAAATGCTTGAATACAGTGTATCCATCGTCGCACTCCAACAAATTTCTTAAACTTTCTAACGAACGTGCAGTATTCGCAGTTAGCTGTTGATTGCTAGTTGTTTTCCTGAGGCATATTTGAATAGCTTGTACAACTTTTTCATTATAAGATCTCTTGAAAGCATACAAAATATGCGACGGTAGACAAGCACGCCGGTCATATCTTCTCAATTCCGATTCTGCAATATCAGTATATGTGATACCGTCTTTAAACGTTCTCAACTTGCCCGCATATATGGTTGGAAACGAAAGGACCTCAGCATTTACGTCTCTGTGTAAAGCAATCGGGTAATTATGCTCTGCAGGTGCAATTTTTATTCCCAGAAAATCTGTGGAAGTTTCTTTTTCAGAGTAAATCAAAGTTTCATCGGCCCCATGATTTTGCACCAAGTCTGATTGATCCAACGGATCTAACTCTTCAACATTATTGTCGTCGTTCTCATCTGCAAACAAATATATTCGACTGAATGTACACAAAGTTATGTTTTCTGTATCTTTATTTTACATCAAAATATATTTCATTACCTTCGCTTTCATCGTCTTTATTCGAATTCGTTTGTTCGTTTTCACATACAACTGAAGTTGAATTTAAACATTCAAACTTCAGTGTATCATCTGCAAATAAACAATTCCTTACGTAATTATTTTTATACAATAAACACTTTTAAGGGTTTCATCTCTTTACCAATTTATTAAATTTTTAAAGAAATATGAACATTATTACCATCTTGATATCTTGACCAATCCTCCGACAGAATGACATTTTCAGATATATACGAGTCTGTGGTCATAAGATATTTTGCAGCTTGATACACCTTCAATGGCCGAATAGTTTCAAACATGTACGGGGTTTTATATGTTGCTCTTCGCATCAATTTTACTTGAATTGTAGAACTATCATCAAATTTTCTTGGAAGAACGGCAGCACAAATGTTGAGATCGTTTTCCACATTTACCACGTTCCCACGAAGTACCGACTGCCGTTCACACCCCATCAGCCGTATTTGCATAAATGGGAGACGAATGGCTACCAATCTTTCTTCTAACGGGGACAAATCCTGAAATATATATTATCGAATTACTAAAATGTTGGTTATATTAAACTTTTTCCTGTAATCAACTTTACTTTTAACTTAATTTAGTATTAATTTATGCACGTGCAGAAAATCTTATATTTTACAATTAAACAAATGCTACCTTCAATTCAACAGGTACAACTGGAAAGTCAAATCCGTTCTTTAAGCAGAGTCGTGGTATTCGCCTTTTGTACACTGAAATTTTGCATGTACTACAGAGACGATGTTGTTGTTGATCCACATGCAAAACGACATCAATCATGTCTCGAGAACATCCACGGCTTGCCAACTTCTCCGATGAAGTTTTGGTTGTAGATGTTTCATAAAATAGTCCACCACAGCAGGAACAGATAAATGATGGGGAACACTTTATTTCTTGCCTAAATATCTTGACCAGTTTATCATAATCCGAGGTTTTAGACTCGTTCCTTTTAAGCCGTTTAATTCGCTCTGCATCTCTATCGTTTGAATGGGCACGTTTGTTTTGATGAGCATGTGTGTCAGCAGACTGCTCCTTTTTTCGACGTGCTGGGTCTTTTCTAACCTCTTGACGAGCGCTTTTGTCTGCAGATTTCTCCTTTTTTCGACGCGACGGGTCTTTTCTAACCTCTTGACGAGCGCTATTGTCTGCAGACTGCTCCTTTTTTCGACGCGCTGGGTCCTTTCTAACCTCTTGACGAGCGATTTTGTCTGCAGATTGTTCCGTCTTTCGACGAGCTGGGTCCTTCCTCACCTCTTGGCGAGCGATCGTGTTTGCAGATTGCTCCTTCTTTCGACGAGCTGGGTTCTTCCGTACCTCTTGTCGAGCGCTCGTGTTTGCAGATTGCTCCTTCTTCTGACGAGCTGGATCCTTCCTCACCTCTTGACGAGCGCTTGTGTCTGCTGATTGCTCCGTCGTTCGACGAGTTGCATTCTTTCTAACCTCACGACGAGCAGTTGTGTTTGCAGATTGCTCTTCTATGTTACGGACTGGGTCCAATCTGACTGCACGACGGGCAGATGTATCCGCAGACTGCTCCTCAAGTCTATAAAGCGGATCTGATCTCGCTTCACGATTAGCGATTTTAATACTCGTTTTTCTTTGAGTGTAGGATTGTTTCTTTAATTTCGGCATAATGATGCAGAAAAATAAACTATATTCCTATGTATTTCAAATAAACTTCGCCTTAAAATAACAAAATTCACAAACATTAGTACCGAAAAGCAAATATCATTGCATACATACAACCATCTCTAAACAACTAATAGAAACTCACTCCTTAAGTGACGAGTGAAGAAGGACTCGCTTCGAGAGAGTATTTTTAAATGCACGTTCACCGTTCACGTTCCTAAAATAAAAATTTTAATAAGAATTTGAATTTGCAAAAATGCTGTTATCAATCCTTGCTGTCCCCTTTAACTTGTATAAATGCAATGCACTAATTTGTATAAATACACGCGTACCGATGAGTGATGGATGGCTGCGATGGAACTATTCAATCCACGTTCAGTTTTTTCACGACTGTGTAAACGAATAGTGATGGGTGGTAGCGCCGGAACTTTTGTCACTGCACGTGTGTTTTCAATATCGTCTCTATCTCGTAACAGAAGCGCCGGATACTAAAATTGAAAAAAATAATTATTACGATTCACTTTTAACGTCAACAGAACAACCAAGACCAAAACGTTGAGAATAGGCACATACTCTTATCATATGGCGTAGTTGCGATGGTAAACGCCCCTTTGATAATACACTTACCTCTTTACGAAGAATGAAGGGTGCTAGCGCAGGAAATGTTGTAACTGCACGTGCAGTTAATACCATACAAGGAGTGAAGGGGCCAGCGCCGGAAATGTTGCACGTGCAGTTAATACCATACGAGGAGTGAAGGGGCCAGCGCCGGAAATGTTGTGACTTCACGTTCAGTTAATAACGTGTACACGACGAGTGAAGGGTGGCAGGCCCGGACTGTATTCTATGCACGTTCAGTTACTTCAGTCCTAAAATTAAAAAAATGCATAATTAGTTTTAGAAATGCATGATCAGCACGATGACAATACGCAGGTAACCTATGACTTGGTTGCCATAGCAACCAAGTGTCACATGACCCATATACATTACACACTTACAGTGTACACGACGAGTGAAGGGGGGCAGCGCCGGAACTGTATTCTCTGCACGTTCAGTTTTTTCAGTCCTAAAATTGAAAAAAAATGCATAATCAGTATTTGAAATGCATAATGAGCACGGTGATAATACGCAGGTAACCCATTTGCCATAGCAACCAAGTGTCACATGACCCTAACACATTACACACTTGCCGTGAACACGAGTGAAGGGTGGCAGGCTCGGACCGTATTCTATGCACGTTCAGTTATTTCAGTCCTGAAATTGAATACAAATGAGTAATTGTGTTTGAAATGCATGATCAGAACGGTGAAAATACGCAGATAACCAATGACTTGGTTGCCTCATTTGCACTTACCTCTATACGGAGGGTGAAGGGTGCAAGCGGCGTTTAGGTCCTTTACCTGTGAAATTTCAAAAAGTCATAATTTGTATTATGAGTAATGCAACGATCAATATCTGTCATCTTCCAACGTAACAATACACACTTACTATCTAAACAGCGAGTGATGTGTGGTAGCGCTGGAATTGTATTCAGTGCATGTGAAGTAGATTCACTAACGTCTAAACGACCGGTGATGAGCGCTGGTGCCAGAACTGTATTCGCAACCGTTGAACCGACGTATGAGGGATTGCAGCGTCTGAAATATATTCAATGCACGTTTAGGTCATTCGCCTGTGAAATTTCAAAAAGTCACAATTTGTATAATTATTAATGCAATGATCAATGTCTGTAACCCTTTCCAACATAACAATGCACACTTACCGTCTAAACGACGATTGATGGGAGGCAGCGCTGAAACTATTCAATGCACGTGCAGTCGATTCACTATTGTCTATGCAACAAATGGTGGGTGGTGGCGCCGGAACTATATTCACTACCGCTGAAACGACGATAGGTGGCAGCACTGAAACTTCACTTAATGCACGTGCAGTCAGTTCACTATCATACAAACAACCCGTGATTGGTTGTGGCGCCGAAACTATATTCACTGAACTTAACGACAAATTAGTCGTGACAGCACTATATCCGAATTCACAGCAGGTTTAGTTTAGTCAATACTGTCTAAACGACGAGTGCTGAATTTCACACTACACGATAAGTCTATTCACTTCTAAAAATTAAACAAAATTTTTAATTGCTTTAAAAATTAACGTAAGTATTGTGCTGTGCAACTTCTTCCAGCTTCTTTTGTGCAGTCTTGTTGTTGTTTTTAAATTTCAGGCAAGCCGAAGTATCATGCAAGCTAAAGCATCATGCAAACCTAAGTACCCTACCGCCGTGCACCTACATTGAAGGATAAACCCCTAATGAAACCTCTTCCGTTCAGGCCCATTTTAACCGGGTTGCAGCAAGTGGCTGAACACTCGCAAGGACATCCCAGGGCGTGCTACCGGGTTCAAGAGGATCGCAGAGTCTTGAATTTAGTCTAGAAAATTAGTCAGTTTACTGGCACTGAATCTTAAAAACAAAAACTTAATTAATTACTAGTTAATTTGCTTCACTGACTAATTTTCTCAGACAAACTCGTGAAATGTAGGGCTTTCCAACCAACCAACCGAGCCCTACACCCGAGACCCGTTGTATTTCTTGATCCCCGGTTGGATTGTTGGTAACGAAACAGGCCCAACAACCCACACGATCCACCGCGGAAGGCGCGTCGGTAAGCCTACCAACGCATGGATTTTAAAGAAGAGGAACCAGGATGCTACGTCCTTGGTCTTACCTCGGGCACTTATGAGGAACCAGGATGCTACGTCCTTGGTCTTACCTCGGGCACTTATGAGGAACCAGGATGCTACGTCCTTGGTCTTACCTCGGGCACTTATGAGGAACCAGGATGCTACGTCCTTGGTCTTATTTCTGAACCCTAGAGCATTTAGTGCTCAAACGTGTGACTAGTGCTAGCAGCAGAAATACAGTCACTTCGCATAGTCTATTCACTCCTAAAATAAAAAAAGATCAAAATTAATATTGAATTTTAACACTAACAGAACAACCAAAATCAACACGTTGGCAATAAGCAACCAACCTGTCATATGAATTGATTGATAAGCCGTTGCACAATACACATACCGACTAAATAACGACGATGACAATTGATAGGAGCAAGCGCCCAAAGGGTATCACTGCACGTTCAATGTTTATGTTTTGACTACCGTCTAAATGATGAGTGAAAGGGACAGGCGCCGGAAGTGTTGTCAATGCAAGTTCAGTTATTTCAGTCCTAAAATTTCAAAAAATGCATAATTAGTTTTAGAAATGCATGATCAGCAGGATGACAATACGCAGGTAACCTATGATTTGGTTGCTATAGCAACCAAGTGTCACATGATCCATATACATTACACACTTACCGTGTACACGACGAGTGAAGGGGGACAGCGCCGGAACTGTATTCTCTGCACGTTCAGTTATTTCAGTCCTAAAATTGAAAACATGCATCATTAGTATTTGAAATGCATTATAAGCACGATGACAATACGCAGGTAACCAATTTGCCATAGCAACAAAGTGTCACATGACCCATATACATTACACACTTGCCGTAAACACGAGTGAAGGGTGGCAGCGCCGGAACTGTATTCTCTGCACGTTCAGTTATTTCAGTCCTAAAATTTAATAAAATGCAAAATTATTTTAAGAAAGGCATGATCAGCACGATGACAATACGCAGGTAACCTATGACAAGTGTCATATGACCCATATACATTACACACTTACCGTGTACACGACGAGTGAAAGGGGGCACTGCCGAAACTGTATTCTCTGCACGTTCAGTTATTTCAGTCCTAAAATTAAAAAAAAAATGCAAAATTATTTTAAGAAATGCATGATCAGCACGATGACAATACGCAGGTAACCTATGACAAGTGTCATATGACCCATATACATTACACACTTACCTTGTACACGACGAGTGAAAGGGGGCACTGCCGAAACTGTATTCTCTGCACGTTCAGTTTTTTCAGTCCTAAAATTAAAAAAAATGCATAATTAGTATTTGAAATGCATAATAAGCACGGTGACAATACGCAGGTAACCCATTTGCCAAAGCAACTAAGTGTCAAATGACCCATACACATTACACACTTGCCGTGAACACGAGTGAAGGGTGGCAGCGCCGGCAGTATTCTCTGCACGTTCAGTTATTTCAGTCCTGAAATTAAAAACAAATGCATAATTGGTATTTGAATTGCATGATCAGCACGATAACAATACGCAGGTAACCTATGACTTGGTTGCCATAGCAACCAAGTGTCACATGACCCTTAAACATTACATACTTACCGTGTACAAGAAGAGTGAAGGAGGCAGCGCCGGAACTTTATTTTCTGCACGTTCAGTTATTTCAGTCCAAAAATTGAAAAAAAATTCATAATTATTGTTAGAAATGCATGATCAGCACGATGACAATGCGCAGGTAACCCATGACTTGATTGCCATAGCAACCAAGTGTCACTTGACCCTTAAACATTACGCACTTACCGTCTACACGAAGAGTGAAAGGGGGCAGCGTCGGAACTATTATCTGCACGTTCAGTTCTAAAATATTAAAAAATAAATTACTGCACGTGTATCAATTTAAAGTTAGGTCAGCTCACACACAAACATACAATCAAATTTAAAATATTGTCACAATGTTGAATGTAACTAATGCTTCACTTACTTTCTGTAAATCAGAAATGCTGAAAAGAGAGCTGAAGGTGGGTTCACTGCATGTACAGATGGTTTTAATTACAATATAAAGGTTGTAATTTAAATGAAACGAATAAATTTCGGAATTCTACACTTGCTCTTTCATTCGTTCTACGCATTTACAAAATGAAGAATGACGTTTTCGACAAGCTAAGTAGTGTAGACGGAATTAACGTCGATAGATGGCGTGCAAAGCGGAACAATGGGAGAAGGACAAGTTTTCTCATTGCACGTTCCGCTAGTCCGCTGTATGTATCACATCAAATCACACGAAATTTAACAATATCTCTAGCAGAAAAGGGAGAGATCGTACGTTCATTGCATCATTGAATAGCACTTTAAGATGGCTTTGGATTGATGTATTATGCATGGGGGTCAAAAAGCGACCTATAAAATGATTAAATCAAAATATCAAATTGCCCCAACGATAGAGCAAAAGCTGCATACGTCATTCGAAAGCTCTTGATCATAGCTTTCGAATGATGTATCACACATCTATATTTGTAATATGACTTCTTTGACCCCTCCCCACCGGTCAGGGGGTTACCCCACCCCCAAATCATATACACCACTGAATAGCTCTTGATAATACCTTTCCATCGATGTATCACACATGGGGGATTGCTATTTAAAAAAACGTTGACCTTTGACATTTCGCCTCTTAACCTTTGACCTACAGGGCCCCTAATCGAACTTGACCTCCGTTTAAATGTCCCAAATAGATAACCGAAAGAAAAATTCCAAAAAGTTAAGCCGTTCTCGAGTTATCGTGTTTACAGACGGACGGACGGACGGACAGACAGACAGACAGACACCGAGGCATAAACATTATGTATCTACGATACATAATAAACCGTCCAACGTTGTAGAAATGTATCGTAGATGTGACGTTTTATAACGTTTTATGCACATCGAAACTGTTTTTGAACATGTTAAACGTGAAAACTGTGTTTTGAAATGTTCAAAATACATAAATTATTGAAAATCTCACATTGCCTCAATCATTGAGTAAATTTACATACGTTTTTCCAAAGCACTTGTTCATAGCTTTGGAATGGCGTATCACACATATATGTTTGTGGTTTGACCTCTTTGACCACTCCCCACTGGTCAAAGGGTGACCCCACCCCCAAATTTATATGCACTATTGAATAGCCATTGACAATAGCTTTCCATCGATGTATCACACATGGGGTGTTAGTATTTGAAAAAATCTTGACCTTTGACCTTATCCCTTTGACCTTTGACCTACATGGCCCCCGAACGAACTTGACCTCCGCTTAAACGTCCTTAATAAGTTCCCGAAAGAAAATTTTTAAAATATTGAGCCGTTCGCCCGTAATCGTGCTCACGGACGGACAGACAGACAGACGGACAGACAGACAGACAGACAGACAGACAGACGGACACCAGGTCATTCGCATAATGTATCTACGATACATAATAATCTGTTGTTGTTGGTGTAGGTGATGGGTGGAGAAAGTGGAGAAATCGGATGCGGTACGGCTGGAGTCATTGGATGCACAGACTCCCACCCAACCAAACCTCTCTCTCCCACTATTCTACATTTATCATTCATTATCTTTCCTCTTAAATATTATCATTGCTCCCCCTATTTAATATACTTACTCAACTAACTACTCATTATTTAACTACTTCAATTACCTCCAATTAACTGACTCACTTACTCTAATCAAGTTCAAGGAGGAGGAGTCAAAAAAGTAGAAACAGCTGTACAGATCTAACTCAACCTCACTCTCTCAGTCTAACTTTAGGTCTCGATCCAGTCTCCCATCCCAATTAATTAAACTATGATTCGGATCATTCCTACAATATATTGTCACTGCTCCAGTATTATGTAACTCAATTCCTGTCAATAAGTCTCAAGCTGTGACAAATCACCGATGGTGAACAAGGGGAGCTGCTCCACTCACTCGACCTTCAGTATCTCTTCAACTCCTCATTCCATATTGACTATAATCCAAATAAAACATAAAATGTGACTCTTTATAGAAATTGTGGAATTGACGTTGGTGCTTTCTTTTATTTCCCCGTTTAATTCATTACTTTCAATTGAGTTGACACTCCGTCCTTCTCATCACTGTCAAGTTGTCCTTGTTCGGGGACTGGTGCTTTTGTTTATAAACAACACGAGGGTCAAGGTCATGATTTCTCACTCAACAGCATAAGAAAAGAAATTGGGATCTCATCATTCTCCACTTTTTTTCTCCATTTTAATATTTTTTTTTTAAAAACCTCTTCAAAGGAATCAAGACTGACTTCATCAACTATATCCATTCCTGTTCTTGTTCTTGTCACGGGATACAAAACGCCAACCTCTGTCAAAAATAAAATCTATTCCATATCACATATCATTCACATTCAATTTCTTCATTTCAATCTTGATGTTTAATCATATGTGTATTAAAGTTAAAATAGTTGGGGATATATAATTGGAGGATCAGTCAAAATCGGGGCATATATTATTAAATTGTGAAAGAATAGGAAATGTCATGGAGAAATGTTAAATGAAATTGTTGAAGAGTCTGGATATTTGTAAGTGTGGGTGGACCCATGTTCGGGAGAGTAATTCAAAATAAGGATTTGTGAGGATGGCAGATTTCAATTCCAACCTCAATTCCTCCACGAGTAAGTCTTATTAGTATTTAGTATACACTACTACCATTACATATATTCAGGTCAATTTTTTAAATCTAGACATATTATATACCATTTTGTGGCAAATTTGACGTAGAATCCGAATCTGCAATAAAAAGTGATGTGTCAACGAGTCGTTTTTTAGATAAACCCCGAAAACCGGGTAAAAATCGGATTTTTTCGGATTTTCTTTATTTTTAGGTCTTTCATGATTCTATATGTGGGTAAAATGATGCAAATTGTTGTTAACAATTTAAATATGAGTTTATATCACTAACTAGATTGTCATATCTCAGAAGCGTTCGTGAGATATGTGCCAAAAACTAACCCAAAAAACGGTTAAAAATCAGTTTTGTACGAGTTTTTCACAATTTAAGGTATTTTACATGTTGATTGTTGCAACATTCGATTGTTGTTCACTTTTATTAATTTTTGTCCCCTATGCTGGACAGTATAGCATTTGACACCCCACTTTCCTGCGCCAAAATCTCAAGAAAACAGTTGATCCAGGTTAAGAAGGTAGTTAGGGGTAGGATACCGAGTTATGGTAGACGTTGGATACCGAGCTATGCGAGGTAGATAGGTGTAGGATACCGAGTTATGCGAGGTAAATAGGGGTAGGTAAGGGTAGGATACCGAGCTATGCGAGGTAGGTAGGGGTAGGATACCGAGTTATGCGAGGTAGTTAGGGGTAGGATACCGAGCTATGCGAGGTAGGTAGGGGTAGGATACCGAGTTATGCGAGGTAGGTAGGGGTAGGATACCGAGTTATGCGAGGTAGGTAGGGGTAGGATACCGAGTTATGCGAGGTAGGTAGGGGTAGGATACCGAGTTATGCGAGGTAGTTAGGGGTAGGATACCGAGCTATGCGAGGTAGGTAGGGTAGGTAGGGGTAGGTAGGGGTAGGATACCGAGCTATGCGATGTAGGTAGACGTAGATAAGGGTAGGATACCGAGCTATGCGAGGTAGATAGGGGTAGGATACCGAGCTATGCGAGGTAGATAGGGGTAGGATACCGAGCTATGCGAGGTAGTTAGAGGAGCTAAGCGAGGTAGTTAGAGGTAGGATACCGAGCTATGCGAGGTAGGTAGGGGTAGGATACCGAGCTATCCGAGGTAGGTAGGGAAAGGTATCTGAACTTATGAATCGGATTGTATCGTTGCTAAGCCTCCGGCAAAACTAAAGGGCCCCTGCCCAACTTTTCGTGGCCTCCTCACCAGTCTTGTTTTATCAACTTTCCTAATTTGTAATTAGGTATATGAAATGTTGAAATCTGACAAGGGAACATTCCCAACGGTACCACCACGAGGTTTAAAAATATCGTGGGTTTACAGTTTGGAGTGTTCCCTTGTCAGTTAAAAAGAGACTTAAATTCGAGAGTCGAGAGCGAGTAAAATGCCGCAATGGAAGTTGGGGTTAGAGGATGTCTCTTTTTAATGTACTTTTCTCGGTACCTAAAAACTGCCGTAGAAGGGAATTTCGAATCAGATACCAATATTTTTTCATATGAAATAGTAGCATTTACGAATGGATTTCTCATCAGTTCTTATGATCATTCCCAAACGGGCAAAGAAATCTGGAAATCTGTCCCGAAAAAACCCGTTCGGGTTTTCAGTCGTGGAAATCATCTCTATAGGTTTCATATTTTAATTCGCATGGGACATGTGCACTATAACATATGTCTGGCATATGAAAGGCTGATTGACGTAGACAAAGACATGTATGTGTCATTTAATGAAATAGGGTTCTAGGAAAGAAACGGTGGTGGTTCTTGGTTGGCGGAATATGATTATGAAAGAGGATGAGGAGTGAGGATTTGCATTAATTTGACTAATTATTTCATTGAAATTCATGAGGATTCTGAAGTGAAGTTCCAAATGTTGGGATCTCGAATTCATTATCAATTTAAAACTTTTAGCTCATAAATATTAATGGGGCCAGTTTTGAAGGTTCTTGGAATCATATTTTATATTCCATTCCTTGGCTTGTAATGTTCCATATTTTGTGGAGTGAAAGTAATAATATTTGATGGAAATAATCCCTACATCTAATATACACATCCCTTTTCATTGTATTCCAAATTCCAACATGCGTACAGACAAGGGAATAATAATATTATTACAAAATAAAGCATCCATATAATATAATAGGCTGATATTTTGATTTGAGATTGGATTTGGAGAAAGTAGAATAGGATCGGTTGGGCAGCCACCAGAAACGCCAAAAGACACGCATTGACGCATTATGGGGCAGAGAAACATGCCAGAGTACCTTTAAATAACATTTACTTTAAGTCTTTAACTGTTTCCACTTTAAGAGGAACATACTAAATGATTGGGGTGAAATAATGGCACACTTCCAGAAATTCTAACAATTCCACCAAATTATTTGACCATTAAATAAATAATTAACAGCGTTTTAAAGCACATCTCATGACATCTCCCATTCCTCTCTATGGCCAATTGGAAATTGGTTTCAAAACCACCTATTTTTTTCTACCGCATCGTTGAAATACTGTCTTTATTTTCTTATTTGTACACATACAGTGGGTATCACATTGTACTGAATAAATAAATAAATAAATAAATAAATAAATCCCTGATTAATCCCAGCTTCTGTAAGTCAGTAGGGATTCGCCCCTATCTAATCGTTCTCCATATATCCTCAAATCTCATTTTTCCCTCCGAATTCACGGGACGATTTCGAACAGTATACCCTTCCAGAGGAACGGTTAACCATTCCTGGAGAAGGGTATTCCGTGCCTTTTTGGGAACGGCATACAGTTCCTCGGGAACGGATTAGATAAGGGTGAAACCCTACTGTAAGTACATCCGTGCGTTTGTTTAAGTACCAACTTTTTCTTTAGCTCTTATTACTCTTGTACGCATTTTTTAACCCATAATTCCTAAATGGCATTGCCAAAAAATGTGTCGCCGTTACATGAATCGGTATATTAATCAATTATTATGATTGAACAGAGCGTTAGCATGGTCATGAAACTAGGTTAAAGAAAAGTACTGATACTAGATTAATTATGGTCTGATTTAGTAAATGTATGGGACTTAAATGATTAGATAATCGATATAAAAGTTTCTGAGTACTTAAGGGAATGTCAAAACTGCTGACCCGTTGTATCAGGAAAGAGTGATATTATTGTATTTAATTTGATATGTTAGTACTCACATATCAAATTAAATTACTTAATATTATCTACTCCACGCACTAGTACAGCGCAGAAGAGTATATTTTAAAATCTACTAGTAATAAATTCTTCAATAGTCTGAAACTGACTTGTTTAAATCAGATGTCCGTGTATAAATAGTGTAATTAATTTGTGGCGGTTTGTAATTATTTAGAGAATGGTAATGGATATAAGGAAGAAGGGACGATGTTTTCGGATGCAGCCAAGTACAGTTACACGGCCCTGTGTTCGCTGGCGCTGCGTGACCTGTACCTGGATGACCCCCCTCACCAGCCCTTCTCCACGCACCTGATCCACGAGATCCGGACTCACCTGGCACTCCCCACCCACTCCGACCAAGTCATGCTGGCACTGTTCCAGGGGGAAGGAGTCCAATCCGGACAAGTTTACGTCGATCTCGTCAAGCAGGAAGGACATGCTTTCGCTTTCTTCATCGTCAAGGATCTCATCTACCATGCCGTCAGGGCAGGTAACATGCCACAATATTTCCAAACATACCTCACTCTGCTATCTCTAAACTGCCTTAATATTTCGAGATTTTAGCATCTAAACATGAAAACTACTGAAACTTCAAAAAATAATTAAATTCATTGAATACAAATCAACTTGTCCATTTTTGCAGATAAATTACAATTTCTGTAATCCCTTCAGTGACACAGTGTCAATTTAGAAATACTTTCATTCATTAATCGAAAAATAAGGGATCATAAATAGCATTTTAAGCAAGTTCATCATGTCTTTTGAAGGCAATATTATTATAAAAAAACTAAAAACTGCTTCGACCAAAGGAAGTACAAAGACGAGATTTATTTGTTCAAGTATTCTATTAAATTTAGGAATTCAGGAAATCGAAACAAGGGGTAGCTCCATGGATGATAATGAATGTTTCGTAGTTCATCAGTAGTGAACAAGTGTAAATAGATGTTAAATTTGCCAAGGAATGATTTTGTCGGTGTCGGTAGAATTACAAGGATTAAGGACGGGGAGGGATGTTCATTGGCGTGTGAATCCAAGAGCGAGAATAATTAAGTAAATAATTAAATAGTAGTTGAGAGAGAGATGCGTTATGTAAATTCCCAAGTGGATTAGGTAATCTTCTGCCGGTGGAAACAGTAGAGAGGTATCCCTAATCCGTGGGGGTGGGGAGAGTTATTGTGATGGGACTTGGGGACTTATTCCGCAACACTCCACCACCAATGAATTCTGAATACCAGATTTTGTCTCTAGCAAAGCTCTTGTTGTCTTGTTAAGGGCTCAAAACCCGATATGGAAACACTTTGTCTGTCTGTCCGTCTCCCTACTTCTTTCAGTCTAACTTCCGAACGGTTCAAATTTTTTTAAAACGGTTTTCGAAATGGAAACCTGCAGTTTCTTAGGTTTAAACCCATGACCAGAAAAAACTTAAATTAATTATCCAAACACCTTACGTGTAATTAACGACTTTTAAATAACGTATCTTTTTGGTTTCACCCCTTCTTTACATTTCGGTTTTAACGGTTTGCTGCTATTTTACATTTGTACAATTGTACATGGGAAAAGGGTCTATGGAATAATAATGATCTGTTCAAGAGATAAAGTCCGGATGGAAAACAAATGTTTGGGACACAAACCACGAATCTGGAATCCATTTAATTGAATCCTCAGTCTACTTGCTTTTAATTGCATTCATCTAACACCTAATACTACATACACCCTAACAACTCCTCGGAGACCAGCCCAAACTAAACTTTCTCTAGTTTAATGTCCCATTATATCTAGACTTGGCTGTATCGAATTTGTATGTGTAAGGATAAGGACGGCTAGATAATGAGTTGGAAAATCTAATTTTGTAAAATAATACGATTTCTGTGTCTCAATTTTCTTGCTGCCATTTCCAGGAGTTCTGTCGGGTAAATACTGCATGTTCATTTCATGGAAACATGAAACTTACTATCTTTCATTAAAATACTCTTACTTGTATTCCACGCTTAATAATAATAAATCCTACCTTTTTTAACGTTCAGTTCAGATTGGAAATATTTAACTTGTTTAACATACTTCTCTAAATGCAAATGGAACATGCTGGGAAGTAATTGCCTGAATTTGTTATTTCCTGCCGGAATATGTTTTTGTTTTTGTTATTGGAACGTTGACTTGTGAATGACAATAGCTCAGTTTTATTTGATGAGTTTTAGGGAAATGTAATTATTGTCTTGAGTTGTTATTTGTTTTTGGTTGACACAGGGAAGTATGACGCACGGACACGAGCCATGATTCTAGGAGTCGCCAAGTTCCTCAGCATTCGATGCTCACTTGTGGAAATGATGGAAGAGTCGGCCGTCAAATTCCTCACCGAAACAATCGTTCCCAAAACAGAGTATGTCTAACCTATACCTAACCACAATATTTAATTCCTCTGCTCTTTGACTCGCCGGGTAAAATTACTTTCGTCTGTATGTATAACAGCGTATATAGTGACATGTAGCTTGCTACAGAGGACGAAACGAGTTTTACCCGGCGAGTCAAATATCCCAGAGACTTTACCTTTGCAAATCTGTACGCGATGTCATTTACAAATTCATGGAATACGCATTGGAAGATAGCCAGAAATAGATCATTACACTTTTCTCATTACTGATTTTCATTCCGTCAACGATCTAATTCTTTTTTATTCCCAAGAAACTCTAGCCGATCGTTTGTTAAAGGGTGAATCCCATTACTGTGAAGACTGTGTCTGTCCGTTCGTATATGCTCCAACTCTCCAACGGTTGAATCTTAATCTAATTTTTTTTTCGGAAAACCATTTATGACCGTCCAGCGGGAGCTGACAAGGGAACACTCCCAACTGTACAACCCCGATATTTTTTAAACTAGTCGCATTCGAAAGAGAAACAAAAATAATGAAACTTTAACATTGGAACTATCGGTGACTAAAATTGTTCTGACATAGTAAAGTCGGTGGGAAGGTCAAGCAGCGGGCGGTATTTCTGGGATTCCTATAGTAAATCTACATTTGAATTTTGCGGAAAGTCTAATACCGGTGCAATGTTAATTTAGGGGGTCCTCTAATGTTAACTCCCTATCTCCATCGCGACTTTCCACGGAAACGTGGTGAAAATGGGAAAAGTCGACTTTCTCCTCTTTCCCCCCTTCTCGCTCATGCTAGTTTTTCACGTAAAACTCGCAGTCCTTGACCTTCCCACCGACTTTACTAGGTCAAAACGATTTTAGTCACCGATAGTTCCAATGTTAAAGTTTCATTATTTTTGTTTCTCTTTCGAATGAGACTAGTTTAAAAAATATCGGGGTTGTACAGTTGGGAATGTTCCCTCGTGAGTTCGATTGAAGGTTATGTAGGTCAATGTTTAAGGGTGTACGGTCAAAGGTCACAATTTTTTTTAAACAATAACTCAAAAGTTATGATACGATGTTGGAAAGGTACGTTCTAGTGCTATTCGACAATGTATATGCTTTCACTCTATGGCTGGGGTATTGTGAGATTCTTGAGTAAAACGACTCCCATCTGTCATTCAACGACGTGGAATGTCATTTAACGTCTTTTGGTTTCACCCCTCTTTGATGTGCGTTTGCAACGGTCTATTTGTTAAAGATCTTGTTCTGATAATGTAGAGTTCACCATTCCTTTGTTCAACAGTTTAAAATCATTAAATCCTAACAAAATTTCCCTAACAAGACTTGTTAGAGGCAGGATACTTGAAAAAATACTCATACTTTATTAGCGATTTGCATTGTATTTGAAACTGTTCCGTTGTAAGGATTCTATCCAGTTTAGTTGTAATGAATTCATAATGATTTCAGGCAAGAAGTGAAGGAGACACAAAAGAGGCAAAGGAATAGAAAGATTAAGCGATATGCGCTCGTGGGTCTGGCTACTTTAAGTGGTGGTGCAATCTTGGGTCTAACCGGAGGTCTCGCCGCACCATTAATTGGTATGTTTTGTATACAACCTCATTACCTCAACTCTATCCTCTTTAATTTTTAACGAAAATGGATTCAATATTACATGTCTTTGGTTGGTTGGAATTAAGGTGCTGGAGTTGGGAGTTTATTTGGCGGTGCTACAGCCGTGGCCTTGGGAAGTACTGCTGGTTAGTTGTTTACTATTTTCTGGAATTTCAACTCAGATTTTGTACAATTTCCCAGAATCCAATTCCGCCTTCGAAGTTTCGACTCTGAATTTCGATTCTAATTGGGAATCGATTTTTAATATGTCTATGATATGCCTTTGTGAACATTGAATGAAATTAGTGATTGAATTTGATTGCAGGGGCTGCGGTGATTGGATCATTATTCGGAGTAGCTGGTGCGGGTCTTTCGGGCTTCAAAATGCAGAAGAGAGTTGGAGAAGTGGAAGAATTTGAGATTAAGCCGCTTCGTAAAGTCTCCTCCAAGTATGACATATTTACCTTAACTATCCCCGTCTTAATTGCTTTAAACAAATGTGTTCTTATTCAGTATTCGGAGATTTAAATATTTCCGATATGCCGTATTTTCTATTGTTGCGATCAAAATTCCTTAGTATTTATATATAGTTTATTAGTGTCCTCCAAAATGCTGATCCATGATTTTCTTTGAACATATAGGAATCTGCATGTAACGATCGCTGTCTCGGGATGGATAAACGATACATCAATGGAAAAGGGCTTTTGGATTCCTTGGAAGAACCTAAAAATATCACAGGAGCAGTACTGTATCATGTACGAGTCCCAATATCTACTGGAACTTGGCAGGTTTGATTGAATTTAATTTGATTTAACATTTATTAATGTTTGTCAAATCGTTTCAAACTTATTTTATTTTGTTCTCAACAGGGCTTTGGACTATCTTCTGAGTTTTGCAGTTTCGATGGCGGCACAAGAAGCTCTCAAACTAACCATTCTTTCAGGTAATTATATTTTCACCTCAAATCTCATAACATTCCAGTAGTTATAAATACAGCTCATCCTCGCGAAAAGTTCACTAAAAATCTTATACACGTACGCAAACTGGATGGTGAATAATTGTTTTTCCATAAACTGTTTCGTTAATCATTGTGTCTAAAATTTTCGCATTGATTAATCTTTGTCAGGTTTGATAGCAGCAATTGCATGGCCAGCTTCTCTTTTGACCCTAGCCTCTGTAATTGACAATCCGTGGGTAAGGTCTCATCCTAATAATTGTTTTAATTGTAATTATGGTGAATTATAATGGATTATATGGTATTTAGGGCGTGTGTTGTCGGAGATCTGCCCAAATCGGCCGTACTTTGGCAGAGGTTCTAATTTCCCGAAGACATGGTAATCGACCTGTCACTCTTATTGGTCTTTCCTTAGGCGCTCGAGTCGTCTTCTATTGTCTATTGGTAAGTCCACTCTTAGCTCGTAACCCTTCATTTTACGCGTAAACTCGTAAACTCGCATTTAAATAATTATTTTTTTTGTAGGAGCTTTCTCAAAGAAAAGGGCCAGAAGTTGAAGGTAAGTAATAAATATTAATTTATGTAAATGTTCCTATCGGGCTACATAATACATTATATTTTAATAAACATTTTAAAATAATTTTGTGTAGGGCTTGTCCTTGATGCCATCATGTTAGGTACGAACTAAGCCATAAATACCCCTTATCTAATTTTAAGTTCGTGAATCACTCATAATAAAGGCCGTGTCGGATTATAGGGGCTCCAGTTACGGGTCGAGCTTCGACGTGGAGTTCATTAGCTCGAGTCGTGTCAGGGAACATTGTCAACGGTTACTGCAAAGGGGACTGGCTCTTGAAGTTTCTTTATCGGAGTACAACCGGCCACTACAGGTAAACATTACAATCTGATTGTCTGATCTATAAATGAGTACTTTTCCAAAAAACTTGCATTAAGTAAAGTCTTGTTTTTAATTATTTTAGGATCGCGGGGTTGGAACCGGTGACATGGTCACATCCAAGGATGTTAAACGAGGACCTGAGTCATATCGTGACAGGTCACACGGACTATGCCGAAAAGATAGACGAGATCCTGATCTATTTAAACTACGCAGAGGAACTGGACGCTGGAAGCGATCTCCGTCGCAGCGTCTCGTCCCATAATGTCAGAGAGAAGGAAAAGGTTCATCGAAGGACACCGTCCGTCGACTCTATTTTACTTCATCACAATTATCATAAACATCCTCACATCGAACTGTCGGAATTGAGGAAATCGGAATCCTCGTCCCAACAGTCCTCCCTCTCCTTATCAAGCCAATAGAGTAATCAGACCTCACATTGTGATAGGACCTGTCCATTGTCTCCGCTAATTAATCACTACTTCCAGGTTCCCACATCCTCCAACATATAGGCTGTGAACTGGCCAAGTGAGGGCACAGTCCAAAGTAGTATTGATATTTTCCCTAATTAAGCTAAATACTTTATTCACTTGGATAACTTTTAAAGCTTTTAACAAGTTAAAAGCTCTAGTCTGAATATATTTAATAGGTCAGAGGGTAAGAAGATACATTTACAAACTGGGATTCCTAATCGGTGCTAGCTAGTACATAAACATAACGAACAATAGATATAAACTAGGTGTAGTAACCAAAACTCTAAATTTTTAACCTCTCATCTCCGACTCATCAAAGTTCCGGCTCTGATCTTAATGATGAAGACAATGTAAAATGTCACTTTAACAGAGACAGGGTTCATTAAACTTACCTTCTTCCTCCAAAGGCTTCCTTAAAACTAAACCAAAAGTAATCCGTACATATCTTGACCAGTCTTAACAATTTTCTAATCCCATTTGGGGACACTAAAAACAGTATAAACGTTCAGGGGAATTAACAAGCTGGACAGTTTAATTAAATCCTCTGATTAAGTAACCAACATATTGGTTCCATTCAAAAAGCTACACTTCATCTCCTTCGATATTCAGGAAATGAAAAGAGGCCTCGACTTGCTTAAAATGAGACCTGACTATTCTTCTGCAATTTGTACCTAAATTCCTAAAAAAAACTTGTCTCACGAAAGACAAGGGTTCCATGGACAAACGGCCGCTACGTAGGCAGGTACCTAACAAATTAAAATCTACCTATAAATCTATGCATTAAGTCTAGTAAGAACCCATCCGAGAAATTCAAGTATTTTCTAGGAGAGAACCAAAGAGACTATATTTTATTGAGAAAAGATAGCTCCTTACAAGGCTTACAACTTTAACTAAAACAAATTAAACATTTTAACACCTTTGCAGTTTAAAAAACATTCAAATTTTACTACTGAACGAATCTTCATTCTAACTGCGCTTTTGGACAACTTAAATTCGAGGAAAAATTAAACTCGTCACTGATGATGAGTTTAAGATACTATGCGTACTGCTATGGGTAGTATACAAAAAAAACAATAGAAACTTAACGTGCTTCCCAATTAAATTACATAGTTCAGAGAGTAAAATATGAGTAACTATTAATCCAATATACAATTTCCGACATGCAAAGGAAAACGGTCTTTTTGTAGAAAGAATTTAAAATTAATTAGAATAGACTTCTGAATTTCAGGAGATTAAATCCAAACGGTGCTAATATCTAATAAGATTAAGAACAACCATTTAAACTTACCTAAATAAGTCCCCATCCTCTATTTCATACTGGAATGATCCAATTAAAAAAGAGTCATCTAAATAAGTCCCCAGTGGGCTACAATATCGACTGCTTAACAATCATTCCTATTTTGATTTCCTACATTTTTAATTCATGCTTTGTACTCTTTCAGTTTCCTTGTCATTGATTTCCTTGTGATTATTTAATTAAAATAGTTATGCCGCACAGTAGTTGCCCCCTGTCATCTCCTAATTATTCATATCATTTTCTTACAATCAACAGAATTCCTAACACTTGGCTTCTTACTCCAAAATAGTAGATATATTGAAGTACAATTAGGAATGATAAAATTCCTATAAGTGTGTTTATTCATATGAACTAATATTTGAAATTGATGAGAATGACTCTCTAGATAGGCATATCTAGAGAATAGCCATTGAGATGGGAATTGAATGCTAATTAGATTTTAAGAAGTTGATGAAGCTGTTAATTGTTATGGAGGTCAGAGGTGGACATCGTTCTTTTACCAGTCCCCTACTCCATCAATATTTTTCATCTACTTTCATTGTTTATTAATCTGGTTAGGATAATCCAAGGCCGAATAGTAACAATTCACTGTGTTGCAGGCTTGCAAGTCAAACTACCGATTTATTCAAGTCCTTAACTTTACATCAAAAGTAAACAGTTTAGTTGCCAGTCCGTAGTTTGCCAAAAACTAAAACCTGAATATTTTCGAGTTATCGATCAGAAAAGCCGCAAACTCACAAGGGAATACTCCCATCTGTACCACCCGCACCCCGATAGGTTTTAAACCGCTTTCATTGGAAAAGGGTGAACTTAAAATACGAAACTTTAATATAATGAGAATAGTGACTATCGGTGATTAAAATTGTTTTGACGAAGTAGATAGTAAGATCAAATACTGGGCACAATCAATCAAATACATTGAAAAATAGCAAGCGATTATAGAAGGAGAAAAAAGTTAACTTTTCTCGTTTTCGCCCTTTTTGGATAGGGAGTTAACATTACGGGAGTCAAAAAATCGTATTACACCAGAACCAGTCTTTTCGCACAAACCAAACGGGAATTTACTATAGAAATCCTTGGTAAAGCGGCCGCTATTTGATATTCCTCATTTAAAAAATACGAGCTGTACAGTTCGGAATGTTCCCTTGTCAGTTGTATGTTACGGTCCATTTGTTGGTCCCAACAGTCCCTAGCCAATGTTAAAAGCTAAATAAGTGGAATTTCTTGACAATATCGACCCCTATTTGTGAACATTGACTGCAACATGTCTTTGAAGAATGCTTTTGTTCTCAATTGAATCAGTAAATTGGATTAAAAATGATTTGATGAACTGCTTCATCCTCAAGTCTCATCTTCAATCCCATCCAACGACACTTACTTTGTATTCTTCTTCGTCAAGACCATCTCTTTTATTTATTTGTGAAAGGGAAACCTGTTAGCATTTTTTTAAATCATCTTATTAATCGAGCCAATTGACTATGAGTAATCCAAAGCCTGTTCTATATCATAATTTAAGATAACTGCAGTTGGGAAGGGATGATGATAATCGCACTGAAGGCCGTATCCTTCTTATAAATGTCTTTGGCTATATATTATTATTCAGTAGTCAATGAGTAATAAGTTGTTAGTATTGATGCTAATGTGTTAGCTGAGGCCTGAGCTGTAGGCTAATTCATCAATTATTTTTTAATTGTAACGATTAGTTGAAAGGATGACCTATATGTCTTCTTCCTTTTATAATCTCATTTTTAGATATAAAGCTCTTTGCTTTTCTATCCGGTGTAGTGTGGATATTTAATAGAATGTGGGCAAAACCGCCCCATCATAACCGCCCCGGCATTACGGCCCGAGTATAACGCCCCTACTATAACCGCCCCATTTTCGATCTGGCACTGCTGGCACGTTAAAAAAGTTGGGTTAAGAATCCGAATATTTAATTTTAAACCCTTATTTTTTGCAACATATGTTTTTCTTAATTTTTGCATATGATTTGAATCCCTTTCATTTAACACCGCTGACAGTATCAAAATCTAAAACCTTCCTTCTCGAATATAAATATCTGTTCCTAAAATTGGCCAAGGTAATTGGATTTAGAGCTTCTATAAGTATTTAGGTGATAAATGATATTATATCCAGATAATATATGGTCAGTCTATAAATCAACTCCTTTTACTCCGGACTTGAACAAAAACATATCTAATCATATAGGCCTTGATTTTCTTGGGGATTTAAAAAGTACTGCAATTTACAAATATAAAATGAATTAAAAGGACTGTAAACTGGTATTAAAACACTATTCAAGAACATGAACTACAATGTGGTAATAATTGAAGACATTTTCCTAAAAATGAAAACTTTAACATATCAGAATTGCCATGTTTGATTGTCAGAGGAGCATTACAAACTATTATCAAATATAATAGAGTATATGTAAATGTAACAATGTTAGATAAAAAATAAGACCTCGGCAGTTTACCAATTAAAACCAAGATGCTCTATTTCAGGAAAAGAATTATATCTAATTGAGACTTAGAAATCAAGTTTATATAGTTTTCAAGGTAATGCCGGTAACATAATGTAAAAATGTCAAGTAATGACTAATAAATCAAATATTAATTTAAAAAATCAGATGGACAAATGACCTTGATTTATAATTCTATTATTCTTTCAACTGTAATCAATTTATGAGTAGGAACATATATGGTTTTGAGATTTAAAGGATCCACTTTTAAAAGCATTCAAGTTTATTTATAAAAATAGTTAGAGTGGATTCGTAACTGCATTTAAGTTTTGTGACGGAGTTGCTGGATGATCCACATTCCAATAATATATTATGATGATCAAGTTGACATTCTTCACTTTGGGAGTCAACAAGGCAATAATATTTTAATTCGATCAATAAATCCAATTGAATTGAATTCTTCAACTCCTTTGATCTTGAAGATGGAACAAGAAGAATGGAAGATGAGAAAGAAGAGGACCTTCTATCCCTTAAATAGTTCAGATATTAAATTACAGAACCAGTTCTTATCAATTTATTAAAGAGTATAAGGGTGGAACCCTTCATGTCTTCTCTCTGTCTGTACGTCCGTATCTCCTCTATCTCTCAACCGGTTTAATTTTTGCCGGAAACTATTAATGACGTTCCAACGGCAAACGGAGAAATTCGTTTGAGAACCGTGTAGATGAAAGGTCTATGGTCACCGTTTTATTAAATTGCAACCCCTATGATGCATCGTTGGATAGGTACTGGCAAGTGATATTCAACGTTTATATGGCTTAACTCTATGGTTGGGGAAATGTGAGATTCTTGGAAAGAATAAAACTTCTCCGATGGGTGGGATGGGATTTTTTCTGACCTTTTGCTTCTTGTGGTTTCACCCCTTTTTCATGTTCGTTTACAAGGGTTTATTATTAAGAGAAGCTTCGTTGAATAATTGGGTTACCTTTCATCAATATACCTCTTTAAGAATGCAGAGACTAAATGATTCCTTGTTAATTCTATATGGCCAATCATGTCAAGCTCAAGCTCTTGCTCAACGTTTAAGGGAACAATAATTCCATTGTTTTCCAATTACTTTTTTTAATCCTATTTCTAGACCTCAAGCTAAGAAATACCAATCAATTAATTCATTTTAAATGCCATTTGGCCTTTTCAACATCGTTAAAAAGCTTGTCTCAAATCCTTGTTGTACTTACGACAAATGTTCTTCATTCAATTTCATATTTATTTACGATCTTGTAATTTTGTCGCGGATTCAAAGCCAATCTATATTTATCTCAAATGATTACCCGTTTTTGGTCGTGAGAATTTTTTTTCACTATCAATCAAAATTGTCTTGGCCCAAAGTCCAAATTGACAGTAAACAACATAAGAAAATTGAAATCATAATAATATGTATATGCTACAGTAGCTATAGTTCCTGTCATAATTAGTTATGCCCTAATAGAGTCCTCAATTGACAATTAATAACTAGTTGGGTTTTGTCCAAGCAGTGAAAAAAAGAGGTTTTTAAAATATTTTTATGATATAAAAGTACACAACTCTTTTTTTAAGCTTTCTTTGGTGTTATTAGGCACGCCATTTTATTCAGAAATCCAATATATTTAAACATTTCGTTTTTAAAGCAAAATAGCAACTACTAATTATACTCTAGATTCTAGATACATTTGTTCTGTTTTCATTATTGTAATAAATTAAATGCCAAGGATTTGATGACCAAAATATTCATTCATCTGACAAAAAGACCACTGCTGACTGCTGTTCCCAAGAATATTGAAATTGATAATAATAGGAACTCTGGTTAAACTGTTAAATACACGATAGTGTCTGTAAATCCTAATATTTCTTACACAACGATTGATATCCTTCTTCTATATGAACAAACTGATTCAATTTTGTTGTGTTTTGATTTGTAGATAAATATGAGGCTCGTCGACAAACTGAGCATTCTTTAAACATAAACACTATGTAAATGTTCATTTCAAATAAAATAGTATCATTAGACATCTGAAATCTGGAACCTGATTTTACGACTCCAACCTTAAATTAATTGTGAAATCCAATGTCAAAATCCCAATCAAATCTGGCTCATCAATATATATTTATAATGCGTGGTATATGTGGAATAAATAAGAATGAGAGGTGTGAAGTACTTTAATTTCTTGGCTCAGATTTGTAACCTTTTTAATTGCCTCAATGTCAATCGAGAGTAAATAGTTTTGTTTGTTATAAAAGTAAAAGTAAATAGTTGTCTAAATGATTCAGGATTCCTCAATACTAAATCCAGTAAAGTAGTGTAAGGCGTAAGGGAGCTTAAAATGGGATTGTGAGGAGTTATTATTTAGTCATCTTGAATCTGAATTACTGATGAAGACAAAAAGTGTTGGAGAAATGAACTTTGGCCGTTTTATTTGCAACTTTAGTAGTAGTTGTAAGTTCATTGATTCTGGTAGTAGGGAATAAGATAAGGAAATGAGGTATTAATTATTGGCTGGATGTGCGTAAGGTGTATTTAGTAATTAGTGGAGGGTTAGATGAAAAGAGTAGATAATGAGGATGATTACAAGGAAATGGGCGGTGGAGTGGTATTTAGTGGCAGGAACGATTGGATGCGTCGCAACTCTGCCCTTTGGCGCAACAATGAACTTGATCTCCGCAACAAACCCCGTCTTGGAATGGACAACATCCGTAGCCTCCGCTCACCAAACTGCAGCACGTGTACGTCTCTGGGCACGACCGCTCTCCGTCCGGACATTTCTTACTCACAGATTCTGTGCAAATCATTTAGCAAATTAATTAGTGCTAATTACTCCAACCCGACCAGGAAAAACAGGTTGCACCGCAATCCGTCCCCAACAACTAAATCTACACTCGCGAAATGTCCTGTATTAAAGGGCGAAACCACTTTATGGGTACACTCTGTCTCTCTGTCCGTCTGATTAGGCTCTAACTCACGAACAATTGGAGGTGTTTAGGTTTCAAATGGTTTTATTGGAAAATTAAAATAACCAGTCCAACCCTTTTGCGACCTCCAAAAAAATTAATTTGAAAATTTAAGTCCCAAACTACTCCTATGTCAGCAATGCCTTAAGGTGTCTAACTAAACTATTTAAAAAATGCAGAGAATTAGTTTCACCCCTACTTCGCATTTCGTTAGTAAAGACTTATTCTGCATTGAAAATTTTGTTAATCATTAGCAGGCAGTAGGGATTCACTCATATTTAATCCGTTCCCGAGGAACGGTATGCCGTTCCCCAAAAGGCGCGGACTACCGTTCCACAGGCACCGTATACTGTTCCCGTGAATTCGGAGGGGAAAATGGGATTTGGGGAACGGAAAGCGCAGCGGTGTCCCCAATGCTAGTTGACAATATGTGGGGAACGGTTTACCGTTCCCCAATCTCATTTTTCCCTCTGAATTTAAGGGAACGGTGTATCGTGCCTGGGGAACGGTTAACCACTCCTGGGGAACGGATTAGATCGGCGTGAATCCCTACTTGCAGGAACATCTTAAAAGCTCCCTGGGATTTTTTAACGATTCTCCGTCATGAATGATCATGATACACGACGTTATAGAAAATGGAAAGGTTATATAACTATTTCTGTGCAACTTTTGAGACAGTAATGCATCCCTACTGATCATAGATCATAGTACCCAGAATATCAAAGCAACAACCACTCCTATCCAAATCCAGATGAATGCAAAATTAGAAACGAACCTGTCACATTTCCTCCTCCAATTTCATTTCCGGTCCAATCCTCGGCTTCTTGGTCAGGATTTGTCTCATAGATCTCCGTCCATCCAGTATTTGTCACTTTGGGATTCGGGACGCATCTCCCTTTCTCCATGTCACAAGTCGTCGCTAAAATAATTACATGCAGAAATTAATGCCTAATTTTTCAGACGCTTATTTTTTACCTATATTTAACTAGTTCTGATATTCTCTAATGTTTTGAATAATATATATGTACTAACCATGAGGGCAGCAATGATTTCCGTCAGAGCAGCAAGTACCATTGGGATAGGGACAGCAACCTAAAAATTATAATAATTTGTATGCAACTTGCATTCCTCAATCTATTTCTAACTGGGTTTTGAGAGTTAAATTAAAATCAATTCCAACCATAACTCCCTTGACTTGTTTTACAACAGGTCTCCCTTTTAGTGCACTGCACCTTCTTGTCTGGACAAATTGTACAGGAACAAGTAACAATTAGCCCAAGGACCAATAAAACCGATATTTTTGCCATTTTTATTCTGTTTCTTAAATATAGGATCTGACTTAAAAATGCTATATTGGATATAATATTTTAAGTGCTGTGTTGGAAAGCTGTTGTCAGCCGTCTGAAGAGGAGCTCAAGACGGAGTTAAAATTGCTGTTCATAAATAGTCGATAATTTCATTGGCTTGATGAATCTTGCTTGGAGATTAGATTATGAATTCAAGTAAACAATTTCAATGCATTTACTTCATTGAGGTTGAGAGTTTCCAGTTCCCAGAGAATATTTACTTGGACGCTTGCTTGTTTGTATTCTTATTCATGTAGACTCTATTTAACCGTCAGAGTATGATAAACTCAAGGACTTTAGACTCTATCCAATCCACTTTTTTATCCAGAGCCCAGACTAGACGGATGTGAAACGACGCGTTTTTTTTTGTATTCTGGATGGACATTATTTTATTCTTAGATTTTAAATCTTAAAATGTAAATTATTTGGAAACTTATTGGAACTAATCGCCCAGAATTGCCTAAATATCAATTGCACCGCAGGGGGTCAAGGAACTATATTCCATTAGCAAAGTTGAGCTTAATAAATACTTAATCCTAAAATACATTAAAATTGCGCTGAAACATGCAATGAGGAAATAGTTATCGTTTCGGCGGACCGACAGACATCCCCTCCACTCACATAAAGTATCTAGAAAACTTGATAAATAAGATCCTTGTTGACGGGGTGTTATCAAACTCTTCGTTCGTATGGACATTCTTGCTTACAATCAGGTTGTGCTAGGTTTGGATATACAAAATTCCAAACAAAACCCGAAGTTAACTAGTTTCAGCTGCTAAAATTATATCGGCATATTTGTATTTAAAAACTCTGACAAGTAAATGTATGTAAAATAGTTTAGAGTAAACATGATACGTGATGAGCATGATACGAGAGGTTGAGAAACAATCAATTGGATGTAATTTGTGATTATTCCTCGAAGGAGTAGAGATCACATTAAATGGGCATTGGCATTTCAGTTTGTCATTATCTTGCAGAATATGGAGATGAAGGAAACACAAAAAACGACATTTAACCAAATCACCTTGTTCAATATATATTCTACCATACTCCATCGGCAAATGCATTTAATTGTTATTGCATTTAGAGGGATTGGGTTAACTATAATTGATAATTAAAAGCATTAGCTATACTGTTGAATTACCATTTCTCTGAATCTTCTCTTGTAACTTGTAATGGTAAATAATTGTTCTGCATTAGATAATTGGTAATTTATGCAATATCATTTACTTTTATATTTTTTATATTTTTTATATTTTTTTAACTGCAACTTCCCTTTTGGAATTAATATTTTTTCCCCATTGTTTCCTTGCGACTGTTCCACTTTGGCCGGGAATAGAAACAAAGATCTCGCCTCATCAGTATCATCAATAACCTGTAATGACTATAATTATGCACATGTCTACCTCCGGGCTAACATCAGCTTTACACGACAGCCTCCTAATCCAAACTAAAATCTCATCAGATTTAAGTACAAATAATCGTTAAATTGAATCCATTAACTTGTTTGTTCTTTCCTCTAAATATCTACATGTTCTGGCCTGAAGATAAAAGAGATTTGGAGTTGTATCAAGTCCAAGAATTTTAATACTTCATAGACTAATTTCAAACGATAAGGGACGTAATTGAGAAACAACACTCCGATTCACTTAAATTTTAATAAAATTTAGACTATATAGATGCGGGAACTGAAAAGTTTACTTGTCCAAATTAGTGTTAAAAAGCTTAAAAATTTGAAGGAATTTAAAATGAACGAAAATAAAATATTGAAATGCTCTTTAATCAGACAAGTTTTGACGACATAAAAAACGTTAAAGGTTTTTTAATGCTAAGAAGATGTTCCTTGAGAAAATGAAAATGCTCTAATTTCGAAACCATCAACAAAAAACTAATTTTTACTGGCATAATCCAAAAATGCCTCAAAAACATCGGAATTCAAACTAAATTTGGACTACTGCATTTTTAGTTAGGTTATGTCTAAAATGGTTTTGCTAAAAATCAAGTCAATTTCAGTGTTGTCTCTCAATTACGTCCCTTGTAAGCTCTCTTGTTCGCGAGAAACGTTAACGTTTGTGGTAAATGGGAATGTACTATTGATTTCTTTACAACGGACAGAACAGGACCAGCAATTGTTGCCTCTCTCAATGTGTGTCTAATGAAATATTTTGTACGGACCCTTAATTGCCGTTTTCGTAGTATATTGTTATTTTTGACGCGGAAAGAGTAGCAATTAGCAGAGTCTTTATCGGGAGGTTCAGAAATATACGGGATGAACGAAAAAAGCTGATCTCTTTAAATTCAAAATATTTTTACTTTTGGGAGTTTGGTGAATCTGTTGGTTGAGCCTGCCTGTTTATGTACTTACTTTCCCATGAAAATGGAAATATTTGCTAGATCTCTTCATATAGGACAGTTAAGTCACGTATAAGTATTATGATATAATTTCGTGCTCCAATTTCGTGATTGACCCGACACGAGGCACAGGTCACAGAAGCCATTGGGATTGAGCGGTTAGTATAATGACCCCTGCTTCTACTCCACATTTTTAAACTCTTCAAATTGAACGATTTTATATGCATTATGTCTTAATCAACTTGGTATCTTGATAATAACTTTGCCATTTCCGTCTTACAATTCCACCTGTAAAATGTATCTACTTATATATCTAATATTATCCACTCATTGTCACACGAATTAACAAGTTAATTCTGGACATTGATTCCGGGTATAAAGAGCCAAGCTGTGACAGAGTATGTTTGAATAAAAAATATACATACAATTTCAAAGTTACTTACGATTTACGATAAACCAATCACATCTCGAAATTAAATTTTTTAGTTATACGTACAGTGCATTGCATACGAATGATAAACATAAATGCCTCAATGGTGGACGACAAGAAAGATACAAATAAAACGTCCAACTAGCACAACAATAAAATTTTCACATAAGTTAATTAACTGACCTTAATTGTACTAATCAGCTTCTGTCACTTAAAAAATCTGTTTAATTATCTCAACAATTAAATGAATATGTAAATAGTTTTGCGACCAACTACAATATACATGTTTAATATTCGATTAATAATTTGTTCAGTAAAATTGATTAGAAGCCAAATGAGTTTAAAATGACTGTTTATAAATATGTATATAATTTGAAATTATTTTAATGCCTTCCATTTCCTAATGAAAATTGTGCAGTAAATGTTAAAGAACATTCCTCTGGTTTTACGACTGCACATTTTAATTTTCGGATTTTTTAATTTTCGTATTCATGAAATTAAACGTTCATTGATGATACCTTTAAATTGAGTAAATGAACACCCTGATTGAGGTAAAGAGAAAGAGCTTATACGCCTTTTATGTTAGGAGCATAAGTACATTAAATGAGTCAACTGAAATACGTTAGAAATGGAAATGACCAATATTTAACATAAAATTTTTTATGACAAATAAATTAAAATTACACAAAATCCTGCAATGTCCAACGTAACCCATTTGCAAGAATTAAAATTTGAGTTCCTTCTTTGAGATTGTAAGTTCATATGTCTTTATTGGAATTTATTTTGATTTTAGGAACTAATTCTGACCATAAAGTAGACCGTAAAATGTCAGAGATGTGAATAAAATTGTCGTGCTAATCCTAATAATTTGTAACTTCTTCTTATTGAGAGTGAGTTTGGCAATACTGGGCATTGAAGGGGGGACAAGTCCATCCATCATCCGTTCGGAAAGACAAATAATAATTATCTCTTTATCTCATTGACAGGAAAATGATAATCTTACGTTCTTGGATTATGCTAATCCCATTCACAATATCCCAAACAGTATGAACTGTAATCTTCATGTCATGTTAGAGAGACAGGGGTTTGTTGTATGTGAAACCAAGATTATTATTTATACCACTTCCTAGACATCCCTTCATTTATTTCTTAACCCTCTTTTGAGATCGATTTAAAATAGACGCATCTGTAACAGGGCTAATATAATTATGATTGCATTTCATTATCTCAAATTCATATCATTTCTGGTCAAAACTTTTGGACGAGAAAATAATATAAGCAAAATATGTAGTTCTAAGTCGTAATTGTCCGGTCTTACGTAACGTAAACCACAAGAAATCAACCCTAAAATCCTATTCCCATTCTTTGTCATTTTAATAAAATGTACCCCATTTTTTGTCTGCGATTTTACGCACGATGTTCAACCGTGTCAATCATTTTGCAAATCCCTGATAAGCATATGGGACTTATTTTGAGGCACCGGAACCACGCTAATTTATTTTTTTATTTTGATGTTAATTTATTTCGAAGAGGAAAGGCGAAGGGATCTTAAAAATCTCCAGTTGTCGAGGACTTTTTTTATTTGACCCAAAAGAAGATATATGGAGCTAACATTGGAGTTGCCATAAAATAGTATTTCCTAAAACACTAATTTCCTATCTCATTTTCGCTACTCTCCTCAAATCGGTAGCTATTTTTGGATTCTTGGAGTACAGTGTTAGAAGCCCCCCTTAGTGTATTTCGGAATAGTATTTTGGGTGTGGTTTGTCGTAGTTTGTGGGGGCTTATGTTAATTTGAGTATGGGACCATAGGGTTTTAGTGTAGGGCGGATGTGAGTGGTAGTGATAAAGTGCTTGTTGTCAGTTGTGTTGTGTATAATTAAGGTTTGTCTGGTCGTGAAGGGCCCATCACGATCCCCCCATAAGAAAGAAGAAGATCCATTTTTGATGATGAGATTGAGATTAGCTGAGCAAATGTAGTTAATGAGGAGACAAGACAATGATACTCATTTATTATTTCACGACTAGAACAATAAATAGATTATTTATGATTATACAGGACCCGTTGACCATTTCGTCATCAGAAAACAATCTCTTCCTGCTCACCCCCCTCAACAAACTTAACATTAACAACACCTTAAGACATCTTCACTTCATCTCTCTCTGCTTCTACTCTGCAATTCCAACCCACCAACTACATCATCATCCACAGAATTGCAGAGATTCATTTACATTTATTGACCCCAACAGAACCGGCATTTTCCACTTTTCTCACGCATCTTGTTTTATTGCGAATCCTTACATCATGCGAATGCCGTTCTGTACGTCCGTCCGTCCGTCCCTGACTACGGTTACGGACGAACGGCTCAACTTTTATTTTTATTTTTCGACGAGGAATCATCCAAGACATTTGGTCAGAGTTAGAGGTTAGGTTCATTCGGAGGGCATGAAGGTCAAAGGTCATCCCTATACTCCATGTGGTACAGATGAATGGAAATGTATTGCCAGGGCCAATATTTGGGGATACGGTCATTCGTCGAGACGGTGGGGTCAAAATGGTAAAAATGGTCAAAATATTCATTCAAAGGTTGTGGCAACTTGAGATTTTCTATATCCTAGGAGTTTAATTGCAGTATTAACAATAACGGATTTTTGCGATCCGAGCCCGATCCGCGGATCTTTCGAATTAATAAAGAGAAAAAGCGATCCGGATCACGAGAAAATTTGATCACGCGATCAAGATCTTTTGGATCCTTGACGACGGATCCAATCGATATTAACAATAGCGATTTTTTGATCCGCTCAAATAAATCGGATCAAAAACTTGATCCTCCTTGGGGGGTAGGATAAATTGTCGGATCATTGTGATTTTTCGACAGAAATGGCCGACATCTGACAAATAAACTTTAGATGTATGCAAAATTAATATGGATTCTACTTTTTTATGTGATTTTCAAGCCCTCGTCCAAAAAAATTAAAATTTCAAAGACAAACAATCCAAAATCCAATTTTAAATTACAAAGCTATTGTAAGCTAATTTCGGATTATCGTTAATCAATAATTAGCAACAATGAAAGGAAACAATGGGTGTGATCAGTTTTGACGTCTTCGACAACTCGAACTTCTCAGGGGAATTCTCAAGTTTCAAAGTAGGTTGAGAATTGCGACAATTCCCTTGAGAAGGCTGAAGGACAGGCAAAATCCGTATGAATTGTACGACGAACAGAATTTTAAAATCAGATTCCACGACACGGCTATGTTTATAACATATATCATAGAACACGACTTTTGTGCACCACTAACGCGTCGTCCATCTGACAAGGGACATCACCCAAATGTCAGAGCCCAAATCTTCTGCTTTTTTTACAGTTGAAACTACAAGTCTTATGAACAATAAAATTTAAAAAATTAAAAAGCTGCCCTAATTTTCAAGTAAATTTTTCATGAGTTTTTGCCTTGGTCCGAAAAAGATATAGAGCATGAACATTGGAGAACCCGAAAATTAACATTGCGTTTGAACGAGTGAATTCACTAGAATCAGACTAGCATTTACTATAGAAAACAAAAAAATCGAGTTCTCTCACGCGTTCTCTTGCGCTCACTTCTAAACCGTTTTTTCGCGATCTTGCCACTTCCCACCGCAATAAATTATGATTTTTGTTTTTTCTAATTTTTTTCTTAAATTGTTGGTGTATTTCATTAGTGATTTGCTATATATTTATTTACAGGTCCATTGTGTAACAATTTTAAAAATCAATTATGGCAGCTAATTTTTCGATTTTCGTTGTTAACAATGCTTATATTTTCAGCTCTAAAAAAAATCAGAAGATTTGGGCTCTGAAGTTTGGATGATGCCCCTTGTGAGTCTAATGATACAGTTTTTAATTTGTCAACCGTTTTATTCCACTGGTTCATTTAGAATGTTTTAGTTGGGGGATAGCATTCAAGTCTCACAACCATTTACCATCCTACCAAAGTGGTATGACTTTACCTTTCTACAGAATGGTAAAACGGCTCATTTACCTTTGAGCAGGAGGGCAAATGTGTTTTTTGTAGTTTTTGGCTGCCTCGGACTACAGTTTTGGTCGTCGGATAAAACAAATGGTTCCATTGGAAAGAGCGTAAAATTGTAAATAAAACCAGATCGCGGTGAAAAACGTCTTTTTTGTACCGAAATCGGTTTTTTTGCATTCAACCACTACTTTATATGAACTTATGGGGTCAAGTAGTAAATTTTTTTCAAAAACCGACATATGACTAGTCGATAGCCTCGGGACACATCCATCGGAATCACTCATTTTGCTTTAAAATGAGTTATTTTATAGGAGGAATGTATGGGATTTTAAAATTCAAAATGTGAAATGATTTGTAAACAATTCAAAACTCGAAGAAATTCCAAATAACCCGCGTGATCCAGCTCACTGGATCGCTGATCTGGAGATCGCAGAATCCGGGATCGCGGATTCTATTGTTTATATGGAAACGATTTCGATCTTCGGATCGAGATTCCTCGATCCGGGATCAAGGATTATTTTCACCCCTTTATTGTTAATACTGCAATAAGACATTTTAACCGTACTTGTTTTGGATTTAAGCAAGTTGGACGTTTTATTCTGAAGTCCAAATCCAAAACCTATCCAGCTTTTAAGTTTCATTTTGTAGTGGTTATGATGCAGTTGTGCAAATGCAACTAGAGTTTTAGATCCTAATTAGTGAAATAAAAAAATTAAGATTAAAAGTAGAAGAGAAAAACGGAATAGAGAATTAATTGCCAAAAAAATTGTTTATGAATAGTCCCTGCTCACAGAATGTATAGAAATGATGAAAATGCCGCAAAAGTGAGAGAATCAAATTATGTCATTCCTTCATTTCACTTTTCCGATTGTTTTGCAAACTGGGGGAATAGTTTGGTTTCATAGTCCTATCCACCTATACGGATAATTCAGATATAATGCAGCATTATTATCCTTTTGATATTCATTTTGAGAGGATTTATGGATTTTGGCAAACATTGCTCATCTCCATTTCAGATAATTTAATTGCAGTTTCTGATTAGACAAGAATCCAATGAATTTGGCTAATAGATTTTCAATTTGCAAAATAAGGAGAGGTTCTTTGCCGTAATATGTAATAGCAATGACAGGACATATTACACAGATATTACATGCAGTCATATAATAATTCTGTACTCATCGTTGGATAACAGATAATAGGTTTTATGGCTTACAAACTTGATTCCTTGCGAAATAGAGTGTCAATTTTAACGTGTTTTTTAGCAAAACGTTAAATTGTTTAGATAAATATGAAGGGTGAGGCGGAGACTGTATATTATGGGATAAGATTAGCGAAGAGTTGATTATGCATTATGAAGCAAACGTCAAGGTTCTGCTTCTCAAATATTTAAAAGTGAATTGAAAAAGTGCATGCAGAATTAACGTCAAATTTGGTATCTGTAAAATCCTTGTGCTCTCTGACTCGCCGGGTAAAACTCCTTTGGTTTATCTGCATTGAGTACAGTATGTGGGCCAGGTGCTTTAAAATGGGATTGGCTATAAAGGACGGAACGAGTTTTACCCGGCGAGTCAAGGCGCACGGAGACAATGCCTAATTACTTTTACCCGGTGACTCAATGAGAACAGAGACTATAATTTAGGAGTGATTAGAAGGAAGTAATGTCCCTTCTAGCATGCCTCCCTTTGACATATCATTCTGACAGACTTGAACTGTTTAGAGGAACATTTATGGCCCTTGCCATTCAGTCTTATTGCAGTTCAGAAGATATGAGTGAATGGGATTGTGCAATTAGAGAATCAAATCAAGAGGAATGCTCATCTTTACATATTTGCAGTCTAAAACACTACTTGATTGGGTTACGTAACATTATTAGCCTTCCAAGCACTGTTCATAAACACAACTAACCCAACCACTAACTTCAGTGTATTAGTTACGAAAAAACTGATCACTCTTAATTTCTTGACCTTTGTTTTATAAAACCGTGTTTGTACTGTTGCCAAATAAAGTTGTCCAAATAAAGAGGTAAATACATGAAAATTCCAGAGATCTGACTGAAAGTGGTGTATGAACGAGTCTTGAAAGAGTTGTAAATAGGTTGATGGATGTCGAACAGCAAAATAAGAAGAATCAGCTCATCATCCATTCGAGGCCATCGATAAAGAATCCCTTCAACGTACAATGGACCCGCATCATCCAATTCATCTATAAACATGTACTTGAATTTAAAAAAAACAACAACATTATATATGTATCTATTTTTTAAAATTCTCTCTTTCTATTTTATTTAAGCTGATTTTATAAAAATACCGTGCCGCAGAAGTACAGATTGGCCAGCTCAGATAGGATGGAATTGCACAATTAAGATTTTTCAGGGAAGGTGTTAGAAATTAGAGATCAGTCCTTGATTTTGCGTTGAAGGGTAAAAAAATGAGATAGATTAAACTAGAAAATTGGTCTTTGATAATAGTCCTCCAATTCCGATCTCATTCCTGATCATTAGAAACAAGGGTAGTTTTGCTTGGTTCCTCTTCCAGATTTAATCTCTTCTTCAAAAAATCGTAATTAGGCGAAAGATAAAAAAGCAGAAGGACAGAGATCAGAGTCGCCATCCTGATTTATCATCTCTCTCCCATATCCGATACAAAAAACTCATTGCCTCCAATTATTTAATACAAGAATTTAAAAATACCAAATTAAACTGCCTTTCAATTTATACTTCCTTTTAGCCAGCAAATGTATTCGATTTGCTGTGTTTAAAGTGAAAAATAAAGAATACAGTATATTTAAGTCGTTCTCTTCTTACTAATTCCCCATCCCCTATTTTATAACAATTTATTTGTATCAAGTTAATCCAGACTTTGTGAATTCGAAATGAATGCACCGCAGCTAGTAGAAACGTATGATTTCTTTTGAACTGAAATGTCGCATCCTGTGGAAACTTTGTCAAAACCACAAGTATAATCCAGTAATAAAAAAATGGATATTGGATAATTCCCCACCCTCTAAAAATGACCCACGGGTATCATTCCCATGTCTAAAAATAACCACATCAATCAGTCTGGATTGTATAACTTTTCATCTGAAATGTCCTATAACTTGAAGTGCTTCTGAAACATATGCAGTAAAATGTTTTTTTTATTTAGTCGGGAGGAAGAAAAGATTTACCTGGTGATAAGCAACCTGCACTTTACTAATTAACTTTAAAACGTTAACTAATTATGCTCTATCTTGTTCTTGTGCACGACATGCTTCCATCTCACCTCTCATCTCATCCTTCACTTACCTCTTCTTATCCTTTGAAATCGATTGCGAAATTAAACTGACGCTACAGAGTTCCTTGTGAACCAGCCTTAGGATTTCGTGCATCCTTTGGCACATCTCATAATCCCATCAGGATCTTCTCGATTTTTATGCTTTTCTGCCTGATTAAATAAAAATGTTCAGTTGTTGAGGCAAAAGATGATTAAAAACTTATTAGGTTAGAGACAAGAAATGCAAGTGTCTGAAATAGGGGAGAGTGACAGTGACACTTGAGTGTAGGTAATTTTAATTCCTCGTAAGTTGAGATATAACTCCATTGTAGCGGCATTTGCATTGGGCACTGCTATTCTATGCTATTGTATAATAATTGAAAGTACAGAGGCATTGTTGCTTGTCTCTTCAATTCGCTTCATTGTTGAGGTAAAGGTGATGAGGTTGACCCATATCCCTATATCTCGGTAACAAGATGCAGTTTCCTCACATCCTCATCATCTCTATTCTTCCCATTCATTCCCAAAACATGTTATGTTCTATCTTCTTCTATCCTCCAACTCAATTCATTGAGAAGAGGATAGATTTATAGGAAAGGTATAGTAAGTACGTAAGGGCTAATGGGGATCGTGTCTGCTCTTTACAACGATTCAGAGCTGCATCATCTTTATCCCTTATTAGTTTCCCATTACTGACATCATTATCCCCTTACATCAGAGACTTCTGCTTACTTTTCAGATATCAAATAGAAATGAATCCCTTACAAGAGACCAGCAAAACAATGATCATCGGCTTGCAGGAACATCAAGGTAACTACAAACTCAAACGATCCGACCACAAACTGCTGCTATCATCAACAGCCAAATCGGCTCATTTTAGAAGAAAAAAGTTTACAGGCTCTAAAATACAATCATTTAATTATGTTTCTATTCCAGTTTTTTTTGGGTTTCCTACACCAGGAATGTATTGAACTTTTTTATGCTTGTGGCTTTGATTACTATGTTTTAATGTTTTAATTCGAGTTTTGGTTGAGCTTTAAGTAATATTACATTAAAGTACATTAACAAATGATCTGTTCATGAGATTTAATCCGCGCCGATGAATATTTTTTAGATTCACAAAATTTGGGAAGCTGTAAATATAAGCTCACTTGGCGTGTAAAACTCGTCCCACGTTAGAGGAATGAACTATGTAAGATGATATGAGTTTTATCCAGCGAGTCAACTAGTAAAGGGACCTTTGTATTTAAAAACACCTGTATAAGTTTCATTAAAATATAAACACAGATAGCAGATTGCTTTTACAATATGAATGAACTTAAAGAAGTTAGACCCCTTGGACTTATCAAAGTAAAAAAAATAGTATAACTAATGTAAACTTGGCGGAAATTAAACCCATGTCGTCGATTCCTTTGTGATTTTAAGACTCGATTTAATCCGAGAAAATAATTCAATGCTCGGCAATGAGCTTCAAAACCGTATAGTCCAATGCAAGAATGAAAACATCACTATCTCTTATCGGTTTAAGCCGTGAACAATCTTTTTTTGCAAGATTTTGAGATGCAAACTTGCTCTGATTCTTTGACAATTTCTAAATTCCAACAATAACTACGAGAATAAAAACCCCCCTAGCTTATTCCTGCAGTTTCCAAATCATCCTTTATGAATCTCCTAAATTCCTCTCTCATTCCTACAATAGATTGGATTGTTGACTTATGCATTGAATCGTTATAAGTAGTAATAAAACTCTGTATAGAATTGTTCCTATTAATTGAAAGTAATAATGGGAGGGGGAGGAGATGAGGGTGCCCTACAAAGTGCATCATCCCTTCCCCAGGAATGGGGCAACAGGATTCTTCATCTCCATTGTTGTTAGCCGTGTAGTAGTTGAGAGCTTGAGAGTGATATTAAATATTAAGCGTGCTTCATGCCCAACGAAGAAAGTAAAAGTTGCGTCTGCCAATCCGCTATTCTTGAGTTGATATTAGGAGAAGATGAGATGAGGAAAGGACCTTTGTCTTTCTCAGCCCAGCCGACCGACCTCACTCACAAACGCTCCTCATCCCAACAACAGCGTCAGTTAGGAACAACTGGCCCACGAGGACACTAACGTCCTCAACTCTACCCACATTTAAGAAATTAAAAATAGAGCAACTTAATAATCGATCCAAGGAGGAAAAAGTGGGACTCTGAATTTGGACTCCAAACCCTTCGGTCCATTGTCTCAGGTTGGATTAGGAATTTGGAACTGAAATAGGAAATAAAACGTAATCCTAATTACCCAGTTTGACAATATCTGAAATTATAGGAGTTTGAGAGAATAAGTATTTAAAATAGCATTTGGTGTGTTATTGATTAGATTTAAAATGGGACGAGGAAGGAACTTGAGCAAGTGCTTTGCTATCCTCCTAATTCTCGCTACCATCAACGCTGTCGGTAAGTCAAATTTATTTTTTATTTATTTTAAGAAACAAGTTCAGTAGATAATTAATCGTCACTAGATTTCATATGATAAAAGTACATATTGATCAGTTGTGCAGTCAGGATTAGTCCGATTAGTTATTGTTATTTAAGATATAATCAGCTCATTAAGATGCAGGTATCATCGTTCCTTTATACCTTTTGATAGAGAATTTGTCAACCGACCTTTCCATTTTCTATGCATCCGCAAATTAAAAGTAAGAGGGATTAGACATGTTACTAGTTTTAGAAGTATGAGCTGTAAAAGTAACATAAAACGTCCACATTTCCTCTTTGAAGGAACAGCTTTAATGGAACACAAAAACCTTAAGTCTAAATTCGATAGCTTTAAGAGCATACAAGCCCTATCAAATCATTTATTGAGGGATTTGACGATTTGAGGACCTCAACTGCCCGGCTGACAGTGATAATCCTAATATTGAAGACAGACAACTTATGAGACTTTTGCAAATAAACGTGGCCATAGGCAGACGAGCTGAGATATAACGTTAAGTTTACAAAATGTAAATATTTACAAAATAATAGATGTATCAAAGTGTCGACAAGTTAATAAAACTAAGGAATAACTTAAAATTAGATTATTAGATGTACGGAAACTTTTAGATGGAAGTATATAATTCTTGTAACTCCTATGCTACGACCTTCGGATGTTATTTAATATTTATAAGGGACACGTTTTTAATCTCTGTTTTTAATTGACAATTGACATTGCACAGAAACATTGCTCCAACCATTTCTCATAGTTCATACCAGCATAATTGTAATCCTCTTGAATAATCTATATTTTGGCTCAAACGCATCTTTCATGCTTCCAATTACATAAGTGTTTATGATCCTCAAAACTGGTTATGTTCTATGTTATAATATGAGGAGCATTAAATTACTAGAATTTACAAACACAATACGTGCAATAGAATAACAAGTCAATAGAATTTAAAAAAAATCAAACTATTCATTTCATATAATAATATAGCAGGATTTGAAGAGGATTGTAGTTTGTAATGGTATTATTGTAACCTTATAAGGACAACGATTTAATTTTCTTCTGAAATCATCACATAGTTTCTAACAAAAATTAAAATCCCAATGATATATTTGTAGTTGGAGTGGAAAGCGATGATTATTACGAAAGTCTTAGAGACGACGACGAGGTCCGAAAAACGGATGTCAAGGAATCCGTCACGGAATACCCCAACGGAGTAAATGTCATTCCTGGTAATTCATTATCCTATGTACCTCTTTAACTAAGCATTGGGGTAATGTGATAACAATAATTTTAATTATTTGGTAATGAACAGGGGAAGCTGAGATTCACTACCCGATCTACGCCAAGATTCCCAAGTCCGCTTTCAGCTGTTTGGGACGCCCCACTGGCTTTTATGCCGATACTGACCTCCGATGCCAAGTATGGCACATTTGTGACGAAACGGGTGCTCAGCAGAGCTTCCTCTGCACCAATGGAACCATCTACTCACAGGACAAGCGGGTTTGCGACTGGTGGTACAACGTCAACTGTGACCCTGAGGAAGTCAATCGAAATTACGAGCAGAACAGGGACCTCTACAAAGGGCCTCCGTCCAAATCTCAGGACGTCGTCTCTTATGAAGAAGATAACAGCAACGACATCCCACTGCAACGGAAGCAGAGTACTCAACCTCAGCCCCAAAATAGGCCCAACTACGATCAACAAAAACAACAACAACAGAACAGACGGCCATCCGAAGAGAGACCCGTTGAACGACGACCAACCGAGAATCGGTACACGGAACCAGAAGAATTCCAACAACGGCAACAATCTCGAGACCGGAATTCAGGGAATCAACAATCCAATAACCGACAACAACAACAACAATCTCAACAACAGCAACATCATCAACAACAACAACCTCAACAACAACCAAGGAACGTTGGATCCACTGCAAGACCCTCCAATTCAAATGGACAACAATCGGGTGGAACTGCCGTCCCTGAGAAGAAACGGGTGATTGTTTTGAGGCTTCCAGGTCCATTGCCGCCAGGTGCCACGATCCCACCTCATGTTTTAAGAGAATATGCTGAATCAGTTTTGGCTGCTGAACGAGCTGGAAAAGTACCACCCACTGGTTTACCCCCAAGGAGTCAAAACCGCCAATATCAAGAAACACCGCGTCCAACGACACAAGCGCCCCCACCACCACCACCACCACCACCACAACAACAAAGACCTCAACCCGCCCCATTGAAACCTATCGTTAGTGCTCCCTTCAAACCCGTAGTACCTTACACCCCACGACCCTTCAGCCAATTCCTCGCCGCCGCATCAAAATACAATGGACAAACGAGGCCAGTTGCAACGAATTCGGAACCAATTCTTCATACCGCCGCACCGCAACAAATTCAAAATTCCCGCCCTGCCGAGTCGCGCCCAACTACACCTGCTCCTTCCAGACAATCATATGAAGAAACGAGACGACCTAGCCCGCCTCCTCAGAGACAAGAGGAACCCAGACGGCCTTCACCTAGTCAAGAACACCAGCAAAGCCATCAACAAGGTCAGAACAGACAGCAGGAACAACAACAACGGCAGCCACAATCACAAAACAGACAACCTGAAAATCAATACCGACAGCCCGAAAATGAGAACCGCCGCCAAGAGTCACAAAACAAGCCGTCTCAGAATCAACATCGACAACCTGAAAACCAACATCGACAACCTGAAAACCAACATCGACAACCCGAAAACCAACATCGACAACCCGAAAACCAACATCGACAACCTGCAAATCAACAACGACAACCTGAAACTCAACGACCACATCAGAACCAAAACCGACAACCTGAAAACCAGCATAATCAACAGGCTGAGCCCCAGAATCGTAACAAGCAACCGGTAAACCAATATCGACAACCAGAGTCCTCGCAACGACAGCCAGAGACACCAAACCGGAACCGACAGGCCGAGAGCCAATACAAACAATCGGAAGAACGTTCTCAAAACCGTCAATCGGAAGAAGAATACAATTCCAAGCCAAAGTCCGCCCCCCAAACGGCTCTTCCCGAGAAGAAAGCACGGACAAAAGCGCCAAAAGCCCCACCGTCTGATCCGCACAAGAAATTCCGACACAGCACCCCCAGGAAACATACGAACGTCAAGTTTGCCCCGAAAGGTCAATTCTCGTCCGATGACTTTGAAGAAGAGAGACAATTCCCAGAAGAATCTCGCCGACCCGCCTACCCCTTCCAATTCAATAACTTCCACTCTGTCCCTCATCACATTTCAGCTGAAGAGAGTCCCAAAGCCGAGCTCCATCTCAAGAGCCCTTCAACGGTTCAAGATAAGCCTCGACGAAGGCCACAAGAGACACTCAAAGAATCATTCGCCCAAGAATATCAACCAACAAGTCCAGCTCCAAGGACAACGGAAACACCGATCGAAGACCCCATCGTCCATCGTCTCGTTGTTGTAGCGAGACAGGGGCTCAAGATCAAAGACCCTAGTCGTCAGGAGGCAACTACTCAAAGAGTTAGAGTTCAGGAAAGCCCTCGTCCATCTACCCAAGCGCCCCCACCACCACCGCAAAAACAACAAAAACAACCACAACAACAAGAACAAAGAGCTCAACCTGCACCATTGGCACCAATTGTCAGTGCCCCTTTCAAACCTGTTGTTCCTTACACCCCAAGACCCTTCAGCCAATTCCTCGAGGCCGCATCGAAATACAATGGACAGACGAGGCCTGTAGTAACGAGTTCGGAACCGATTCAAGCTCCAGCTCCCACACCACAAAAACAAATTGAACAAGCCCGCCTTGACGACTCGCGTCCACCTCCTCAAGAGTTCAGAAGACAACGGTACGAGTCATCCAAGGTCCAGACAACTCCGTCTCCAACTAAAGTAACCACCTCTGATTTCCAGACAAGTTCGGAGGGGACTTCAAGGCGGTCTGAAATAGTTCCAACGGTGAGTTCGTCAGAAGAGACGTCCAGACAACCGGGTTCCAGACGAGTCATCAAAGTCAAGAAACTGAGACATTCGACAACTTCGACGACAACAACAACGGAGAAGACAAATCAGGAGGAGGATTTTGACATTTACGGACGAAATGCTGACGAGGACGAAGAAGAGGAGTTGATCCGAGCCGCTCAACTTTACCAGGAAGCCAGCGAACATTACGGGAAGCGAAGACGGCCTTCCAAATAAGACACAAATATAGTAATATCTCAGAAACAAATAAATACAATTTACTTACATAGATCATCGACAATGGTCAATGGACATTGGACATGGATTTGAAATGAAGTTTTTATAAAAATGTTATACATATGTTCATGGTTCCGAAGTCTATCTTTGACACCCTTTTGCCAAGAATCTACAAGAATGTACCTTCATCTGTAATGTGTGCATGTAAAGAGATATTATCCATATACATAAGAGTGGCCGTTTGTATGTCACTGATGTTCCATCTATGCGTTTCTTACTGGGTTGACTTATCAAAAAACTGAGATAGCCAAAAATTCTCAAAAAAATTCGGAAATGCTGTAGGCTATATGCCAATTTGAAATTCCGTGACCTGTGACCTTGGCTAACCTGACCTAATGTAATATTGTACCTAAATGGTCGTGTGACATACCTATTTGCACTGTTGTACTTTGACAAATGCTTTGGCTATGTTGGAATTCTAAAATTTTGACCCCTTGACCTTGAAACGGTCAAAGTTGTCGAAATTTCGAAATTATCGTGTGACATATCTATTGACAACTTCTTTCGCCGAGAAATCATTTGGTTGTGTTAGAATTGTGAAATTTTGACCCCTTGATCTTAAAATGGTCAAAGTCGTCAAAATTTCTAAATCATCGCCTGATACATCGATTTACATTCTTCTTTCACGGAGGAAGCTTTTGGTTGAGTTGGAATTTTAAAATTTAACACCTTGACCATAAAACATTCGAAGTCGTCGAAATTTCTAAATCATCGTGTGATATAGCGATTCACATCTCCTTCCACCGTGAAAACTTTCGGTTAAGTTAAAATTTTGAGGCCATGACCTTTAAAGCTGTTTAAATGATCGAAATCTCTTCAGAAATTCATTTTTAGGGCTTTAAGGAAAGTGTGGAGGTGCAGGTATTGTTTTAGAAAGATTACACATTGTTTAATTTAATTGTTTAAAACCAAAAGTAAGGGTTTTAAAATCTCGCTCACTCGCTTGCTTATCAAAAATGACATGTTCTTCTTCCACCAAAAAGCTCTTATAAGCTACTAGGCCTTAGCCCGGTAAAAACCGGGATTCTAGCTGGTGCATCAAAATTGTTAACCGTACTTCATTTCAACGTTTCAAGGATTTTATTAACGCCATATTTTTGGCAAACCACCACCTAGGATCCCGGTTTTTACCGGGCTTACGCCTAGTATTTTATATTTACGAAAGATATGAGTATATAGTAAAAAAAATAAATGAATAAAAACTTTAAAAGTCATTGGGAAGATGTCGTTTTTATTGGTGCTGGTGTTACGTTATACCATAGAAGTAAATAGATGAAATTCTTTATATATATCTATGCGTTATACTGATGTACTTGCATGTAAAACGTTTGCAATAAAAGCTACACCAATCTTCAAGTTACATGTTATAATGTTGAACTGCAATTGTTTTTAAAAACTACCAAGCAATCAATGTTTCTTTATAATCTCTGTGCTTGTTGACTCGACGGGTAAAAGTCGTTTCGTCCTCGCCATTCAGTCCTCCTGACACTCCTGAGTCAGTCAGTCCCAGCTATCACAGCTTGACTAATTCGTTGGCAATGAAATGAGGTATGGAATTATAGGATCCATGGCACATGGTCACTACGCTTAGTACTTAATAGGCTACACGCTCCGTTGCACGGATAGATTTGTATTCATCCCTAAGGTTTGGTGAAGCGGGCTGATGTTCCAGCCTTCCAGTGTCTGATTTATTTTCTGATTTTTATATATTTTAATACAACAGAAGCATGAATATATGGATGGATATGGATGGTGGATTCCTTTGTTCTCTCCTCTCCGCCGGCAGAAATCCGATGTTTAGATTTTAGATCCATGTTATCATATATTATGTGAATCATATTGTGTTAGGTGGGGGTAGGACAGCAGGCAGGAGAGAAAGGGGATAAAGGGATATTAAAAACCCGAATTCGGGGACTAGAGTCGGATGGACTGAAGAGGAGGCCTGAGAGTTCGGGTTGAGAGAGGAGTTGGTTTATGGCATTTTAGGGGTAACTTGAACCCTTCATCTCCAGCCTTCCACCACTTCACTCACTCACTGTAAACAAAACTAGTCGGGAACTAAAATACAAATCCAGTGCAATTGCAAGATTCACTAAACCAATTAAAAATTAATATTAAATTATTAACCCAAGGAATGAGTTTCTAATACCACTAAATGCGATTTTGGATTTTCAATATTTTATACACACTGCCTACAACTACAAACTATGAATTACGAGCCTCAGAATTAAGTAAGTTCATCATATTCAATAAAAATTTTATTTTCAATTTTTTATTTTTTATTTTGCTCTCTCTTTGCTCTTGTGCATTTTAAAATTTAAATTGTAAAGGAAGGAAATGTGAATTACATTATGTAATTCATAATTGTGAGTTCAGAATTGGAAATACAAATATGAAATACAAATTAACAGGCTTCAAAAATGGGATAATGTGTAATGGTGAAATTGGTGAATGGATAACAAGCCAAGGTTCTAATCAAAGGTACGTCATAATCTCATAATGCATAATGTCAGATTTTATTATTGTATTTGTGAATTGATTCCTTGTAATTAAAATTCCAAAATTGTTGTTCCAGAATGAAAAAAGGGGAGTAAACCGGGAATCCGTATTTGTTACTAATTTTGAGATCATGGTAATTGTTTCTGGTGGACGGGGTGGGTCTGGAAAAGGGAAACCAAACCGTTCAGGAGGTGAGGGGACGATGAGCAAAAAGAATTCCAAGGCCGCAAATACTGCCTTTAAAGCGAAAAGAAAGATTGTGACCAAAGATAAGGGGGAAGTGGGAGGAGGAGGGACCAAGAAAAAAGGACTCAAGCACAAGCCACTATCCAAGAAAACACCCTCCAAGGGTCCCACGCACAAAGCACTCACCAAACCCGGACCCCCTTCACCACAAAACACAATCAACAAAAACAAGTAACTTCATTCACAATCCCTAAATTTACATATCCATCTATTTAATAGTTTAACTGACATTTAATTTGAAACGATTAAGATTGGAAAAGATGGTGACATCCAACAACGGTCCCCGAATTCATGCTCAACGGAAGTTTGCTCAAGCTGGTAATGTATACAGTGGTACGCTTCAAAGCAACACATCTAGTCCTACTGTCACGCCCATCAAAGCCACCCCCGTCAAAAGGCCCCTCGATCCATCTTCCACTTCAGCTTCGAAAAAGCAGTCCAAGAAACCTCCATTCTCACCACCGGCCAATAAACGACCTCGAACTGACGACTTCCTTACTTTCTTGTGCTTCAGAGGTAGAGCTTTTATTTATAACATTGTTGAAATTAGGTATACTAGTAATTACTAAATAACTGATTGTTTTTGCATGAAGGTACGCCGGCTCTCCCACCTGATCTCGATTTCTTTAACTTTCCACAAGTCCACGAGGTTGTGGAAACTCAGACTAAAAAGAAAGGGACTTCCTCCGTTAGTCTAGCATTAGCACAAGCTGAAGCTAAGCATATTGCCAATGCTCTTGCTGAATCCAAACTTCTTGATCCCAAATCCAACGGATCTGTAAGTAACCATGCTACTGCCACTTCCAACAAGACCGATGTTACTATTAGTAAACTGAAAGGGAAAGGTGGGAAAGATAAGGATGAAAACGGCACTGGTAATAAGGCGGGACTGAAAACACTAACCAAACAATCTGTAGACAAATCGAAAAAGAAAACGGAAGATTGTTTAGACAAGTCATTAAATAAAAGTACCACAAAATCCACAGCTCCTTCTTCAGGCCAAAGTAGTAGCAATAATAGTAAAGCTGAGAATCCAACAAAAGGAATCATGGCTACTGCAAGCAATGTTCTTTTCTCCAAAATGAAAAAACCACCACTGCCAGTCAAGGAGACAAAAGTTTCATCTTTATCACCAACAAGATCTCGTCTTAACGAACAAGATGCAAGATTTGCAATGACTGCGTTAAAACTCAAATATCAACGGATGGCCAGTAGTAAACCTAATCGGGCTCTTTTACTCACCAAAAAAGGTAAGTTGTTTGTTCTGATTTCTCATCATTACCATTAATTATATATTTTGAAATGTGAATACATTTCATGTAATGCTTTTGCATTTATTTTGATTGTTTATTTACAGTTAAAGACCGAAGCGTTATCTTAACCCGATCAAAATCTAGATCCGGCAAACCGTCCTTATCGCCCAAAAGAAAAACATTTCCTATTCGATCGATTAAGCCTAAAACGTATGATTTTATATTTTTATTATGTGAAAATACCTACCTAATTAACTACCAATTACCTAAATATTCTTTTTCGTTTGCAGTATTTCGCCTTCCAGAAATGCACCTTCTCCTGATATCATATTTGGTGTAACTAGTAGTACCTCCCCAATTAAACGGCAAAAGCCTCCCTCGTCGGGCTCTGGTTGATTCTTCATTACATTCTTCTTTACTGATCAAACTAGATTAGACTATATCATTAATTAACTGAAATTATAATTATAGGGACCGAATCTGAAACGAAGGCATCCAGTGAATCCGATAATTCGGAATCTGAACACGAAACTAAAAGCCCAAAAGGAAAACATCAACAATTACGATCATTACGAAGTGGCAAAGAGCTGTCGAGACCGAAGTCACCTCCAATGAAAAAACCAGCGTTGAAGAAAATTAAAATTCCGGAGACCCGGCGTGTTGGCACTCGTTCTGCATTCCGCACAACAAATTCTCCCTTACGAGAGCTACCTATGTACAAAGTTACGGATACTAAAGTCAAATCTACAGTTGACAAACATAAGGGTAAAAAGTCGTCTAGCAAAGACACAAAAAATGAAAAGGTCAAAAATGAAGTAGAAACTCGTCGAACAACCAGATCAAAAAAAGTAGAAAAGTAAGATTTAATTTTCAAAATTAAGATACTTTCCTTTTCGGAAGAATGGATTTAAAATTACACAATAGATCATTTAATTTAGAAGATTTAGTTGCCTAAATGATTATTTTATTCACTGCAGAGATACATCTGGAAAGAGGCCATCTCGGAAAACCAAGGAGACTGCAGCATTTTACTTACAACTCCATACTACAGGTTTCAGTACAGATGATGACGATGAAGTTAAGCTGGATGGCGAGGAAGAAGATTCAGAATTGGGAAGTAGCAGTTCATCGGAAACGAAATTTTTGGAAAAACATTATAACGCTGGTTTAAAACGAAATGAAGACAAAAAAGGAAAGTCAAAATCACAATCCAAAAGCAACCGACGAAATTCAGTCACAGAATCAAGGAACAAAAAAGATTCTGATTCGGAAAGCAGCAGTTCGTCCAAATCGAAGTCCTTGCGGAAAGCAAACACAAACAAGTCCAAGAAGAACTTACTCAAATCCAAAGCTACTCACGATTCTGATTCCAGTGCCAACAGCTCAGAAGAAGAAACAGAAAAATCACAGGAAACGTCAAGATCGAAGAAAAATTTTCTGAAGTCTAAGAATACAAAAACAAATGCAAATTCTGAAAATCATAGATCATTAAAAGAAGCTGGAAAGAGGACATCGAAACAAACAGCTTCCATGTCCAAGAAACAAATACACATTGAATCTGATTCTGAAAGCAATAGCTCATCTGAGACTGAGAAACGTAAAGGAAAATCCAAGAAAATTTCCGTGAAGTCCAAAGGAAGAAGTAAGAAAGGTGAGGACTCCAATTCTGAAAGCACATCTTCTGAACAGGTTGCACCAAAAGGAAGATTTAAATCTACAAAATCGTCCAACCAATCCAAGAGTAAAAATAAAAAAGTCCACGACTCTGATTCTGGAAGCACCAGCTCTTCTGAAGTAGATAAATCGAAAGAAAAATTTAAATCTTCCAAGTCTTCCACCAAATCGAAAGGCAAAAGTAAAAACGTCAATGACTCTGATTCTGGGAGCACAAGCTCTTCTGAAGTACATGCATCGAAAACCAAAAAACCTACAAAGCCTTCGTTAAAATCAAAATCAAAAACCAAAAGTAAGAAAGACAACGAGTCTGAATCTGGAAGCACCAGCTCTTCAGAACTAGAGGAATCGAAGACAATAAAAAAATACAAAAAAACATTATCTAAATCCAAGAATAAAGACAGGGGAGAGTCAGATAGCAGTGGCAGTGATTCAGAAAGTAAACTATCTGAAAAGATGGGCAAATCGTCCGTGGCGACAAGAAAAAGTCAAGACGGTAGGAACTTGAAAGGAAAGTCGGAGATCAAATCAAAATCCAAACCTTCTGATGATTCTAAATCTAAAAACGGAAAAGTGGTCAAGAAATCCAAAGTTGTAGACCCTAAGACGAAGACAGATGTAGAGGAAGCTCCAAATGACCGTATTAAAAAATCAAACAAACAAAACTCATCGTCGAAGAAAGAATCAAGTCCTAAACCAGTGAGGAAGAGGCAAACAACACCAACCGTAGGGGATCGAAAAATGCCGGGAGCTGCAAGAAAGTCAGCTTCGATTGTTCCTAGACGATCTCAATCACAACAGTATTCTTCATCGAGTGGAGATGAACAGTCTTCCACATCTGACGTAGAGGAGAAAGGCTCAGGGGATTCCGATAATGATCAGAAAGTTAAAAGACCTGGCCAAACTACAAAAAAGAACAAGGAACTCAAATCAAATTCCTCTTCAAGTAAATCTAAGAAATTGGATGCAATTGAAAAGTCGATGGAATCAGGCGCAGCTATTGAAAGCAGAGATCGATCATTAAACAAATCCGATGCAAATATGGCGACTTCAAGAAGGTCGAGTGGATCCACTCGATTGGGAAATGAAAGTAAGACAATTGCGAGCGAGATGAGGCGTTTAGTGGAACAGAAGCGAGCTGTTGAAGCATTTCGAGAAGTTCCATCTTCCCCTTCTTCCAAATCCCCAGGAACAGTTTCCAGAAGAGAAGAAAGTGTAGAGACGGAGAAATGTAAGATTAGTAGCCGAGATAATTCACGTTCTCCGGCCAATTCATCTTCTTCCTCCAGCTCCTCGGCATCCGGAAGTGAGGAATCATCGGATTCTTCTGACGATGGGGAAGCCGTCGAACCTCCTACAAAAGTTGATATGTCGACTCAAGTCGATATGGACGCGGAAGATGGGATAGTGACGGAATCAATGACGGAGCGAGAGCAGTCACAAGAACAACCACCACAAATTGTTATAGAGTCGGATGACGATGACATTCAGGAAATCGCTCAAGTGTTCTCATCGTCCACGACATCGACAATCCACCAATTCACATCTCATCATCGGGTTGAAGAACATTCCGTTGTTTCTGGAACTGGACGAAGTTCTGCTTCAACACTTGGCTATGCAACTCAACATCATCACCACCATTCCCAGCACCATCATCATCAGCAACAACATCATCTTCACCATGAGCAACAACAACAAATGCGTATGGTGCCTCCACCACAGTTCAATCCATTTGCCGTTCCTCAACCGTCAACGGAATTCTACACGCCTCTCCAATTAACTCCTAGTCCATTAGTACACAGTCGGATTCAACTTGTTGGAAGCGGAATTCCAACCTTCCCAGGAGGGAATCATTTAAACACTTTAAATACGATGAGTATTCCAGTAAGCGTTCCTCACATTTCCAGCCTCTCCTCTCATCTCCTGCCCCCACCGCCACTTGGCTTTGCAGCAGGCTCTACCTTCCATAGTGCCACCACTCTTCAAACACACATTCGAAGTGTTGCAACGAATTTGGACATCCCGTTAGTTAGACCTGCCGTTGGATCTGATCCCGCATTTAATTTCATGAACAGAACTCCTGTGTCTATGGGTTATGCTGGAATGAACGCAACTGGGGGATCATTGACACGACCTCATATGGGTATGTGGAGTCAACCCCCTCCTGTACAAGTCCAACAATCTCATATGGATAATAGTAGGAACTACTATTCTGCATTCAGAGTTCCGCATCAAATGCCTCAGCAACATCAACATTCCAGCACGGTTCTCGGAACAAACTTCAATCCTCCTGAGCTTCCTGTTTCAATCGTCCAGCCTCAAGCTCAATCGCATCAACAATCGTTTCAGTCACAAAAGTCCAACGCTTCAAGTGTCTCAAAACAAGGTACTTCGTCACAACATCAACATCCTACTAAATCTAATTCGTACAAAAAACATTCGACTTCTTCTTCATCCTCTACAACTACAAGTGCCAATACTGCCAATCCTCCAGGATACAACATAATCAAGAATCTGCCAAACGTTTCAATTGTGCCAAAATTCGATCGGAATTCAAAGTCCATGGTTAAAGTACCGTGTCAAGAGCCTGGACCTTCGGTTTCCACGTGTGAAACGAAGGAGGGGAAGGGAAAGAGCAAGAACAAAAGCATTGAGGAGAAACCAGAACGAGAACGGAAGAAAGTTGGAAGAAAAAAGAAAGAGACGATGATTCTTCCACAGCCTTCTAGTCCTTTGACTGTCAGGAAAGACTCGAATCCCGCGACTTATGTCGGCACTTCCAAAAAGTAAACTACCTACTTTATCTTTATCGCTTTTTATCTCATTCAAAAATAATTGTTTTACCTAGAAATTTATATTTATTGCCAATTTATTAATGCACAGACAATCGAAGAAAGAGGGGAATGTGGCGGTCGAAGAACGGGTCGATGAAAATCCCATCGATGAAGATAAGAAAGAAAAGGGGGATAAATTCAACAAGTTATTAAAGATGAAGAAAGGAAAAGAGAGGAATTCACCTGGCCCAAGTCATCTTCAAAACATTGAAAAAGCATCTGCGGACCAATCGAAATCATCTGATCTTTTGCGCCCAGAAGTTGTGGCAGAGAAAAAGGAGGAAATACCTTTAGGAATAAGAGAAGCCCCAACCTATTATCCTACCGATCATGAATTTGAAGATCCGCTTAAGTACATTCAAAAAATTCAGCGTCAAGCTGAGCAGTATGGAATGGCTCGTATTGTGCCACCTCGTAGTTTTAGGGTAAGGATCTGCAAATCCATACGAAACTATCTCTATTTTTTTAAGATTATTACTAACTCGGGGTTCACTTGCATTTTTAGCCGGAATGTAACGTCGAAGACGATATGAGGTTTACAGCTTACAACCATTACATCCACAAAATGTACCAGCGTTGGGGTCCAACTGTATTGGAGACTCAAATGATCAAAGAAAATCTTCGTAATAGTCAAGTGGACGTATTGGATTCCCCGATGATTGGCGGAATGGAGGTCAACCTCTCGGCCCTCTATCAAACTGTCCAGTCTTTTGGAGGATTAAAAGAAGTAATTGAAAAAGAACGATGGACCAAAGTAGCTGACACGATGCATATTCCCAAGGCTGCTCATGACAGAGCAACGAAGTTGGATGGCATTTATGTAAAATACGTATTGCCCTATGAGATCTTGTCCGATGGTACGCCAAATCGATTAAAAAAATATTTTGGTGTGGATGTCAGTTAAATTGAAAGTGTAACTAAAATGAACAGGGGAACGAGAAAAATTGAAGAAGAAAGTTGAAAAACTGTGGACAAAGAGAAAGGATAAGATATTACGAGCTGCTGAGAATTCGGACGAAGAAGATTCTGATGGAGATTCCATGGATGAACTCGATGAGTGCATTGTGAAGGTATGCACAGTCAATCATCATCAAATCTCAATTTAATATGTACCAACAGGATAATTGATGTCTTTAAAAAATGCACAGGGAAAGACGACGCCGTTAAGCACGTACTTCCGTGTCGCGAGGAACACGCAGAACATTTTCTTCCCAACAGAAAAGAAGCATTCGACGGAGGAAATCGAAGAAGAATATTGGCGAATTGTTCGAGATCGAGATCGTCCAGTTTGTGTTTACTCTGGAAGCATTGACTGTGCTGGTGTTGGCTGGGGTTTCCCTATTCCTAAGGCTTCCAGCAAACATCCTTGGAATCTAAAAGTTCTTGCAAATAATCAAGGTTCCGTCTTGCGAAGTATGGGACCTGTCATGGGTAAGTTATCTTTGCAGTCTTAATGATTCAATGCAAAAGGCTGACAAGCTTAATTTCTGAGTTCTTAAATATTACCGTGATAATAATATTGGTTTCAATTCTAAAATAAATAGGAGCAACTGTTCCGACGTTGCATGTATCCATGTTATTCACCACTTACTGTTGGTATCGTGACCCTCATTCTCTTCCATGGGTAGAGTACTTGCATTCTGGTGCCAATAAAATATGGTACGTCGATTGTAATTTTGATTTAATTCCTGTTTGGATAAGCGACAAGCGCGAGCGTTTACAAAAATCATTACATCTTGTTTTAGGTATTCCGTGCCGGCAGATCACGAAGATCCTTTTCGAGATGTTTTAACAGAATTAATGCCCATGCAATGCAAAAAGAAAAAAATCTGGCTTGCCTCGGACTCTGCCATGGTACGATAAAAATTAATTTCTAACATAAATGATTTATTTTTAATAAAGAATGGCTTACATATATAATAATATTATTATTAATTAATTTTCGGCAGGTTCCACCTGAGATGTTAATCGCCAAGGGTGTTCCGGTTGTCCGTGCTGTTCAAAACCCTGGAGAATTTTTGGTTGTGTTCCCCAAATCTTATACTTCTGCTATTTGTACAGGATATCTTATTTCGGAAAGTGTATGTTTCGCTTATCCCTCCTGGCTGGAGTCTGGTCTTCAAACTTTCAAGGTAACAAAAACACATTACTGTGTCCATCATATCAATTTCGAAAGCTTATTGTTTGAAATCGAAACTAAGCTAATATTTTTATATTTAACGAAATATTTGATCCAAATATAATTTTAGGATATCCGATTCAGTAAAGAGCCTCCTGTATTTCCACTGGAAAAACTACTTTTGAGTATACTTCAAGATGCTAGAGCTTCCTTGGAAGTTGTTCGAATGGTAGCGTAAATCTAAGCCAATATAATACTGCAAAATTTTTCATAGCTTTTTTATGATTAGATATTATCTGTTTGATTTTTTCATTAACATTATTGTTCTATGGATTTTGAAGGCCTTGCCCCCCATGAAAGAATTACTGAAGGAGGATTCAGCTTTAAGATATAAAGTCACTTCATTAGGAGTTAAACATGGAGGTAAAATAAGCAGAGAATCTTCAGAAGCAAAACCATCATCGAAGAAAAAAGGTGCTACTCGTGAAGAAGAAATAGAACAGTGTTACTACTGCAATTACTTGCTTTATCTTTCCATGGTAGGATACTGATTTCTTGTATTTTTGAAATTACTGAAAACTAATCGAACAAAAGTACAGAACTAGTTTTTTTTTTAAATAGGTGCGGAATAAAAAGACGGACTCTGCAATGTGCCTGAAACACGCTGTAGAGCATTTTGCCCGTCACAAGGCCGATATTAAAAAGTGTACTCTTCTTTATGATTTTGACGAGGTAAGTTTTATAAAAACATCTAAACTTCCAATTGTTCAACCGATATTCTCATTCTACAAATTCAATGACATAATGATTTTGTTAGGAACAACTTGCTGAAATAGTTGAAAATGCAAGTAAACGTTGTGGAAATCTCAAGTAGGTAACCAACTCTGACCACATTATTGTATTATTATGGAAGAATGGATGATGTCTATTATACACTGCATGACTCATCTAAATGATGTTATTTCTAAATTACAGTTTATATTTGTATTCCCGATTGGGACCAGATTTTTATATCAGAATTTATTTTTCGATTTAGCTATTTATAATATCTTTTACATCGATTTGACGAATATGGAATGTAGAAATCCTATAGATACGACCTGTATTCCAGATGTTAAATATAGAAGAACATTTATTACTTTTTTGTGGATGAGTAGCTTAGACGAAACAGTATTAAATAAATATTAAATAAACTTTTGCTATTGCCTTCGTGCCCATAATATTGATTGGGGAATGTCAGGGGTTTATACAGGACGGGCCTTGGTTTCCGACGTTTCGGGAAGGTCGGTTTGGCATGTAGAATTTATATTTTACTAACGATCAATGAAAGAATTGCGCTAGTTGCAACGGGTTTTGACTATGAAGTTGCTGAGATGATGGAGCAATTGGTTTTTTCCCTGAAGCCAAAGTGGGAGGATCAACTTCAGGTTCTTCCGTTTTTTTCTGTAATTTAATTAGCAATCAAAGAATTAGAGCTCTTGAAATTATAAAGTTGGCTCTGTATTAAGCTGGTAATTGATGCTTACAAAATATTTGAAAACGGATCGAATATCGTAACCAGTGGAAGGAGAAGGGAGACCTAATTTAACTTCAGCTCTACTAACTTGACCCTCGAGAGTGTCGAGAGTAATTTGAATGGATGAAATAAGGGCTGCGACCGTGTCTAGTCTTTGATTTAAGGTGACTGAAAGTAGAGTTGCTGTTCGAATAAGATCCGGCAAAACATGGAGAAGCCAGGCACGCCTTTCGCTTTCCTTCATTTCATAGAGACTACGGAACTCCTCCAACTTGGCCACGCTTTCTCCCAAGAACTCTTCCACCTTGCAAATCTATTCAACAAGTTGGATAATTTAATAAGTAAGAAAAGTGATATTCAAATATTTAATAATTAGTAGTTTTGATTTATTTATTGTTTGTGACCTGTGTGGAGAGGTCCGTTTTGAGATAGAGTGAATACTCGTTAGCTAATGAGTTGAGGAGATGGATGGATGGGGCTGGACCACCCTCAACAGAGGACCGTCTGAGGAGCGTTGACCCCGAGGATGACCTCTCCACCTCCTCCTCCCACCAACCACCAACCATATTCCCCCCTCCTTTTGACCTTTATCACTTCCTTCGGACTTGGACAGTCCAAGTTGGACTCTTTTTCGGTCCTAAATCTTGAACTTCAAACTTCAAATTAATGAGAGATTTTCTTCGTCAGCAGTTATCCGGAATCCAGACTTACTGACCCTGAAATAAACTAAACCTTAAAGCCTTTTAAACATAAACGATGCGATCGTAGAGGGCCGTTCGCAATTCGCAACGTCTACCTTAATTAAACACGAACACGGACGAATGATATTTAATCTTACTATCGTGTAAACGGCGTTGTATAAAAAATAGTGAGTGTATGATAAATATAAACTTCGATAATTCGATTTACAAATTTACAATATACCTACCTTCACTTTTGTTGACTTTATTATTTACTTCTTAATTGTTTCATTCATCTTTAATTTTCATTTCATACGCCTTTTGAGGTTATTCTTTATTTCGATGTCAAAGTTTGAGGTTGGCGGCTTCGAGACTCGAGACGACAAACCATGTGTGTGAAGTTAGCACGTTGGCAGGATGAAGTTAGCAGGATAGCAGGATTAGCGTGAAGTTGGTAGGAAAAGTTAGAAGGATGAATTCATAAGGCCACAGGAAGGACACCCATACCCCCCAGGTCATCCATATGACCCAAGAAGAAAATATTATTCAATAAAAAATATGACCCGCACTAAGGTCATCCGATTTGACTTCCAGCAGGAAATTAAAAATCTAGCAGGATGCCAAAAAACTCTTAGTTTTTCTTAACTAGCGACCACTGAACCCCTCGGGGGTCATCCATATGACCCAAGAAAAAATTATTATTCAATAAAAAATATGACCCGCAATAAGGTCATCCAATTTGATTTCCAGCAGGAAAGTAGTAATCATCTAGTCTTTCTTACATTTTCAAAATAAATGCTTTTTGAATCAAGAAATCAATCAATTCATTTTAGTCAGAAATTAAATTTAGAGTTTTTATTTGTTTTCGAGATTAAAATGATTAAAAAGAAATACGTTATATTATGAATTTGAAGTTTCATAACAAAACATTCGGGTCCGGAACAGTATGAAGTTTGTTGGGTAACCCTCTTTTTAACGTAGACTATAGTATTGTTATTTCAAATAAATAATATGTTTTCACATTTTACTAGTTGAATTATTTATCTTGTATGTCAGTTGGACCCCGACAACATTTCGATATTACAAAAAATTATTTAATCTAGTGGTTTCATCGTTAAGACGATATGCTAACTATATCATGTTATGTCATTTGTTAGAAATTTAAAAACTTGATCTGTTTAAATTGACATTGCCAGACCAATGTTACAAAGCTGTAGAAGTGCATATTTAATGAAATTAAAGAGTTCCTTAGTTAGGAAGATGAATTCCGGAACCGGATTCTAAATTAAAATTATCGAAAGTATTTATCAAGGTTAGAGAATCAAGTAGACATGACCTGGGCTTGTTGATTTAACTACCTGTGCCATTCGTAAAGAGTTTATTTTTCTCACGATTTCACTTCCGGTGAAAATTATTGATCAAGGTTAGAGAATTAAGTAGACATGACCTGGGCTTGTTGATTTAACTACCTGTGCCATTCGTAAAGAGTTTATTTTTCTCACGATTTCACTTCCGGCTATTCCAAATAAGAACTCATGATTGTAAAGAAGTCATAGGAGATGCGACAGGAAAGAAAACCCATTGCTCGGGTAAATCTTTCCTGTTCTCACCACTTTGACGTCAGACCTCAGTCCTGTCATCAATGGGCGGCTGTATTCTATAGCCATGACCCCCTGCCACCCATTAAATTAAAGTTATTGACTGTTTAATTAACTTAAAAATATAAAAATTTCCTTTAGATCAATTACCTATACATACACTTGCTTAAGTTATGGATCCTAAATCTAATGTAAATGTCATTCATATAGGTCTTAGGATAATAACTTAATTCCCCCGGCCCCAATGCATAAACATTAGAAAAATCTTGCGACCAATATAAGCGACATAGTAGGATGCTTGACATGGACTACTTGTAGAATTGAACTCGGACTAAAAATAACTTGGGTACGATCAGGTCTCTTTCATCTATCGACTTAATGTATTGAAAATCTCGCATTTACGTGCATTCATCTCATTGTGCTTCGATAACTTATAACTTGTATCCATCGTTTACAGTTAAACAAGGAAAATGAGTTATTACGTTGTATACCTTGCTTTTGCAACGTATATTTTTGGGTAAATCAAAATTCCAAACATGATGGTTTGAAATTGTTTGCGTTTTAGAAATTATTCGTAACTGTATTTCTTATAGTTCCATCGTCCAAGCCAATCCTTTACAAGAACGTGCCCACCAGTTTATGGGACATTTTAATGGGTACGATTTTACCGATATCAGCCTAATTAGTCAGCCGAAACGAAAGGACGTGGTTTGGACCTCATCAGCAGACTACGTATTACCAGAGTAATACTTGAATTGATCTAAAGTAATAGATTTTAATATTGGCCTTGTTCAATTCAATCAATCAATTCAATTTTACAAATTCATGCAAAAATTTTGTAGCTACTTTTACAAGTTAGTTTGTTTTAATCATCTTCTATTTATCGCTCAAGTCACCGTTACCTATTCCAAATTTTATCTTATCTGGTTATTAGGACGGCAAGTTTTGGTGGTATGACGGATTTGTGAATGACGTTCCAGATAATAACGCGAGCAACAGATTTGACAACTGGTCGGTATCAGTATCAGAATTAAAATCTCGGCGAATTTTCTCTTTTTCGTCAAGGCCGGAACGATTTGCCTTATCTTCAGAATTTGATGAACATGACTCTTGACGATTGGTCTCGAACGGTGATTAAAAATCCGGCGATATTGTCAGGGGAATTAGTGCCAATAATTTATGCATTCGAAAACAATGCAACTGCTTCTAAAAGGTACAATGCTTTCATGACAGCAATTGAAAACGAGAAAATGCACAACAAACATAAAGTGTTTTTAGCAATATTGGAATTTAATAGACACACTAATATATTGTCCGTGTTTATCTATGACGTTGTACTTGAACAATAAGAATTAGTCCGACCAGATTCCACGCTTTTTGCCCTTTTGGAAACAACACTTGTTTCAAATGCTACATATTTCAACTCCTATCTTACTATTTCTTGCCCTAGTAACATCTCACCTCACCTAATGCTGGATATTCACAAGTCTGCACTTATTCCTACGCTTTGTGTATCACACTGGGATGCCTTCCTTGACTATAAAGATTTGTCAGGTGTAATAATAGTATGGTATAATTAAAAATACATGTTAGAGCATTGGAAATACATGCTAGATCATCGACAATCCATGTTAGATCATTGGGAAAATATGTTAGAACATTGTAGATACATGCTAAATCACCGACGATACATGTTAGATCATTGGTGAAATATATAAAGGCATTGAAATTACATGTTAAAGCATTAAAAATACACGTTATAGCATTGGAAATACAAATATGGCATGGCGAATACATGTTAAGGCATTGCCAATAAATGTTAAAACATTGCAATTACATGTAAAAGCATTACAAATACTTGTTAAAGCATTGCAAATACAGTTTGGAGTCGAAAATTCGGCTTCGAAGCGAAGAGTTACGGTTCAAATCAAGAGCTTTAGAGGACAGAAAGTTAAAGTTCAGATCCAGAGTTTATGGAGATGAGGGGTTCGGGTTCGATTCGAGCGCTTTAGAGGAAAGGAGGTTCGGGTTCGAATCGAGAAGTTTGGAGGAATCATATGTTCTTGATTTATTCGAGAGGTTTAGAGGGATCGAACATCGAATGTTCGTATTTGAATCGAGATGTTTCGAGGGATCGAACGTTCCTGTTTGCATGATCTCGAACCTTGATGTGAAATACATACAGTGTTGGCATTGTACGGAATCACCGCAGCACGTTTAATTTACTCCTTATTAGTTCGGTTTATTATAGACCACTTCTATGGTATAAGCTGGTATAAGATGGAGGTTCGGTTGCGATGCGATTAGTCAAATACAAAATACATATACATAATTGAGGCCATTTGTATGTAAGTGATGGGTCCATACGTTTTTGACTCGGTTGACTACTTAAAAAACGAAGACAGCCAACAAATCACAAATAAATTAAAAGGTAGCCTAGGCTATATGGCTTTTCGAAATTTCGTGACCTATGACAAGGGCTTGCGTGCCCTAACGTGATATTGTACGTAAATGGTCGTGTGATATGTCGATTAACACCGCTGAGCTACAAAAAATACTTTGACTATGTCGGAGTTCCGTAATTTTGATTCTTGACCTCAATACGGTCAAAAAGGTCGAATTTCTAAAATGATTGTGTGACATCCCGATTCATGTCTACTTCAGCCAAGAAACTCTTTGTCTGTTTTGGAATTTTGAAATTTACAGCTGCTGAACATAAAACGGTCAAACTCTTCGAAATTTAAGTAAGTAAGTATGTAAGAAAGTAAGAAGTAGAGTATAACTGTAATCTCCCCAATATTATCCCTATCAAAACCTATTGGTGTACATCTACTTATATAGAAATAACTAATTTCGGAATGTAATACGTTATTACTACGGCGTCACATGGAAAAACTATGAGGTTGTGAAATTTCGTGACCTGTGACCAGGGCTAACTTGACCCAATATAAAATACAAGGCGTAAGCCTGGTAAAAACTGGGATCCTAGGTGGTGGGCCAGCATTTTGCCGTTAAAATCTATGAAACGCTGATATTGAAGACGTAGGAATAACATTGGGGGTCAGTGTCACCTCCTGATATGGATGGGGGTAAGGGGCCCTTCATTAATTACGTAACCCAAGAGGGGGAGGGGGTCTGGACATTCTGTCTGTCCGTCTGTGGACTGGATAACTGCCGCTAGCGTTAACTTAGATCCTCCAAATTTAATACACCTGGGGTTAGGCCAAAACCAAAGGCTAAGTTCGAAGATAGGTGAAATCTATCCATTGATTGACCCGTGAGGGTCATTTCCAATTCGTATGTAATTTAAACTTATGTTATCCAATTGGGAATTCGATAATTCTCATTAGTGTATAACAAAATCTTCGTTATGGATACTATTTGAGATACCGAGTATTATTATTGTGATAGTGGCCGAGGCCGAAACGTCGCTATTATCGAATAAGTTTTGTGTACATGGCATATTTTTATATTTTTTGACATATTGAAGCTATTTGTATATAAATATAATTCTATATATTTATAATAATAATTACATTAATAACAAATATTTTTATATTACGTCCTTGTGTCATAATGACCACTAAGCACACGTGCAGTGGGCGACACTCTGTAATAATAAATAATAATAATACTATATTGTATGTTAATAAACGACAATGAAATTCAATTTTTTTTACTCACCAGTATAGTGGAGTCTGTGAGCTCTTCACAACCCCAAATTTGGTGGATTTTAATGACCCCTTTCTTTTTTTAAATTTCCATTTGAGCAGCAGTATATGTTGGCTTACAGCGAACATCTACAGAAAATTGTAAAACAATTTAAATTTTCATCACCGTTTAGATGGAATTTAGTTTTTAATACTAACCAGCTCCATATAGGCAACGAGCGTCAGGTTTAGAGTGATTGCTGCTACGAGTAATCATTTCCACGTTAATGCTGGAGTGATTACGTACTTGTTAATTGTATAAATGTATTACATAAATTAATTAATTCTACACATACAATTCCAATTTCCCCCCAAAAAAGGTATATTCTCAACAATAAGTTGAAGGTCCGCTTGTCTAAGGGTTTCATTCTCCAACCACGCCCTCCCATGTCTTTGCATTGCTTTTCCATTCTTTATATCTGTCTTCTATCTATGCTTTATATCAATAATATCAAAATCGAGTTAGTATTTATATGTTGTACGCTCAGTAGATTCCGATACTACTTTTGCCTGTCCTTTATGAGGTGAAACCTCTCTATTGAAACGTTTTTGTCCCTCCGTCTGTCCGTCTGCACCTTCGACGATTTGTAGCAAACGGTTGAATTTTTTCGATGTGTTTGACATTTATGTTCTGCATATGGGGTGCATGACTGATGTGAAATAATTCCATCATATCATCAGAGGATTAGGAACCTCTAATTAAACAATTAAAACCGAGAATAGTTCAACACTCCATTCTCCTCCGTAGGTGCCTATTAAATATACATAAAAAAATCAACACTTCTCTTCCTGGAATTATTGACCTTTCACATGCTCCAAATAATCCATATGCTACATCGTTGAAACCAACAATAAAAAGCTCGACACTTTCACAAACAGAAGTCTCCACCAAGTCAAACATCATAAAACTTAATCGTATAATTTATAAAGATCTGTTTTATTTCCACAACTAATGCGCTAGGGCATTTCGTCACAATCCAGTAACGTTTAAAACGAGTTAAATTTAATGAGACCCCTATAAATGGGAAGTAGACCTCTAATTCGAATTAATCGAATGAACTAGACCCCACATAAAACAGACCCCACCCGGTTGAATCACATCAATGTACCTTAATGATTGCATCTGGATCAGACTTAAATACAGCATCGGTACACTTAACTAGATCAGGGTTCTGTTCCCACTTAGGCACGAAGCAAAACTTCTGATTTTCTATCTGTACATTTTAAAAGCAGAATAATAACTTACTACACTTAAATTAAGTTATTAACATATCATCTCATAAACTTAATAATCAAAAATTAATAGCAATATTACCTTGCACGTTTTAACCATTCTTGGACTCAATGAAATTGTCCTGTTTTGTGAGTCTTTGAGTATATAGTTGATTATACCCGATACTGTGCATTGTGAATTTCCACTTCTAAACGGTACTCTAATGATTTCGTACACCTATTACACACAATGGAGTTAGTATGTCATTTTAAACTAGATAATTTCCTTTTGATAGGAATATTGACTAGACCTAGAGCTAGACCTAGTCGGTGTGAAAAAACAATCCGCTATTTGGTTTTTCCAAAAAGATGAAACATCCGCCGCCATTTCGTAACCCTTACTAAATATGTGTGCTCTAAGAAGAAGAACCCGCTTTGAAAGGAGCTTGCTTGAGATGAATCCACAAGGAATTAAGTGGTTGCTGTTGAAAAAAAGAACAAGCTGTTTAGATAAAACTTCGTTGGAATTTTAGAATGGCTTAATTTTACAGTTTTTTACCGGCATTCAGTCGCTGCAGCATCAAGGGTAGTTGCTAGCGACATGTAGAATTGGTTCTGTAAAGTAATGCCGCAATCTCGACCAACACAGCTTCGTTCCACTGATTCTTTTTCTTGAACTATCATTTTTTTAATCGTTTCGAAGCGATCTTAAAATACTTCATTGATTTTGGTGTGATAAGTTGTAAGGTTTTCTGTCAAGCCAACTAAGTATTTTTGATTTGAGACCAACTGATCCTCTATTTCTTTCTGACGATTGTTGATGTGATCAATCCCGACAGATAATTGGTTAACATCCTCTTCTGTTGCTTGGCCATATAACTATTTGAACCAATCTCCCATGAAATTGATTTGATCTCTCCGTTGTCTTGTGTTTACCGGACTACTGCTGTGCTGTAGAAATGGATGCTCTTTACCGAGCTCATTTATTATGATTTCCGTGAAGTTTCGCGTCTTAAATAACATGTTGCAAAAAAGTTCGTCACCGGTACAGTTTTGGGTAGCATTGATTTCTTGGTAAAGGATTGGTAGTTCAAGGACGAAATTCAGAGGTACGCTGGAATCGTACAATGTAACTCCAAAAACTTCAATAAAGAAACGCCTCTTACAATGTTATAGAATGGCACCATTGAGGAAGTTGCATTTGTTGCTATTTCAACTTTGGAATCTGAAATAAAAAATACAATAAATGTCTTAGCTTTAAATTGGACTTTCTTAGTTCTTGAAATGTATATTCTAGTTACTATTAAGCTGGGCGTTAGGAAGCGTGCACCAAAAGGTCATCGATACCAAAAATATAGGAACCCTACTCATTTAATACTGAACAAGTCTAAGTTTAAATTCAAACTGCAGATTGAAAAAAAAAATTCGTCATCCTTTTATAGTCCGTATTTGAATTATAGTTTTTGCATTGCAAAGCACCTGCAAAGTTGCAGGTATCTGGGACAAAATTTAACCATTAAGCCAATATTTAAAATCTGTCCGTCAGTCTGTCTTCCTGTAAGTCCATTAGTGCGATAACTGACGAACGGCTTGACACTAGGTCACCAAATTTTGAACACTTGTTCCTTGGGTCATAGCTTTGACGCAAAATCAACATTCACCCAGATAACAGGGTTTCAATCCTCGCTTTCTGGATAAAATGCGATGTTAGAATTTTTGAGTATTATTTAACACTTTGTTACATCGGTTTATTGCAGTTAGTACTCAATTAGCACCACAAATACTCGACCTCTTATTGCTACCACTCCCAATTCCCCAACAGATTCTATTATTGTTCTGTCAGCAACAAGAACCGTTATTATTTATTAACGTATGAATTAACGCAACTAGCAAACAAATAGTGTAAAAACTCAACGACTAATAGATGAAATTAAAAAGATTTACATATCAAATCTACAATGCTAACGAAATTCAAAATTTAATACAATTCACAGCTTTTGTACTCTTTAATTTTTTCAGCAAAACACCTTTAAAGACATTAAAATTTTCAACAATTAGCTCATTTTACCATGAATCAACCATGAGTAAATATACAGTAAAACGTTGGGAGTCAGTAGACGGTAATACAGGGTGTTTGCGTTGTTTGTCCCGGTGTTTAAAATTAAAAATCTCAAAAAGTCCTGAACCGATTTTAATTTCGTTTGATTTTATGGATAGCTGAAGGTCTAGAATGTTGACTGCAAAAGAAATTAGTAAATTACAATTTTTGTTGGATGGCCCATGCGGGTTTTGAGAAAAAATCCAAGATTCTATATGGGGGAAGGTTGGGGATAATCCTTAACAACGCATAGCAACAATTACAATTTTAAAACTTATGCTGCACTTTCAAACTTAGAAATTTCGATTTTGGATGTAATTTTGATCGTTGCTATGCGTTGCTAAGAATTATCCCACATAAAAAATCTTTGATTTTTTCTTAAAACCCGCATGGGTCATCCAATAAAAATTGTAATTTACTAATTTCTTTTGCAGTCATCCTTCTAGACTTTTAGCTACCCATAAAATCAAACCAAACTAAAATCGGTTTAGTACTTTTTGAGATTTTTAATTTTAAACACCGGGACAAACAACGCAAACACCCTGTATTTTAGCTAAAGCAATTTACGACGTTGTAGGAGGAGACTGTTTTTTACTCCCAAAAGTTTCTCAGGAGTCGGAGATCTGGAAAAAAGTATACCATGAATCAACCATGAGTAAATATACAGTAAAACGTTGGGAGTCAGTAGACGGTAATATTTTAGCTAAAGCAATTTACGATGTTGTAGGAGGAGACTGTTTTTTACTCCCAAAAGTTTCTCAGGAGTCGGAGATCTGAAAAAAGTAGCATTCGCAATAGGTTTGCGTTTTTCAAAGCGAATGGATTGCTTTTGGGCTTGCACATATTATCAAAATAACCATCTTAATGTTCAAGATATTCATCGCAAGTTATATAGGGACAACAACATTCTTTATAATCAAGTTAAAGATGTGTAAGTTAACCCCTCTGATAAATCTGTTAAACTTCGTTGTGTCTGTGTGTCAAAAGAGACTATTGAATCACAACCATCGATGCTAGCGTGTGACGACTGCAACCAATGGTTTCATGGAGTAAGCAGTTTTTATGAACTTATTATTAAACCCTCATAGTTAATATTGAAACTGGCATAATAGTGTATTGAAACCGGCATAATCTTCATACAATCAGTACATTTGGTAGGCAGTTCATCCTTACCAAGTATATACGAAACATTTTATTTTAATCGTCATCCAGCTAGATTTTTAATTTCCTGCTGGAAATCAAATCGGATGACATTAGAGCGGGTCAGATTTTTTATTGAATAATATTTTTTTCTTGGGTCATTTGGATGACCCCCGTGGGGGTCCTTCCTGGGGCCTTATGAATTCATCCTGCTAACTTTTCCTGCCATCCTGCTAGATTTTTAATTTTCTGCTGGAAGTCAAATCGGATTACCTTAGTGCGGGTCATATTTTTTATTGAATAATATTTTTTTCTTGGGTCATATGAATGACCCCCGGTGGTATGGGGGTCCTTCCTGGGGCCTTATGAATTCATCCTGCTAACTTTTCCTGCCAACTTCACGCTAATCCTGCTATCCTGCTAACTTCATCCTGCCAACCTGCTAACTTCACACACATCGACAACCCGCTTGTTTCATAAGTTAGAAATCATTTCAGTTTTCGTTACACAGTAAATTTTGGATTTCTAATTCATTAGTGATTTACTGTTTGTACTTGGAACTGAAACTGATTGAATGTTGAATGTCATTTGATTCTGCTGTACGCCCAGGTATAGAAATAGACAACCACAAAGAATAATGGTAAATGTTACCAAAGGTGTCCTAATTCAATGGTAAGAAGGCTCATCAACCTCTTACTCAACTTACTTTTGTATATGTTCAATGTTATAAATTAAAAATTTCTATTTTATATTCTAAACGTAGTGATCCTGCAATGAAACAATTTCTCTTACATTTGGACGAAAAACAAGCCCTTGGAAAGAAGTTTGTGTTAAACGACTTGGATGAAAATCATCTCTTTATTTCCACCGACATTGTTAAAACCTTACAGGATAAAATTGACGAACTCCTCGACAAAATCAGCGTCCCCGTTCACGACGCCGTACGTTTTTAATTCATACAAACTCTGAACTCCAAACTCCATTTTTCTTAATCATTTTTATACAAAAGAATTTACTAATTCTCTTTATTTTATATTCTAGTAATTTGGATAACAGTCAATAGATTCAACCGTCCTCCATTGCCATTGCAAATCAAGAATAATTTTAAAAGAAGCGGAAATAAATACTGAACAACGGAAAATAAATGGCTTCCCGAGAATCCCGATCAACGGCGTCAGGGCGAGTTTTGGACGCAGCGGCGAGATACAGACGCCAGAAAAAGGCACTCGAAGCCCTTGAGCAGGACAACTTCCATGAAGAACCGCATGCAGATTTGGGTTCGTTACATTTGCTAAAGTTATTACTTTAATTGTTAGACCTTTAGCTCTGTTTTTTAAATTAATGATAATTATATGCGCTAGTTATGAGCAAACGAGCACCCAAGTTTCAAGACTCTCTTGATCATAAAACTGGACCGGGCCCTAAAAAGAAGAAGAAACGAGATCCGGAATATTTTAAAATAAAGTAAGCTGACAGTTAAATGCTAACCAGTGACTAGGGTTTCTTTACCAGTCCGGCCGCTGGTGGTACAAAAAAAATCCGGATTTAAAAACCCGATTTTTACCATATTTAAAATTTAATGGGGAAAATTGACAATTTCCTTTAAAAGGGGTCCAATTTTTTCGATTACACGATTTCCTGAAAAATGTTCCGGAAACATAGTCGCCGAGTTTTTTCCACCAGCGTGCCACGTTTTCACACATAAATTACAAATTCTTGACCGTTTGAAATTTTTTTGGTTGTTTAAAGATACCGGAAACCTCTGAATTTGCTGATTGAAGAGGAGCAGTTGTCGAATCCGGACGGACCAAATTATTCTTCGGCCGCAGCACCGCCTTCTAAATTTCCACCTAGAAGTTTTTGTAGCGTGTGTGGATTTACAGCCCCTTATGGTTGCAACGCTTGTGGAAGCAAATTCTGCTCTACAAAATGCCTGTCTACTCATCAGGAAACAAGATGCCTGAAATGGACTGCATAATTGTGCCAGCTTACACCAAACTCCTAAATCGCATTCTTCCTTTAATAGCTCTATTGATTGCCTCTGTATACACATTTTGTAATCCAACTAGTAATTAAGTTTTTGTATAATAAATTAAGCAGGACATATACGAGCACAATGTATCATTTTTGTGTATAATCAGTCTGTACAAAGGCAGCCTTACATGGTCATATTGGTCACTGTCAAAATTTTCTCGTTCGGCCTTCCACGTTACAACTCATTTAGGGTCAAAATTGTGACTAGTAATCCCGTAGGGTCTATAAATTTTAAATTGATTTTGGAAAAAAATTGGCTGGTACATATTATTAGAAGGTCAAAATTGTGTCTGTAAATATGGATATTCATGTACGGCCAAAATTAACGAATAATGGCGAATAGACATTTCTTAGTTGAATGCTTCAAAGATTTAAAAAATACTGATATTCATTTATCATTTCATTCAAGTAAGTCAAGCATTGTTACTTGTATTATTTCATTTTGATTCGAATAGCCTATCTAAATTTCTCGAAAATGTTGACAAACAAATCATTATTGATAACAAATATCCTAAACCTTTTATTTTAAAATTTACGGTATAGAAAATATAGAAAAGAAAAAGGATTCAAGCATGTGTTCCGAAAAAATTGAGGCCCCATTTCTGACCCTTTGTTGTACAAATACATTTCCATATTCATGTTAGCGAAATCCGTTTATTGAAACTGAACCAGCAAAGGTTATTATAAATATATTATAACACCTATAGGTGTTACATTAAAATAAAACATTAGTTTGCTGAATAAGATGCTACAAGTCGAACCGTAAGTCGCTTATATCGGCAAGCGTAATAAATTTTTTCGACCCAACATTATATTGGTAATTGCTGACTAGCTAGTTAAAACGTATACCCGAATAAGCATAATTATTAGCTAGAGTTTCTCATCAATAGAGAATGGTGTCTGTTTTGATAAATCTCTGAGATTTAATCAAAGTTAAAATTACAAATGGAAATTAGTTAATGTCAACTAAATAAACACTATCTAAAGCCCCCAGACCCGCGGCGACTCCACCTTCATTTGCTGAACTCACTTTGGTCCTCAGCATATGCCCCACTTGCTCATTCACCATTATATTTTCAGAGTCGCTAAAGTCAAAAATGTATTTATATCAGTTTGCATCTTGGAAATCTACATTTTTTTAAACTCATTTTTAAACCTTACCCAATGACAACCCCAAAGACGCCAAGTTCACTGATCACATCCGTGTAAATGGGTTCAGGGAGGTTGGGCCGAATCATATAATTTCTCTGGACTGGTGGATTTATTCTTTCCATCAAAATCCATGCACTCCGTTCCTCAGTGTCTTTAATTTTTGCTAAATAAGTTCCGACGTCCTCTCCATAGACATTATTTCCACCCCCTTCTCGTTGAGGCTTCAGAACATAATTTGAAGGATTTTTCATCGCCATCTCAATCGCTTTGTCCCCTGCTTCATTCTATAGTTTACAAAAATGATTAAGTAGGTATATTTTTATGAATGGCAAACTTTAGAAAGTTTCAAATGATTCATGATTCATACTGCAGGTCGATGTTCGTACATCAACAAGCATTGACTGACATCGACGTGCTACACATCGACAATGCTCAGCCTTTCGTTCGTACCCATTGGGGTACACGGTTTAATGTTTGAATTCAATCAAAGCAAATATTGCCTAAGATGAATAGTCGAATTTCGAAGTTGAATTTGGTCAGAGTCGTCGTAATTCTATAGGTTTTTTTATGTCAGTTGTATTTTGTCGATGTCGATGCGTCGATGTATAGCGCGTCAATATCTACGCTGTCGATGTACGGGCAGTAACCTTGATGCTGCATGTTTCTAACCTTATCTAAAGAATAGAGTCCCGTAAATATTTCCTTAACGGCTTCAACTTTCTTGGGGTCAGACAAATATATTTCCAAGAGACCGGGTCGAGCCAGTTCCTGTTGCACTTTCTTCGTTCCAGCTAAATGGTACTGAATGGAAGGGCACTTGATTGCAAAGGAACGTTCGATCATCAGCCGAGCCTCCCACTCTAATTCAGAATAGTAATGGTCCGGTGTGTATCCAGCACGGAAATATACCACACCTACCTCAATATCATCTCTGTTACACCAAAACATATTAAAGCATTGTTAAGGATTTCTGTATTTCAGCTCTCATCAATTGATTTTGTGGTGGAATATTTCTAAACTCACATAATAAGTCGTTTACTTTCATCTAATTTCCCAGTCTTGCCAATCTCTGTCAAAGACCTTCGAATGACCACGGTTTTTGGATTTTGCCGTTGAATTTCAAATTCATGGAATCGTTGATCACAGATATTGTAAGTCACATCTTCTACCAAGAACATAATTGCTGCCCTATGTAATAAACGGAAATAATGTAAACATAACATAAGCAAATGTTTATTATATGTACTATTTAAAAACTACTTACTTGGGGTTTCCATATATTTCCCAAGCTTGTAGCATACCACCACAAAGACCTTCTAATGCTCTGTTTTCGGGTAGCTGAAAGAAGATGAATAATTAATTTTGAAGTTGATTCTCTCAATATTGATCATATAGTAACTGTTTTTAGTATTTTCACTTACATTATTTAATTTGTCCAGGTGGCCCAACTCCGTCAAAATAAACCTGAAAAATGTTCAAAAATGCATTTTACTAGTCATTTAGAATCCTAAAGCTTCAAGCTTAAAACGCAGACTGCAAAATCAAAATTTAGATTGTTACGAAACTACAAAAGGAAAAAAGGGATAAAAAACTCGTAAACTATTTCCCATTTGCTTCTGAAGTAATTAATTTGAGCTCTGAATTTTTGATAATAAATACCCATGTGTGCGGGTCAAAGGTGTAAAGTAAGTGAGTAAGTTAAGATGAAAAATAAATAGTATAGAAATAGATGAGAGGAAAGTCAAGATTCTAGATGATTTGAAATACCTATGAGCGTGAACTAATTTGGTGGAAAGAGCACCAAAACTAGAGGCAACGGTGTTGATTTCCACCTGCTTGGCCAAAAATCGAGGCAGGTCTACCAAGTAATCAGATCGTAAAAGGCCCAAGGAAACCTCCTACAATCAAACAGACAGAAACAAAAGTTAACTAACTTACATCTCATTTAAACGCATCATGAATCCCATCACCAATCTCCTCAAATTACATCAGAAGCCTTCGTTTATAACGTTAGATTAATAAATTAGGCTTAACTAATTCCTAAGGCTATGAATCATTGATTCATATCCTATCCTATAATTTCTCTCTCTCCAGGAGTTTAACAACCTTCTCCAGTACAAAAAATTGCATCATTTCACTCTGATCCAAGAATACAAAGGAACAAAGAATAAGAATGTTAAAAGAGGTTAAAAGGTGAGCTAGAAAAAAGAGGTTAAGCAGAAGGCATACGAAGTGTGTAGCGGGTGTGGGTGTACCTATGAAGGTTTGTGGAAGCAGGGCCGAGCCATCCGAAACCCGAAGCAATTGTATTAATCTCTACTTGTTTCCAACAACAGTACGGCCTCGTCGCCGACGATTTCTGAGAATCGCAGGAATTGGAACATTTACTCGAGTCCCTTTCCAACATTACGTCCGAACGAATCAGTCCCAACGACATTCTCTTAACACATTATTGTAACAACTTTTAAATCTTCTTAACCATACTCCTCATATTATAATTCCATTTAAAAGATAATTAACTTGTAGAAAAAGAAATAAGAATATCTGACTCAAACCCTATCCAGTAACATAAAAAACTGAACGACCTCTGCAGTTAGAAATGAAGAAGGGGTACAAAGGAGCTCACGAGGGAACATTCCCAACTGTACAACCCCGATAATTTTCAAACTAGTTTCATTCGAAAGAGAAAAAATAATAATTTAACTTTAACATAACTGACCTTCCCACTGACTTTACTAGATTAAAAACGACTTTCATTGATAGTTCCAATGTTAAAGTTGCATTATATTTGTTGTTCTTTTGAATAAGACTAGTTAAAAAAATATCGGGGTTGTACAGTTGGGAATGTTCCCTTGTCAGCCAAACATTAATTTAATTCGAAAAGAGTACACTATTTGGACTGTTCCATACTTATAGTGTACAGTCAGTAATGGTGAATGGTTAAGTTAATTGGTCATACTTGAGCAATTCCTTCCGCTCTAACAGTTTCATAAATCTTGAACAGGCGTCCCGTGAACTCGTCCACCTTAATTGTACTGCAAATGATAGAATTCGACATTTTAGCGTGATTAATTTTGAATTTCTAGAGAATAGCTGAATGTACTTTAAAATGAACTGGTGTTACTTGGCAAGAACATTTCGGAGGAGATCGTAGTCGTGAGCCACTTTGTGTATCAGTTCGTTGAGAAGGGTCTGAATGCCTATCGACTTGTCGAATTCGGATCGAGGGAATGTGGAGGGGAGGAGGAGGAAGGGAGCAAAGTCAATCCTGTCCGACGAATAATTGTCCTTCCGCCTCATCCCAATTCCTACAATTACAAATAATTAATTTACTCAATCAATTAAATATGGTAATTAAGTAATGGCTATTAAATAAATGGCATATGCTGTGGGTGTAACAAACCATGCATAAGGGCCCAGTCTTTGGCCTTGTCCACAACGCGTGCCAGAATCTGTGGGGCAAGGGGTATCGGAATGCATGGCTCCATCACAACTACAACTTTAAAACTTCTCTCCCCACTTAAATTAAAATAGTAATTAAACTAAGAAATTAGTTACACTCTAATTCATTCACAATTAGTCGAGATTACTTGGAGAGATAAGATATTAAACGACATTACACTAAATATGTAATAGGATGCGAGATAATGATAGTTGCAGCTGCATAGAGGAAAACTTGAAATTCGTTTGCAAAGTTTGGCAAAATCGGCGCCAAACACTCTCACTCTTTATCCACAACTATACAATTTGTTGTACAATTTTTACACTTTTTCAAACAGTGAACAGACGACTGGAATTTCTTTATTAAATCATATAAAAACAAAAAACAAGACATACTAGGCTTTTCTTAGATACTGCTTATCTCTGATCTCTGCAAGTAATCTTAATCGAAAATCATAACACAAAATGACAGAAGTGAACTAGGAATGTATGTGACGATTGAAATCAGAAATGAATCATTTTTCGGATGATTTATTCAAATTCGGAGACGATGAGGAAGATGCCTCCTCAACAAATAAACAGACCATAACGCAGGTTACCTATTCTATCATCATCTTTGATATTATAAATTATAATGTGTAATGAATCTTATCTCGAGTTTTGATGACATCCTTGGCATATAGCAATAGCATTGATTGATTGATTGGATTGTATGACATATTATTATTTTTCACATTGCATTTGCATCAAATCAATTTCATTTAATTGACTAAGCAATGAATAAACTTTAAATTCCAGACCTTGACTCAAATTATTGAAGAAAGGCGTCGAGAATTCATTCCGTTGAGCAAAAGCCAGGCACCTCTCAAAGCCTCAAGACAATTACAACACAAACCCAATATATCGGAAGCGGAAGCAGGAAGAGGTCAAAATATCGCTAAAAATCCAACTCGCGTACTCAAGGATGAAGTCGTCCAAGATTCCCCGTCCAAATATCAAGCTATTGAATGCGATGATTCAGAAGATTCGGATAGGGATAACAGAAATTACCCCAATTCTAGTACCCGAGATTATTCTGCTCAGGCATCTCAAAGAATTCCAAAACCAGATAGAATAGATGATCGTGTAACCCCTCTCCAATCTCAGCCTGGATCATCATCAATTATCGGTTCTAGTCGAAACACAAACAAGATTCATGGGACCGTTCGAACTCGAAGATTTCCAACAGCCGTTCAAAAAAATCTATTTCAATTTGACAGCGAGGACGAGCCTAGAATTGAGGTTATCAAAAGCCCAACTACTAAACTTGGATCTACAAGACCTACTGGCATTCCAGCTCGAATACGTGCATCAATAGCAACGAATTCAATTAGCAGAATTACGTCACCACGGGAAGGACAAGGTGTCAGCCGTATCGAGTTCTCACCTCATTTCAAAGACGCAGATATCGATACAATTGAAACCCATACGCCGTCATCATCTGAAATATCTGCACCTCCGTCCAGCAAGTTCGACTTGTCTCAAATAGAAATACATAATAACAATACCACGACCGAGTCGCCATTAAAACGAAATGGAGCTTCAACATCCGAATTTACAACACCAGATCGGAATCGGACAGTTATTCCAGATTCAGACGAAGAAGAGCTTTTGGAACAGACAATCATCGATATTGAATCACCTGCCAAACCTAGTCCTTTTAAGACATTAGTCAATAAACGATCATTATTATTATCACAGAGTCAAGCCAGTAGTGGTTTGAGTGCGAATATTTCGGATGATCCATCAACGCCTGCAAGTAGTGGAGTCACAGCTCTAATGGAGAGGACACCCATTGCTCAATGGATTCAGAAAGGGAAGGAAGATATTCACACGATGGATTTGGACATTTCAGAATTCGAGTCCCCAAAGAAAAGCGAACGGCGTAGTATGGCTTGTTCTGAATTCAATTCTGAGCTTTGGACCGTTGTCGGTGGTCGACGACGAAAAAAGTAAGATATTTGTGATATTTGACTGTGATTGTCAATATGCTTTCGAAAGTTTAATCTTGGTGTGTTGTTTGTATAGACGGGGACTTGCAGATCAGATGAGAGGGATATTATCGCGCTATGAATCCTCCGTTAGAATGTTTTCGCATGATCTCAGAAATGGAAAGTTTGAAGAAGATTTAGCCATGCCTCTTATAATTCGAACTATCTTTGGACGTGACAGTAGGCTCCTCTGGACCATTTGCTACGATATCAAGGGGAAAAGTAACAGATGCATTCTATTCAAACCACATCATCCGCAGGAAATCACATGCAACGTGATGTTAAAACTCTATAAGCCTTGGTTCGTTCACTTTTAATTCTCCAGTCGTAAGAACGTTTACACCTAAAGATTCGTTGTAATGTAAACTTGGATATTTTCAGGAAAGAAATAAATGTTCCTGGTGTCCCAATTCCCGTGATTATTTGCTCCGATTTTTACAAAATTATTCACAAACCCGGAGATCTTGATGTCAACATTTCGGATGACTTTGTTAAAAAAATAATCCGAAGTTCCACTGTTGAGACGGGAAACTTGCACAGTTTCAGGATGATCCCTGCTGGTAAAGTTTTGATACTTTCAGAATATGTCCTTATTAAAAAATTAGATGTTTTGAACAACGTTTGTATCTTACAGGTGGCCTTAAACACATATTCCTCAGCCTCGTTCCTTACGGGATTTTTAATCAAAATACAATCACTAAGCAAATAAATCGGTTTCGATGTTTTATTAACTTGGATATCGTCATCCAGAATGTTTGGTCGTCGACTAATGGTTATATCGTATTAATTCGGGACTCGGACGGGGTTTTTTCATTACTCCAAGTACCTGATACAAATGAGCACTTACAACAAGTTTTATCTCCGGGTACTTATATTAAATTCAAGAAGCTAGGTGTCAATTCGAAGATCACCTTCGTTAAGTGAGTACTATTTTCGATAATGGATAATATAATTTAATCTAGTTTAAAGAATTTTTAAAGATTGTATTTTAAATTTATTTTACAGAGACGCCACGTTATTTTCCGTTTTAAGTATTTATGGATCAAAGCAAGTGTCATATTATAATTTGGGTTTGAGGCGAGACACGGAGTGGGATACTGAACTGGATCTGGGAATTGATTTCGGCAAGGCGGAATGCCAAAGGAAATTTATTCATGAAATACAACAGGTTAAACTAATTAAATCCAAAGTTAAAGATTTTATAAAACTTTCCATCTTCTCCATTCCAAACTCCTGTCAAAGTTCCAAGACCGTCTTGTTCATCCCATCAAACTCGTTAGTATTTTTAGACAACTTTCATAGCTGGAACGGTGGATGGGAAATGGGAATATGAAATTGAGGCTATGTAATGTTTCGTTGAGTAATTAATTTATATAGTCAGAAATACCTATTAGATTATTATGAAATAAGAACGATAGAACTCAGAATTCCTAATTATGAAATACCTGTCAATCAGATCAAAGAAAATGTCTTAAAACTTAACCTGAATATGAATCTATTGTTGAGCTTAGTGTGATTAATAATTTAACGGGTCGGACTATCGGTCCAATGAACTGTTGACCTAATGACCTTTTACCTTATCTTATCCACTCTGAAAAAGGTCGGTTTACTTTTATTTTATTATCAAAGCAACAACAAGCAACTTGGCCGTAGATATTTTTTCTTGATTTATTCTCTTCCAAGTCATGCATAGTCGATGAGAATAAACAACGAATATTTTGAATTTATTCTTCATAATAATTAATATACTTGTGCTTTGTTGTGTAGATCGGGTTTTTTGATGACGAGAGAGTGTCCATTGAATGTACAATTAAGACGAGGACGCAGTCAGCGGTAACGGTGATGGACAAAGTCGGGAGTCTTATGAAAATAGATCTCGTAGGTCGATACGGCTCTTCCCCTCACATCTTCAGATCTCTTATTCCCAAAAAACATGTCCTCATCAGCTTCCTCAGGGTATTTCAGGGTGAGCTTAAAACTATTCATTAAATTCGTTATACAATGCCCTGATGTGATGCATCGATTTATATTTAATTTTAAAGAATTCATCTATATGTTTTCTTGTTTCTTAGCTGGTAAAGAGCAGTCGAACTATCTTACTCGCAATTATATTATAGAGATCCACCCAAAATTAAAATATCGATCATCCTAATGATACTTCGAATATTTAACACAAAATTATTTAAAACAGTGAATGTCATCCCCGCATGAACTGCTCCATTTTATATTAGTATTTGCTTAATAGTATTTAATTTTGAATTAGGAAAAGGAAAAAGGTGCTCATAAATCATGAAAATTGAATGTGGATTGGCAATTTGGATTAACAGCAGGGATCAATTCGACTTTAGCTTATTTTAAAACTCTATTTGAATTTACAATTAACCTCTCTCTCTCTTACTAACTACTAACCAGCTCACACTTGGAATACTTTATATTCCAAATATTTTTGGTAGAATCGGCATCATAGCTTTTTTACTGTTTTCTTTAGCATCGTATAGAATAAAATGGAATGATCAATTGAATCATGTCGACGATTCACGGGATGAAGGATTGGGGTGGATTTTTTTTAAAATTATAATGCTAAGGCTTCTTAAAATGGGATTCAATTATTACGACGAAATTTTAAATTATCGAAATGTTGGTGTATTTTTCGCATGAATCTGAAATCTAACATGCCAAACGAAGTGGCGATTAAATATTTAATGTGGACCATGTATTTGTATTGAATCATTCCTTTGATGTTTCAGAAAAGCCGACATATGACGACTACAGCATTGTTGAAGAGCGGAAGGAGGTTTATTAAAAATGATATTATTCGAATGACGTGCCTTAAGACATGACGTCCGATTATTGTCTATATTATACAAGGAATTGAAACTGAATCATCTTAATTTCTTTGCGTCAGTCCATCGCATCGGGAGGACTTAAACGTTTTAAAATTTGCAGATAAGGTGTATTAAAGACTGTAGTATTTATGTTCTATTGGTTTTTGTATTCTCTTTGTTTTAATCCAAGTTATATGTTCCTATAAAATGATACGGGTTTCATTTTTGTATTCGAAAATGCATTATATATTTAAAAAGATCTCGTTAATATTGCATTGGTTGCCTATTATTTCTACGGTCATTTTTTGAAAGTAATCCAAAACTTGTCCGTATTTCAACGATTAACGAAACAAAGACTCCTTTTGGTACATGCAATGTCTATTCATATTTTGGCTTTTTGGGGATAATGTATTAATTCAGGAAGAAATCATGTTTCCGAATTTTCATGTTTACAATAAAAATTAGTAACAAAAAATCTAATCTACTATGATCGAGGAACTGCTATCCATCTGCCTCACGTTTTGTTAATCCTTTGAAGGTAAATTAATTGATAGAGACATATCACATATACTGGAGGAGTCGTTGTAGTTGTGGGTAAATAAAATAATCTAGAGTTTCCCCTAAAAGCCCAGGTTTTTTGGCAATTCTGTCTCATTTCATCCCGAATATCCTAAACAAGTTAACCCGATCGGGTCTAAAAAAAATCCTCCCTCGTATCACGTATTGTGAGCTGGGTTTAGGGCTTCCCAACCAAACCAATTCGTTCCTATTGTTTCCAAATTTCTGGAAATGTTATATGGAAACCCCCTCGAGAACTGGCCAATTCATAAACCCGTACACCTGAAACGCGTTATGAACTTACTCCCGTTGATTACTCTAAATACTTTTGAATTGTTTGGATTAAAGCCTTTGAAAAAGGTTGATTTTAATTATTATGTTATTCCATCTCAATGCTATACATTTATTTTTGAGGTTTAGGTCGAGTTTCCCGAATCTTTTGCTACTTTTAATTGAGTTTTATTGTGGGGTTTTGATGGGATTGTGTCGGGGATGTCGAAATCATTATCCCGTTTTAATTCCATTCCAACAAATCCCGTAAATTGACTCACTTGTGGCACCAACCACTTTGTTCACTTAATTACCCTTAAGCCCTGTCAGTCAGGAATCAAACTGGAAGCCAACCTCGACCCCCCGAATAGCCACAATTTACTCACTGTAAATTCGTACAAAAATACATCCATCCTTTGAATCATTTCTCACTATTTTATTGCGAACTTGACGCACATAGACATAACATTGTTATTTGCTACAACAACAAAATTACAAATGGTAATTGTCATTCCAGAATCATATCGACAGTTCTGTTCGAAAACCTAACAAAAATCAATTTAATCAACACAGTAAAGTCGACAATCTTGTAACAAATAAACCCAAGCGAAAACTACTCCCTCCTATACTTTCCATGTTAAACTCTCTTATCCTACAATGTTAATCTAATTGGGTTTTAAAATTGTCTTCGCGTGGGGACACTTGCAGTATACATTGGTGAATTTATCACACCGAAGCTACAGTAGATGAGTATAATAGTGTCATTTCACTGGGAAATGATCCCTTAAACACTTAAATACTGTAAATAAAAATGAGACAATGATTGTTTATGACATTTTTTGCGAATGGACCAGAGGGTGATTGGGTTAACAAGTCGGGGGTGAGATCGTCCGGGGGAAATAGTCTTATGCGTTTCCTTGAACCTGAAATCTTGCGACTGTATTTGTCGGTGGGACAATTTTGGTGATAAAAATGTCGTATTCTAATGGGAAGCCGTTTATATTGAGTGGAGTTAAATATTTGATTGGTACGGAAAAGAGGTGTAAGGGTTGTTATGAGATTTGGCCTCCAGGATTCGTGGAATATTGGAGAGAGTAATAATAAATATAATATCATTCCCATGTTTTGAGTGGATATTATTGTGTGGATAAAGATTATCCCTTTTAATTACTCCTAGAATGGAGCCTCTGATTAGTCGCTGCTTTCCCCGTCTAATGAACAGAGGATTTTAATTTATTTACTTTTCGCAACATTTTAATTAGAGTGGAACAAAAGTTTGAATTCTTGATTCCTCCAGCGTCCCTCACCTCAGAGCCCACCTCTTTAAACCGAGAGGAGAGGCGGATTATTCCTCTCGTTTTAACATTTAATCGATTTGCACTTTTATAATCCACCATACAAAGGCCACTTACTCAAACTATTCAAACTTCCAAATCACTAAATCCGGTCCCATATTCCAAGTAACTATATAGGGTTGCTCATAAAGTCTGTCACAACTCAACAATAAAAGGGTATTAGGGGGTGGGGAATTATTACGGGAATTTTTTAAGGGTCTTGTCAAAGCTGTCAAACGCAGAACCCGTTTTTATCAAGGTACCCCAGGTTTAAGGAGTTTTTGGAGCTCTTGGAAGGGGCCAATTGATACTCCCAGCCTATTTGGAATCAGAGGTATTTAATCAAAGGTGATTTGGGTTTTAGAACCGGAAAGTAGAATCGGGTGATGGGGAAATCGGTGTTTATGGAACTGCGGGTGGTTGTGTGTCGTGAGGGTAGTGGGCGTTTATTTGGGTGAGTTTGGGCTTGAGTTAATGAAGTGTGGAAGTGAGATAAGGAGAGGAACATGAGCTTTAAGATAATGTGTCTGCTTTGCCCTGGGTGGCGAATCTATTATTTAAGCCATCACTTCATCAACATGTTCCCAGGCCCTCCTCACACAACGAGTCGACAACTTCATAATCAAAACACGACAGCCGGACACAAGACCCGTTTACAATAAATAATGCCCGAGTCTCATAGTCCTCACTCAACCCATCTTATTCAGGACAATTGTATACCTGACAATTGCAACTTTATGGAGATAGTATACATTTTGATCATATCACTAGAAAGTTTAAGTTTAGAGACAATGTCACCTTCCTTTAACTATTTCAAGATCTCCAGACATTGATATATATATGATATTTATAGGTCAAAGGTGGACAGAACATTTTGGTTTAGGAGTTTACTTGTTCTTTAGTTCAAGTTTGGAACAAGAATATAATGTTTACTCTCTGGTTCAAATCTCTAATTAGCATAGCAATTCTAGTTTTAAAATATCTTGATATGTAACATGAATCAATTATCAATCAACATGAAATGGATTTAAAAGGTTTTTACACAGTCAGTTCATAGTCACCTATTGTATAAAATATATAGGGATCCATTTATCGTGGGTTCAGGGAAATTGATAACATTTTTGGCATATGATTATCAGTCATACATGATTTTTTTTTATTTGGTAAGAGGTGAATTTAAGGAAATAAAAAATGACCTGTAAAATGTCCCACTGGTTGCGGCATATGGACCGGAAGGAAGAGACTCATTCAAAACATTAATTAATCTTGTATAGATGGGAAGCGGATTCGTATTTCTTCAATCGCAGCGCGTCTTATTTCCCACGTTTACAAAACAATTTCCACAACTCATAAAACCATGATACTAATTGTCTGAAAGTTAGTTTGAAAATAATTAAGTAAACACATAGAATAGTAAAATTAGGGAAGAATTGTCGAATTTCGTGTTGACACTACCAGCAGCCTCGGATCCTTAAAAGTTAAAATAAATACTCTAGTTATTGAATCCGATTCCTGAGTTCTTTAAAAAAATTCGATGCAACTAAATTAACGTGAGTTTAGTTATAGGAAGGAAAATAGTGTTGGATTTTGCAGGTATTTGTGTCCTGTTCCTGATCTAATTAATTGTTTGAATAAATTTGCAGCCTAGAGGCCTCAAAAAGTTTGTTTCGGAAATTAGAAAAATTTAAAGGAAAAACATTTTTATATGTAGATGAAGATTTCTCAGCAAATTCTTAGAATGAAATAGAGCTTGAAATTAATAACTTTTTTTTAACTCGGAGCTATACGTTGTTAAATCTGAATTCTAGCTCAATAAGTTGGACCCTTCAGTTTGTTAAAAAATGAAGATTAAAAAACATCGGATCTCAACTCGGGACTCCATTGTATTGAAGAATTAAGTTGTAGCTTTATACGATTTAACATGTATTTCAGCTATATATACTCAATAGATTCCAATCAAATCCGTTTCCATTCTGTAAACTTAAAGTTTGGAACACCAGTTCAAATTTTTTCAATTACGATAATGAGCAAGAGATTCGCTCGAAAAAAAGTTGATCCGGATGTCAAGTTATTTACCAACTAGCTCTACACCCCTCTCTCTATTATAGACTCATAAGCTAATTCGGAAAACGTCATAAAAGGCTAAACATGTATCGCATTAAATTAAAAAATAACTCAAAGAAGAGTTCCGAAGTATTTCGGGACACCCTGCATATGAAGGAGAGATCTAAAGGGCTCGTGGTCCGACAAACAGCTAATTGAGTTGAAATGTCAGGGGAATATTAATTAATAATTTAATTACCTCCATCTCATAATTTAAGAGATCAAAGACATGAATTCTTGAACAACATTTGTGTGGATAATTAGTCGAGTCTGATTGGAATCTGTGATTGACACCCCTACCGCCAATTCACGATCCCTTTGTCACCTTTGACTCTGTCAAACCATCATATTTTTTTATTCTACTACTCATTTAGCCGACTTGAGTCGGAAACTGTTATATTTTCATGGAATAAGTGGAACATGTCGGTTAGGAATTTAAGCAAAGGAAATCAGTCGCTAGTTGGTTAAGTTTGCAGAAGCGATTGCGGAATGATAAATAGAAATAACATTTCTGGAAGGCCTTATTTTTTTTACTTAAAAAAGAGGATAAAAAGCCTTACTTCCTGCCAGGACTTGACCTTTGACCTCAATCTATAAGCAATTAATTCATTTGGAATCTAATAATCTCTAATAGCCTCTTCTTGTACTTGAAATAGGGTGGATCGAAGTTTACTTATTACTCCAAAAAAATACGCTTACTTTTACTGACTCGATGACCCAATGCACTCCTGATAAACTCCTGGTTGAGTAGCAGGGTTGATATCAATATCAATCACAAATTGTTAAGTACTACTCGGCAGTCATAATACAATATAAATAATTGGTAATTAATATAAGATAAGTTGGTTAGGGTGATTGATGGGGATCTCGCATGATCCTAAGGACTTGCATTTGATTAGCTAATGAAAACCTAATGATCTGAAATCACAATTTGGTTAAGATGCTTCGAAAGGTTACTTTTTATTCATGTCCATCCATTAATTCCCTGTTCTGTACAGTCGAATCCATTAGCAGTCCCTCTAGATATTTAATTACCTCCTTCAGGTAAACTATTCGATACATTACATAAGAAATTCCCTAAATAAATCCCCACTTCTTAATTTCACACAACTCATTTCCAGAAATTAATGATACTTTCAAAAAATTGTCGAAAATAAAAACACCAACAAAACGGTCATATTGGGCAGCTCGTACAACCAGTGAGTTTTTAAATTTGAAGTTTTCAACTGGATTTGGGTAGATTGTGGTACTTTATTTAGGTACAAAACACATTTATCTCAAGAGAATACTCTCGGACTTAATTTAATAAAAGGGCAGGATTCGCGAATTGAAGTGAATGTCTGGGCTGTAGTCTCTTGCAACGGGTTAAACTATACGTGGTTCTGATTTATATAATTTTAATCGAGACTTGGAGGACTGGAATCAATCAATTGCAATTTTTCCTTTCAAGTTCATCATGCATCATTCACATATTGTCAGATCCAGACTATTGCAAAAAAAGAGTAATTTAATTGCCAACTTTTTCAAGAATTGACATGTCCAAAGGGTTTTTCACAAACAATGCATCTTACTTAAACGATGCGATTGAAATTTTAAATTGTAATAAATATAATTAAATAATCTAAAGTTGATTACCGACACTATATTATAGTGTCGGTAATCAACTTTAGATTATTCAAATCCAGGTCAATTCAAATACAAGATCCCCGTTTAGATGTATGTTCTACGTACCGCCCAATAAAAATCACTCAGGTGATTTGTTCGCATTAATTAATTATTTTTTTCCGCAACCAACTCAATTATATGGAGATGGTAATGATATCGCAAAGTAGAAATGAGCGTTATTTAATATTTTAATCATCCCTCGGTGCCATATAAATTTGAATGATTTGGACTAAATCTTTGAGGGTTAAAACCGCTTTTTCTGCACTTCTCTTTCCAAGTTGAAGGCTAAATACTTTAAAGACGATTAAAGCTAGGAAAGTTTAGTGAAACTGAATTTGTTGAGCGGTCTACGTCTCAAAGAAGCTGGAATATAATTCCTCTTCTCTTATCCAATCATACAACTCAACAATTGTCAATAAAAACCACAAATTCTTGATTAAAAATTCGAAAAAAGTGAAGAGAATACATTAATCATTTTCAAGCTCAATATTAAAACTCTACTGACCTTTGACTATAACATCCTGAACAAAAAACAGTTCTCCGCACATGAACATAATATCAGAGCTGTATTTTTGCATTTTTTTTAATGACTGATGCTACGATGTTACTTTGTAAATTTTTACTTCTTACAATTGGACGTTATATAAGGTAGGGAAGATATTATGACGTGACTTTAAAAATGCCTCATTGTCACGGAAAATTGGTTGGATGAAGGATCAATTTTCAGAAAAATGAATCCCTGACCAGAATATTTCACATCATCACTTTAAATGGAACATTATTAAGTTTATATACGAAATAGGAGAAAAACTGACCTCCTTAATTTGATTTTAATTGAGACGTAGAATAAGTTCCCCAATGACGTTATCATCAATCCCGTACGATCTAATGCGCTTTTCTAAAGGCGTCATTAACTATTTACATAATATTACGAAAATTCAAAAACTTTGAAACGGAAACGAGAATTGAGGCTGTGATTACTAGTATTATTCAACGATTCATGGTATTCGAGTGTTGGGTTCCAATTTAAGATGGTCAAATTAGGAACCTAACCTAGCCCAACCTAACGTCGATTAATAAGAAAGATGAATTGATTGATTGAATGATTGCTTTAAAAGTTAAAAACGCGGTTTTTATATTTACATCTTCAGAAAAGAGCTTGCATCCCTAAAGCATTTAAAGATGACACATCCACGATACATCATTACATTCGTTGAAGGTTTTATTGAGAATTGGTTGATTGAATGTCAAAGATCAAGTTAAGTGGTATTTGTGTATTGGAAAGGGCAGAACGGATAGTTCTGTACGGATAGTACAATTATATAGAATTCTCTTGACTTCTATGACAGCATGTGTGGTTCTGAGAGTGAGGATGTGACTGTTTAAGTTGTGCCGATGTGCTAATTACAAACTTGCAACTTGACCCATTAACTTTTGTGGACGACGCGGAACCACTTTCCTCGTCATCTTTTATTCAACAGACACTTGGCTACCAAAATATTGAGGTCGCATTTCTCACTGGAATTCCCACAAAAACATAAACACAGTTAAAACCTAGTCCTCAAATTAAACCACCCAAAACCGGCATTTACGATTACAACCTCTTCATTTTTTAATCCTATAAATTCCAAAAATTAAGCAAATTCAAGGAACAGAAAAGCCACCGATTAAGAGAACCGATAAATAAATGTTTCCGTCATAATACATGCGTTTTTAACGTTTACTCCATCGATTAAAACCCTAAATTCATATTCGATGAATCCGCATTGTATTGGGAATTGTGACCACACAATATGGACATGTCAGGGTGATAGTTAAAATTGAATGGATTTCATATTTGCTGGATTAGTAAAGTAAATAAATGAGCGGGGACTTTCCTAAAATGACGAGAAATAATGAATCAGAATGAATAATTACTGGACGGGGATAATTGATTGTATTTAAAGGCAATGAAGCCATTCGTGGTATTTAATGGATAATTGGGACAAGTTGAGGCTTAAAGGACAACAAAGGAATTCCCAAAACCTCAAACTGCCCCAAATATTAAATACTTAGGGTTAAGTAAACAGTTCAATAGCACAAATTATTATTGCATTGTCACTGACAAATAAATACTTAAAATAGATAGGGTTTATAGAGTTCCAGAAAAGCCCTACACGTCTTTTAATGTCAATAAGTCTTATGACTTTTGAATTTGATTATTCGTTTCCGTTAAATGACATTTCATTTCATGTTATTTTATGCCAATGTTATAAAAAAAACGTCACAAAAGTTGTTTTAAAATCAAAAATGCCATTTCTTTTCTCATTACAGTATGTACAGAAATATCATAGATCTTTAAGTTTAAAACTAACAATAAATGACAATTATTTGATGTTAAAAATAAAAAAGTTGAAATGGAACTGTATCAAATTTCCCACGAACAGAATGTCCCTTTGTAAGATGGACGAGAGTATTTAGCGGAATTACTATTGTGACATGTTAATAAATCTCATAAAATCCAACAATACGAAATGACATAACAGATTAAACACATTTTTTGAATAAAATTCAGAGCATACGAATGGGCTGTGTAAACATCCTTTCAAAAAGTCACTTAAAATCGTAAACTTTGCCTTGACTTACAAAAGTTGACGAAAAAAGCAGTTTAGTTTTTACCGGAACCTGGGACCTCTGAATAAACTTATCAATCTCGGTCTATTTTGCTTTAGTTTTGGTAATTTTTTGGATACTTTTACCTTTCATACATCTTCGTACATGTTTTAAAAATACATGACAAACTAAAAGGCTTATTAATGCGATAGTGATTAATCTACTTTAAAATAAACAGAATAGAGAGTGTGGACTTATTGCTTTTGAGTTTAATTAAAAATTTCTTATTTTTACTTTAAATTTTTCCTTTCTAAAAATGAAGGCTTTTATTCTTGGATTCTTGAGCATGAGAAAGATGATTTTTCATGAGTTTTGAAAAATGTTTTTTCTGACGTTTTTTAATTTAGTGAAAAAAGTGTGTAATGAATAGAGGGTGAGAGTAGATCGTATTTCTAGTAAGGTTTGGTGATGATCTCTGCTTGTTGAGCAGGGTTCCCAGCTCCGGTATTTTAAATAGAGGATCAGGTTTAGGAATAAAAGACAGGTTTCCTATTCAGGATCTATTATTGAGAAATGATCTCTGTCCATTATATAATCCGTATGGGAATCCCTATCCCATAAATGAACCCCTCTTTAAATACTTAAAGGGACGGGTACTTTGAAATACCAGCACAAAATCAACGTGATTGCTCTTTTCCCTTCTGATTACAAGTAGAGACTTATATGCAAATGTACTCTCATTATCTGTTCTCATGTTATTAATGTAAACAAGGGTTCTAATTCTATCTAAAAACTATAAGAATAAGTTCTAAGGGCTTTTTGGAGAGACATTTGAGGTTTACAGGTATTTTATTCTTGTTTTTGGATCTTATGAACTTAATTCGAATCATACATTTTTAACTCCTTGACCAACTTTAGGTAACATCAAATTTTTTTGACCCTTTGCTCCGAAAAATTAAATTAAAACGGAAGTACAGATTCTATAAAAGGTTCGCCAAATATCTATACTATCGGTTTTACTGTTATTTTGGAGTTTTTAACAGTCAATAGGCAAATATTTTGAATCTGTCAACGTAAAGTCATAATTTCAGGATGTTTGACAAAAACGTCAAAAATTGGGACAGGAGTCAATTTGACATGAAAAATATTTACCACGTTCTTATTTAAAAGAATTCTATAAACTGTTCAAGTAAATACTGTAAGTTTAAAAACCAACCTGTAACCTTGTCATCCAGTTCCCCTTGCAAAAAAAACTGAAAATAGTTTAGGGAACAAGGAAAAAATTACTTGAAATTCCTGCCAATCTTCGCAAAAAATAGAAGCCATCATCTACATAACTACTTTATTTTAAAGAAGATAAGAAGATCGTAGATCGTATATCTAAAAGAGTATTTTTTGAATTTTAAAACTACTCAGCTTCGTAGTAAGAAAATGTAAATAAGAATTTGAACGAAAGTCATCAAAAAATGTAAAATAAGGAAGGTTAAGTTGTGTAATATTGTAATAAACTCTTTAAACCCTTCGGAACATTTTTGCTTTTGAGGAACTAGAGGCTTAGAGGGATGCTTAAATTAGGGCAGGTTAGGATCCCTCTTGTTATATCATATCAGTAATTAATCAATTCTAATCAGATCAGATCCTTATTCAGATAATAATATTTAGCCCAAGCTATGAGACTCTTATTGGTTTTAATTATTCAACTCCTTTAAATCAACTGAGGAAATGAGTTGGTTCGGGATTGTTGTGGATTATTGTAGCTGGATAAGAAATGGGCAAACATGAGTGCAAAAATACTTTAAAGTCTAAATTCCTGGAATTGAAGTCTGCTAAGTTTGATGTAGACTGGAATAGTTGCTCTCATCTTCATTCTTTGCTTCGGGTCCGTAGCTTGTAGATGATGTGCATATTTGCTTATTGTGTTAAGGAAGCATGTTGGTATATTAATATGTACATTAGAGAAGAGACGAGATGAAATGAAAGCGTATGTGAATGAGCTAAACTGGAAAAGGTACCTTTACAAGGTACATTTAGATGGTGCATTGAAAGGGACTCTCTTATTAGATTCCAGAGTAAATAAAGATAGTTTCGAGTCCAGAGCTCTTTAATGTACCTCCGTAGGACTCTCCATCAACTGCATCCAAGAATTCTATGAACACATCACGATAAAAAACAAAACACCAGACTTCATCATCAAGACAAGAGCTTATCCAACTTTAATTTCCCTTATTTAGGCCAATTTCAAAGTATCCCCACCATTTCTAGATACTGAGAAAGTGTCTCGTCAATAAGGGGTGGGGAATTATTCCGGAGGAACACCTTTCTTGTTATAAGAGAATGGGGAATTATTCCGGAGGAACACCTTTCTTGTTATAAGAGGGTGGAGAATTATTCCGGAGGAACACCTTTCTTGTTATAAGAGGATGGGGAATTATGAACACCTTTCTTGTTAAAAGAGGATGGGGAAGTATTCCGGAGGAACACCTTTCTTGTCATACGAGGATGGGGAATTATTTAGGAGCACGTGTTTCAGGTTATTAAGGGGTGGGGAATTATTGCGGAGGAACATGGTTTATGGACGGGCTGTAGGGTAGAGTTGGCCAGAGGGTCCATCCTCTCATTCCCTTTATTAGATTGCATCCCTGGGAAAGGGAAGATGCAAATTCAAGTCCACAAAATCCCATCATTCAATCTGGAGCCAAATTTGCAACGTCTTATTTATAACATAGCTTCCGTTGGGAGGAGGTCACCTTTGGCATCAGCTTCTGTACAAGACGCACTGTGTTCGGAACTAAGGTGCGGCTTATAGGCGGGTTGCACTAAACTCTACAAATTAACTATATCCCTCACCTCCATCAAATGCAACTTACCATCAAATACCGACTACATTACAATTACCACAACTCCACAACAACGAAATTTGGATACAAAAACGAATCATCTCTATAGCTTGTATTTTTTACTATCGAAAGATGTGTTTTGGAAAATAAATTCGAAAATATCTGAGTTTTTGGCATTACCGTCAAAAACCAGAAAATTCACGGTTGATGAAGAAAATAAGCTTGTATAAAGAACATTTAAAAATTAAATTCAGGATCTGGTTCGTCATCCATGAGATTGCAGTTAGAAATATTTTTGCGGATTATAATTTACTGTTTTTCAACTTGAAAAAAACGGTGTCATATGAACTAGTATAGCTGTGAGTGACCATTGAACTTGTAGGAATTGAGAATAAAAAAACTGCAAATTAGGAAGACCCAGTGGCACATTTGTTTCCAATAGATAATAGAGGAGCAAGTTTGTTTGCAGAATGCTAATAGTGATGTATAAGAGAGGTATCTTCATTATCATCTCTACACATCATTTCTTTTTTCTAGCAGATGAAATAATAAAAGTGCATTTATTTACTTAATTCCCTATATGCATATCATGTATTATGCTCTGCGGTTATGAGACTATGGTGTAATGGGATATAGAATCCTATTTCCGTGTATTAATTTTTGGAGCATAAAGTGCATAAATAAAAGATTAAAAAAATGAGGGTGTTTTCCCTTTCATTTGAATGAATATGTGAATGTGGACGGTTTCCCTTTTTAATAGAAATACGAACAACCATACCCTCATACTTCATGCTGCTCCTAGTTCCTAGTCCTCTCATAGTAATACTAAGCACATTCTATTCACATATCGGGTTCATATCATAATTTATCATATGCAAACCTTACTTACGGTGTAGCATCCACTATTCATGTCTAATTAGAAGCACGAGAATGCTCATATTTTCTATTAGAACGTTGCTAAAAGAATGAATTGTTGAATGGTTTTAAAACCTTTGCAAACGGACCTCAAAAAGTTTGAAAAATCGTTACAAGAAGTCAAATAATATTTGGCATCAGTGACCGTCACTTTAGCAAGTTTTATACGAGATTCTCAAATTTCCCCAAACATAGAGATTGATTAGATACACTTGTCCGCACCTTTACAACAATGTAGCGCACATACAGGGTTACCATTAGACAAAATTGCGACCTTTGACAGTACACGCCATAACTCACACTAACTAAGCACATTTTAGTGAAGTCATAAATTATTAAATGCTTCGAGAGTTAGAGCAGAAACGGACTGACGGACGGACGGACAGACAGACGGAGCAAGTGTTCACAGAAAGGGGTTTCACCCTCTCACATTTTAATATTGCGGATTGAGATTAAAAGTAAAATACGTGATCTGTGTTTGATTCCATACTGTCGGAAAGGAAGGTATCTGTATAGGTTAGATAATAGATCTGAAAGTAGGTTATGGTATAGAGAGGTACTTATGGGCTACCTGTCTCTATCTCTATAGTAGAGGGAGGAATTGGAGATGAATAGTCTTATGCCTCTAAATAGGTTATGAATGAAAAAACTGAAATGGAAAGCGGAAGAGATGGAATAATATTCTCATATAAGGATCATAAAAAGGAGAATAAAAAAATTGGGACAACGGAGAAGTTAAATGGGTTATTAACTTTAAGTTTTTTAACTTTGCTATTATGATAATAATATATTCTGAGCCTCTCTGCTGCTCTTACTTGTCAGACTGCTAGAGTGTAGCCGGACTAATGGGATGTCTGTCCCATTTCTGAGATTCTTCTGACTGTCAACATTACGTAAGTGTGGACGGGGCTGTGCCACTTTACAAAAGACAAACACGATTTCCCTATTCCAACCTACGTTAAGACCAACCAACTTATTTCACAACATCAACCTCTACCTTATATACAAACCTACTACACTCTACCTACAGCATTTAACATTTCGGGAATTTTAATTTTAATTTGCAAAAAACACAAAAAACAGAGCCAAAATGCGTACAAAGCTTGTCCTTTCCACTAGCGTTTAAATGCGGATTTGAGATATTAATTAGCATATCAACTAATATTAAAAAATTTGTAACTAGTTTATTTTTGGAACTCATTCGGTACAGAAGTCCAGAACAATGATATAACATGTGTCGTTTACCTCGTGTCTGCGAATACTCGTTTTTACATTCCGACGAGAGAGAAGCTGGATTTGTAAGAGGAGGGATGATTGTGACGGGAAATGAAATGACTGATTTGTTTTGATAAAATTGTACTCTAAAATTATTTGTCTGACTAGAAATATGAGATTGAAGATGGTCAGTGGTGGTGAGATTGAAATGTAGGCCAACCATTGTTTGGAGATGATGAAACCAGATCAGACACACTTTTCAACCGACAAACTGCAATTTCAAACGGATCATCATTCACCAATAATAATACCTTTTACTCAAGAACCCTTATTGTCAGAAATATAGTGCTAGTCTTATCGGAAGAAATTGATGAAAGCGAAATTGATGACATTTTCATGATTAATTATCTCCGTCCTCGACGTAGCATTTCAGGAACAAACAAGCGTAAAGTTTTATAGCGTTTCGGGACGGGTTTAATTGGACAGTTTGTGCATAGGGCGCTTATGATGTGACGATGATTTTTGAGACGGGAGTTTACTTGCATTTTCTTACTCTCTGCTATTACAACTTAAAATTAGAGTTAAGTCTGTACTCTTTGTTACATTTAAATGTTTGAAAGAGTCAGGCTTCTTCGTTAACTTCAGAGAATTACATAACTTGATGATGCGCTTTTGATGCCAAAATTCATTTCCCCATTTTGCCCTTATTATCAAACTTAAACCATTCAATCTAAATACCAAAATGGACTGCAATTTAAAAATAAAAATAAACAAATGTAAGATACTTGAGACCAGCTTTAAATTGTTAAAATGTTACGAAGAGATGATTTCCTGATATTTGAAGGAATTGATATTGAAGATCTTGTTTAATTTTGAAATTTCGTTTTGAAGGAGATGCGTTTGGCTAATTTTAAAGCTCGAGAGAGGGACGGATGGATGGACTCACGGAATACCTTACAAAACACCTGCTTTCCATTTCAGATCTTATAATCGCAAACACGTATTACTATTAAACTAATTGCTATGTTAATTACAAATACACTTCTAGCCACAACCTTCCGTCTAATCAAGACTTTTATAGAGACAAAGGACAATAGTTCAGACTTTAAGCATTTAATCCATCCCGCATGCCCTATTTCCTTAACTTTTAAATGACTGTATTAGATATAAAAAGGAAGTGCTGATGACTTTACTATCAATAAATTGTTTCTTTAAAACGTTTCAGGAAATATAAATTTCCTGAAACGTTGGAACATTTTGTCCATTTCAACTATTTCGAAATGTAAAATTTTAATCGCCATATTCGCAATGATTGTAAAATCAAGATTTTTGAGTTTTGCAAGAAGTGCTTATTCGTGACATATTACAGTTACATTATATGCTATTTACTGTTAATAAATAGTGCCAATAGTCTAAATAGACGTCGTAGAAATGTGTTTTAGATGAGAGTGGTGGATGACAGTTAAATAAAATGTCATCTTTTAAAAGAGAGGCTGACGGATCTACCCCGATTGTAAAACGAGCCCATGTCAATGAACTTCCCTATTCCGCAATAACCTTTTCCCAGTAAAACTCGTCATAACCAACAATAACAATAATACATTTTGCAAGATTCTGAGGATAGTTTTTGCTTATTTTTTTGCTAATTATGAAGATAATTAAAGGGATGTGTATTACTGAGGAGTAGGTCTACTGGTTTGAGTTCGTTGACAGTGAGTGGAGTTGGTCAAAGCGTTGCATAAGGGCCTCTGGGGTCATTCACCAAACGAGCTTCTTTTCCTCAAAAGTTGAATAAGATTTCGAAATCCATGCTTCCCATTTCCAAACATTTCAAACTCAAAACTCATTCAAGGATAGGAGGCCTAGTTAGTGGCAAGTGTTAATAACCTTAGTTAGTTAGTGTTGGGAACATTGGATGTTAGTGTGTTAGTAGAGTCAACGATCCTCCGTATTATGTCCTATTGCAAATCTATGAGACAATAGTGTGGTGGAGGGAGCTTATGCAATCACACCAGAATGGCACTTGCCATCACCTTTCCCATCTCCCCTTACTTACTTCAAGTAAATATATTGTTTTTTAACAAGTGCGGGTTTTATTTCAACCTTTGACTAACAAGGAAACATTTCCCACTGTACCACCCCGATATTTTTCAAGCCTCTTCTCTCCATTGGAAAGACTAAAATAAACACTTGCAAATGAAAAATAAAAAGAATGAAAACCACAAAACAAGACGTCAAATAACTTTTAACGTCGTTGTCTGAAATGTAGGAGTCGTTTAATTCAATAATCTCTGATTTCCCCAACCAATAAAGTAAAGTCGCCTAACGATGTAGCACACATGCACGGTTTCAATATAAATAGGAAAGTTGACGTTTCTCGATTGTCCCAAAGGAGATAAGGAGTTGACATCGGACGCAGTCGAAAATTAGTATTGAATCAGAACCAGTGTTTTTGTAAAATTCAAATGGAAATTCACTATACGAATTCCTTCAAACGCGCCGTTGTTGACCTTCCGACCGATTAGATTTTATGCGCCAATAGTGCTTATATTAAAGATTAATAATAAGTTTCTCGTTTTGAATTGCTGTTTTTAATTAGACAAGTCTAACAATCGGGAAAGTTCCCTTGTTAATTTTGTATACCCACACTCCAGAGTCGGTATCAATCTAAACCTTTAATCTTATTTCCACTGGGCTATATCCTAATAAATACTCTTAAAAACACATTGCTTCCAATCTGCCGTAATCAATCAATATCTGATGGGTTAAATTTTTAATTAATTTCCTGCAAATGATGAACCATTTATATTAAAGGAAACTAAAATAGTTAGTAGTAGAACTTTTAAAGTGGCAGGTAAAACCCTACTACTGGAATTTTCCAGACTCACTAATTGCTTATGAGATGAGACGTCCTATAATAAATGTATAATTCAGGTTTTTACAAATTCTATAATGAATTGTTCCCATCACTATTTAGTCGCAAAGGGATGAAAATATTCTAGAACATTGAAATTAGGGAATTAGGGCTATCTCCATTATTTTACTCTTTTTCTCCAGTACATCAAGTGGTTAGATTCGTTTCTCGTGAGAAATCGGTACACGAATTTCTCAGACTCAAGAACTTCTTCGTTTCTACAAAACCGGAGACTGAATTTTCATGTTTCAACGAGGAATAGTCTCAAAATATTATATAAAAAACTATGATAAAAAATGATCGAGATTTAGATTTGAAATACGGAGGTGACATGTGACCTTCAGCCGTTTCAAGGATAACATTTATTTCTCAGCTAATCCGGAATCCGTAAAGAAATCTTCGTATTACTTTATACAATAAAGTACAGATTTGAGCTAAAGAAAGCTGGATTAGATGGGCATAAATTACCTATAGGTTAGCTTTAATTTGGTTCCGATCCAATGTTGTCCAAATCTAAAATAGCTATTTTGAAGTTGTGAATAAAATCATTGCTAAATCCGCTGATCAACCAATTTTATTTTATCTTTTTCATAGTCAATTGTAATTTTTTTTTTTTAAATATGATGATGCGTATAAGAAATATAGTCAAAAGTTGCCGACAATGGAAAGGTTAAATTATCAATATCCCAACTTCGATGTTTTTAATGATCCTCTCCTGGATTTTTTCCTCAAATTATCCATTTTGGAGAGGAGCACTTGAAAAGAGTTTTAAAAGTAGTTGGACCAATTTTCATCATGCAAACAAATACCTTTGCCTTTAAGAAATTTGAATATCAAGGAGTAGATTTAATAAAAGAGAATGTAATGTGTGGAACGCGTGCCTCAAAGTTGGGCCAAATAGGAAATACCTCCAGCACAGCAGCCCTCGTTTTTTGTCTAAAAAAAATAAGAATATAATTGGAAAATGATTAGATAAATGGTTTAAAGGAGAGGAAGGTGTTCTTGTTTTGGAGAGTGGATTAGAAATTGAATGACATTGGCTCTGATGGATCATCCCAACTGACCCTTCAGGGTCTCATGTCCCACCTAACTATAATATCACTTATTTTACCTTATAAATAACTTACCTTTTATCAACGATCAAAAACATGTACAGGGTGTGTCCTCCACCATTTCATTCTTACAATTCAGCTTTTGATTTGGAGAGAAACTAAAATTATGACCTTAAATCCAGATTATTCTGTGTCAAAGTTCCCGAATTCGCTGTAATAGTTGCAATGCATAAGTTTTAATTTTTAAATTTTGAGACTGAATTTTGATTCTCCGAACTTTTTACATTAAAAAAGCATAAGATGTCCTCTTTCAAGTGGAAAATGGTAAAAAAGGTATAAAAAGCGTGTAGGATGAGTGTTGTTGTTTTTGCTATTTTTTTGTCGGAAAGATGAGTAGATGTTTGGCGTGTGTGACAATTTCACACGCGTTTTTCCTATTACCTTCCATTATCCTCAATTTCCCTCGAGGATCAATCAATAACTCCAGCATATTTCAGACGAACAACCTTTCCATCCAATTCACCTATTTTCATCTCAATCTTTATATTCTTCTGCATCCACTATTTACAAATAATCCCCTCGCCCCAAAATAAATCCCCATCTTTAAAAACCACTATTTAAAGCAACAAGATTAATCCGAATATGTTCAAGTTCAAACGCCCATGGGCCTTTGTTTCGATAGTAGTGGCTAGAAATATAATATTCTAATAATAAAACCCCATTCCCTTTAGCTTTATTGACGGATATTCATGTGGAAAATGGTAATGTAGCCTGAAGTCCATCATTTTAATTCCAGCCAACTGTTCCATCATCCTCAAAACTGGAGTAATAACAATAATTGGTTGCAGAATTGAGAAAGAATGATTTAATTTTAAGTTACCGTCAAGTTTAATGGGCTTCAACAACTGACATTTAAATTGCAGGCCATCATTTCGGAGAATTGGGGGATTGAAGATATTAGTATCCAAGAGTGTTAGATTTTCAAAACATTTTTTCACCGACTTGTCCATTTTTTTCATTATTAAGTGTTGAAAACACTTTATGCGAATGACTAGGCTGTCCGTCCGTCCGTCCGTCCGTCCGTCCGTCCGTCCGTCCGTCCGTCCGTCCGTCCGTCCGTCCGTCCGTCCGTCCGTCCGTCCGTCCGTCCGTCCGTCCGTCCGTCCGTCCGTCCGTCCGTCCGTCCGTCCGTCCGTCCGTCCGTCCGTCCGTCCGTCCGTCCGTCCGTCCGTCCGACCGTCCGTCCGTCCGTCCGTCTGTCGGTGCGATAACTGGAGAACGGCTTGACCTAGGATCACCAAATTTTGTACACTTGTTCCTTGGGTCATAACGGAGGCTAAGTTCGAACTTAGGTCACATCGGTCACACCCCCTGTCCCCCATAAATTAACCCCCCCCAAAAAATCATTAAATCAGTTCAAAGCTCTTACTCATTTTAAAACTGCCGCTTATGGAGTTTACATTACACTCTATGTCTATCATCTATACATGATAATACCCTGAAACTACAATTCAGAGTGCGAAACCCCCGCTTTTTTGGGGAAATTGAGATTTAGGGTTTAAACGATTCCCATGAGTAATAGAACATCTTTGACGGATACGGGACCACTCCTACTGACACCAGGGTGCAAAACCTAGGCTTTTTGGGGAAATTGAGATTTGGGGTTTCAACGATTCCCATGAGTAATAGAACATCTTTGACGGATACGGGACCACTCCTACTGACACCAGGGTGCGAAACCCGGGCTTTTTGGGGAAATTGAGATTTGGGGTTTAAACGATTCCCATGAGTAATATAACATCTTTGACGGATACGGGACCACTCCTACTGACACCAGGGTGCAAACCCCGGGCTTTTTGGGGAAATTGAGATTTGGGGTTTAAACGATTCCCATGAGTAATAGAACATCTTTGACGGATACGGGACCACTCCTACTGACACCAGGGTGCAAAACCCGGGCTTTTTGGGGAAATTGAGATTTGGGGTTTAAACGATTCCCATGAGTAATATAACATCTTTGACGGATACGGGACCACTCCTACTGACACCAGGGTGCAAACCCCGGGCTTTTTGGGGAAATTGAGATTTAGTTTGTTTATCGTTATATTTTCAACACTTGGTTACACCCGTTACATCGGTTTATTGAGTATGTACTCTCACAATGTTCAACCGGCTCTATTTTTAGGAGTTATATAGACGCGGAAATTAATTACATTAAACTATGTTATTTCGTATTTAATATCAAACGAGAGTAAATAGAATAGTTCACACATTAAAGCTATAACATCCATGAGAACACTGTTTTTTTAGTTTTAAAGTAAAATTGATTTTGTACATCCAATAAAATGCATGATTTATAAAATTTAGTGATTGGCATTACATATCAAAAGTCTGATAGAAACTTGTTTGACATATTTACTACATTACTACAGCTAAAACATGACCATTTCTAGGATTAGATCTAAATGAGGAAATTGATTGATATATTTGATGGGATTAGATGACAATTTGGTGACAATTGATGGAATGCCCTGACACTTGACAGTCTTCCGCCTGAGGAATATCCGTAACTAATGTCAAAGTTGATTTTTATTTTTAAGTTCATCGAAAGCTTTAGCATTTGTTGGAATTTTTCCATACAAAACCGAGATCAAGGTCCGGATTCCTACAACAAGTTCCACCAAGATATGGAGACTGGTTGATGTGATTATAATTTAGTGAAATGTTTAAAAGTTTTAATTTAAATATGGAAAGGTAAAAATAGATCCTTCACGTGGAAAAAGAATGCAATTTTGATACAAGTAACCAAATGAAGATTTTACTTAATTCTTGAACAAGTTTAAAACTTTAGTGTCCTTCTAATCTTTCCACGTCAAGATAAGAGGAACTAACAATAACTATCATCTCTTCCCCATCCCTTTAACACGTGCCTTAATTTATTCCCTTTTTTATTTAATGCTGACATTTACTTTTCAGATTTTACCTTTTCCATGGCATACACTACACGTCCTTTTTATTGAACGTTTTTCCTTAAAATTATAAAATGGAATCTGTTATGAATTTACAAAACATCAAATAAAAATTTAGGAAAACGAGAATCCTAATCTCTTTCTGGAATACGCTATAAATTGCTATAAATCGAGATGAAAACATTTATGAAATCAACAAGGGAACATTCCCAACTGTCCCACCTCGATATTTTTCCAACTTGTCCCTCTCAAAAGTACGGCTAAACAATTAAACTTTAACATTGGAACTGCTGGATCTTAACCTATATTTGTCCTAGTAAAATAAACTATTAGCTGTATATAAACACAAACAAACAGAAAAATCGAAGAGGTACGAAGTTCTAGATCTGAATTTGGTATTCCCAACCTGAAGATTTAATGGAATAGTTTTTAAAAATGATTGTATTAAGTGAAATAAAAGTAGTAAACCGGATTTAATTGTTAGAAGAGACCTATCTTGACCAGTTCTTCTTTTGAGAGAATGAAGTCTCCGAAAACTTATGCCACCTCGATTAGAATGTCCAACGGGACTCTTAATAAAAGGTTCAAGAATAGCAAAGAAACAGAGTTAGAAAAATGTAAAAAAAACAGAAGAAATGAAACGGTGTCATTTAAAAATGTGGTAAATTAGGTATCTCGGTCTCGTGTGGTCTCACTTATCCAACTCTAGCAACATCCTGCCCTTTCAGCTCTCGACATTTGTACTTTGTTTGCCAGTCTGGGTCAGTCCCCTCTTATCATCTTCATGTTCAATACGGAGCTTAGAATATCCGATTATATTAGCACCTGACAGCATCTCAAATACCTAAAAAATCAATATTAAATAAAATCAGATTGGAATATTCTGATGAAGTTTAAATGAAGAGAGGAAATAGCCAACAGGGTTCCATTCCCAATTCACCCTTTCAAACCATCTTATTCAAATTCTAAATTTTTCTGTTTTATCGTTCCTATTTCCTTAAGTTTAAACGATCCCTTTAATGGGCAATAAAAACAAAAGATTCAATGCATATAATTCCATTATCATCGATCCCGACTTGAATTTCACGAGTCCATCCAATTCAATAAGGTGGATGATGAAGGTAGATTATGGGAACCTCAGCTTATGAATAAATTATAATTCGGAATAGAAAACAAGGAAAGGCTGGATCCCGAAATTATATTATCCTTACAAAGGACTTGCATACATTCCGTTGAGGAGAGCAGATTAAGGACCATTCATAAAGACACCTTGGGGCATTTTGACATTTCTACATGCGTTTCCACAAGAAGTCGGGTGGTAACCTGTACCTTTTCCCCCAGTCTCAACATGCCTCATTGCAACCCAAAGGTCTATTGATATGAGGACACGATTAAGCCATAATAGGTATTTATACTTAAGACGACCGAATTGTGCATATTTGATGAGGATATCCTGGAAAGACAAAGGCTGATTTCTCAATCTCCTAAAACTCTGAGCAAGTCACCTACATATTTAAACTAGATTCCTTTGATACAGAACTTGATATCCTATTTTCTAGACTGCATTCAAACCTTTCTTTAAAGCTCTTCCTTTTAAAAATCCGTTTCCTTGATCCATTTCGCAATTCGCAATGCATTTACTCGGCCTTTTAAATACGAGTTTGAAGTTGAACGGTCAAATATGCTCTCCATGTCAATGCTGTTCTAAATCCGAGGAGTTTTTCGTATTGATACAAAGACGGGTTTCTTTATAAATAAATCCAGGTTGGATTTCAGGGATTGCCTAACATTAGACCAAACAACTCCTGAGCAATGTTCAAGTTCATCTTCCGATCCTCACAACGGCCGAGGAATAAGAGATTATGCAATTCCATGCTACAAAGATCATCAGATGATGCAGGGAGTATTTTAAACTAATATATCATTGACATAAGCGGAGAGTTTGACCTCTTGACCTTACAAATCAGGCTGTTCATCCCTCCGTGATAAAATAATGGCTTAAAATAAGATGTAAACTCAAGAAATAAAATTTGTATTTTACATTATGTTCTAATTGTTGTCTTGTAATTAAATTTAAATAGTTTAGGTATATTGTATAGCTTTTTCAATAGGAAAGCTAACTTTGTATTTGAAACAAATCGTTAGATCAGTTAACCCGTGGACATTCAAAGATGTTCCAAAGGTAGTAGGTTTAAAATACATACACTAACCGAAAACCCCGAGTAGGCCGATGCAAGACTGTGGACTTTAGGTTTTATCAGGTGTATTGAGAACGTTAACATTGACGTTAACCTATAGTCATTAGCGACTAAACTAATTAAGCCTTTTGAATTCCTGAAAATTTTGTAGATAAATGTAGCATTGATCTTATACATAATTTTAGCTGCTATATTTGATAAGGCCGCAACACTAACAGTGTATAGTACTGTTTGTAATTGGGATAGTATGTAGAGCGGTGTCCCACGATGTCGGGTTCATGTCCACTCCCTCCTCAGGTCCAGTTCAAGATTCAAAAGGCTTGTAAATGTCCGTAGGGGATTTCTCTAATTCCTCCGACAAATCCGAATCTCCGATTTTTTCAGCCCTTTCAGCCTTTCAAAAGTACAAGTGCTCCTTTCTGTGGCTTACAATCTCCGACTAAACCAAAAACCCGTCCAACCCGTTTCTCTCTAAATCCTCCTCTCACTTAACTTTATTTATATGCCACCGATACTCATCCATATCCAGACGGACAATGCCCGATTTTTAACAAGTACATGTAAATAGAGCTTAGGAATGATGGAGAAAACAGAAAGAAAGGAGACTCAAAAAATTGAGATTTTTTGCTTAAAAAAATAGACTAGTTCAATTTCTGTTGGATTTAAGTAGTTGGATTTAGCTGGAAGAATATAATAATTTGGATGATATGTCTGGACGGTCTTTGGACTGGAGGCAATACTCATCTCCGAAAAGTAAGTGGATTTATGCATTCGGACATTTTAGCCTGGAGGAATGCTCGTTTAAATAGCAGGATTAAGGATCCCAGCTACAACTTTCATTCAAATTAGATGAATTCTGAACCTGAGACAATTCTTCAGGAGGATCCCATCCAGTCACCCGCAATCTATTACCTTTTATTGTTGATTCAGGCCTTTAACAGGCACAACAACTCAAACAACCTCTGGGTTAAATTTTAAATATCTCTGCGAGAACAGTACTTTAGGCACCTTCAAATATTATTTGGAGCTAAGCAATTGAGTTAAATTAAATGAATGTGGAATGGGTTTAAGGAACACGAAGCTGCAAGGTCAGTTACATAACAACTGGAGGGAGATGATACTTGAGAATCCTGTTTTTTTAATTTCCGGGTTGTCGGATTCCCTGATTATTCCCCTATTTTTAAGCGGAATGATGCAATTAATTAAATTTTGACTGTTTAACATGAGTTCTCATATGATATATGATTTGTAGTATATATTTGATATCCCCGTTCGTTAGCAAATCAAAGGGGAACCACGTTGAAGTGGGTAAAGTGTATAGGAGGAAATTGACCCGCAAAAGTGACAAAGGCCAACTGACCATGAAACCTCAAAACCTTAAACTAATTGAACATAAAATTAAAAATATAATCCTCCCTCACAACCAACTGGAACGTTTAGTAGTTGATAATGCGGAATAAGTAAATCATAGTCAGTATATATATAGTGTCTTATCAGTAAACATGAATTGGTTGAACAGTCGAGTCCTTGTCCTTCTCTCCCGTTGTTTGTTCTGACGGAAAAGTAGTCATCACATTCAAAATTAATTCATCGTCCTTGGCACCTTGTCCAAACAGGGGGAAATTATGCGCAGATCGCGGAACAATGCCCGATATATCCTAAATTAACGATCAAGGACATCACATAATTTTTATAACTTTCTCCGACAACTTTTATTCCATTTTAACAGCAATTCTGGAAGATTAGAATTTAGGACGAGGAGATTTTTAAAAGTTACAACGAGATTCTTAGTCTTAAGATGAAGGTTTTGGTGAATGAAGTCAGAGTCAGAGGGGGGCAAGAGAAGACTCAGCAAATGGAGAAGAATTAATTCATTTTCTAGTCATTTACGTGAAGACTTAATTAGATTTTAGTACAAATTAGATGATATGAAAATTAAAATTTCTTTTACTTGTAACTTAATTTAAGGTCAGGAGGTCAACTTTGAATTAAATTTATATTTACGTTCCGAAGCTTTTTGCAAAATTATTCTTGTCTCTTCCAGACTATCCAGACTCTATTGAATGTGTTTGACTCCCCGGACTTTCATTTACAGTCATTAAATAACCGATAATCTTGAATGAAATCATACTATTGTAATTTACAGTTTTTATTACTGATTACAACTAACCGTCCCGTCAATCAGGTATTTAAGAGATTTAAAAATCTGTAGCAATCGTCAAACGGTGCGTCAAAGAACAATGCAGTTTCTGTTGCTTAATTTCAAGGAAAATGGCAAGGAATGAAAAACGTCAAGAAAGGTAGAACAAGTATCTTTTCTTGGAGAATTTAACGGTTTCGCTCATTTTCTCCTTGAAATTCTTATAACATCCGATTTGAATTTAAAATCCCCAAAATCTCTTGAACTATCGTTGGTTAAATCTTCAGTTCGACAGGAATAAATGGAGATAGAAACCATAACCCGTCATATTTAAAGTAAAAAATCGTTCTTAAAGCCCTTTGCCCTTCCAGTAATCTCTTTGAACTTGGAGAATTTCCGTAAACGCGTTTATCTATAAAACGCCAAGCTGTCTGCAGAGAGGAACAATCAACCCGACAAGGTTTTTGAAATTTAAATTACTTGGAGAAACCCTACTTTAATTGCTGGATTGAGGAAGTTAGGGTTGAAATGCAAGATGACAGGTTGACATAGGAAATCAATCAAAAGTCAACTACTTCCATTTCTATTATCATATTATTAGGAATAATAGCATCTTGATTCTGTCTTTAAATCTACATGTGAATTAAATATAAACCGCCACAGCAGATGTAGTCAGTTATGTACTGAAAATATCAACTTGCCCCAACCATAGAGTTAATCAATTCACAAACGCTGAATAGCCTTTGACCATATTTTTCCCTTTCAAATAATTTGCTCATCAAAAAATTCAAGTTTGCTAATTATCGGGCCTGAAGACCTACGGATAGGCAGACTGACATCACGTCATTCGCATAATATATTTACTATGAATAAAAGTGACATATTCATTGTTTTAAATTTGAATTTTTAGAGAATTATACAAAGTAGTAAAGTGAAGAAGCTGGTCTGTCAGGCTTGGGAGTTATATAATGTCTGAATTTAAGGTTTCGTGTCTGATTTAAGGCCATACATTCAGGGGCATTCTTCCAAATGCAAACAAAACCCGTCCTTATCTTTTATCAAATACTACGATGCAAAAATTAACTCTTGGCATTAAAATATACTTAATATATTAACCTGTGACGCACTCAATTTGAGTTATTTGGATATTGATAATGACAAATTGGTTGAAACTACTTTGATTTCATAATAGAATTGTAATTGTCCAAATCGGATGGACCGGACTGAATATCCCGAATTCCGATATTCTAATCTGGAATTAAGTAAATATTGTCAGTGTCAATACCTGGACGAACAGATTTTTTGAACTCTGAATCAATTTGATTTAATCAGGCAAGTTAACTATAGAACGCCAATTAAGAGATTTATTTATTTTATTTTATTTATTTATTATTAAATGTGATACCCACAGTACGTGTACTTGGTGGTCGTTACATCACAAGGATTACTGAATAAGTTATATTAAAAAATGGAATGTCAGTCAAATGTAAGGATAAGTAGTAGGTTTACACTTTTACAGTTAGGTGTGTCATATAATATTAATATTTAAAAGTTTTCGTATAATTTTATAAAGAGTGTTTTTATGGTTATTAATTTTAATTACATAGTTCATTTAATATGTTGTTTAAGCAAGGCTGATAGAGTACAGCATTTGAATTGATAATTTACGTAGTTAGTTTTCCGTAGATAGTATACATACAAAGCCTCATATCTCGATTAATTTACAAATTTGTAAATATTGACTCGGTTTTTTGCGGATGTAAAAGAAGGGCTGGTTTTGACGTGGAGAAATAAATGTTTTTTTTGGGGGTAAATTGATGAGACTTTCAGTGATTGGGCGTGTTATCAGAGTCCGGTTGATTGTCTCTCAATTTGTCCGGAGCGATAAGATGACCCTCAGCAGTCATATCTGAACCCGCCTGACTGAAGCCCAACCGTCATAAATTAAAAAAAATGAATTGAGACTGTCCCTTTAGTGTTTAGGGGGAAGTGTAATGGTAATGAGGATAGGATACACAGGATCAAATCCAAAGCCAAGGTCTCGCATTAAGTTCAATGCCTAATTCAAATACTGTTGAGCTTTTCCCCAAACTTGTCATTCAATTATCATTTCAAATCATTTCCATTCTCTTATTTCAGAAGCAAGTAACATGACATGGAAGGCATTTTTGGGAAGTAATTAAAACTCTTTGCATGACTGGACAAACAGACGATGGATGTATATAAAACACTATAGGTACCCGTCTCCCGAGCAGGTTTCTCCCTTCGACTCGTACCGTCAAGAGTGGCGCAAAATTGTAGGTGGGGCTGATTAATAATGATAGGGGCAAGTTCATTCACTTATGGGGCAAATTCATGTTTAGAGGGGACTATGGAGGGGACAAATTAATCCTTTCCGTATCGTCCGTTGCTTATTAAAAGCTATTTTGGGCACAAACTTTTCAAAGTTTACATTTTTTTATTATTCCAAAATCTCTCATTGTCCGCTTTCATTTCTGATATTTGATTCCAGACGTTTATGGAGTTGTGTGAATATCAGAGCAGAAGCTAGGAACTAACTAACAACCAATTTCTTTGAGTTCACATGTGCAATTAATTTTACTTGAGTATGTATAAAAAATCGTATCCATCTAAAAAGGAGAGGATTGTAAAATTGTAATGTCAAATGAATAAAGTTAAGAATTGAGTTACAATACATTAGGTAAAATGGTGGGAATTCCTCCGAAGGTTTGGGCATTTATTAATACATTCAGCAAAATGATTTAAAAAAGTTGTATTTTGAAGTTCAAAAAATTCCCATGACGTTCCTACTCGAAATGTGCTGACTTTGAGGGCTTTGATTTAAGAAGGTCATCCATTCATAAACAATCCTCTCCATTCGTAAACCCCGTCTCATTCAAATCCTGACGACTTGACAAAAATTAAAACTTGGCGATTTTGCATCGATTCTACGAAATTGTTTCGAATCTTATGATTTTTTTAATTAAACAAAGGATGATTTGAAAGATAAAAATCGAAAATTAGCACCGGTAATTGATGTTAACTGTGTTTTAAACAGACAGACAATGGACTCGCAAAACAAGAAACCGGAAATGATAAATAGAATAGAAGGTGATGTCTCTTGTGAGTAAACTGACGTTGGATATGAACGATTCAAAATATTTTTTTTAAATATCTTGAGAATGGATGGATGAGTTGGTGAAGATTTATAAAGATGTTAAAGTGTATGTTTATGACGATAAATAATATCGAGAATAATAAGTGCTTTGATGAATGGGTTAATGAATGAATGAGGATTTTTATTTAAAAAGGAAGTAAGTCGCAGTAAAGGGAATTGTGCGAACATTAAAAATACTTATTTATTTTTGTCAATTAAATTCGGCCTGGACTTTTATGCCTCAAATACTGGATTAAAAAACAGCTTACGAATTGCTTTCGTGAACATTTGAAAAGGCTTATGGAAACGGCAGTCCTATACTTATTGGCGGACTGTTCATAAATTAATTATAATAAAACAGGTTTACATCCACTATAAAATAATATAAGATATTTGACTGCAGGAATGAATGGACCAGTTTCTTATAATATGCGTATGAATTGTAATTGAGTTTTTTGTTCAGAATATAAAAGTAATGACTATTCTTTGGTTTCAGGATGATAATGATGATGATTATTTGGAATGATGATAGTAGTAGTAAATGTTTGATTATTAGTGTCGGAATTGAAGTGAATAAGTCTGTAGGTTAGAAGTCTGTAGGGATGAGTTGATGAGATTTGAACTAATTTAGAGACCTTGACTCAACGAAACCAATATCATTTCCTAATCCACTCACAAAGTCAAGGATTCAAAGAATAGTTAATAGATCAAGACGTAATCAGAATTTGCGAGTCCCTTGAAATTAAAAATCGTTTTTAAATGTTTTTTAGCAAAGAGTTTTGAATTTCCATGCAAATTTTAAACTCTTTCGGCTCGAGGATGAGAATTTTGTTTTTTCTGTGATGTTCGTGATTTTGATACATGCTCTGCTGACACGGTGGTCGAAGGTTTTATATAATTCCAAGCGAATGATTGGATAATCATTTCATTTCTATTTTCACTCTCATGTTCCGCACGCACCTCTTCAAGTCAAAACGCTTCCTTAAAGCAACGCTTGGTGTCTGTTTATAATATCTGACTCTAAACAATAAATGCAAATGAATAACTAGGAGTCTCTTTAACTAATTTTAGATAACAAAATTTAGAGAGATGACAGATATCTCATTTTACTACGTTTATGAAATGCGTTTAAAGTTTAGGCTTTTAGCTTTTCAGGTTAATCAATTCTGTGAGATTAGAGTTTTAATCTTTTTGGGATTAGGTTGTAAAGGAAGGAAAGGAAGAGATTGACGGCGGCTGGGAGAAGACTGGAAATAATTGTAATAAACATTAAAGAAGAGTAATATTATTATTGAAATTATCTCAAGTAGTCTGTAATAAAATAGGCTTTTCCGCAACTCCCTGATCCCATACCTTCAACCTTATCCTTACCTCTTACTCTCATTTCAAAAATGCATCAATCTCCAAACACTCTCATACAAAAACTCGGCAAAAATGTACCATTTCGCTTATTGTTATTATCCATCCCATCGTACTTTCAAGACTAAAATCTACGATCATTGTTATTATTGTTATTGTTCCTTGCTTATTTGGAAAGGGAAGGACTAAACACTTTTTAGGAAGGATATGTGATATGGAGGAAAAACTTAATCTATAAGATCATTGAAGAAAAAGATGCAACTCTTGTAAGTCTCTATGGATTGTTCATAAACCACAAAAAAAAATAATTTATTATTCGATGCCGAATTCCATATTCGCATTAATGTTTGAAAATTACTTTGTACTTTCACCATAAAAATACTAATTATCTCACTGTAGCTGTGAATTCTGAATTTTATTGATTTTGTCGTGTATGGGATTTCTCCAGTACTTAACAAATACGTCGGAAATATAATTTTAATACATTTTGCATTGTGTTCAAGGATGTACATTTTTATAAGATCAGATATACGATTTTGGAAGACGGTTGGCAATGAACGCTAACTGGGTCTCCAGCAATTTAGACACTAAAATATATTCAAATAGACTAATTTTTATGATTTTCGTAATCGATATCTTAAAATTAATTTTGTTACCTACAACATAGCTGTTATTCATGAATTTGTTGGCCACCCAAATGAAGTCCATAATTTTTACTTTTGATACAAATGTATTGGCATGATAAAATCGATGTTTATGAACTAGTAAAGAAAGGATTGTAAAATGGGATGTAATGTATTTGGATGTATGTAATTGTATTACATGGCGGTGGCGAATGTGGTGAGACTTAATTCTCGAGTCCATCTAGAAAAGTGATTATATAAATTGTAGATTTGTCGGACATACAACATAGGGACGTGATTGGATAATTGTTGAGGTAGTTGGATAGAGGAAGAGTCAGCAGATATCTGATTCAACACTCGGCACATTCCTAAACCTCATTATTAAGTGTTGAAAACACTTTATGCGAATGACCAATCCGTCTGTCTGTCTGTCTGTCTGTCTGTCTGTCTGTCCGTCTGTCTGTCTGTCTGTCTGTCTGTCTGTCTGTCTGTCTGTCGGTGCGATAACTGGCGAACGGCTTGACCTACGGTCACCAAACTTTGTACACTTGTTCCTTGGGTTAAGAGTGAGGCTAAGTTCGAACTTGGGTCAAATCGGTCACACCCCCTGCCCCCCATCAATTAAACCCCAAAACAAACCATTAAATCAAACAGAATAGTGATATGTAGGAGTCCAACGCCAGGATAGAGCTCTTACTCATTTTAAAACTGACGCTTAGGTAGTTTACATTACACTCTATGTCTATCATCTATACATGATAATACCCTGAACCTACATTTCAGAGTGCGAAACCTGGGATTTTTGGGGAAATTGAGATTTGGGGTTGAAACGATTCCCATGAGTAATAGAACATCTTCGACGAATGCGGGACCACTCCCACTGACACCAGGGTGCAGTACCCGGGTTTTCGGGGAAATTGAGATATGGGCTTTAAACGATTCCCATGAGTAATAGAACATCTTTGACGAATGCGGGACCACTCCCACTGACACCAGGGTGCAGTACCCGGATTTTCGGGGAAATTGAGATATGGGGTTTAAACGATTTCCATGAGTAATAGAACATCTTTGACGAATACGGGACCACTCCCACTGACACCAGGGTGCAGAACCCGGATTTTCGGGGAAATTGAGATATTGGGTTTAAACGATTCCCATGAGTAATAGAACATCTTCGACGAATACGGGACCACTCCCACTGACACCAGGGTGCAGTACCCGGGTTTTCGGGGAAATTGAGATATGGGGTTTAAACGATTCCCATGAGTAATAGAACATCTTTGACGAATACGGGACCACTCCCACTGACACCAGGGTGCAGTACCCGGATTTTCGGGGAAATTGAGATATGGGGTTTAAACGATTCCCATGAGTAATAGAACATCTTTGACGAATACGGGACCACTCCCACTGACACCAGGGTGCAGTACCCGGATTTTCGGGGAAATTGAGATATGGGGTTTAAACGATTTCCATGAGTAATAGAACATCTTTGACGAATACGGGACCACTCCCACTGACACCAGGGTGCAGTACCCGGATTTTCGGGGAAATTGAGATATGGGGTTTAAACGATTTCCATGAGTAATAGAACATCTTTGACGAATACGGGACCACTCCCACTGACACCAGGGTGCAGTACCCGGGTTTTCGGGGAAATTGAGATATGGGGTTTAAACGATTTCCATGAGTAATAGAACATCTTTGACGTATACGGGACCACTCCCACTGACACCAGGGTGCGTAACCCGGGCTTTTTGGGGAAATTGAGATTTAGTTTGTTTATCGTTATATTTTCAACACTTGGTTACACCCGTTACATCGGTTTATTCAGAACCAACAACTCACCTTTCCTCCAGCAAAAAAACAAGCATCAAAATATTTATCCATACAACCCTTTACATTAAATTTAATGTTAAATAAAACCTCAAACTGCTTTGTTGATACGAATATCCTTTCACCTTTAATTGCACTATTGACTGTTCTAGAAAATTTTAACAATTTAAACATTTTCCAGACTTTAATTCTTCTCAAATATGTTCTTTTGTTTCCTTAAACTTGAGCGGAAATGATCAGCTTGCTAAACATTTAGCGTCTTACAGTTTTGTAACATGTTAACTACCTTAGTTTGAAAATTCTTTGTAGTTAGTTCAGTTTTAACGCATCTAATTAATATCGATATTAGCGACATGTAAAACTTGTCAGATTGCCCTTTAAATTCAAAATTTGGTTCTAAGAAAGGGAAACGGACAAGGAATCCTTTACCAAGTAAATCACACTTTACTTCACCAATTTAAAGTCCGTCTATTCATTAGTATACGCTACTACGATTACATATGGTTTTGGTCATAGTTTTCAATATCGACATATTATATATCATTTTATCGCAAATTTTGCGTAGATTCCAAATCTGCAAAAACAACCCGCGAATGTAACAAAAACTTTCGAGATAAAACCCGAAAACCGGGTAAAAATCGGGTTTTTTCGGATTTTATTTATTTTTAGGTGCTTTATGATTGTAAACGTGGACAAAATGATGTAAATGTTTGTTAACAATTTCACTACGAGTTTTTATCACTAACCAGATTGTCAAATCACCGAAGCGTTTGTGAGATATGCGCCAAATACTAACCAAAAAACCGATTAAAAATCAGTTTTGTACGAGTTTTCCTCATTTTTTATCATGATATTTTACACGTTGATTTTTGTAACATTCGATTGTTGTTGTACTGTCTTAATTTTTGCCTGGTAAACTGAGCAGTATAGCATTGAACGCCCCACTTCCCTGCCCCCGGCAGGGGCCCCGCCGGCAGGCGCCAAAATGTAAAAAAACCGTTGATTTAGGTTAGAAAGATAGGGTTAGGGTAGCCGAGTTATGTGAGGTAAGTAGGGGTAGTATACCGAGCCATGCGAGGTAGGTAGGGGTAGAATACCGAGCCATGCGAGGTAGGTAGGGGTAGGATACCGAGCCATGCGAGGTAGGTAGGGTTAGGTAGAGGTAGGTAGGGGTAGGATTCCGAGCAATGCAAGGTAGTTAGGGGTAGGTAGGGGTAGGATACCGAGCTATGCAAGGTAGTTAAGGGCTGGTAGGGGTAGGATACCGAGCTATGCGAGGTAGGTAGGGGTAGGTAGGGGTAGGATACCGAGCTATGCGAGGTAGGTAGGGGTAGGTAGGGGTAGGATACCGAGCTATGCAAGGTAGTTAAGGGTAGGTAGGGGTAGGATACCGAGCTATGCGAGGTAGGTAGGGGTAGGATACCGAGCTATGCGAGGTAGGTAGGGGTAGGATTCCGAGCTATGCAAGGTAGTTAGGGGTAGGTAGGGGTAGGATACCGAGCTATGCAAGGTAGTTAAGGGTAGGTAGGGGTAGGATACCGAGCTATGCGAGGTAGGTAGGGGTAGGATACCGAGCTATGCGAGTTAGGTAGGGGTAGGATACCTAGCTATGCGAGGTAGGTAGGGGTAGGATAACGAGCTATGCGAGGTAAGTAGGGGTGGGATTCTGAGCTAGGCGAGGTAGGTAGGGGTGGGATACCGTGCTATTCGATGTAGATAGGGATAAGTATCTGAACTCATGCATCGAATTGTACCGTTGCTGGGCCACTCGCAAAACTAAATGGCCCCTGCCCAACTTTTCGTGGCCTCCCCACCAGTCTTGTTTTGTTCTACAATAAGTCGGATAAATGCTTTTGACTCACATCATCGTCTAGACACATTCGACTGCCGACAGGACATGATACCATATGTTTTCTTAAACCTCTTTGTTTTGCAAAATAATATAGCAATTTGGAATTCGAGTTAAGGAAGTTTCTCAACAAAACTGGATGATTTCTGTTAAAATTAAAATGACAGTGGTTCAAGGAAGAATAGTCATGATTAAACATAATTTCGAATCTTAATTAGTTTTACGAGATCCTTTGTATTTAACTTTACCGAATTAAACCTGTTTAGGTGGTCGATGGATAAACTTGGATAATGTAATATAAAAATGACATTTTATGCATCTATCTAAAGCATTTTAAAAATGTAAGCAAAGAATTAAATCAAAATGATAATAAAACCATTATTTTAATTTTACCTTTAATTACCTTTTTAGACTTAAAATTTATAAGTACAAACAAATATAATCCATGAGAAAATATTTCACCTAAATTGCAAGTAAAAAGACCGTTTTAGCTAAACAGTACTTTGATAAACCCGGCACTAGGTGGTTATGAGGCCCTAAGTTTAAATTAATAAAACGAATACATGTTTCACAAAATGTGATTTTTTTATTTTGTCGAAGAAACGCAAATTATTAATCCTCGTGGCTGTGTTTTGGTTTTTGCAAACAGTGAAGGTTGAATTGTGCAAAGAGGAATTGGTTATTTATTTACTGCTGGTTCATTGATCAAAGCGGTGATGAGTGTTAAATACACGGTTCATACTTGATTAATCATTTGATTGAAATGTCACAGAAATTACATGCTCAATTTAACATTGAAATAAACCGATGTAACGGGTGTAACCAAGTGTTGAAAACATCACGATAAACAAACTAAATCTCAATTTCCCCAAAAAGCCCGGGTTTCGCACCCTGGTGTCAGTTTTAGTGGTCCCATATCCGTCAAAGATGTTCTATTACTCATGGGAATCGTTTAAACCCCGTGTCTCAATTTCCCCAAAAAGTCGAGGTTTCGCACTCTGAAATGTAGTTTCAGGTTATTATCATGTATACATAATAGACATAGAGTGTAATGTAAACTAACTAAGCGGCAGTTTTAAAATGAGTAAGGGCTTTGAACTGATTTAATAATTTTTTTGGGGGGATTAATTTATGGGGGACAGGGGGTGTGACCGATTTGACCCAAGTTCGAACTTAGCCTCACTCTTGACCCAAGGAACAAGTGTACAAAGTTTGGTGACCGTAGGTCAAGCCGTTCGCCAGTTATCGCACCGACAGACAGACAGACAGACAGACAGACAGACAGACAGACAGACGGACAGACAGACAGACAGACAGACAGACAGACAGACGGATTGGTCATTCGCATAAAGTGTTTTCAACACTTAATAAAGCTTAAACATCGTCCAATTTCAGCCAGCCAAAAACGAATAACATTTTCCTTATTTTAAATTCTGAAATTGTAAACTATTTTAGAACTGTAGATCATTTGGGCATACATATGCGTGCATACATACCCAGATACGTACTCGTATTCACCTAAAAGTAAATTGATAGTGATGACTGATGAGGGTCAATTTGGACCGGGTTTTATCATTCAAATAAAAAATAGGCAATTTTTAAAAATCAGTGTCATCAAATAAAATATGTACTTTTAAAAATTAACCTAGCAGGCTGGGTTAATTATATTATAGCTTGACTTACAATTTTGGTGGTCCTATTTAATAAATTTGAAACTGCAGGGCCAGATATTTATAAGTTATATAAGTTAATTTAAGGTGAAATATTGTATGTAAATACATGTGAAGATGAGAGTTAAAAAAGAGTAGGTGTTTGTCTGTAGAAGGGGAAAGTGTGTCATTAACTCTCTGTTTCAGAAGGAGCTTCGTGAGGGACATTGGATTAGGTAACCTGAAGATGAAATAACCTGACTCCAAAAACGTACATTAAATTGAGTTCACTTCCTCCCTTCCTCTTCCTCTCATTCCTAACTTTAAATCCGCCATAAAATAAATAAGACTTGAATAATAAGAATAATAAGAATAATAATGATATTGAAGAATGGATGCCCTACTTCAGCACTCGACTTTGACTAATTCACTTTTACTCTCATTCAGACACTACTATCACATTATCATCAAATCTATCTCACTTACCTATTTCACTACAATTTTGCAGAAACCAGCCAATTCAACACATTCTTAGAGAGGTTTAAAAGCAGTTTTCAGGAAAAAACCAATCAGTAAATAATCACAAGACCATACGAATCATTTCAAAATTTAAAATATTGTTTCAGTCGAGGAACAACAGATTTTTGCCTCGGAAATTTATTTTTTGAGTTTAAAATTCGATTAAGACGATTTAAATTAGACAATTTCAATGCTAGCTCATTGGATGTTATTTTTTAGTTAGGAGGAGTAAAAGAGGTTAAAAAGCGTTTTGGCGATGAAGAATTAGATTATGGATGGAAATCTCATTGTCAGTTTGGAGGAAACCAGGAAATGATTTTATTAAGATGACCGCATGAGCCACTAAATGTGTCATGAACTATTTACCTACTTGACCTCTTATTTTACATTTATGGCTACATTTATTTCACACAGACCGGTTATAATATAATTGAACTCGAATCTTTACTTTGAACTATAATTTTGAGTATTAGCTTGACCACCGGAATTAAATAACTTCGATAGACAATGAATGTCCGGTAAGAGAGACGAGCTAAATAAACTCGTACTCCTATTTTCTGAAAAACTCGTGTCAATTTAAAATGTACGATCTTTAAAAGTATAAAAAGAGGTAGTTAGAATGGAATTATAAAAAAATTTACAGTGTAGTAAAAAATAATGTAAAATATATAGGCTATTGTTTTCGAGGTTTGAATTGGTGTGGTTATATAAACCTGTTGCAGATGAATAAATAGTAGGCCAAGACATAGTAAACTTGAATCTAGGAATGCAAATGTATGCAGGAATAAATAGTCGATAATTTGTGTATGTTGTGGTTTGTCTGAGTGAGGAGAGGATGTATTATATAAAGTAGATGCTAATTACTGTTTGTTTGTAGGGAAATATGGATGCATGACTTGCCTCTTTCACTTTTCCAATGCAGAGAGTTTAATTGTTCTGCAGGCATGGCAGTTGTAAGAAATTGGATAGGAATAGATCGGACAGAAGCGACAGGATGAACTGTTAAATAGTTACCTTAAATGCATCACGATTTTGCAAACTTTGCAATTTTGCAAACACTAACGCTGATTTAACAGACAGTCTGACAAAATAATTCCCCTTCACACCTTATGTTTACATGGAAATGCATGTCATCCAAGACTTCGTGGTTTTGGATATTTATTCGTTTCATTCTATTACATATTGGATTTATTGTCCGGAATATCGATTTAATCGCTGTCTTCAACCCAATACATTAATATTGTGGTGTATAGCTCACAGTGGAATTAAAAGGAAGCAAGGGCCTTTATTTCCAGCTTCCCCTGAATCGATATTTATAGCTTATTTTGGTTTTCGCTTGCCTAAGTTACTGGGTTTTGACCCGCGTTGTATATGTTTAAATACAATGGCGATCTTTGATCATAATGGGTAGAAAATTACAACAGGAACAACATGAAATGCTAATAAAAAGCTGTTAAAATCCCGCGTCATCCGTAGTCTTTCGTAAAAATCAGAATAAATGTTTCCAGATCTCGATCTCGGTTTGTTGTTTCATGGGGTAGAATGATTGAGAATATGTAGATAGCCAGTTTGAGACTGGAATAAATCGCAATATGATTATGATATTGCAATGTCATTTCGTAGTGTGAGAATTATTGATTCGTTTGTGATTCGGCACTTGTTGTCTGCAGTAAAAGGAATGACGGTCTTAAGTGATGAAAATAGAATAGAATAGAAGGATCCAATAAACATTTGTTTTAAAGTCGTTGCGTTTAAAAAGTGTGTGGGTTGTTGTAAAGGGATTATTATCCCTTCCCTTCCAACCACATCTCTGACCTACTTACATTCATTTACGATTTTCACACCGCTATTCCTCCTGCAATTTTTTTGTTTATCTGGAGCTTAAAGTACATTCACTATTAGCAATACTAATTAAGCCCATATAGAGTTCCATGTGCAAAATAGTATATTAAAATTAAAAATCGACTGGACTTTTTGTTCCTATAAAATCTATTTATTTTTAAAATGCCTGTAAATGCAATAAATAAATATTAAAATTGCTTTCATACCTAATATCTGACGTAGGGCTAACTTTTCAGGGACTAAGCTGGTCAGTGGTAAATTAACGCAAGGGTCTAATTACCGCTAATTACCCCCCTAATTTATATTAACTTAAGTCTACCTTCTCATTACTTCCAAACATTGTGCTTTAGTTTGAAAAGAAACACATCTGAAAAGTGGATTTATGCTGCGTTAAGGAAGAATGAGGGATTTGCTATTCAAATCTGCCATTTCAAAGATGATGGTTCATCAGTAGGTATAAAATAATAATACAGATTGCAATCTTACAATTTCAATTGAAACTTCAAATTGTGCTAAATCATATTTCCATTAGTATACGCTTCCAGCGAGCTTTAATTCATCAACAAACTGTGTGTCAGAATCATAGTAAATCAAGGGACAACACTTCAAACAGGAAAAAATTTAACTAAAGCCCAATTTGGTACTGTATTCTCCATAAAATAATTCATAATATACATAGGTTTGTTTCAGCTAGATAAGTCCGGATTAACTAAAGATAAGTAAAGATTAGGTCAGAGGGATGATTATCCCATTTTTCAGAAAAGTAAAAAAAAGTGAGACAAAGTGAGTATAAAAAGGTTGAGAGTAAAGATTTGTTAATAATGGTGAAATGGTGTAAAAGTAAGTATATTTCTTGTGTTGAAACGTAATATGATTGGAGATGAGAGAGGGAACGAGTTTTTGATAATTTGGTCGGAATTGAGGTTAGAAAATAAAAGTATTTCCTAGATGACATAATAACCACTTACCCTTTCCAAATCTCAAACCACCACCGACAACAATCATGAACTAGCCACACTATCCCAATAAAATACTAACACTAACTGCTTGAACCTGAACTAAAAACCCAACCAGGCCAACCAACTTTTTTATTCCCCTCCACATTTAACATCCATTAACATTTAATTTAAACAATAACAACAAACATAATGTAGTTCATTATACTTCGTCGGAATTAGACCAATTAATTTTATTTATACATATATCCCACACATTTTTTAGTCCAAATGAGGAAAAGATTGATCTTTTATGAGATTCCAGTTCCTATTTCTGTACACGAATAAATTCATATTCCGAGACGAAAAAATCTAGATAATAGTATTAGTGTTTATAAGAATCTGTTATTCTATGTTTTATTTGCAGGCGATCATTATATTTTATTCATTTTTGTCGTAGAATCTCTTACCTCTGATTCCAGGTATTTTTTATACGGAATATTTTAGCTTATCCCGACATTCGGAATTAAAACTGGTGTTTAAAATAAGACATAATATTGTTATTTTAGAGGATATTTGTTCCATATTTCGTTAGAAATTGTGCGTATTCATGACCTGGATCATGTGACACATTCTGAGATTCAAGACATTACGAATCATAGTTTTTGTGATCAGTAGTCGAGGATGAAAAAATGTTTTACTTTTGATTGGATTTTAAGAAATTGACGGCAATGATTTAAAATACTTAAAATCTTCCATAACTGATTTTTTAAGTGAAAAAATAGATTTCTGAAATCATTTTTAATAGTGTAACGATAATAAGGAATAGTAGAAGTAACTGGAGGCAGGTGCTTAGGAATCATTCGCACCTGCATTCATCTAAAATTGTCCTAAAACATGGGTATAGAGGAGTTAAGTTTTTGCTGAAGAGGATAGCGGCTCATTAGATTTATTTTTGTAACTATGAGAGGGTTTGAGAGTGCTGTAAATGTAAGTACGTAATATTGTAATAATATTATATTATCATGACAGGATATTCTATTCCGTTACTATCCCCTCCACGAGCTGACCTACTAACTAACGTTGCATGAAAGTAAAAGCGAGTCTACTAAAGAGAGACAAATGCACGAATAATGAGTCATTGCGGGGCATTCTAATACTGTAAACACGGAAATAAACAGAGGTCTAGTTGAACTGCGCATGTGCCGGCACTTGCATCTTTTTATTCCGAAAACGCATAATTGGTGAATTGGATTAATATATTATTATATGCTCTGATTTGGCATAAAATTGGAAGAAGTTGACAATTTAAATGGCTAAAAGGTTGATTAAAAGTAATTTAAATGTCCGTAGGACACGTTTTTTTGAAGAAGCTAGGGTATAGGAGTAGTGCAACCAATTGTTGGTTTTAGCTCGTAAAATGATTTGTAAAATAATTCGTAAAAGAGAAGGTTTATATAATAATGAAAGGAAGAGTGTTTTAGTTGAGGGAAGTTGGTGGTAAGAGTCGTGATTCAGGTTTGACCTATTTTCATCTTCACATTCGAATTCAGGATCTCTACTCTTATTCAAGAACTGACGTTACGCGAATTGTAGGATGAGACGATTCGACAATTACCATCACAAATCATTTACACTTCTTACAAGTAGCAAAATAACAAACTGGGAGTACATAAGCCTGAAGGCATTATGGAATATGGAAAAGGCTTGTCCACAGACAACGTCCTTCATTTTAACCGAAAAAGTAGTTAAATCTGAATTATCGTAATGCAAAAATTTGTTAAATGCTAGAGTAGTATTTGAAATTGCTGAATATTATATGTTAGTAATATTATTTGTTTTCGGACTGCTGTTTTAAAAAAATAATTCGCCAAATACCGCATGCTCAAAAAGCAAAACGGAAAGAATTCAGGTCCAATCGACGAAGAGATAAAAGGTTCCAATTCACTATGCTTTTTCTTAAAACGACTCTAAATATCAAAACGTTTCAAAATCGGTTCAAAACTCGTTCTCAAACGAGGATTTAAATTTTGTATCTTCTCTCTATCGGAGTCTTGTCTCTCCATTACTTCCCTTGTCAGTTTTGTTATATTTTTACTGAGAATAATTATTGTCGTGAACCCAAAGTCTCCAGACATGTTCTTAATTATTTGGGTTCTTGGATCCGTGGAAAGTTAGAGTGGAATAAAATGTTTGCAGTTTTTGTGAACTCGTTCATCCTTGGTCAAAAACAAACAATTAAAATTTGAAGGCATTAGATGGAAAGGATGAAGAGTCTTAAGGAGATTAGTATGAGTATGGATTATTTGACGAGTTGTGAGTTCTTAATTAGAGTAGAGTTAGTCTACGGAATTGCAAGACAAATAGAGAATTCGGGCTCAAAGATGAACACTTGTTGATTCCTACTCAAAACTGAAAGCAAATAAATTATGCATGCACTTTTACAAGTCCTCAAACCCAAATTCACAGAATTTGATATCATTTTATTCTCTAATTCCTAAAACCATCCAACTTGTCTTCTAATTTAGTTTTTACATGTGCAAATGCATACTGAATTTATCATTTATTTCACCTTTGACCTGACCTATCCGCCTTAAGGTAATTATTTAAGGGAAGTCCGTAACCAAAATTTAAGACGCCTTACTGTACCAACCCAACTTTAGATTTTAGCCCATAATTGTTTGTGGATTTTAAAATGTATCGATACAGTTTTATCTGAAACGTTTACCTGTACAATGAGCCTAACCTAGCCTAATCTCAACTAATCTGATGTGAATAATGCACTTCTGGATTACATAACGACTAATTTAAAAGACAGGAATTAAATTGTGAGAGGATTTAAAAAATTAAATAATGTAAACTTCCGTATAAAATTTCTCATCATTTTTTTCAGTCTCGTGCTTAACTTAAGACAGACTATGGAGTAATTAATAGGACAGGACATTCACAGCCATTTAAATTATCATAAGCAATGAAAATATAGGTAATATTATATCCAACGATTGTCTTTACCAGTTTCTGTAAATAATTATTAGAAACTTGATTTGTGAACGGCTCTTAATAAATTAAAAACGTACGGCACAAGTCCTGTACCATATTTTTGGGACAGGAATTGGAGTTTAGATTTCCGTCGGAAACAACGTTTTTAAATTCAAAATTTAACTTTCCCTTTTTCCGATAAAACTTAAATAACTCCCAACCAACTTAACTTAATTGTTAATGAGATTTTAATTCCTTAAAACGTCCGTCTTCAAATAAATGGGATGTTAAAGCATCATGCATTGCATTGGATAATGATATCCCTTTCCGATTACCAATTAGACAATAAACTGTTTAAATAATAAATGTTACCCTTTGCGTGTTTTATATCTCATAATTGACTCTATACGGCCTATCAATTCACAATTTCTGATATAAGAATATTAATAATTCAATTAAACCATCATTCAAACATTTTTATTTCGTATTTCTCATGCTACACCACAAGCGCAAAGAAATTTAATATTTTTTGGCACTACATTCATAAAACCGGAAATAGCTAACAATAATTATCAAAATATTTAAAACTGCATAGTCTTATGAGGTCTTAAATTTAAAAAAATTCTGACTCTCCACAAATGCTGAGATGGAATAAAACTGAAAGTTCTGGAGGAGACGGATGTCTTGGCTCCCGAGATCTGAATCCATTTCTGACTTGATTAACCTCCTGACGTCAGTTTTACAATCGGATTTTAAACCTCTTTGTTTTTATCATCTACCGCTTCTCGCTTTTATTTATTTCTACGTATCCATTCAGATGGGCTGAATTTTGTATAACAATTGATTGACTTGCCACTTTTAGCATAACATGAAGCACGTTTTAAAACGTAGAAAATTTAAAAAAATCCAGACAGTCCATTGGGTTACTGAATCATTCATTTCTCTGAGCACTGAATGAGGTACACAGTATTTATATTTTCTCCTTTTCCGTACCTCGATTTTGAAGCATATCTTGTTAGGTTTAGATTACCCCAAATCCTAAAGACGAACATTTTTTTATGCGAAACTAAAGGCTATAGATATTTAATGTCAAATTACCGTTCAAGAATATCTCTTGTTTCATGTCAATTTGAATGAACTGAATTTATGATAATATTATTATGGACTTGAAGAATCCATCATTCCTTAAGCATAAAATATATTCAGAAGGAATAATAAAAATATTTCAATATTTACAGACTATTAAGCGGACGAGCATAAATAAATATTAAAATACTTAAAATCGCAAACCCTTTCTTATTGACTGAATAATTTTCATTCCCACCCGTACCTATTCCCAATCATTTAACTGCCCTTTTACATTTTTATTACCGTTTCAAAAGGGGAATTTAAAATTTACAATTCCAAAAAATCGTTAAATATATAAATAAAGTTCCTATTCCTACCGCAAAAAAAGCAAATACGGATATGCGTTCCTTGAGATATTTGATTTAAAGTCCGTTCAGATTTCTTGCTACAAATTGTCCGTCTAAAAACAATTAAAAAATAAATTCGAATCTTTTCCTCCTCCATGAAAATTCTGCTCTGAAGGCAAAAATCGGTATTAAAAAAGTTAATGTTTAATTTCCATAAACATTTTGAAAGATTAAATATTAGAAACCGTGGATTTGATTTAGAGGTAATTGAGAATATGAAGGTTTATCGTAATATAATATGCTAGTTTGATGATAATTAGCTAGCTTTGCTTTGGTTGGAAGGTAGGTGATAGCCCACATATTTTTTTGTACTATCAATTATTTTTTTCATGAATAACAATTATGTTCTTATTAAGGTATTGTTTGTAACTTACTTATTTTAAGCAATTGGTCACAGAGCCATCCCTGAATTGTCCCTCATTTGTCAAAATCACGTTCCTATGATATGTAACATCATTCATATGGATTTTTCATTGAAGCAGTGCTAAGAATTATTGCATTTAACTTCTAATTTTAATATTTCCTATAAAATAGTGTCAGCTTAACCTAAGAATAAGTTGTAAAATAAGGATGAATTCAATCGGAATAACTTATAAAACTGTTTTACGATGGATTTAAAGGGATCGAATTCAGTTTATTTTGTCTGTTGGTTAGCCCTTTAAATCCCATCTTTACAAAGAGCCCCGTTCTGGTCTCTTTGGATGGGACGGAGGAATTAAAATGTTAATAGCCCTTGGGGGTCCCCTTCACCCATTCTACTAGTTTCATGTCACTTTTATGGACTACCAGTTTTACATTTTTACCATTTCTATTATTATACATATCACACAGGTCATTTTTTACACCTTTTCCCTTCTTAATATTCACTACCTATAAATCCCTCTCCTTTTATTTACAGACAAAAAACATCAAAATATCCGGAGGATTGATAATCCTAAATATACTACTTTTATGATCTTATTCAGTTTAACAAATCTCATCTTTCGAATTCGTTTTTACGATCAGGTGGACTTATTCTTTTAAAACGGTAGTGTAGAAAATGACGATAGATGATAAGGAACTTGGATATTTAGTATTTAGAAGTCACGATATATCTTGCCGTTCGATCAGGAATTACTTTAAATATTTAGAAATGGTTACAATTTTTTAATTTTGACCGATATAATGTGAAACAGAAGTTTTTTTTAGAGCGACGCTATCTATACAGAGGTCCCCAACGAAAAATAATATCATCACAAAGATGCAAATTGCATTTTACTTCAATGAATGGAAAACTGCTTTATTTTGAGTATTTTAGCGATAATATCGAGATCGACTTAAATGTCTGGAATACTTTGCACCAGTGGTTTAATAGTTTGAATAAAAACAATAAACAAGTAGAATAAGTGCTATAAAAACCATGTCCACTCTCAATAGTACGCCGTTGTTGTTATTAATTACTTGGAAACGAGTTGTGAAAACCCAAAATCCCTACCATCTGCAGCATATACATAATTAAATCAGCCATACCTGATAATATTTTTCAAAATTTGTCTTAACTTTCAATAGGCTTGCGAATTTAAATTCTAAAACAAAGCATGTATACCATTATGTCAGAATACAGTTTATTCGTGCGAAAAACACGAGGAGAGCGGTACCGAAGAGATGCTTTACTTTGCAAAGGAGAGGAAGATATTAGATATACATAGATTCGTATTTAAATGTGTCTAAATGCAGTATATGGCTAAATTGTAAAGAGGGCTTGATCATACCTCAACATTGTCTCTGGTGCTAGAACTGCTAGAGTAACAAGTTGATATAATATTTCCTCCTCGTAACATGAACCTACGTAATAATCTCCTATTATCAAAATCAAAAGCGTATAAAAAAGTAGGAGAAATCCCTCGTAGCATTCTGCATTCGAGAAAAACCCCCACTGACATCAACATCAAGTCTGCACCAAGTCAGGGCATAATATCCTCATATTAAATAGGAAGAATTGGCAGTAACAGGAATTCGCACGAATACCTACCTAACATAGTAAACTCCTTATGAATCTCCTATGTCTACGAACACACACCGTCCACATATTATGGTGCTTTTTAAATTAAAATAACAGGCATGGATTTGGTATTATTTCACTTGATTTTGTAATTAGAAGAACGAGGTGTTAATCGTTTTGAGTAAATTAGACATAATATGTGAATGTGGGTTGGGATTGGCAAAAACGTCAAAAGTTGGTCAACTTTCACTCGTCAACAATGGAGGAGTTCCGTTGAAAGGATTCTTATCTCAACAATCAAATCCAACCTACTTTTTTAAACTCCTAATACCAACAATGCAATTATGCTCTACCATAACATCTCTCTCTTACCTAACGACATTCCCTAGCATAAGGAATACGTACAAATATACCATTTCCCATTTCATTATCTAATAACAGAATTCCTTAGCTCTGTTATGACGAGTCTTTTCAGGTTTTGGCCATACGGCTCAAAAATTCACCTTTAAATCAACTTATTGAGGTTTAAAATGCAGAATTCTTTGAACATATCTCTGAATTTGCAAATATTCAAAGGGTGTGCAATGAACGTGAGAAACTTTATTTTGGTTTTAAACACGTGCCTTTGTTTACATGTCTAATATCATTCTCTTTCAAACAGCTTTTGCATTTTTGAGACAAGATTTAAAGATGATGGAACAATGTAAGATTGAGGCATAAAAACTAAGGTTTTTGGTCTAAATTATTGTTAAAATGAGGATTTACCAGCTTTTGGTTTTATTTCTCCCCGTGATTCCTTGTTGAAAAGCTCGAAGACAGTTTGATGTAAGGGAAGGTCAATAGGTTCTAAAAACTGGTAACTCCACATTGGACAAGAGGAGTCAAAATGCAGAAAAAATAATTTCATACTCTTTTTCTAATTAAAAGAGCGATTAAGGATGTCTTTTAAAGTTTAAATGAAGTCTAATCATTAATCACATTTATTCACTTTGTATCAATTCCTATTTTTTATGACTTACAAGGCTAAAATTCTTACAATTTTATGTACCCTCATGTTTTATTATTTCTTTACACAATTATGTCCCAAGTTTTTAGAATCATTCCATGTAATTGCTCCTCCTTGTTCCAGGATCGAAAGGTTTTAATTATTGGGTTAGACTACAATTAAATCCTGTGTTTTTATGATTTATTAAATCCTTTGAAGGGTTAACAAGATCACCTAAAACCCTGAATTTAATGTCCATTAGATTTTGCATACAGTTGAAGACGTTCAAACGCATATCCTGTAAAGTAAATTCTACCATGTATTTAAAGCATTGTCCAAACTAAAGTCATAAATTATTATTTAAATGCAAATTTATAAATAGTTTGAAATGGATTAGTCTAGTATTTGCATGTCAGATTTAGTTAGCATTTTTTGTTCGAAGAGGAAGAGGTAAGATATAATTCTTATCGTCCTCATGCCGTGTCAGAGGTTATCGAACTCTTGTTAGAAATGGCTCCATCCCGTCGTCTCTTTTTAACACTTCTGACCTCCAACACTACGATTATACTATCCACGTTTATGTTTTAAATAAGTTCTAGAAATATCGGGTCGGGGAATAGATTTTGCAGACAAAGATCAGGCAGCAGGAAAAAATGAAAGAGACGAGAATTTGAATATTTCTTTTGAAAATATTTAACGTGTTTAGTGCAAAAAATCGGTTCTCTGTTGAGTTGACAAAAGGAGGTTGTAAAAATTAAGGTGGCAGTAAAATATCAGTTTTATTCTCAACCTTTTTCTCTTTTTGTACAATCTTTAACCTTTTATGTTCTTGGGTCAACCAAAGCCGAACTTATTCAGCCACATTCAGCATCTAACATAGGGATTTACGCCTTCTGGCTTCTGACATAAAGTAACTAAAATCATTTAACATTTTAAAGTATTACGAGAGAAAAATAAACATGGAATATTTTCATTCCTATCGTTGGAAATGCAAGCTATTGTAAGAAGCGAGAGGGAGATTTGTTCCTAAGCATGCGCAGTAAAATGTTGTCGAGGAATTGGAATCTGAAATTTAATTCGTTTTATTAGCCGAAATTATAAACAAAATACTCAATAAATTTAAAAAAATCCAAGAAAATTGAGAAGGAAATGTACGCGCGAGGTAAAACCCCTGAATCAACCGCCCTATAATTTTGTCACTCCTCCAATGTTATACTCCTATATACTTTTGGAGAAAATCTAAAAAAAGCTCGTCGCTTTTCTCTAATTTCAACCTTGCATGGTTCTTAAAGATTCCCTTCTTTAGTGGATGGCTTTTTGAATAAAGTTTATCCTTTATCAGACTAATCGCATTCAGGCATTATTAGTTAAATTATATTTAAAAAATATACTTGACTAAAATCCTCCAGACAATTAGTAAATCACTAATGATCTAATTTGGATAACATATTCAACTGCGGGATCAAGACAAATCATACCCTTTGCATAATGAATATAAGAGTAACGTTTATAAGTATTAATTTCAAAAACCTCTGTAACAATCATTTTAAAATCGCATGAACGCAAAAACGTGTGACTATCGAGAGAGATAGTTGTTGATGATGGCTGTAAAGTTAAAATTGAAGGATTTACCCACAAAAATTATTAGTTCTTGTTTAATCCTTTAGATATTTTTGGTGGAATAAAAACCAAGTAACATAGCATTTATTGAGGTTTTTGCTTCAATATAGCAAATAAAACTAGACCTCCAATCTCCAAGATCTTAATAATTATTGGAACTCGAATTCTCTAATAGCTTTATATAATCGTTTAGCGTTTCAAGGTAAATGTAGCGTGAAATATGATTTCAATAAACTTATCGACGTCTAAGTTTCGACGTACATCCATCAAAAACAAATGCTTTCATCCACAACTTACGACGGAGGAATTGTAATCCTGACATTGATGAATACGCAACTACTACGTGCTCATGTCCATAGAATAATTAAAGCCATAAACGTATACGCAACATGGAAAGAAATTAATAAAAACTGCCAATTAGTTTTTGGAAAACATTTTTAGAAAAAAAAGAGGACATCAAAATCAAGTTCATTTCTGCACGATGTTAAATAGTGGTCTAAAGCATAGAAACAGTAGGAATTTTTGCGTTTATTATTTCCGGATGACAATTAACGCGCCCTCTAAATAGGAATTTGCCCCATAATAAAAGAAAACGGCGCCCACAGGTACATTTGCTTAAACAACAGTGTATTCGAGCATAACAAGCTGACCAGCTTAGAATAAGTATTTTGGTTTAGAATATTTAAAAATATGGATGAAATTGTATGTCAGATTTATGAGGCATATTTTCTAGAACTTATTGGCATTTATCAGGAACATTGTATCAGGGGTACATTTCTGATAGGAGGAATTTATGTTAAATTCTGAATATGTATTGACCTATGGTACCTCTTCCTATGGTTGAAATTCCCAGCTACTATTTCAGAATAGTCCTACCAGTATCCCTTAAGGATACTGAAATAAAATTGGAAAAATTCAACCATAGGGAAGAGTACCATAGCTAATTTAAAAATGTTATTTTAATACATTATGTTTCGACCTATGGTACCTCCCCCAGAGGTTCGATTTTGTCGCTGATATTTCAGCATTATCCCCACAGTATCCCTTAAGGATACTGAAATGAAATCAGAAGATTTCATCCACAGGGAAGTATACCATAGCTCATTTTGTAATGTTAGTTTTAGTATAGTTAAGCATGGGCTAACTATTAAATGGTAAATCCTAGGGATAAGTAACCAGGATTAAAATGAGCCTAGAATACCAATCATTGTTTAGACTAATATTAGATTCATTGTTAGATCATGTAAGCATAGATCACAAAAGGATATGTAACCTTTAAATGACGTAAACATTAGAGGATGTTATATAGATTACTATTGCGGTATAGGATAAATATATTGTAACACATAATATGTCATGTAAGTCATAGTTGTGTTAATTGTTGAAGGGCATTACCAGTTATGAAATATCTAGTTTATTTGATCGATTTGCGATTCCAAATGTTAGCCTTTGTAATGTATTACTATTGTTGTAATAGTGAATAACTTTATAAAACAGGTATTTGTTTTTGCGATTCTATTTCGCCCCAATCCAATGTATGTAGTTGTACGGGAGTAGGAACTTTGTGATTCTATTTGTATTGGTTTCATGCAGGGCATTGTATGCAGGGAAGGTAGATGTTCAGTTTCTTCCAAACCCAAGGACGAGATAATTCGATTAGTCTAATAAGGGTACTGATATGTTAACAAGTGTAAGATTCTGATAATAATTCTTAGCTTAAGATTTTATAACATAAGTGATTGTGAAGGAATAAGTTGTGAATTCCTATAATATGTAAACTCCTATGATATTTTATTAGCTATATGAATGTATAGGAAAGTTTGAAATGTCTAGAAATGGTTCGATGTCTAAGGGGCATGAACTGAAGGTTATTGACTAAATTTAGATTGTACGTTAAGGTGACTTTGAAAGTCACAGCAATTCTGATTGTAAAGCACAGAAATAGTTAGTGCAAATTTAGACTGCTTCGTGACAGGGAGAACTATTTTTGTAGCTCGTAAGGGCATATGCAGGCTTCGGTTTAGGGAGTAATTCTGTAGCCCAAAGGTGCTCTTATTGTAGAGTAGCCCGTAGTAAGTACCATCTTAGGTTTCGTAGGAGCTAGGGTCAAAGGTACTGAAACATAGACAGAAGTAAAGTTAGCATTTCGATGGAAATAGGAAGCTGTTCCTATATATATTTGTTTATATTCTGACGGGAAATAAGGGAAATAAATTCGGGGATTTTATTGATTGAATCTGTTTTAATTAGGAAACTTCCAGTTTGTTTTGTCCACTCATTTTCACCACATTGTACTTGGTACAAGGGACGTTTTCCTGGCTAGCTATAAGAGCTAGTTAGTGAATTTGAGACAATAGGAAATTTTGAGGCAGTTTCTTTGGGTTTGCATCCGAACTAAAATATACAGTCCACTAAGCTCTTATCCAGTAGATTAGCACCCTACATTTTGGTCCTTTCAACCGGATCGACCCAGTACCTTAGAAAAAGGTTCACCAGAAGAAGCAGCCCTCAAGAATTCACCTAGGACTTTTCCCTCCGTGGATTCCATCGTCTTGCTGAACGGTACCAGCAACTGCAAAAGTGTGTGGAGAGTCCCTCACAATAAAAACAACAGACTCCAGTCCAGGTCAGCTCGTTTCAAAACATTTTACTGTGAAACATATTTTAATCGCCGAAAACGGGGTTAACTTGGTTAAAGGGAACGCTGATTGACGGACAACTCGAGTTACATGGGACTCGAGAGGACCATATTTCCTGAAACTTCACATCACCGGGGTGAGTGAAGACATCGAAGACAACCGTATTGGAGTACGGAATTTTCATCAAAAGTTCATCGGTTATCGGACGTAACGGTGAAGACCATCAGGGGTGGGTTGGAGATTGACATCATGTGGATGGAGGTCAACAACTCCACAGCAGAAGAGTAACGGACGGTTGGATCGACATCGCATCATCGGGTGGGTGGAGATCAACGTCAAAACATCAGTGGGTGTGTATCAAGTTTGCTCGACCAGAAGTTCCAGCGGAAGGGTGGGGACATACATAGGGATTTGACGACCTCACGAGGCATAGCATTCGTCAAGACTCCTTGGGTCCATAGCTTAGCCGTGTAACGGCTCAGGACTCGTCACATCTACCTGGGATATACGGTCTTGCTGAACCGACCAGCAACCACACAAGCGTGCGGAGAGCCCCGCACCTAAATCTAAAGGCTTCGACTCAGGTCAGATCGTCCAAACTTCATTTTATATTTGAATTAAATCTAATCGTCGATTCGACGTTATGGATTTATGTTCCTAGCTACTTCTGAAGAAAACTAGTGACACAATCCCATGATCAAGGAATGAGGACATCGGAACCAGTTGAACCAGAACCTGAGAGAAAACAACAAACTGCAGAACTGACTTTCCAACGGAAGCTTCAACTCGACAACGGGTGGGTTTTTGGTTTTGGGTGGGTCAGATATCCAGAGAGATACAAAGGCCCGAAGTCAGGGTGAAGCTCAGCGGACTTTCACTGGAAACGGCATCTCTGACGGGGTGGGTTTTTGAGGTGGGCGGGCCAGCGATTGAGGATCCAGGTGCCCAGAGCCACGCTGACATCACCATCAATCACTGCAGGACATTGGAAACCGGGTGGGAAACTCGGAAGGGTGGGCCAAGGAATCTGTGAAGCGAGACGCCCCAGAGTCACGCCCAAATTAAGACGACCTCCACCGGAAACGGCAACTCGAGAACGGGTGGGTTTATGGAGTGGGTGGGCCAGCTATCGTGAGCGGTACTGAAGCCCAGGGTCGCAACAGCAAAAAGTGGACTTCCAACGGAAACGGCAACTCGACAACGGGTGGGTTTTTGGAGTGGGTGGGCCAGAGATCTGATGATCCAGATGTCCAAGTTCATGATGACATCACCACAGAGCAGAGACAAGTTCCGGGGACTAGAACGAGCGGAGTTGGTGCCACAGAATGGACTAACTACCGGAAGTACCGGAATCAAGGAACCAGTCAAATCGGAGTCTACCGCAGGGGATCCGACACGAAGACTTAAGGCTCGAATTACGGGATTAGATGAGACACTGCTGCAGCGTCTCATCGGGGGCCAGTATGTATTCGAGCATAACAAGCTGACCAGCTTAGAATAAGTATTTTGGTTTAGAATATTTAAAAATATGGATGAAATTGTATGTCAGATTTATGAGGCATATTTTCTAGAACTTATTGGCATTTATCAGGAACATTGTATCAGGGGTACATTTCTGATAGGAGGAATTTATGTTAAATTCTGAATATGTATTGACCTATGGTACCTCTTCCTATGGTTGAAATTCCCAGCTACTATTTCAGAATAGTCCTACCAGTATCCCTTAAGGATACTGAAATAAAATTGGAAAAATTCAACCATAGGGAAGAGTACCATAGCTAATTTAAAAATGTTATTTTAATACATTATGTTTCGACCTATGGTACCTCCCCCAGAGGTTCGATTTTGTCGCTGATATTTCAGCATTATCCCCACAGTATCCCTTAAGGATACTGAAATGAAATCAGAAGATTTCATCCACAGGGAAGTATACCATAGCTCATTTTGTAATGTTAGTTTTAGTATAGTTAAGCATGGGCTAACTATTAAATGGTAAATCCTAGGGATAAGTAACCAGGATTAAAATGAGCCTAGAATACCAATCATTGTTTAGACTAATATTAGATTCATTGTTAGATCATGTAAGCATAGATCACAAAAGGATATGTAACCTTTAAATGACGTAAACATTAGAGGATGTTATATAGATTACTATTGCGGTATAGGATAAATATATTGTAACACATAATATGTCATGTAAGTCATAGTTGTGTTAATTGTTGAAGGGCATTACCAGTTATGAAATATCTAGTTTATTTGATCGATTTGCGATTCCAAATGTTAGCCTTTGTAATGTATTACTATTGTTGTAATAGTGAATAACTTTATAAAACAGGTATTTGTTTTTGCGATTCTATTTCGCCCCAATCCAATGTATGTAGTTGTACGGGAGTAGGAACTTTGTGATTCTATTTGTATTGGTTTCATGCAGGGCATTGTATGCAGGGAAGGTAGATGTTCAGTTTCTTCCAAACCCAAGGACGAGATAATTCGATTAGTCTAATAAGGGTACTGATATGTTAACAAGTGTAAGATTCTGATAATAATTCTTAGCTTAAGATTTTATAACATAAGTGATTGTGAAGGAATAAGTTGTGAATTCCTATAATATGTAAACTCCTATGATATTTTATTAGCTATATGAATGTATAGGAAAGTTTGAAATGTCTAGAAATGGTTCGATGTCTAAGGGGCATGAACTGAAGGTTATTGACTAAATTTAGATTGTACGTTAAGGTGACTTTGAAAGTCACAGCAATTCTGATTGTAAAGCACAGAAATAGTTAGTGCAAATTTAGACTGCTTCGTGACAGGGAGAACTATTTTTGTAGCTCGTAAGGGCATATGCAGGCTTCGGTTTAGGGAGTAATTCTGTAGCCCAAAGGTGCTCTTATTGTAGAGTAGCCCGTAGTAAGTACCATCTTAGGTTTCGTAGGAGCTAGGGTCAAAGGTACTGAAACATAGACAGAAGTAAAGTTAGCATTTCGATGGAAATAGGAAGCTGTTCCTATATATATTTGTTTATATTCTGACGGGAAATAAGGGAAATAAATTCGGGGATTTTATTGATTGAATCTGTTTTAATTAGGAAACTTCCAGTTTGTTTTGTCCACTCATTTTCACCACATTGTACTTGGTACAAGGGACGTTTTCCTGGCTAGCTATAAGAGCTAGTTAGTGAATTTGAGACAATAGGGAATTTTGAGGCAGTTTCTTTGGGTTTGCATCCGAACTAAAATATACAGTCCACTAAGCTCTTATCCAGTAGATTAGCACCCTACAAACAGACTTATATAATATAAACAGTCTAATTCTAGTCTAGTTCTATGTTATGGCTTAAACCCTATGCCCCTCCGTGTTGTAGAAAGGTACCTTTACCCGAGGGCACTGATACCTTTTATTGGGGCAAATTAATAAACTCCCAATATTTTCTGCTAATTATACTAACAGTCATTCTGAGTTGATTTGATACATCAGCGTCAGCCCCGTTTATATTCAACGCTAAAAATTAATCCTGAGAAACTTTTTCCGCGCTGGGAAGGGGTTAATTCAATAGATATGAGAAGTCATTGTGACTTGTGACGTAAAGTCGTAAGTGCCTATAAATTGTAATACCAAGTCGTTAGTCAGGAAGATATAAGGCAAGGAAAGGTAAAAAAACAGGATTCGGTATTCATTCGAAAAAAATAGACAGTTTACAGCGATATTCCAAGCATAGGATGACAAATGCGAACCCAAAGAAATTAGAATAAAACGTTGTAAACGTTAACGACAGCTCGCACAATTCATATAGATTGTCGTTCAATATTACTCATCGTGTTTGTCGATTGTATAAAATCAAAATATCATAATTTACGTTCACCTAGACGACTGCGTTTTAATCCCGACGCTTTAGTAATTGTTCTATCATGAATTGATTTACATCCAAAAGAATATGCTATAAGTCGATAAAGATAGTTTCCATAACAAATATGTGAAGAAACCGAATATTTGAGAATTGTTTCAAAAAACATTGCCTTATATTCTATATTACTGTTTCCCAATCTGTAAATCCATGGTGCTATTTAAACCTGTACAATTTCGTTAAAAATTATTTTATTGTTTCACAATTGCAGTTGAAATCAATTTTATCAATTTGTTTAAATCCAAATTACTGTTTTTAAATGTTAGATTCGATTTTTGGATCAATTTGAACAGATCATGAAACAATGTTATGAAATGCCCCAATTGCGGCTTTTACGAAATCTGGATTGTTGTTTTGTATATAAAATATGATACCATCTTCAAAATATGATTATTGTTTCAAAACGTACTGCTTTATATAGATATATCATTCATGTTGTTTTGATTACCTATTTAAAGCAATAGAATTTTAAAAAAACAGTTGGTATATAAACCAATACGATTACCTCGAAAACCATTTTCATGTTTCGCAATTCATATCAAACCTCAAAATTTCTCAAATTGTTTTAAATTTAGAAAAGGGGCATCCAGGTCATATATATAGATTTGGTATATAAACCAATACGATTTCCTCGAAAACCATTTTCATGTTTCGCAATTCATATCAAACCTCAAAATTGTTTTAAGTTTGGAAAAGCGGATAAAAACCATATATATAAATTTGGTATTACAACCAATACAATTATGTTGAAACTTAATTCTGTGTTCGGAATTTGATAAACACTAGCGAATATTATGCTTCCATTTCAAAAAAATTGTCTTGGTTCTAATCCGGCCTGCTTCTAGGCTGTTTAATTTTGTCTTAACTTTGATCCACAAAAAGGCCCGACAGACAGACAGACGGACAGGTTGACTTCATTAGCTCTAAACCTATTTTCAATAGGCGAGCTAATAAAGTACATAACTGAAAATAAGTTAAGAATCTGTCCCACTTTAGTGTCGTCAAACCAAAAAAAGTGAATAAATTTGAATTTGGAATATGTTTTCCAGAAAGGACTGAATTGATTAAAAAACAAACGTTTAGAACATATTCTGATTTACTCTCTTGATCAACAAAGGGGCTTATCGTTACGATTCCGTCTCACTTTTCCTCTGAATGTCAGGGTCGTTGGATTGGAGCTGTTCACAGTTTATTTTTTGTCCTTATTGTCCTGATTATTATTAAACATGGAATATTATCGAAAAATTCAACTCTAGATTCAAGTACACAATGAACTGAACATAGAACACGTATTGGTTCAAAACCCAGAGTGTTTATCATTTGTTGATCTAGGTTCAAGGATTTGTTTGAATTGATGACGGGGAAATTTGCGTCGAAGTGGTTAAAGGCTTTATACAGCTATAATACTTGCAACTTTTTTTTTTACAAAGAATCAGACTGCATGGAAATCAGTTGATAAGTTGTCGCGCTTTTAAATTAAATTATCATAACAATTTCTCACGTCTGCCCTTTTGAGTTTGTTTCCATTAAGGATTAGAATAATATTGGTAGAATTCAGTTTAAATACAAGTTATACAAGCTGGGATTATCATGAGTCTATAGTCATGTAAAAAGTAACACTGTTTGTTCAAATACATTATTGGGATCTAGGAAATGGGAGCAGATCAACGGGCCAGGCACATGGCAATTCATTAACGTATTGGCATCAGTTGTTAAGTATCGATAATTATTACATATTGGTCATTGGAATTCCGTTCATTTTTACAATTGGTCATGTTAAAGCATGTCAATTCATTATTGGGGTCATGGAGGCAAAGGTCAGCTGGAGTTGTATTTTTTTTAAATGCAATGATATGATACTCCTCATGTTCATCGTGTTTTTAGATACTATGAAAACGTCGAATGATAATATAACCTGAATAATGCGTTGCAAACGCATGTCGAAAAGGGGGAAGCAAAACGTTCAATAGCATTAGACGTTTTATTAAAAAATCTTGAGTTACCCCAACCATAGAGTTAAATCCCATAAATCGTTAAATTGTATTTGATAGTACCTTTGCAGGTCTTGTGCACATGCGCATTAGCTTACAGCACAATAAAGCTTTTAAATTAACGTTTTTACTTGAAAACAAAGGGTTTTTCCAGACAATGTTTGTTTGCTATTGGAACGCGATATGGGATTGTGGTTGCTGATTAATGTTTGTTCCTGCCTGAATGCATAAGATATTCGTTATGCAGACAATCCATCACGAATTCAAGATGACTGGATTTAGAGGAAAAGTTTAAGAATGGAACAAGTGCTGATAAGAGTCCAGATAAATGGGCTTGAACTTTCGAGAAGGAATAGAAATTCTGATTTTTATTTATTTAGTAATTTAGATCAAAGGCGTTCACCGAATCCCATTTCCCTTCATCAAAATACAATATTCCGAGGCACAAGTACTTGTCTGAAACGGAAAAGAGGATCTTTGAATCGGATTAGAATTCTTCATCAGGGATTCAAGATTTTCGATTAAGGTGATGATGAATGTGGAGTAGGAATAATAGGCGATGATCCATTGAACGTAAAAGTAAATTTATTTAAATTTCTGTTTAAATTGTAAATGGAGAGCAGATGGGGTCCAGCACTGCCACCACTGGTCACCCATTTACTCTCTTCCTATGGAATTCATGAATAGGGAATGCCAGAGAAAACAAATCCACTACGTCTTTTACAATTCCCTATTTTATGTTTATCTACCACCTCTTCCCTTGTTAGAGATACGAGTAGCAACTAGAATTGGTTCTACTCTCGAACAAGGACAAAAAATATTTCGAATCTTTTGAGTCAGAGAAAGAGGAGAGGATCGGTTCCACGTGCCGTGTCAAGGGCATGGGACAACTCTAATTATTATTCTCAAAAAATAAACTCCTTCACTCAACACCCATTTCACCTAATTCACAATTAATCCTTAGCTTGATGTAAGGAGCAGCGTCAGGGCTTATGAAATATGAAATCATGGACGTCCGTCTGTGCACAATAAGGCCGAAACGGCTCTATCGATTGACATGCAATTTTCACAGTTGTATATTTTGTAAAAATGTAACTGCAAAGGCTAACTTCGAAAATGCAACAAGTCGGTTAACCAGTTGACCCGTGGGGTCATCCGAAAGTGAGACCTAGTAAATTAGTTTATAATACATAGGAATTTATATTAATGCATATTACCCCGACTTAGGATATTTAAGACTGGTACGTTGTTTTTATAGAAATTGGGCTACTTTTATGGACGGCCCCCTGAACATTTTAAAATGTGAATATAGCTTCCGGTCGATGCTATTAACTAATAATCAATGCTACATGTTGACAATAACGTTGTGTTTAAGTGTCAATGACATTGCTAACACCTTACAATTAGTATTCATAGTCGGAATTGAACTAATGAATACAGAATAGGAAATTAAATACTTTGTCTGACCTTCCAAATCCAATCTTAATCTTGATCTAATTCGTTTAGAAAAATATTGGTTTCTAAGATTTCAAAGGACCCGTGACCTCCAGAACTTGAAGGTATTGAGCAACTATCGGGTTTTCAAAACCATTGATTTATTCAAAGCTGAGGGACCGACAAATTACAACTGTTTTGCATATTATGGTTGTATACAGCCATTAAACCAATACAAGGGCTCATAAACTCATAAATATTTAAGGACACTACCAATTTCGAATTTAAAAAAAATTAGGAAGGAAATCCTGTCACTTTAATAAAAACCAAACAACATTGACTTCAAATCTTCAAACTCTGCATATTCCATTTTTTTTGTATTTTCGAAAACGATTTTACATTTTAAAAAATATTGCCAATAACTGTGTACATCTCCTGACATTTCTAGGTCGTTTTCTGCTTAAAAATCACATGTATAAGTAGTAGATGAATGTTTATTAAAGTCTTAATTTGAATGGTAATTTGAATGAAAGTCTGAAGGGTCTTTTGTTTGGGTCTGAAGGGACGGGAAAAGGGCAACTGGGAGGAATGAATTGGTTGGAAACTGGATCCTCTGAGAATAAGGGGTTCAGGAATCTGCTTCGCTCCTCCGTCTTCAGAATCTTATTGTATGTAAATTAGATAATTGGTGGATGATCGAATGGGGTCATTTAATACTCATTTGCATAAGACAAACAATGTGAGTCGGAATAATAATAAATAGTGTAGAATAGGAAGTGAAGGGTATCTGAAAGGCCCCTCCGGACTGTTTGTTCACATTTCAAGTCTCTCAGGCCAAGAGGGATCGGGAAATGGGCCCAAGAGCCTTCAGCAACTCATCAGCCACCGACTGCTCCCTTCTTCATTCCCGACGAATTCACGGGTGGGACCAGGCACAGACTACACCCTTCTCATATTTATTACACGCTGTATGTCCGTCGGCTCGCATCCTTGGAAAGCTGCAGTCGTATGCTATTCAACCATGCAAATGCCTTTACTCTATGGTTGGGGAAATATGAGATTATCGAATAAAATGACTCCTATGTGTCGGACAACTATTTTGATTGGAATTGTAAAGTATTATTTTTGTTTTGTGTTGTTTCACCCTTTCGTGATAAGCGTTTGCAACGGTTTTTAAAGCTGGGTTTACGTTGTCTGTCCATCTGCATCTATGTACTCTAACTCTCGAATAAGGTTAATGAATGTATGCTCAAAGGCCACAGTATTTCAAATAGCAACTCTACATTGTCGATATCGCAAAAAAGCTACCGGCAAGTGTTATTCAAAAATGTATTCCACTTAAATCTATGGTTGGGGTAATATGAGCTTCCTGTAGAAAAGATTCCCACGTGTCAGACAACGATGTTAAATCCTATTTGATGTCTCGTTTTCTGTGGTTTCAACCTAATATGCATTTGCTTTGAAATCTATGAATGTCCCTACTGTTACAAGTATTCCTGCCTAATTCTGAGATTACAGTTAAAGGGAGTACATGTCAAGTCCCCCTAAAAAGCGTGTAAATGGAAGGTAAGTTGTCGCTTTGTTCTAGTAATGAGTGCACCTTGTCATTAAGGATCGGAGATAAAGAATTAAGAGAGGGGACCAGCATGCGGTCACAAGCCAAACCTACTCTTTGAATTTTAAATACTTTTTTATACGCTTTTTTGCTGTAAAAAGTGATCATTCTATGAATAAATAAAATAGATCTTGTTTCAAAACTCTCCGTTTCATTTCCCCTTTGTCTGGGCCAGGAATTCATAATTACCCTTCATTATTCATGGGATGGAGATATAACGGGCTTTTTTGTCAAGTGCTTTTGATGCATGTCTGAATAAACAGTGAACTGTTGAAGATTTGAAATGAGGAATCAGATCTTGATTTACATAATTGTGTACCGTTTCTCCTTTGTGTCCTCGAGTGTCCAGCTGGACTTGTTGGGAAATGTGTCGGTGGAGGAGATGAGGTTTCAAAGATGTTTTGTCGGCTCAAGAATCAGTCCAAGAAAATCCCCGCAACATAACACCCGGCTACGGCCAAACACATCTTCCAGCTAAACAAATCAAGGCATTGGGATAGCGGGATTAATACCGCTCCGACTAATAGTAATATCATCTTCAGAAACCAAGGTGAACACGTGGTTACGATTTTGCAATTTCCGTGTTTACACAACACGCGCTTTTGTTGGAATAGATGACAAATAGAATATGTACTCGTAATTTTAAACCAGGGGACATTGTCTTACATTCAAACGGGTTACCATTCTCCAGAAACGTTCTTAGATAATTAATTGGTCAGCCCGTGTCAGTAATATTACAAGAACTATATGAATTCCATTGCCGTTCCAATGGAAGGAAACTCTATTATCGTAAGTTTGCTTTGAGTAATTCTGAATACCCTCCGGCTGACCAGGAATATTTATTCTGCCAATTCAAACCTACAATTAATTATGCAGTTCTAAAATTGTAATTTCAGAATCCCACACAACAAGTTTTAATTATATGAATAAATGCAGTGCAAAGGTCTGCCATGTTATAAAATGCATTTCATCCCATTCTCGTTGCACTATTTTTTAAATTTTGACTGTTCAGAAGACTCCAAATACGTTTGTTTCTATCAAAGATAACGGATTTAATAGAATACGATTTAGACTTGTAACATTATTACAGGACTAAATTGACAAATTATTGAAGATCCTGAGAGGAAAATGAAGAATAAAACTGTTGCTTTGCTCTTGTTTTCTACCCGAAAGAATTTTTATTTCCGGTTTGGTAAATTGAGTCAGGAACTCATTCACTGCCACGTGGACTTTCCGCTTAAGCTTTGCCGATTTGATTTCTAGAAATAGCCAGAGTCCCATAATTCCCTATGCAAAACAAGTTTTTAACTCGGGACTTACAAGGCTTCTTTAACTCTTGTGAAAAATGTCCTAATTTTGCAAAAATTACCCTTGTACTTATTTAAAAACAACAGGGAGAACCTAGCACAATAACGCAAAAGTGAATGCGAACGGTTCACAAACATTCATTTATTATCCTTTTGGGGCAAACTGAGAAATATATCGATAATTGTGAAGTTCGAGGTGAAATGAGACATTATTATTTCACGTCAAATCCCCGTCCTTCTCTATCCATCCTGTACGTCAGTATGCAAGTTTTCCGTGTTTACGAAGAGAGATAAAAATATTGATCCCATTGATTTGATGGGAGGATGGATTTCGAAATAGGTCTTTAATTCCCAGTTATATAACTTATGAGTCGATAATAGTAATATACGAGTCTAGAATCTAGAAAACAAGAATGAAGTACCAAATGCCCCAATCCACTCCATGCACAAAGTTAAGGCCTTCAATTTAATATTACTTTGCAGGCATGTAAAGTTCCTCTCACAAACTTTGATATTCATTCAAAGGTTAATAACGGACTTTAGTTGGAGAAGTTTGATTTCGCAATAAATCTTCTCAATATCGGCACATTTCAAAATCCATTCCATCAAAGAATTCCTCCTTCCAGCCCAACTACTCTCCCATTTTTTAAAGACTTTGAAATAAGTTTTAAAAACTTGAATCTAAAAAAATAAAGTAGTACTGAGAATAGGATCGGAAGAAACTGGATAAGAAAAATGGTAAGTTGACATGAGATGAGATGATACATGATCATAAATAATGAGTAGTTGGATTCACACGTTCCATTGTCCAGCCTCACGGTCCCAGCAAACAAGTTCTGTATGAGCTTGTATAAATATTTAAGCCCTATCGGTATGGGTCTGGGCTAGCGGGTAGTTTGCCGTGGAGTGTCGGCGGAGGAAAGGGGCGCCTCGGCAGGGCTGAACGTGAGACTGGAGCTGCCGGGAAAAAGTCCGCTTTTTTTCGGGACTTGTCAACAGGTTTCCATGTCATGCGGTAAATAGAGGGATTGAGAACTGAATCCGATTGCGGCATTTCCTTTGTCCTCATTCTCCCCATACAATACCACTCACTTTCTCTCCAGTTAAAAATATCTACCGAAAAATATTACCTTTTATAATATACGCTTTTTAAAAGTTTTCGAAAATTGTGAAAAATGTTTTTGAAAAGGGAATAAAATCGGGTTGCACAACAAACAAGCCGCTTGACCATTTCATATTTCATTCAAGTCCCGATGTCATGCATTTATTCAAAGCCTCTCTCGTCTCATTCTCAAGTTTTAAAAACTATTGTTTTTTGCAGACGATCCCCCCGTGTGAAAACAGAGACTCCGAAACTGATCTGTTAATTGTCATTTACTCAGGTCTTTGTCTTTAACGATAAATTAAAAGAACAAAATTGAAACAATAGAAGCAACTTGTCTTCGGGTTTAATTATCCCCACGTCCAGTAACTCTAGAACTTAATTTAAACCTTTATTTACTTACATGCCTTTATTTCCCTAGCTTGCAAAGGGAGAAGGCCATGTGAGGTTGATGATCTTTAGTCGATTAGAACATAACTAAATGAGTAATTAATAGGGAATTAATAGAGTTGAGCAGTCACCGTAATTAGATATCAATTAATAGAAGTCAATGTCAAGATTTAATTAATTCTTTTCCTACGGCCACTAAACGCTAAGTGATAACAGTTTATTCAACCTGACGGATTTCAATGACACAATTCCAATTGCCTAACTCACTTACCTCACGGCAGCAAAGGCCATGTCTGCTCATTTAAGCTAATGCTCTCTCAATTCTTACATCTACAGTTAGTTAACTATGTTTAATAGAATAACGGCCTTCGCCTTGCCATTGCCAATAAGCACAATGTTTAGTTTATAGCAACTGATCGAGTCAGCTTCAATTTATTCCGCTATGGGAAATAGTATTGTAGTTTGGGTTTGATGATCTGATTCTGTCGGATTGTCAATGCTAGATGTTGGATGTGTGAGAGAGTCCTAGATTTCACAAGATTGATTAATGGGAGTGGGATAAAAATACTTGTTCCCACCGAATCAATTCATCCGATTTATTTCATCTTGTGAAAGTGAAATATTGTAGTATAGAGATGGATTTTTATTTTTTATTTGTCCGAGGCGAAGGCGATTAGACGAAACCTGCTCCACTGAATCCCGTTCAAAATCAAGTCCAGTTTTGAATGTTTCAAGTTCCTAAGCTTTCAAGTCCGAACTCATCCATCCATTAAATTCAGTGATAGAGAACAGGTCTCGGAACTTAAGAGCTCTTTTCATCCCTCTCCAACCCCGAAATATCCGAAACCTGCCATTTGAACATGTCATCTTTCATCCCTATTCATTACTATTATTCCATAACAGATAGTTAGTACTTAGGGCAGGGGCCCTTCATAAATTCATTTAATTTATTTGTTGAACATTTTGCGATTTTACCCCGAAATTGACCGATCTACCTACCTGATTCCAATTTCTGAACAGTCCCATGACCCGAAAGCCAATCAAAACTTGGCCAGAGTAGTTGACAAAGTTGAGTTTGTATTTTATTTAAGTCTGAGACGGAGGAGAGGTGAGGTATATCTTTGTTGTGAATTGAAACTGGATTTCTTTGGCTGTGATTTTTTGTGCCAAAGTGCGAGTTGATTCAGTTAGCATTGAATTGAGGTCCCTTTCTTTAAATGAGGTTATTGAAGTGAGGTTGGATATTATTAGTTAGTAAATGGATTCCTATTCAGTCTGGAGGATTCGCACATCTGGAACTCCAGCCTGTCCAGCCGACCAAATGCCAAATACGAATCTCTATTATTAATATCCAGCCTCTATTTCTAGTTCTCTCTCAAACAGAGGCATTGTCAACGCGGAGGGAAAGCAAAAAAAACTGTCTTTTATTCAATTTCCTCTCCGTCTTCTAGTTCCAGATGACCAAGAGATTCTCTCACGGAACCACTTACGAATTCTTCCTCTTCTTCCAGATAACCGTTTCTTACTTGGGTTTCAGTCAAGCATTTATTCTTTTTGTTTCAGATAAGCATTTCTCGCAATTTTTAAGATCAGATAAGCATTGCTCTCGTTTCATTTAGATAAGCACTTCTTCCCATTATTTCAAGTAAGCTTATTTAGCCTTTTAGGACTCACGATATTCATCTTCCAGTTCAAACAACTTAAAGTAGCAATAAAAAAATACAATCTCCCCGATTTTGCTAATGCTTCCCTTTAATTCTCCTCGGGCAGGTGCGGAAATACATCTGCTTCTACCTTTGTCACTTAATTTTGGCTTAAATACAAAAAAATATTTTATCTGAGCAAAAAAGGTGGTGCAAAAACCTAGTGCGTAGATGCCCTTGTAGGTTTTTATGGAACTATAACCTCTGACCCAATACCCAATATTTTGACCTCTCCATAATTTCCGAACAGCATTACAGTTTTTAAAATCCATTTATAGTGAAATCCGTTCTGAATACAAAAATAACTGTTCATGCAAATCTTGGGATGGTATTTTTTGTAATTTTAGGGGAATGGATAAAAGTGCTAAATCCGTGTCAGCATTCCTTGAATTCTTCTCCGCTTTGGTCACTTGTTTTAAAGTAAGGAAATGAGGTGGAAACTGGACTGTTGGACCCAAGGAACTGTTTGGTGACAAAAAAGTTATAAGATTTGGCGTTATATTTCGTCCGAGATGTTTGACTTCAGTTCCAAGAACTGAAGTTATTGGAGGATGAATTGAAGAGATTTATTTGGCCAACAACACTTGTAAATGGCTACACTGGGTCTTCCATACATTTCTTACCAACCCTTTGTCCTCAAGTCGCCCAAGGAATAAAGGACCAGCAGCTGCCTCTTAACTCCTTTATGACCAATACAATATCTTAACTCTATACTATTACCTATCATCTTTTAAGCCATATTTACATTTCTTTAGCAAAACCATCGGAACCTAGTACCACTCATATATATATGTAACAAAACTACCTATAATACCAGCTTTCCAGGGGTTGGAGGTGTACAGTCAGCTAAGGAACTTTGAAATTCCAAGGTTTAAAACGTGAGTCATATTTTTGGGATTTTTAGGATTCCGCTCATGAGCTAATTATGAGAGAAAAATTGACTTTTTGGCTAATCATAAACACACTACGATGACAGCAGTTCAAATCGATTTCCCCATCAAAATAAAGAAGCTATCCATATCCTATGGAAATGTCTCAAATAATTTCATCATTCCGGAAAGGCTGGTGGCCCCTGCCAAACTGTCGATGGCCTCCACCCCGAGTTTTAATTTTTTTAAGCTAAATTGTTTGATAAAATAAAAAGTATTGTAAGACTGGGACTAGTTGCTGGGATGAAGTGAATGGCTAACCCTTTGCAAAGATTTAGGGACGAAGGGTTGATTTTGTGGAAGAGTAACAAAAAATAAGTCTGATATTTGGTAATAAAAAGTGGAAGGGTTCCCTTCGGTTACTTTGAAAGTGTGTTTAAAGTCTAATGTGTAAGGGTCCCCCCTTTGCCCTATTTGGCACGTGCCACAAATCAAATACTTCCTTTACCTCCTCATTATAATCAAGTTACCTTAACCCATTCCAGTCCTATATTCTACACAAACTACAACCAAAGACATGAACAAAACACATGTTTGATTTGCACGTATCACTATTAAAGCATTCCATTATCTCTCTTGACTCTTTACTTTGTTAAAGGATTTTAGGGGAAATCTGAACCCTTATCCGAAAATTTGTTTGTAAAAACAGTTTTAATTCGGGATGTAATTAATGTCATTGAGGCAAAATGAGACCTTTCCGATGCCTTCCCTTAATTCAATCGAAGCATTATTATCATATATCCGTGTTAAAAAACTTGAGGATTTTATCGAATGCAAATTGTTTCAACTATTTACACCACCAGCTATAAATATGAAATAAATTGAATTTAAACACTCTAAACTCAAGATTTTAAACGGATAAAAATTTTAAACTGACTAAAACAAAAATGTTTTCATAAAATACTTTAAACTGTAGAGATTAGAGTTTTAAAAATTGAATGCTAGCTTTAAAGTATTAAAAGCTCCAAGGAACGCATAGGTATAGATGAAGATCGTTAGATTTGTAGAGGATTGCTGGCTTTAATTGGAGCACCTGTTGCACCTCAGCCAATCTGCTAATATCCCATCTCCATGAAATATAAAACCTTACAAGGGACATCCCCTAAACCTCAGAGCCAGAATCTTGGATTTTTTTAAGGTTTTGCATACAATCGCCATGAAGGATAACAAATATTTGACTACTTTAAAATACGAAAAAAGAATGAAAGCATTTCCATATTTTTGTGCATTTTTTAAATACTATTTTAATATAGTTAGGATCAATTACTGTTTGTATTTTAATCGTTGATGTTAGTCTCGTGGAACCGCACGAAATCAGGATTCTGACTCTGAACTCTGGGTGATGTCCCTTGTCAGAGACTGGACTTAACAATTTGAAATTCATCTCTCCAGGAAGTCAACTACATTCTCCTAAATTGCATTCCCTTTACTTCCTATCATCCCACATCTGCTTCCATTCACTTTCTAATCATTTAATAATTACGTCGCGTGTACATTTTTTTCTATAAAACGCATCCAAATCCAATGTCTGATTGAAGATTAATTTGAATTTTCAAGTCCAACAATCTGCACAAGGGTTCCGACAGGCCTTATTTTCTCTTTTAAAGCAATTCCTCAGCATCGCTCATTTAGTTGATAGTTTGGATATAGTCCAGTAGTTAGTCTATTTATAGATAGCCTAAAACTAAATCAATTATTGACTTGTTACAACATAAAAACTAAATAAATATTAATTTACGCAATGCTAATTTGATCGGAACGAGTGAAGAGGAATGCAAACGGTTCGTATGAACTTGACCGAGATATATTAACACTAGCCTATCACGGACGCTTCGCGTCCGCTCATAGTCTAGGATGGTGCCTCCTGGCATAGCAATGTCAGGTTTTAAAACATCATCATGACGTATTACGGCTAAAATAATAGGCTATTCCACATTTGAAGACATATCACTATATAACCACTGTTAATAGACGTCTCGCTAATACTAATTCCTCTCGCTAAGTTTCTTGGCCGCCTATTGTTCTTATCGATAAAATCATCATGAAAGCCATAAAAAAGCGACATTTTCAAAATTTTTGAATGATTAGTGTACCGTGGATGGTCAGGGTCTATGCTAAAAACTTGATCAAATCGTTTTAGATATATACGTCAATGTACTTAGGATTTCATTTTGATGTTAGATTAAATTATCAAATATCGCCCCCTGTCCCGACCTTTATTGTCACAATCCGCTCCTGAAGCTAAATATTTCGAAAAAGTGAGTTTCTTAGTTTCCCTTTGTTACCGAGGACTTTCTCTGCCAGATAAAGTAGTAGAATTCCCAGACGTCTATTTTGTGGTTAAACCTTTAAGTAATATATTACAGCGTATTCAAATTTTTGATAGAAAAATTTGAACCTTAGTATTAACGGTCTACTATATTATACAATTTTATGGTATTAACATTAACTATTAACCAAAACTTTTTGGATCCAAACATTAATAATAACTGATATCTTGAACTCCAATATTATCGTATCTACCGAATCTTAAAATGTTCCTACAAACATAAATTTAAATTAATTATAACATTTCGCCTAAACGCTTTGTCGTTATTGAGAAATACCGATAGGAAGTTGACCGAAAATATATGAGGTGCGCTAGCTAATAATCAGCAGCGGTGAAATGGCAAACGGCGAAGATAAATAGAGACTTGCGAGCTTTTAGCCCGAGTCAGGGCTTATGTAATCATGCCGTCCGTGACTAAATAGAGGGACAAAACTTCTGGACCGATGGACTTCAAATTTGGTACACTTATATATTTTGCTAATGCAAAGGCTAAGAGGGATTTAATAATTTGACCGTGTGACCTTTCCCGAACGCCAGGATCGCCGAAACTTTTTTCACTGTTTGCCATTACCTCTCAAGAGTGATTTAAAGAGTGCTGAATCGTCTCCGGTTCCCCTGTTCCCCGGTCGATATTCCTGAATCCTCCCCGACTTTGAACGGCTCCACGGCACACCCCCTTTGACTTATCTCTCACCTAACCTCTCTTAAAATTACCCCTTGTTTAATCCCAACATTATACACCGAGGACTAAGGTCAATTACTGCAGCAACCCACCGAAAACAAATAAAGTACCACCACTAATTTCAAAGTTCAAAGTCTTTTTGTTGTTGTTTTTGTTAGGGTCCAAATTTAGATTTCGCGACTGAGCAGAGTCTGAAAGCTGGAACCACTTTTATTACATCCCAACAGGTCATATCAATTCGTCAAAAAAGTTTCAGCAAACTTCATGTTCGGGAAGGGTCACACGGTCAAATTGTTCAATTTTCCAGTTAGACCGATAGACGGGACCAAGTATAGATTTCGCGACTGAGCAGAGTCGGAAAGCTCTCGAACCACTTTTATTACATCCCAACAGGTCATATCAATTCGTCAAAAAAGTTTCAGCAAACGTCATGTTCGGGAACGGTCACACGGTCAAATTGTTCAAAACCTATTTCTAGTTAGACCGTTAGACGGGACCAAATTTAGATTTCGCAACTGAGCAGAGTCGGAAAGCTCTCAAACCACTTTTATTACATCCCAACAGGTCATATCAATTCGTCAAAAAAGTTTCAGCAAACTTCATGTTCGGGAACGGTCACACGGTCAAATTGTTCAAAACCTATTTCTAGTTAGACCGTTAGACGGGACCAAATTTAGATTTCGCGACTGAGCAGAGTCGTAAAGCTCTCGAACCACTTTTATAACATCCCAACAGGTCATATCAATTCGTCAAAAAAAGTTCAGCAAACTTCATGTTCGGGAACGGTCACATGGTCAAATTGTTTAATTTTCTAGTTAGACCGTTAGACGGGACCAAGTTTAGATTTCGCAACTGAGCAGAGTCGGAAAGCTCTCAAACCACTTTTATTACATCCCAACAGGTCATATCAATTCGTCAAAAAAGTTTCAGCAAACTTCATGTTCGGGAACGGTCACACGGTCAAATTGTTCAAAACCTATTTCTAGTTAGACCGTTAGACGGGACCAAATTTAGATTTCGCGACTGAGCAGAGTCGTAAAGCTCTCGAACCACTTTTATAACATCCCAACAGGTCATATCAATTCGTCAAAAAAAGTTCAGCAAACTTCATGTTCGGGAACGGTCACATGGTCAAATTGTTTAATTTTCTAGTTAGACCGTTAGACGGGACCAAGTTTAGATTTCGCGACTGAGCAGAGTCGGAAAGCTCTCGAACCACTTTTATTACATCCCAACATTAAAACACACAAAATATCGAAAATCTCAATTTGTCCCAACCATAGAGCAAAATTACATACGTCATTTGAAAGCCCTTGATTATAGCTTTCGAATGACGTATCAAACGATTAAAACACACAAAATATCGAAAATCTCAAATTGCCCCAGTCATAGAGTAAAATTACATGCGTCATTCGAAAGCCCTTGATCATAGCTTTCGAATGACGTATCACACATATATGTTTGTTTTTTGACCTCTTTGACCCCTCCACACCCGTCAGGGGGTGACCCCACCCCCAAATCATATACACCATTGAATAGCCCTTGACAATAGCTTTCCATCGATGTATCACACATGGTGGGTTGAATCCATTTGAAAAAATGTTGACCTTTGACCTCTCCCACCTTGACCTTTGATCTGCATGGCCCCCAAACAAACTTGACCTCCGCTTGGATGTCCTATATAGATATCCGAAAGAAAAATTTGAAAAAGTTAAACCGTTCTCGAGTTATGACGGACGGACGGACAGACGGACGGACAGACACCATCAACGAAAACATAAAGTATCTCCGATACTTAATAATCGGCTATTTCGCATTTAAAAGCATTATGTTCTAATGAAGTTAGTAGCAACTCCATCAACTCTTTCAGTAATACACTACAGCGTATTCAAATCGATGATAGAATACTAACTACTACATACCATACCATAACCACTCTAAAAATGATTTAATAATTTGACTGTGACCTTTCCCGAATTCCAGGATCGCTCAAACTTTTTTAACGGCTTGCTCTTACCCCATAGGCAGGATTTACAGGAATTCGTTTTTTCCGACTCCATTGGGTAGTGAGATTATAATTTTGTGGCCTATAACTACTATAAGAGGGATTTAACAATTTGACCTTTCCCGAACGACAGTAATGCTGAACCCTTTTTAACGGTTGCTCTTAGCCCTTAAGAATGATTGGAGGGAATTTAAACTTTTCGACCCTGCTGGGTCGTGAGATTTGAAGTTTGTTACCCATAACTTCTATTAGATTGATTTAATAATTTGACCGTGTGACCTTTCCCCAACGCCAGTAATGCTGGAACTTTTTTAACAGTTTGCTCTTACCTCTTGAGAATGATTTGATGGAATTCAAACTTTTCGACTCTTCTGGGTCATGCAATTTGAATTTTGTGGCTTAAAACTGCTATAAAAGGGATTTAATAATTTGGCCGTGTGACCTTTCCCAAATGCCAGGATCGCTCAAACTTTTTTAACGGCTTGCTCTTACCCCCTAGGCAGGATTTAATGGAATTCAAATTCGCCGACTCTGCTTGGTCGTGAGATTTGAATTTTGTGGCCTATAACTACTATAAGAGGGATTTAACAATTTGACCGTGTGACCTTTCCCGAACGCCAGGATCGCTGAAACTTTTTTGACGGTTTGTTCTTACCTCTTGAGAATGATTTGATGGAATTCGAACTTTCCGACAACGCTCGGTCGTGCGATTTGAATTTTATGGCCATAACTTCTATAAGAAGGATTTAACAATTTGACCGTGTGACATTTTCAGAACTCTACATCGTAAAATATCTAAAATTTCCCCAACCATAGGGCAAAATTACATACACCACTTTAAAGTATTGGATCATGCATTTCGAATGGCGTTTCACACGTATATGTTTGCAATTTGACCCCTCGCTGCCCATGCCCCCATCATATTTTTATGATATTTAATACTTTTGAAACTGTGAAAATGTTTAACATGAAAATTGAAAATGTGTGCGAAATATTTAACATCATTGAACCTATTTGACCCCTTCCTGGGTTACCAGACCCAGAAATCTTATACATCGTTCAATAGCCCTTGATAATAGCTTTACATCCATGTATCACACATGAAGGGTTACTATGATCCCTTGACCTTGACACGGTCAAAACCGTTGAAATTTCGAAAACATAATGTGCCATATCGAGTCACATCTCTTTCCACTGACAAACTCTTTGGCTTTTCGGAATTTTGAAAGTTTAAGGAGTTCGGGTGTGGGACCTGTAGGTCAAGGTTAAAAGGGAATATAGATGAATCGGTATTGCATGGTATGTGGGTTGGTTATAGTAAGTAAATATTAGGCAGTAAGTTAATAAAGATTTTTCGTTTCAATTTAACTATTTCATATTTAGACTCTTCCCTTCCCTGTCATCTGTGGTATTTTGCCTATTGTTGCTCCTTGGCCTTGCAAAAACTGGGAGTCATTCGGCACTCAAATTGCGTCGAAATGGGCGTGTCGGGTACACCAAGTGGTTTTTAATAGTGAAGGAGTCATTTGGAAAACAAATCTCAATTTGCGTCATATGGCAAGGTCACACCCCCTGATGTTGGATATTTTTTTGGGGAGGGTGGCCCAAATGCGTAACGTGTTTCCTTTGCATACAGGAGTAATTGCCTTTATCTATTCAATCTACGTTACGCAATATTAACATTATATATCTTTAATTCACGTTTTATTTTATAACTTCAAAAGGGGGTGTGGTATGACATAGGTAACCACACGGTTGGATACCGACGGTCATTGTGATTCGATTGATATATCATATGACCTAGTTGTGCCGTTTTTTACATAGGACCCTTACAAAGGGACCCCTTGGGGGTGTGTCCAGGGACCTGAAATATAGCCTAACGGCGTCTCCTGTAGGTATACTTTGAATACCCTTCTCGATCCTTACTGTCAGATTTCCGGTTAGGGAGGAGATATGGCGTATACCATTAACACGGGAGCTCATTATTATAAAGATCATAAGTGTCCGTGTTTGTATTGATCATACATTTTTTTCCAGAACTTGTCTGATCATTTGTGTTTGTTGTGTATGTAAACAATGCAATTCAGTTGTGAGTATCCAGGTAGTGTTTGTTGTATAACATGTACAGCATATATATTATATGTACTTATGATTTTATTGAACTGATGGCGGAGTAGATGGTGATGATCACCGAAAACTATTTTAAATCATCTGAAAAGGGGTGGGACAGACAGACAGACAGAGGGGTGCATTCGCATAAAGTGCCTGGAAACGTTTATTAATCTTATATTGACGCACCCGACAGAGTCATTCCTAAGCATTCATATGGAACGCTACTCCTTCTTGAACATTCGTGTTGGAATTATTCATTTCAACAAATAGTGATAATAATGGAATTTAGTAAGTAAATACAGGACAACTAATGCACGGATCGACTAAAAACCTGGTTCTGTCTGAATCTACGTTTAAATTGACAAACATGATGTCATTATCAACTTTATTGCTAATTTCATATTCCTCTGCAAGGCCAAATCCATGGATTTAAACTGCATGTTCAAGAACCTAAAAGCAGCCTGGATAATTGATGCAATATACAACTGATAAATTAATTATCTTTGCTAAACTACATTATTATTCCAGTTCTCTCAGTATTTACTCTATGGTTGGGGAAATGTTAGATTCTTGCATAAAACGATTCCCAAATATCGTACAACAACATTAAATGCTATTTGAAGTCCAATTTAACCCTTTCTTGTTGTGCGTTTGTAACGGTTTATTTATAATAGAGAAATTAAACACAAATCTAATTGTAAGGTTTTAAAATACATATTCGAAATTAATTCAATTCTCGTTTTTAATCTGATTGTATTAAAAGATTTTTTTGTACTTTTTATGCAAATGCCTGCATTCCCGTATTTATTTCCAGTTCCGTCTGAATCTCGTGTCAGGGAGGATTGTATTGTTCCATTTAATCAGTTAAATTGTTCTCAGGGTCGAACATGAGGATTGTCTAGACTTGCCAATCTGCGTCGTCCACACCTTACTCCCTTCATACCATTATATTACAGATTAATTCGAGGCCCTCATTTATGACCAAACATCATTTTACAACCAAAACATTTAAAAAAACGTTATGACGTTTAAGAATTAGATTTTTCACTCATCTTTGAAATTTTCAAGCGTCATTCACATCCAATTAATTCTCACTAGCCAATTTGAATAATTTGTCAACAGCCTGATAATAATTTGATTGCTTGCTTGTCTTTGTTTATCAATTTAAAAATTCATTGAGGGTTTTCCGCGTAAAATTCTAAAATGTTCAACTGTTGACATTAGCAGTAATTCCTTACGAATTCTGAATTGTGATCAACATGACATTTTGATGAATGAATTGCACTCTCATTACAAACAAAAGGTAAAGGACAAAGATGAATGAATTTGAGAAAGAAACGTAGGGATCGAGATTTACAACTTACAATAGCTGACCGGTTTACGATACAACTTAATTTTTACACAATGACTCCACTAATTTTTACTCTAAATTGGCAGTATATTATGAATATTATGATCATAATGCATTGACACTCACCGAGGTTAAGAATTCTTCTACACTTTCCTCGTTTTTATCGTTTCTAAATGTTAAATTATAGTTTTAGCTACTTAAATGTTCAAGCTTACGATGGTGCATTACTTGCATTTGATGAAAAATCCACGTGAATATATGCAAAAATAAACGATTGTCAATTAGTAACTTTGAATGTAATTTTTATTTTATGGACGGGAAGAGGTTAAAAAGTTCCGATTCTGTAAATTTGCGACAATTGTAGAAGTACCTGAACAACGGAATTGTTCAGAGATTTGATTAAAATCTCGTTTTTCCCTGTTCTAACCTTAAGTGGGATACGTTATCGATTTTCATTCTCTTTATTCATCACTAAATCACACACGCTTACGATTTATTTCAATAGGATAAGATTTAAATAAGGTAAAAATTAGAATATTAATAATATAACTCTGCATTTCAGTATCTTTGCACTTCCGAATAATAATTACTTGCTAATAAAATATCTTCAAGCCGACAATAAAGTTTTTGGCAATTCTTATCATTCTTATGCAATAGCTGCATTCATTCAGGTTTTTCAACCCCCCCATTTTTCTTGTTAATAAGAACTCTGTGAGTGCCCTTAAAAACACTAAAAACAACCATACTCAATTCTTGTTCTTTTAATTCATAATAATAAATGCTCGGTATCAATGATGCAAAATGCCCGTTTCCGAAATGATAAAATAAATGCCGGGGGAGTTATTAAGTTGGCTTTTAATTCAGGTCTATCTAGATCGTACATTTTTCTAACAAAAACAATTCTTCATTTTCTAACAGTGTTATATAGAATTGAGATTACTTATTTCGATGAGGAATAGAATCCGAGGCGGAATGATGGGTTGGGATAAAATGGTTTTTGTTAACGTTCACGGACGGCAATAAACTATCAGGATTCAGAATAACTTATTCTTAGCTTCTGAATAGATTCCATTTTTGAGCAGATCAAGTGATATTGAAGCATGTAAATTTTAAATAATGATCGGATTTACTGACGTCCTAACCTTTCAAGTTATAAATAATAAATATAAATAAAAGTGGTTTTTGCTTCTGAATAAATTTGTTGGACTTGAATGGATGTTTGATGTTGAGAGAGGCACTTGGTATCATTTATTTTCTTGACCTTCCTTCCAACTGCAGGAAAGATATAAACAATTACATTCTACATCTTTCATAATTTATTAATAATTTAAATTTAAATTTAAATTATTTTCGTACAAAATTAAAAGAAAATGTCAAAAACTGTTAATCCTTTTAAATCCTTAACACTTTGACAACGTCTTTGATCTTTCCCAGTCTAAATTAATTTAAACTAATTATTACAAAAATACATTCTCTACACTGAAATTTATTCCGATAAACTAATAAAGTGTCCCTTAAGAATATTGTTCAGATCCATCTTTATCCTCATCATAACTTATGTTAAAATGCGTTGTGAATGATTTGAATGATATGTGAGCATTTTGTGAAGTTCAATGTTAATTGTAGTAAATTCGTGATGAATGACAATAGTGGGAGCAAATGTTGGAGCTTGGTTCTCGTATCCTTGTAACCACAAACCCTTATCTCACTTCATTCCCAATGCCTCTTGATTCTTTAATTCCTAGCACACTATAAATGATTTATACAACCAATCAATCCCTATCACACATCATGATAAGCCAACCTTAATTGTTAAGCACACAAGCTCGGAATTTTGATACAAGTCTAATATAGTTGAGCATATGGGTAATTATATGTGTATTACACCTATCTCATTAAACAAGCAGATGGATCCGAAAATCGTTTAAATTTTAAAAGACTGAATAAAAAAATTAAAACTGTTGCGCAAAACCCAATTGTTGCAATAAACCCGGAAAAGGTTTACATACATCTGACAATTTATTTATTTAAAATGCGGACTGCCAGGGTTTCTGAAGGTTAATTACATTTGGATGTATTAAAGGAAATGTATGAAAGCTGGATTTAGATGTACCTCATTTTATTTCTTTTAATTATTAATATTATTATTAAATTCGCCATTCAATCTTTAAGTTATATAGCAGGATTGAGTTAATATAGAATACAACTAGATGACGGCTATAGCCTAATCACATCTGAAAACGTAATTATAAGCTTGGGGCAATTTGTCACATGACCGTTTTATTCCAAGACAAGCAATGAGAAAATGTGCCTTTAAATCCCTTAAATTTGCAAGCACAGATCCTAATATTATTACGCATTTTCCAAAACTCATTAAACTACTGGTGTCGTTTTAGTGTTAAACTGACTATTATGATGTCATTTATTTTACAGATTAGATGTTTCAAAAAATAATTGTTCTGGAAGTTCTTGATGTCAGATGTCTAGATTTGTTGGTGCCCAACGGAAAAATATGCCACTATCAATTGATTCATTTAGACCATTTAGACTCACTTTTTTATCCGAACAAAAATAAGTGAAAAAATGTCCGAGATTAGCAGATGAATCAAAATTTTGGAACGGAGTTGATAAGGTTGTCCTTGGAATCTGTTATTCTCTTACAAAGTTTATTGATTCCGTTTTAAAATTGCGACCTTTGAGGAGATTTAAGAAGTTGGTTAATGTGAATGGGAATGAGAGAGGCACACCCCCAAAACACTGTTTACTTTAATTAAAATGTATTCTTCGATTCATCAGCAGATCATTTTCATGATCAACAACCTCTGGTTTCTAAGCATCTCTCCATATACTTATTAGTACAATATGTCGTATATTAAGGTCACTTCTGTCTCCTCAAAGGAAGATAAGGTATGAGGAGAGATGGGATTATCTTAGTTTTTTAAAGTACACAGGAGCCCCTCCCTCCTACGACATATCTCATCTCAAATGTTTTTATATTTATACGGAGAATGTTAATACGAATAGCATTATCTATAATTCTATATAGCATATGTATTTTCCATCCGTCAGTAGCCAAGTTGCTTTAATTTTTGTACAATTAAAAGTCGGTTGTAGTTAAGGGTGGAAGGAGAGTTGTTGATAGGCCAGTTGGAGGGGCCAAAGGAGAGTTGGAGAACATGAGGTCACCTTGAGGTCGAGGTCATCTTCAACTTTTATCAATTCCAACTTACAAGGGAACCTTTTTAGGTGTCAAATTCTGAATTGCTTCAAACTAGTCTTGTTTCAAAGAAGAACTAAAATTTCGCATTGGGATTTCACATGATTGATATAAATAAATACACTTGAATAAATACGTGTCGTTTTGTTAAAAATTAAAGAAAACATTGGGAGTATCGGTGAAAAAAATCGGGACGTATTGTTAGTAAATGAGATTGAAAGTTCAAACATTTCCATTGTAATTTCCTATTTATTTTATTTTTTGAAGAAAGACTAGTTTCAGTGCTACATTATTTTCACCTTCTCCAATTTTAACCTCTTATCTTGTTTTGCGTCAAATCTGTAAAGACGGCGAGAACTGGAAAAATTTTATGTTCTTTTACCCAATTTTACTTTCATGTTAAATGTTAATCGAGGAGGGTTTGGCCGTTAAATTTTCATTATTGTAATTCCTCTTTCAAATACAATTTTCAAGCGAATCAGAATTTAACCTCTGAAAACGTTCCCTTGTTAAAACCTCCAGATTCCTCCGACAATCAATCCAAAACCATAAAGACGACGAAAGCATATTTTTCATCATCTCCAATCCTTATTCCATCGTTCTTCACTTACTGATAGTAAGAAGTTGTTGAAAGAGATCTGTTTAATATTTAATATCCTTGTTAATTATTTGTTAAGATGAATATGTTGTCCCTCGTGCAGAGCTGAGTACGTGTGTTTTATGATTTAGAGGAGGATTAAAAACAAGTACGGGTTCCAGATTTACTTTTCATTGGCTCTCTCTCCATCCAGTTGAGGGTGTGACTGATAAGACAAACCAACATAGACTCCAATACGTCAAACTCAATTAAACCAAACTTATCTTACTCTCTTTTATAAGGCCATAAACGATGTTAAACTACTGATATCCCCTTTACAATTTATTATATTATCAATATTATCAATAAAAATAAGTAAAACTCGGAAAGTTCTGTACCACTTTTGAGGGAAATGAATAGCGACTGTGCCACAACGTGATAGTTGTATGCTAAATGTTAAATGACCTTTGGCCCATCCTTATTTTTGAGCAGAATGCCCCAGTCTGGTCCCTCGTACTCGTTCGTGTCCAGAAAGGTCTTTTTGGGGTCAGGGTGAGACTCCCTTATCTCTACCCTCTTCCGCCTAAACTTCCAATAATACTACTATATTCATGTTCAACTTAAAAATCCTATCTATAGTACAGATATTCCTTAAGATTAGTGTAAAGTAAGAGACGTATGCATGGCCTGACAAATTCGCCAATATCTTGCTGAATCATCATCAATTTCAAACCAGAATCATATATCATGTTGTTCAGGCTCATTTATACAATTCCAGGGGTTGTCCATCTATTTTGAATCTTCGATAAGTAGCATTCTACTTATCATATTCCGTTTTAAGCTAAACCGAATTATTTGAAACTTGGCGCCCAAAATTGCGCATTGTAATTTTCACCCCAATCTAATGATAATGGTATTATGAGATAAATCACGATACTTGGACAGCCCTTGACTCTATTTTGAATTCACATACAGCTCGATGAAATTCTTTTGTTATATTTACAAAACAGGGTATGTACATCCGACTTGTCCGACTTCGGTTCCATCTTGAACCGTAACTAGTCGTATAAATACGAGTTACAAAACAATCTATAATAATTAATTCCTCAAATTTAAAAGCTGTAAATGCATTTTGACTTGGACCGTGAATACGTTTCAACTCTACGAAGTCTTGATTTGAGCTTATCACTTGATAGATGGATAAATTGAGATATGAGATTAGTATGGATGAAGTAGGCGATGGCAGATGCTCGTCTGTAAAAATAAATCCCCATATGACATGTGACCTATTATAACGTCACCTTAAATTATTTTTCGACTTTGTTTTGTTGATTTTGACAATATTCAATATTTCGAATAAAAAAATGAGATATACAAGAAGTGTCATATAATCTGCAATTCAGGATTAATGCTGTTCAGATCTTAACGTAGGAGAAAATAATGGAGGGCACCCTGTATAAAATCAGGAATCCTTTGTAATCCTTTCAGAATTATAGGATCAAGTTTAGATGATTATATAATATTCCAGTCCACATCTTCAAGTTTTTTTTTCTATATTTTTTTGCATCATCAAATTGAATTACATGGTTGTAGTGACTCATACTCATAACTCATACTATAATGTCGGTATCATTCAATAAACGGTAATTTTATTTGACCTTGAACGCTGGAGGAACTTAAGGCTTATAAACTGAAAGTCAATGTCATGTAAAGTCGGATTTTAAAGCGATTTAGATAATCCGGATGGTCCTTCAACATGGTCCATCTCTAACCTTAAGTCTAGCCCAAAATGTGTTGACTAAGGCAAGGACGAGGCTAATCAAGGTTAAAATAAATTTAGGAATTTAATTTAAACACTTTGATATTTATTTTATGTCACCCTTTCTTTACTTCCAGTTTTGACTGTAGTAACCGTACAATTCTAGATCATTTTAAAACTTGATATTGTAGCTGCAAATTCCATTTACGTGCTATTAGTACGAGCTTGTAATAATATCCTGGTAGTTCAGGTAATGAAATTTTGTAAACTCTTCTATAGTTTAAATTGTATGTGGAAAATGGTTCAGACTTAAGCTTATTCCATACAGCTATATGCAGTTCAGAATATTGAAATACTATTTGATATTTACATTTGGAACCGGTTCATGTACAATGCATTCATAGAAAAGACCCCCTCCATAATTCAGAAATCTTCTAGTAAATAAATACTATATGTGTGTAAACTTAACTTTTATTAACCCGTTATTATTTCTGATGACAGATTCAAAACCGTTTATTTCAAATATCAAAATACAAGTAGCCTTCATTTAACTGTAGCATGTGACTTAAATCCTGATTCTTGATTAACGTGCATTCCACCGGGGTTATAATGGTGTTTCAGAGATTATTAGAAATCTGGTTCAAGTGTTCTTAATTTCCATCTGTGATCTGTTACTTCTCTACCTTTACATTCAACTCAAAGCATTCAAGTTTATCTCATGCATAATTACGGGATTTCAACTCCTATGAACTGTTCCGAGTTAATATATTATTATATAATTAGTCCAGGAGTTTGTGCGTATTCGGGAAAAACACTTAGGAGCCCAACCCTCGAAATAGTATGACGTTACATTTCACAAGGGTTCTGTTTTTAACTCTCGTCCACTTTGATTGATACAATCTCCATTTGCTCTTCCATAAAATGTCAGAACTTGTCCTAATCGACCACAACTTCAACACACCTAATTTTTCAACCAATCAAATCTCTTATTTCTACACCTCATTTTATCCTCTACAGACCACTTACAACTGCAATTGACCAAAATGCTCAACCTTGAGAAGCTATATTTAACAAGAGGAATAGGTCATATTTTTTTAAAGGTTCATTTGTCTAAATTTTGAACGTCTAAATGTAGTATTAGATAGGAAATGATTTTGACTAATGTTATGTATTGCTTAGGTTGTAACTAATTCGACGATATAAACATTTTGAACAAGTACTTGATCCCAGACCTGTTCCAATCGGTAAAAATAATTCATGAAAAGCAACATTGTTACAGAATAAGGAATGCCTAATTTTTTTAAAACTGAGATTTTTAAAACTAAACATGTTGGGATTTTTTATTTGAAAGATTTGATTAGTGTTCAATGAAGTGTCGATAAGATTCAAAATTATTTCGATATGTTCTACCATCTGTGACACAATTCCGGTTAAGTTCATTATTTTTGTCATAACAAAATCAATTCTTTCAATAACCGGCATAAACATACTCTTATTCCATTAATCATAAATATTATTCGAGTCACGGACTCATCCTATCATATTGTTTGCAGTCATACGGTGTGAGCATGGGAGCAAGTAACCTTTGACACACGATCCTTGAAAATTTGAAATCCGGCCAATAATTGCGGCCAAAGTAGATTGACTTCTTGGTTTTATGATAATTACAAAATGATAACATTCAGCAAGTAAAAATGTAGCAATAATTAAGTCCAGCACGCTTCAAAAACTGATAAAGCTAGAAAATTGGACTTTGAATACTTGGCACGAGATATTAAAAGATCTTCGAGAGTGGTTCACACAGAATTTTATTCTTGTGGCAGTTCAAAATTGACCCCGGGTTAAAAGCTAATTACAGACCCGAAACTAATAAGAACAGCTATCTATAACGCTGAATGAAATGAACTAACTTATTCGGTTTCAATAAACGCCAATACATATACATTATTGGAAAGGTTTTGCCTAATTAAACCATGAGTACGACTTTACTCTATGGTTGGGGAAATATGAGAATCTTGAATAAAATGTCGTCAACATGTCAAGCAACGTGGTTATCTCTTATTTTGCGTTTTTTTATTCCGTTTCACCATTTTCCGATGCATTGCAGTGCTTCATTCCAAATTTTGAAGGGTTTGAGTTTATGCTTTTGATTTTAAATACGAGATTTATGCTTGCCATTGCGGGACAAGGATATGAAGTGAGAAACTAATTGAATAGGAATGGCCCTTATGGTGAAGCATAAATGTTTATCGAAGAGTACTGGTCCTTTGGTTAAAATAAGGTGGCGAGTGTCACTCGGAACTCGTATTAAGTTTTCGTGGCACGAGCTAATCTCCAACTCATCCCAATAATTACAACACATTTCACAACAATCCTCAGCATTTTTATCCAATGACATTCAAAGTACAAATCTGACCCTAACCTTCTCAACTCTCTTTTTATACTCATTTTAAGAGTTAATACATTTTACTTGCCACCATCTACAAAACTGACATAATATAATCCAAGCCCGAATTTCTGGAGTTTAGACTCCACAAATCAATGTTATCTAAAGCATGTTGTATGTTTCCTTCCATTTCCCAGTCCGATGTAAAATTATCTTTATCACGATGGATTTTAAACCATTTTCTGACCAACTGCCAACTTTTGGCCAGAACTTTGTGCTAATTTTTTATATCTGATAATTTGAAGGCTCCATGTAAGATAAGGCTTTGGGAAAGGAAAGAAAATGGTCTGACTTTAAATTCAGAACAATTTTTAGAATTTAAAAACTCGGATGCAAAATCGATTAAGTTATGTATCAAATATATATGGGCTACTTATGTATGTAGTAGCTTATTACTCTTTCGAGATTATCTCCTCAGGCTATTATATTAATTTTTAATGGAAGTTAGGATATCAATATTTGATTTGAAATAGACGTCCGATATTGATAATTTTATTGAAAAAAACATTGCATTTACTTTTAAAAATAACTTATGGAGTTTCCAGAAAAGTCAATAAAAATGAAATTTAGTTTTAACTGCTTAATATTATTCTCCTGACTTCAGAGATGAAGGATAGCGGATGGGGACTTATTCCGGGGGAACGTGACAGTGTAATACTACACATTTAATAAATATTAGCATATAGCCAATTTGTTTTCGTCCTTGTTGTTGGTTCCAGAATTTTCAAAATGTGACCGGAAATGTAAGGGTCTTTGTCAATAGTCATTTAAACTGTTAATTGACAATCATTTACATAGGTTGGATATTTCGGATTACCCTGTCTCAAAACACCCTCAGAACTCTCCATTTGTATTTAGCTATTTAGTAACTTTTGTAAGCTATTAATAAAATGGAAATAAGATGCATTTCTCAACGTTTTTGGTTCTTACATGTATTGTCGTTTATTCATAATAAGTTTCATTCTATATTACTGGCCTTATATTTATATTATCTCTCATTTACCCAAAAATAATATCAATCTGTCCTCAAAACATCGAATGCGATTAAGTACTAAACGTTACACAGTATAGTTTAAGGAAATTAGACAAAAATCGATACGATAATACTATTTTAACTTAACTTATACAATTCGTACGCACGCTTCTCGACTTTATACTATATACTATAATTTATACTATTAATTTGCAATAGTACAGTACCTATTGTAGTTAATATTAATTAAATATATTCTAGCTGTAATTAAACAACTTCGAATAATACTTTTTAATTGTATTTAAATTAAAAGTACTCCTATTTCTACCCCTATTCATACTAGATTGTGTAGATATAATATGACATAAATTATCTGCTGAATATTTTTTATGTTTTAAATGCGGAAAAATGTGACTGGGAAATGTATTGGGAAGAGTCACACAGTGTTACTTAACTAATTACAACAAACCACTAGGGTTATTTACCTTAAACCCGGCTTTTATTATATTTTTAAACCCATTCTCATTTAAAATAGGGAACCAAAGAACTTTAAAAAATACTATATAGTCGGATAGCAAATTTTATACGACTCAAAGTTTTACCCTAATTTCGTTAAGACTTATTGAAGCAACTTAAAAATTCCTTAGAATTAAAAAAAAATATTCGACTTGAATTTTTTTTAGTTGAGTGACTCGCTTTCGTAAGACCTACTGCATCTACGGCTGGCAGCGTCCGGAGTTTTTGGCAAGATATTATATGGGGAATATGTTATTTACACCTTTGCTATCCTATTCATGATTTAATTAGTTACTAAAATATTATCACAGTCTGTTAAATATTATGGAATCATATTTTATGTATAGTAATAGTGCAATCTAAACGATTAAGGAAGGAACTGAATTTGAGGGTGAATTGTATACGTTAAAGAAAGGGGCAAAGTGAGACTCGCAGTATGCAACAATGCAATTCCGAATGCAACTCTATCCGACAAAACTGGCTTTTTATATTCAACTAGCCTTAAGTACTAAACTGATATGCATTGCCATGTACCTGGGAATGTGTTGACATTTTTTATACTCCTTATTCCTTTGTTTATGTTTTTTTAACTATTATATTATGGGAAACCAGCGAGGAAGGAATTGAGTAATTATATTTAGTAATTTAAACTCTATCCTCCTCAGAAAATAAGTGTATCGTCAAGTATGAATATGTATTCCAAAAGGAAAATCCAAAAAAATGTAAGGAAAAAAATGCAGTAAAAACGAAGTGTAATTGTGGTTTTAAAGGATCCAGCTATTTATTCATAGAATAGCTTCCGTATTTTAATCTTTGACTTTATCTTCTTGAACAGTTATTATATTATTAAGCTACAAATAAATTCATAACTCATGCCAATAGGGCATAATACAGACTCTCCTTCTAACTAATTACATCTATTCTACATTTAGTACGACTATGGACTATTCTTTTTAATATATTCGTATATATACTCTGTATTTATATATTTACACAAGATTACAAAACAAACTCCGGTTAAAAAAGCACAATTCAAAAAAATAAAACATAAATTATGTAAAGGTTCGTTTTTATCGTTTTTGTACACCAAAAAATCACTGAAAACCCTTCCTCTCGATTATTAGTAAGGTTTAAGATACTTGGATCTTTTAATTACTTTTCGTAATAAAAAAGCGATATGTATTGTATAAAGGTTTTTGAAGTCGTAATGGAGCAAGCAACGCATTACATCCCGCACGTCCAATCCCATCTAAAAATAACTCTTAACTTTTAACAGTATTCTAAGTTGACCAGGAAATTGATATAAGATTATTTGCAAAACCTACTCCATTCTCATTTTCTCATGCAAGCCTAAAATCGTTAGTTTTTTTCAAAAAAATACTCTATCCTCTAACTTGGGTAATTAATTGAGAAATAAATTGAATTCCGTGAATGGTTTTAAAGATACTATAAGTTGATTAAAATTTAAAGTATTAGGTAATTATCTATGGATCTGTGCGGGTAAAGTATGGAAAGAGATATGTGAAGAGTTGTGTGCATTTCTGACGGACTACAGTTAAGACTATCAACGAGTTAAGTGCGGCTTATCTACTTGATATCCCATCGACTTGTCGATGTACCGATGAGTTGAGTATCGAAGCGTCGATGATCAAGGTGGAGGACTTGTCTCTAAACGGTTCCTTCGGGGGATTTCGGGATTTTCGATGCATTTTGTTTTTCTTGATTTTCCTTTGAGTACAATTGTTTTTCCTGTAAGTTACTTGTATTGTAGATTGTTTTAAGTTAAGAATGCTGGCTGAGATACTTGAATTCTTGTGGACGTCTTCCTTCATTTACTGCATACTGTAATACAGAGGAATGAATCATTAGTTGAGCCCAAATACGTTTCACTTTTAATTCCAACCTGACAGTTTAGGGAATATAATTCTACTCTTCCTATTCCACTTTATCTATACATATATTTATAGGCTTATCATCCCCTGGACACCTCTCCTTATCAGCTCGATAAGGTAATTCGTCAGCAAACAGGGGGTGATGAGTGTTTTTCCCAGTCCAATTCTGTTGGACTTTTGTACTTTTTTTATGATTTGCATTTATCATAGACTTTGATTCGAGTAATTCTGAGCCAATCAGTAAAATAAAGCATTTTGGAAGGAATGAATCAGCCAGGATAGAAAATATCAAGGACGTGACTACATGGACTCATGGACAGGACAAGTTTTTAAAACGGATGAACAAGTACATAGGCTCTTTGATCCATGCAAATCATCATGCAAACATAACATAAAAATGCAAAAGATGGACAAACCTTTTGAAAGACGCAAAGCTGGGGAATCTGCAAAGGAAATTAAGAAAAAAATTGATATAAAATAAGGGAAAACAAAAGAAGAATAAGAAAAGAGGGGTGTAGGTGGTAAAAAGCTGGTTAAATTGGAGCTACTTACTGGATTCCGTTCTGAATGTGATGATGCTGGAAGGTCTCGAGATGCTTATTAAATTCCCGATGAATTTGTTCCGGCAGACCCCCGACGTTCGAGAAAAATGACCTCAAGAAGGTCAGTTCTTCGGTGAGCAAGTCAATCTTCTTTTGCAGCCGTTCGTTCTCCTTGGCCAGAATCTTGACCCTCTCCTCCGTCTCACGTGACCTCATCTTGGCCTTCTCCCGACTCTTACGTACGGCCACGTTGTTCCTCTCCCGTCGTCTCTTGTACTCGTCACTTGCCTTGTCCACGTTCTTCATCTTCTTGGACATGTGGTGGTGACCCCCGTGACCCCCGTGACCATGGTGGTGTCCCCCGTGGTGACCCATGACCTTTGACTGGGGGTTGAAGGAGAGGGCTCCGTTCTTGATGACGAGCCCCCCCTCTGAGTGGGGGAGGGTGGTGGGGGGAAGTGAGACGTATGCGTTGGGGCTGTAGCCACTCCCACCGCCACCCCCACTCGAACTGCTGCTCGCACTGGAGGGGGACGTGAGGTTGTTGGAAGAGGAGTAGGAGGAGTAGCCGGGGTCACTTGACGAACTCACAGTGTTGGCGTTAAAGTCGAGACGGTGCTCCATCGGCTCTTCCTTCACCCCAGAACTATTGTTGTTGTTGTTGTGATGTTGGTGATGGTTCTGTGCCGGACTGCAGCTAGGACTCGAGTTAGCTGTACCGGAGGAACCGTTTGAGCCAGGGTTCCCCTGATTATTGTTTATGAAACTAGAACCCCCATGTACTGGCTGGGGCATGTAGGCTAAGGGGTTCCCCCTCGAGTAGTTTTGTTGCTGTTGATGTTGTTGTTGTTGCTGTAGATGCTGATGTGAGAGGTGAGGGTGACCCCGGAGGGTCAGTTGACTGTAATCGATTTTGCCCCCGCCGGACAGTTTGTCCTGAAGGAGTTCGGGGAAGAGACCATCGTTAACTTCGAAATTGGGGTCATCGATCAGACTCTGGAGGTCAAGGGACAGTTCCGGGTTGTCCAGGTCAGAGGGGTCAACTTCCCCATTTTGACCCGAGAGGAAGGAGCGGACTTTGACAGACAAGGCTGCCTTCTTCAAGTTCTCAATCCCCGAATCGTACATTTGACCACTTAGCGTCCCCATCGACTCTTAAAATTACTTTAAATTACAATCCCTTGTTAAGGAGCACTACCTGAAGTACATGACACGACACTCGGATCAAAAAATCCTCAAAATCCAACGTTTTTGGCTTGTTCTATTTCATAGAAGATAATAATTGGAGAGATTAGAAATGAGAACGGGGGATAAGGTTTTTTATGTGTAAAAGTAAGAGTGTGATATAAGGGATGATATAAGGGATGATTTAAAGGAGACTTCCTATCTCTCTATTGTTGACCCACTGTTCCTATTCCCCTATTCTTCCACGGCACTATTGTTCTCCTAGGAGTAAATGAGATTATTTAGCTCCACTTCCGTATGTCTCACTTTTCCCAAAAAACAACAGCACAAAAGCACACACTTAAACAATCCACGACCAAATCCAGGCCAATTCACGCCTCAAAATCCCTTCACTTTCAAAATACAAAATCCTTTGCAATTGTTCAGAAATTTCTTAGTTCGGAAATTGTATTTTTTTTTGCAAAAATAGCAACTGATTTTTGGGAGTATGTTTTGAAATAGATGTTGGTGGTAGTAGGTCTGGCTAGAGAATGAAGTTGGCAAAGTTGGTATGGTGTAATAGAGGGTTGTAGTGTAAGTAAGTAGGTTGGATGGTCTGTTTGGTTGAGTGTCGGAAAGTGAAATGAAAGTAGTCTTGTGTGTGGGAATGAATATATCCACCTCAACCCTTTCCTTATTCCTCCAAATACGTAACACAACAGGCACTACTCCAACGAGAACTACAACTCGACATAATATCAAACTGCACCATACCATATCTCATAGTTTAATTTAAACGCCGGCTCATCTCATAACAATATCCACTATCAAACTAATCACCTTTTAACATTTCTAGTTCCCACATTACATGAATTTGTTTCATAATTTAAACTCATTTTAAATTTTAATCCCTACTTAAATAAAAAATATATACTTCCTTCCACGCGATAGAATGTGCACTTTTGTTAAGGAACTTTAAGGACTTAATGCCTTGGTCCTTGTCCTTTGCGTTTAAGTTACTATTTTTATATGGCCTTTTTTGACATTTTACATTTTCTGAGGACAAAACAGCTACTGTATCGTACTTCGTTTGATATGATTGACAGTTTCAGCTAAATTTTCAGGCAGGTCCAGGCACGTTTTTTTTTAGGTAATTTACATTGTTGACCTTTTAGTTTTTGGACATTTTAACTTAAGATCCGTTTTGGTTTAATGGAGGACGTTAGGAATCATAACAGTTTCAAAACGTTTTGCAAGGGCTTGAAATAGGAAAATAATATGAATAATGATAATATGCGAGTGAGTCCGGAAATGTATATTTCAAAAGCAGTGTGAGATAATAGAGAGGATAAATGGTAATTGTGAGTTTGATAAAAAGTGAAAATATCGGTCATCCATCTAATTGAGGTTAATCCCAATTAATCTGCTAGGATGAGACAGAGGGAGGTATTAATTAGTAAATGAGTTCAGGTAATTATTATTTAATCCAATAATAATAATGTTTAATAATATTTGCAGTTATGGTAGGGGTTAGTCTGGTTGGGTTGGAGAGTAGATCACCTAGATTGATAGAAAACAGAGCGGAGAGCCTGCAACAATGAGCCGAGTCGCTTCCTCTTTATGCAACCCAACCACTTGATTACATTTATTAACAATGAGATTAACATTAATATCATTAGCTTCACTTGCACTTTCCTACGGCCATAAGCACATTATCCAACACTTTAATGAGTTATTAACTGTTCCTTTGATCAGTTCTTTATATACAATCTTATATGATGGTTTAATTAGTATGCCCAATCTGAGTCAGATGAATACTCGTTTTGGGCCAAAAGGAGTTGACCCATTTACCTGATCTTGCCTGTCCACCCTTGTCCCTTGCCAACATTTACCATCCCAGACTAATTGGTCAAGAAACAGGTCTTTAACACTTCGCATACAATTTAGCTAAACAAAAATCCTTTGCCACACTCCTACAATACTATATTCAGTTAGGAAAACAAGTACAACCCAACCAGCACGAATGATGTTTTCGTACATAAGATTCGCTGTGATTTGCTGAAATTGCAACGAGACCTTATGTACATAGAGATATAATGCTAAAAACATGCTGAATTAATGCATTAAATCTAGTATTGCTCAACATCGCATAGAAGTAATGCAAGTCTGGTGCATAAATTGTCATAAACATACAGCGAATGAAATTCAAGTACATGTTATGTAAATACAGTGGCACTACGGTCTCGGTCGTGCGAGTACAGTACTGAAAAAGCATTCATAATCTAGTGACGATACCAAATATACGAGCCCAGTACCAAATCAGTGCAGACATTACCACAGCGGTATTTCGTTGTACATATATGCACTGATTTTGTGATGTGTATTTCATCGCGAGTACGTATGGGAGTTCACATTATCGAAACGGTACCGAATAGACTCATGTGTTGCCGATGTGCAGATTCTGTAGCCAACAATGTTGTTTTGGTACTGAATCAATGCTAGTAAGTTCAACAAACGACAAAATCTGAAAAGCCGGCAAAGCACACTTCCTTCTTCGCAGCCCCGTTCTTCAGAGTGATTTAAACATGTCCTCATTTCCTTCTTTTTTTCAAATTATTTGAAGTCGTTTTCCATTGTGAATGTCACAACGGAAAACGAAAACCGATAAGTACAGCGTTGTACCTTCGACGTGGGTCAACAATGACCAGGAATAAGGACGAATCCTACAATTTTATTGCAAGACCTAACCTCCCACATTCATCATGTGTCATGGAAGGCTCACCGTACTGAAGCCGTCAAATCGCATCATCACATCCACATTTCCACATGGTAAGTTAGTGTATCAATTGGGGGTTGTTGGGGTCTATTAAAAGCATAAAAGGGTAAAATCTAATAATAAAAATAAAAATAAAAATGAAGTTCTTCTAGTCCATATTATTTAAGATTAAATGTAATTCTTTGTTTAATACGCAATGTGATGTGATGTTAAATTGTAAGGTAATGTGTAAATTTTAATTAGTTTTTTGCTGTTGTTATTCTTGTATTTATTTACTTAATAAAAACTGCAGTTTTTGTAATGAAAATTTGAACAGTGATTATGTATTTATTTGTCATTGAAATCATAACGAAATAACATCACCGATAATTTATTAATTTTTTATTGAATTTGCATTGAAAGCGTAATGAATTCATATTGATTATGTATGCATGCGCGCAAACATCCGTGCGTATTCGCTGCATACAATTCCGGTACTGTGGATAACGCGGCTTTGGAATACAAGTTCAGTACGGTCAATTCAGTATGGAATCAGCACATAAAAAATGTGCAACTTCATAATATTTTCGTTATGAAGTTTTATGTACATAAAAGATACTCTTTAGACAGTTCCGTGCTGGTTGGGAAGTTCTTCTTTTGCTTGAATTAGGAATAGAATTATTCATAATTTACTTGATCATGATCAGAACTTCCGAAAAACAAGTTATTTAGTCTCGAATGTTGTTTAAATGTTTAAGTTTAGCCTGTTGGGACTTATTCTGGAAGATTGTCGTGAAATGTAAACGGAACCTGTTGCTTTCCCGGAAGTTGAGTCTCAAGCGAGATACTCTTTCCAGGATTTTGTAGTTTTTTTTCCAGAGCTAAGAAATTCTGTTCTTCTAATTGAGAATTAAATGTAAATTGTTTATGAGTTCGGATGTCTTTGTCGTAAGAGGGACATGACTAATTTTTATTAATTAAATACGAAGAGATCCGGAACCAGGAAATGATGCTGATTCTAGCATGAGTTATACGGACGGTCTGGAATTGTAAAATCGAGAGAAATGGAGAGGAAAAAAAATGTAGTAACTTTTGGTTTTCAGATTTATTTAAAAAAAATAGAATCGATTTGATAATTCGATACATCTTGTGTTTTGCAAATAAACGTAAATTACTTTAGCTTTTTATCGGCCAGATTATTTTTTATTCTTTTGTTGATCAATTTTAGAAGACGGATTTTTAGAAATTAGTTCTTTAACAACTCCTTACCCTTCTCCATTTTTAGATCTAGATTCCCTGTTCTGTTCCCCTAATTTAATGAACTTTTCAGATCCAGGATGTTCCGGTGACAAGATTATCAATTATTCAAAGGAAGGTTTTCATTTAAAAAGTATTATACATTTCATATTCTTTATCATACATTAATGACATATTTAAGACACATTATGGACTACATTCTAAATCCATGAACGTTACCCGGAGTTATTTTATAACTTGAATTCGTGAACTCTATATAATCATGACCATGTTATTTTAAAGCAATTATTTTAAAATCCTTTGTTCTATAGGCTTATGGAAGTTATGCGTAGCCCCTTGTTGAAATACAAACCTCAATAAGAGGGTTTTAAAAACAGTGTTTTAAATCTTATAGTAAGCAAAGCAATACACAGTCAATAGAAGTTTAAACTAAATCCGAAATGTCATTTTCACTTGCAATAACTTTTTAGTTTCATGAATGAATCATACTGAAAATCATATCATAAACCCCAACACTAATTGAGAGTAAATCCCAATAGTAACTCCGTGTTCCCATTTTATGAAACCGCTACTTACAGCTCAATGCTATTTTTTCGTTCTTCCAATGTTAGCTCCCTATCTCCCTTCGGGCTTCGGTTGGAACATAACTGATTTTCTCTGCTTCCCCGCTTTTCCCACCGCAGCTTATTATCAGGTCAAAGCGCGCGGTCTCTGACCTTCATACCTACTCCCCACATATTAAACAAAGGTCGACTTTTGCAGAACTAATATTCTGATTTTCGAAATCGGTGTTTTTTTATGTATTGCTTCCCTTAAATCCTAGGACATTCATATATTCTGCATAGTTGTGATTGGAAGCGAGTTCAAAGTTGAAAGGTTATGCTTAGGTAAGGTGGGATATGAGGGGGAAATGATGCCATGAAACCTATTTTAAGGCCTAGAATAGCATCTTAATTCCGTGATTGTGTGTTAGTATGAGGTGTTGTAGATTGGTGTTTGGCTCTCTCTATGTGCAGTGGTTAAAGTAAAGGGTTGCGTTGATGTGGAGAAAGTTGTTTAGCTGTCAGGACGAACGGAGGGGGAGGAGGAAGGAGGCAAGTCGAGAAAAAGAGAGATTTCAGGTCCCCCCTCATAAGAGTGATAGTGGCTTAGCATGTGAGGGCCCGAGTTATAGAGAGAGAGGAGCTCTGACGGAAGGAACATTGTGAAATCATTTTGCAGCAAAAAACACGGGTCCAGACACATGACGAAATACCAGATTTCATCAGAGTCCACAGAGCTGCTTAGGGGAACAGAGGCACGGAATCAACACCAGCTCCAACACCTAAACAAACCTACATCCTCCAACTCCTAATTACAATAAACCAAGTACGCTAACTTTAATTAAGGGAATTTAATTCCTTTGTGGAATTCGGACCGGAACTACAACTGGAAGACGAGGGAGAGGGGTAAGAGCAAAGAGAGACGGAGGGCTCGCTTTTTACAGTAATAAAACATTACCTTTACAAAGAGACGTTTTAAGGCTTTTGGAGTGGTGAAAGTTTGATCTGAAAACTTCACTTCCGTGTTCTCTACTCATATCACATAATACATACATAATATAAGATTGTAATATAAGACAAATCAGAGATTCACACTTTCTAAAATTATACCCTTTCCTCTTCAACGTTTCCAGAATTTATTTTACCAATTTTGGAAAGACAAAAGCAAAAAGAGACAAATCTTGGAATTTGGAATTTTTTATTTTTTGTTTGTTTTTACATTTTTATTTTGTATATCAAATTCTGTACGATACGATTCATTTTGCATTTCCGATTGGCTAAATTACATTATTGCCAACGGGCTATTTACCCCCATAAAATACAATATGCAATACAATATCAAATATCAGAAATGACATGTATACTTCATTTTCATGACCTTCCAATTCCATAGAAAAATCCAACGAGCCAGTTCACACATCGTAAACCCTGTTTTTAATCCAAATTAAATACATCGCTCATCGTTATGTATCAGTCCTTAAAATCGTGTATATTCCTATCCTACTTCTACTACCTGTTTCGTTACATTGTAAACTTTGATTTGTACCTAATTGTGAATGACTGTTTAAATTGTGTAGAATGGGTTCCAAGAAGAAGGGTAGTTCAGGAGCGGAGAAGCACACGCCGGAATACCGGGAGAAACGGATCAAGAACAACGTCGCCGTGAAACGAAGTCGAGACAAGAGCAAGGCAAAGGCACAAGAAGCACAGACCAAGGTCCAGCAACTTCAGATGGAAAATGAGCAACTTCAAGGGACCGTGGATGCCATGTACGTTTACTAATTATCTTAATTCACTTGGCATTTAACTTATTTATTTATTAAATATAACCCGAATTTATTGCAGGACTTCGGAACTTCGATATCTAAAGGAAATGCTCATCTCTCAAGCCGGTAAGTCTCAAAGATGAGCTTTTAAATCCGGGATAACATTCTTATAAAATCTAACTACAGATTTAAGCATTTAATGATTTAATTATTCCAGGAACATCGGATTACTTGAGCCCGGATACGGCAGCAGATTTAGAAGATCTACTACACGAAGAGGCCCCAACCGACTTGGCCAAACTGACCACCGTCTTGAACGAGATGAAGCGAATCCAGTCGTTGCAAACGAAAGGTGGAGACAGTCACATGTCACAACAGTCCTACATGTACCAGCAGGGCCAGGGTCAAATGTACCAGTCCAACTCCACTGGATATGATCCACTTGGTTCACACTATCACCTTTAAATTAGTTAGTAATACGCTTTAGGGTCACGATTTTGAATTTTATTCAAGTAAAAGCATTTGGGGTAGGATATTCATAGGATATATTAAGAATCCAAAGAACGTTCATTTTCACACTAGTTTTAATTGGAAGGTCAAGTCAATTCATCTCTAAGTTTTATGCCTGTGTTTTTATTCAACATTCAAGTCAGTTTTTTTTATTTTATGAGATAAGCTTCGAAACTTTTTCTGACAAAAAATAGAGCTATTGCTCCATGGTTGTGGTGATAGCAGTTCGGGTAGTCCGGACTTATTAGCTAATACGTTTTTAGTTATATTCTACGAATTGGTTGTCGACTTATTTAGCGTTATCAAATCCATTGTACAAATTACTTTAACTTTCATGTATACATAGAAGGAAGTTTGATTTCGAAAACATATTATTATATGCCCTATTATTACCATTAAGCTCGTCGTTCAAGAATGGGGATGTATCTGGGAGTTGGGAGCTATAAATAGTACCATAATTGTTAGTTGTCGATGTGGATTTATTATATTTTATGTGAACAAAAAACCACTCCAACGACAAAACAAACGAACACTAATCTTGTAAGATACAACCACCACATCGATATAATGTAATCGATAGATTTGGCAAATTAAATGAATTAAAAAGCTGTTTGAATGTCGAAGAATGTTAGATTTCCGATACCGTATCAGAGGTTCTTTTTGTTTAAATTTAATTCGTACAGGTTTAAGTCTAATTTAGTCATGTAAAAGGCATCGTCATATGTCTGAGAGGTTTTGACCATTATTTTACTGAAATTGAAAACCTGTTATGTTTTAATGCACAAATTTAACGTTTTTCTCGCGAAATTTTCGACAAATACTTATTTTTCTCGTATTTTTTCTTGTACAACGGTAACGTCACGATTGAAATAAAACGTATAGTTTTGCACATATCGGCAAGTCGATAAGCGGTAACCGATCTTCGTATTAAAACTTAAGTATAAATCTTGTAATGTTCTAAGCGTCTACATATATCTACTATAGTTGTTTACCTTGACAAATTATAAATATTGTAATTAAAAATAAATATCGTACTTCGAATTAAATAAGTCTAGAGGCATGAAAATAGGTCAGTGACCTTCCAACGCTGAGGATTGCAGATGGACCGAATTAAATTAGTTACATTAGAGACGTACGTGATATAAGTAGAAGTGGGTTAATTTTCTTTAAGGTAAACGGATGAACGGTTTCTGGAAAAATTAAAAAATCGCAACAAATCCTTGAACAAATCGAATCAAAAGCTGTAAATCCTCACAACGTTTACCCCGCTCTCATTCTCCTTAATCTTTCATAAGAGAATAATTTGTATTCCTATTCCGAATTTAATGTAATGTATCATCCTCGGCTGTATTTCAAAAAATGATTTCGTGATTAAAAGGACATTCAGAAAATTAATGTTGTTTTGCATAATCTGGCATTTACTGAGGTTGACATGAAATCAATTAAGGTCGCTTGGGCAATGAATCATGAGTTGTTCTCACAGATTTATCCCATCCCATCATCTTCGATAGGAAATTATTGAACGGCATTTCTCTGAAATTACAATTCATTTACGAGATATTTTAACAAATGACAGTTTTTTGATGAAACATAAATATGCATTTCCGAACTGTGGGCTTAAAAACGATTTTAAAACACTCAGGAGTGTCCGAGAATGAGAATTCAAATGTGTTAAGTTAAAAGGGTAGTAGCCTATTGCTAAATTATATCAAAACGAACTATAGACAGGCACTGCTAATGCTACCAATACTATTATTGGTAATACAAGTTAACGATTATTAAAAACGGTATGCCGTAATAGGACAAAAGTGCGCTTATGATTGGGCGCTATTTTCCGTAAATCCCAAAAACTGTAAAAAAAATCGTCTTTAATCTAATATTTAACATATTCGTAATAATCGTAATGGTTATCTATAGACAGGGGTTAATATTATACAGTCGTTTCCAGATATCATATCGAAAAATAAAAATTAGAACCAATTCGACTCTGTTCGTTTGCCATATTTACGTATTTCTTTTTCCGTTTATGTAACATAAAATTAAATAGGAATAGGATTAGGATTTAGGATCCTAGCCGTTTGCAGTTTGCAAGTTAGTGGAACGGAATATATGGGTGTCAATGACTTGGAGTATCGTCTGAAATCTCAATGAAAAATATGAACCAAATCCCGACAGGATATAATTCAATATAAAAAAAATTCAATTGTTCCATAAAAAAATGTTTGAATGAATAGTGTATAGTAAAGTAGTTAAGTGTTTAAACGGTTGCCTCCTTTCCAAACGGACTCATTTAGGGAATAAACGTGCTTCAAGAGGTTAATGAAGATGTTTAGAGACATGAGAAGTTGGTAAATGATCCTAGGAAACGTTAAAAATGAGTTGGAATGAAATGCCCTTGGGAAATGATGAAACACATTTATGACATTTTAATGTGCCTTATTCATGTACAGGATTATGAGATGGATTGGATAAACCTTGAATATACGAGGAAATTTGCCAATAGTCCAACAACCACATTCATATAAAATCCCATACAAATTAACACTTTAGAACATGTCCAAATACTATAAAAAATAATAACAAATCATTCAATTTTTAGGGTCTTCCGTTAAAATTAATCTGCAAATGAATGAGAAATACATTAGGAGTCTGACTGAATACATTTAATTCGTTGGATGGAATGTATACACGCATAACTTGCGTTATAGGGTTGAGACAAAAGTTATCATAATAATTTTGTCGAATAAAAACATCTATTTTAGCGTTTTACATTCGAAAAAGCAGTAGAACTGTACGATTTTTATAACAAAAAGTTGTATTTTTTCTTGTTCATCTTCCCACAGTTAAACTGTCTAATAAAACATGCACATAATATTGATGATTCTACAATTCTACTATTGTAATTTATGATATGGAACCGTATAAATTAATTCATACAACCGCAATTGTCGATATAATTGTTTCATAGGGGCAGGGGTTAAGAAAATATCCATTATAGACCAACCGCTCGTTTAAATGATCTGTAATAATATCTCTAAAAGTTCGCATTTTTTGGTTGATCAAAAATCTAGAAATGTTTTAATTCGAATGAACTCTAAATTGTATAACAAACTGTTATGTTTGACAACTGGAGAAAATGTGTTTAAAACCCTGTTGTAGATCTCGTAGTAAAAGTGAACTGGGTAGTAGTAGATGTAGACGGGTGAAAGTTGATAATTGTGTCTTGTGTTGTCGGTGGGTGGGAGTGTTTGGTATGCCTATTTATACGACTGATCTGGAATAAGTATAAGCCAAGGTACATGCATAGAGATACGATAGATTTAATTGCCCAAACCGACCGCACACCTTCATTCCTCAGAAGAGGTAGAAGGAGGCTGAGGGTCACCCACGCCCTTCGCCCCGGCGCCCCCTTTCCCCGCCGCCCCCGAAAGGTCGAGGGGGCGCGGTCTGCCCCTCCGGCGCCCCCACCCCTCCCCTCGCCCCCTCCCCTCACCGTAGTGGATGGACGGGGGTGGCTGGAAGTGTTAGGTAATGTTGGTAATGTTGGACGTGCGCAGATGGGCTAGGTTTTTGGGAGAAGGAATTGGCAAGTCCACATTTGCAACTTCTGTCTTTCCTTGCCATTCCTGAGTAGACAGAGAGGCAGTAGTCCTTACCTTAAATCCAGATCCACATTTACAACAACAGTCGCCTTGGAATAATACACTGACTACCAGACCTCCACATTAAATTATTAGCCAAGGAGTCGAGAGTCAAAGCCTCAGGCCAACCCAATTTCAATCAGCCCTTAATTCAAAGCGGAAATTAGGGACCTGGCCCTGGAAAAGGTGAGAGAAAGTGCACCCCGAAATAAGGAGCCCCAAGGCTCGACCCACTCCGCCACCGCACCCCTTATAACCAAACCTAGGACCCAATAAGGCACCTCCGTTGCCCCTAAATAAGTCCCCATACCCACACAACCACACCCCTTCCAGTACTGGAGGAGAGGGGTCGGAGAAAGGCTTTAAATCCTGGAATAAGATTTAAGGTGTGCGCTTAGCTCAATCCCTATAATCTCCTTCCATCTATTCCCCGTTTACCTTTCAAAAGTATTTCGAACACGATCCGAGTCAATTCAGAGATCTAACTAAGGTGATGTTACTAAACCCAAATAAGTGCTATCTTGTCCTCGTTGAATCAGCATTAGTTAAGTACGATTGATTGGGGAGATGGGTTAATATGGACGGACCTCGCCTGGATTCAAAACTGGATAAATTAAGGACGAGGGAATTAGTTACCTTGTAAAGATTAGGAACATTGGAGAAATATTGGAGATTTGCAAATTAAGTTAGTTGGGAGGGATTGTGGACTGGGAAATGGTTAAGGTTGTCTTAGGGGGCAAGATAGGTCAATTACTGCAATTAAATTAGCCATTTATTGGAAATGGTTAGACAAAAGTTGTGCAAATGTGGTTTTTATTTTAGAGATAGGACGGAGACCAGACTTTGCACCGTTACTCTTTCCGGCATTTCAAATCCGAGTATTGGGAGTGGTCAATATTTAAGAATTTTCAGGTTTTAATTTTTAGTTCTGGAATTTTAAAGTAGCTCGTAATTTTAGTCATTTTATATCCTCAAGTGATTAGATTATTGTTCTGGACGAGAGCGCAATCTGGAGATGTTAGACTTTTCTCTGTCATTAATATCCTCATCTTTATATCTCTACCTGTACAATTATAACATCCTATTTCAACGCTCTTAAACACCGAGTTTTACTCATTTTTTGGGTGTGCCATTGACCATTTTAATACTGTATTTCCATTCGATTCGAGGGTTTTTAGTATTTTAAAAACCTGAAAAATTCCATACATTCCAAATCTGATATTTAGAAATAACAATGCTGTTTAAATACAAAATAAAATAAATAAAATAGGCCCATTGTATAGGTGTAATAGGGCTGGGAGTTGGGGAAATGGAAAGTTGTTACATTAAAGTTAAATATTAATTGTTGAAAAGTTAATTGTCGTAATTGGTGTGGTTTTTGTGTCGGAGTAAAAGGCAACACTGCCAGGCCAGACTCAAGTTTCAGTTTTACTTTAGGGAGAGATGTAAATAATAAATATTTACAATGCAAGGCCACTTTTAAAACATTTTCCCTGACAGCTGGCTATTCATTCACACCAATTTTGTCACACGCTCTTAAAAATCATTACCGCCTTTACGATATTAATTAACATCAAATAAAATTAGGTATATTAGTCAATTTTAAATTTAATCTCCAACTCCATATACAACATAGTTAAATAGTCCGATTTATCAAAAAATACTCGGAGCCTTCTCTAAAAGAAGCAGGATTTTATTAGTTTTATTTAATTTGGCACATTAAAGGATTTTTGGTTTTAAATTCTAAAAATTTAATTTTTATTTCAATCCAGTTTACAGCGATTAAATAATTCTATGGATTAAATGTACTTTTTCAAAATCAAACCCGAAGTTTAGTAATAAATTGGCAGTTCAAATTTTTTGCAATTCACTTAAATTTGATAATCTGAGCAAATTAAATTACTGTAATCTAAAATGGCAAATTGATTGAGAGTGGACAAACTTAAGTTAAACATCTTCAATTTTTTCAACCTTGAACCCTTTTATAGATAGGATATAGAGGGAATAAATTGGATTTAAAAGCCACAGATCCTGTTTAAAAGTATTTATAAAAAAGTAAATTAGATAACGATATAAAGAAGTTTGACCTTTGCAATGAAATGTTTAATTAAATGAATATTTTAAAATGCTTTCAGATATCCCGTCAAGGATTACTATCCTAAATGATTGAAGGATCTTGGAACAAAACAACTAATTAGCACATTGAATTACTTGGAATTCAAAGTTCGTTGGAAATATTAAGTTCGTTGGATTGGAAGATTTATTAGAAGTGGCTGGAATTTAATATTAAATCAAAGTTGGATTATCAGATTTATAGAAATTAAAATCAAAGATGGTTCTAATTGGTTCTGTCGTAAATTGTGATTAAATCTGCGTTGAGCGTGACTAAGAAATCAATTCGTTGATGACTGCTGATTGTAAATAATTGTGATCTAAGGCTGATCTGTGGTCCGTCCCTACTCCCTAGATCTTATCGATTGGCTGGTCGGTGTATCGAGATAATAACTGATCGACATTGTCTTAAATGTTGTGGATGTGGAGTGTGGTGTAGAGTGGTGTTAATCGGGTGCTAATTGTGGTGGATAGATCGGCGTGTGATCCCTTATGTCATGGGGTGCTTCGGTGGTGGCGCCTCGAAATCGGATCAAGAGGAAGTCAAGCGACGCAAGGAGGCCAACAAGCGGATCAATGCACAAATTCAAAGGGACAAGCAGGTCTACAGGGCCACGCATCGCCTTCTCCTACTCGGTAACCAACATTTACTAATTACTAATTAAGCATTCACTAACATTAACATTAAATATATTGAACAGTAACCATTCATCTCTTAAAATACGGTATTTTCAACTATTTAAATTATACATATTTCATCCGCCTCTGAGGAGGTTAAAGTCCATCAGCATCAGCCCCTTTGACTCGCCTGGTAAAGCTCGTTTCGTTCTCTATAGCCGACCCCATGTTACACTACCATATAGAAGATTTACCCGGCGAGTCAAAGAGCACATGCAGGGATTCGATCTTTAGAGTAGTACCCTCACCGGGTTGCCTATAGATACTCTATACTACTTTTATGTAAGCTCTATAATAATCTGTCAATATTGTTTGGGTGTAAACTACAGACAGACACCTTTCGCAGATCCTTGAAAGATTGTCGTTAAAATTCGTGAAAAATTACATCCGTTTACAAAAAAGAAAGAGTTTAGGAAATCATGAAGTGACCATAACATTGCTGGAATAATAGACGTAGATATGGTCATGTTAACTCAATTACCAACATAAATCCTCATGAAGGGATTTCTTGTAATATGTCATTTATTTTTTACTTTTAATTTTTAATTTTAAAATCTATTATTACTGATGGATTTCAATGGATATTAAAAAATAGTAAATTCAAGTGCATCTACGTTAGCTTAGCCTGGTTCTGGTTCTCTTGTTAAGTGAAAGTTGCTTAGAAAAGGGCGCAGTGATTTTCTACTTGTTGTACCAATTTTCACGTGGAGCACGTGAACATTTTAAAATACAATTTAATTTAATAGCAAACAGTGTGGATGGATGTATATTAATAGCTTAATTTTGAGAGAAGACTAAAATTCTGTCAAGAAACAAAGCTAATTGTACTAATTAAATATTTAAAAATGAATTTAGTTTTTAAATCCGATAGAGAATTTGTAGCTACTAAAATGACGTTATATAAATGGATTGATGTATGCAGAATTATTAATATTTATAATTTATTTTTCTAAATTATTATGATTTATCAATTCTAAGTGGTTGTTACCACGATCGCTGTGTTATACCAATTCCCCGACCGATCCCTTATCTCCGTTTGTTCCACAACACACGTAACTAATCCGATAAGAACAATTTCGGCAGGATTAGCTTTTGGCACAATCGTTCAAATAAAAACAAGTTACTTTGACTTTAACTTTTTATGGATTGTACGTTGGACCTTAGGGAGCAAAAATTTAATTAATACGTTATTTTTATTATTCTCTGTTGTAAGGATGTAGTAATACATTATTGGCATTTTTCATTCTAATGGCAGAGATGGCTGCAAGATAGCATCGTTTTTTAACAAATAAAGTCCCTGTGCTTGTTGACTCGCCGGGTAAAACTTCTTTCATTTATATGACTAGTAGTAAACATAGTCTACGGATTTAACGGGGGACTACTGGCTCTACAGGAGAGAAAGCGTTTTACCCGTCGAGTCAACAATAAGTGTGACTTTAATTGCAAAAATAATCACACGATTGAACATAAAATAGACAAAGTTACTTTTAAACGTAGAAACGAATACCAAAGTCAAAGTCTATCTTTACATAAATGATGAGTTTTAGTTGAAAGCGTTTAAATACAGCAAAATTGCAAAATATCACGGGTTTTCTATTAAAACCCATGTTTATTTTGCAGAAAATGTCAGTCAGTAACTGCATTAAAAGATCCGTTGCGATTCAAGAAAAATATCGCGCAGACGCTCTAAGATCACGGTTCGAATTCCATATTCAATTGACGAAAATCCTAGAAACTACTAAAGAGACGATAGTGAGGTTTTAGAGCCTGTTGAAACAATTCAGTAGCATTATCATTAGTAATCTCATGTTATTCCGAGATGAGGATCGGAGTTTGAAGTTCGAGTGTAAAAATTTAATGACTTGACAAGTCATTTCGGTATTTAAATGCGGAATAATAAACAGTTTATGCTTTGGCAATAAAATGTTGAGGATACGGAGATAAAGATTTGACAAAAGAATTTCCTGTTCTAGGAATTGGGATTTGTATTTGGCAGTGGGGGTGGCCCGCCCTAACTTCTCATTACACAATCCACACAGGCTCATTAAAAAACTGTTAATTGACTTGATTGTTTCACTTTTACCTCCGACAACTAATCCACACCAATAACATTTTTACAATCAACATAACATTCCAATTCAATTTAAAATGATTCCAACTTGTTTTACATTAAATGGGGGATTTATTACAGGAACAGCAGCTTTAATAGTGAACAGTCTAGTGGTGAAAGAAAATACTAAATTTTTACATGATTAAAAAGAAAATTTAAATTCTCTTTATCTTTGATTAATAATTATCTAAAACTATTAAGTACATCGAATTGTATGAACAATTAATACGCAACCAGTTCATAGAAACTTTGTATTTTGGGGTTAACCACACTAGAATTGACACTGACCTCAATATTGTGAGACAATATTCTTTTTTAGACTCGTAAGAAAATATAGTTTATGGATTATAATCAACTATATATTATATGATTGGATAACGTTTTTCAATGATATTCGTATACCTGGAATAAAATCCCATCACCGGTTTAATTCCCCACCTCCACCCATTGACCCATTAGAAGCTTGTATATTAAACCCCGCCTGTTCCCTAAATTCCAAAACTCATCTCATCATATCCTCGTATCATCGGGTCCAAATTTTGGTACTTTAGTGCTGGCTGTCTTTAAACTTAAACATCTATTATGTTCAAAGGGATAGATGAACTAGAGGATATTGTATAAGTTTAAATTTTAAATGTTAATAGAGTTGATAGGGTTTAGAACGTGTGTTATTATTTAAATTGGGATAGTGGTGTTGGTTAATGGATGATAAATGAAATGAGAACGGGATCCACCCACATTGGCAGACTTCTCTGTCATTTATCTCGGCCTTCCTTTGGAAATGTACAGGGTGCTCCCACCGTCCAACTAAAACCATCTTTTATAAGATCAATGCTAAGGACACCCTGTATCACTACAACCTCTACTAATCATAATCTTAGCAAGAGCCTACACTGCTGAACATCTAATCATATCCTAATAATATATTCACATCTCCTGAGATATATGGACTAGGAATTAGTGTATTATTAGTCCAGCTTCTCTACAAGATCAAATATTGTACTATAGTTCTAATAATATATTGCGTATGAATCAGAAGATGATGAAAAACATTGCAATAATATTATTATGAAAATTGCAGCTCGTCTCCATCCAAAGATACAAGCCCAGTCTCTTTAAAACCAGAGGAATATTCCAAGATTCAAAACAGGGTTCAAAGGGGTTGGAGACCCCGGGTTTTTGAACATTTCATTTCAAGGGTTTTACTTTAAATTTAATAGGATTTAATTGTACACCTCCTTGCTGGTTGCAATGACCTCTGACCTTAAATTAAACTCACGGGTTGGTTTAACCTTAACCTGAGGAAAGTAGCTTATGTATTGGAATAAAAATATTTAAAATGTTCGAGCAATTAGATGTAGCATATGTATAGTATACCTAGTGGACAAGCCAGTACTATTCCACCCGAGGACAGACGAAAGCACCTCTGTACTACAATATACTTACACTGCTTTTACTTTTGACTTAAATTTAATTGAACTAAGCAAATTGACAAGTCTTTTAACAGAACTGGTTAAATTATGTTACCAATTATAAATTTAAGGTTCACGAACCTGATGACTGATACCCCCTAATTTTTGTCAATATTTAACTTCAGAATATAGATTCTGTAAATCCACACTCATTTCGTTTAATCTAATAGAAATTAAAATCAAATTGTCCTTCCGATTAGTAATTTTGGCTTTGAGATATCCATGAATATTTAAGTTAAAAAATGTGTCAGAGGAGTAAAGTGTGAATGCTCCGTTGGTTCTTGTGCAAAATGAGGGTGAAATTATTAATTTGTAATTGGTGTAGTGATTTGGAGTTGTTGACTAGACGCTGGTTTCCTCATCATCAAAAATATGCACCGTCTATATGCAGACGTCTAGGGCATTGGGACCGTACAGCAACCACGACTTATTTTAAACCAACACTTGTTTTGCTCATCTGAATATATAAATAAGAATAATTAATAGGAAAACGTTTTTTTACATGACACATAAGCACTAGTCCATGGGTTTAGTCGCTTCATTTTTAATATACTTCTTTTTTATAAGGTTTAATTAGGTTGTTTTATCTTATCAGGGATTCTTTAACGTGGTTATCTGTAACTTAATGTATTAATTAGAAACAACAAGCATGACACGTCTCGAGGCGTTAGTAATTTATTTTTCAATTTGAAACAGTTCAAGTATTATTCGAATATTACCCGTTTACTTTGTGAAAAAGGACTGTACATCCCAAACACGCACCTCTATTGTTAAAACATACAAGAGACTGGCATATGATCGGTTTTAGAAAATGCTATTCTACGGATTCAAGTGACAAGAGAAATAATTAACTTCTCCGTTCAAGATATTTAGCCAATGATTTAATTTTACAATGCACGCTATTTGGACATTCCGCGGCTTAAGGGAACTGATCAGTGTGAATAAACAAATTTAATTATCCTGATTACGGAAATCGTAATACATTAGCTCTTCCGATTGTTCACCGCACCGGTGCAAATTAATAGCTTACATCGCTCGGTATCTGACCTTCCAACGTGCTTGGGATATGCCAATCGTCAATTGACAGAGCTATGACTACTATGATTATGATTGTCATAGTCAGAATCAATAAATTGTAATACATAGATTACGTATCTAAAGTATTTGGACACCCAAATAGTTCCCATTGTGTGTAACATCAGAGCTAGTGCAATTTTGTCTTTCTTGAGTTCATATAAAGTCCTTGTGCTAGTTGACTCGCAGGGTAAAACTCATTTTGCTATATCTATAGCAGCACATGTCATTGCTTTAGTGTGGGGCTCGCTATAAAGTACAAAACAGGTTTTATCCGGCGAGTCAAGGTACGAAACTATGCCGTGAGAAGTGATGCACGAGGTTAACATGCGATTACTACTGACCTCATCTCTAAGGCACGCATAATTCGCCATTTTATTCCCAACTCCTTATTTACCATTTCTAGTAAAGTGGAGAAAAAATTTCCCAAGTCTCGTCTCTTATTCATGATACCATGAACTTGGGATCAATAAATCGATCAGTTCCCTCCTCAATATCCTGATTAATTAATCCTAATGTCCGATATCGACATAAACTAGATGACAGATTCTTCTCGTAGACAGTCTTTCGGGTAGATGTCAAAGGTCATCGCAACTCTTTTCTAAAGGTCAACGAATTCATTGATTTCTGGACAGGTATCCTCGAGATTGCAAAAAACATCAACAAACCATTTACTTAATACATCATATTCACTATTATTGTATTCCATCTCACTTGTAATAATATTATTACCATACATGCCTTTTATGATGGCTTATGTTAATTAAATCCATCGAGTCCGAATTCAAAATTAAAAGTAGTAAGTTTCTACACCGCGTTTAGCAAATGTCCAAAAACTTGGTAACATTTTGTTTTCAGGGTTCTAGTTTTAGTGCCAATGTGTTTTAGCAACCTATTCATGAAGTTGTTTGTCGAATTTGAAGTTAAAATTTTTAGATTATTTTTATGGCCCAAAACGTTCCTGAGTGAGACCTACCAAGAAAACCGGGTTAATTAAAACATGTTTTTTTTGGTAACATAACAGAAAAACCGGCCTGAAACACGCCCGAGCCTTTGCCTTATCGTTAGTGTACACCAAAATATAAAATAAATGTTAGAAGAGTTTTAGTAGGGGACTACCGCTTTAGAGGTTGCCTGCTTACAATTTTAACTAAAGTTAGATGTAACTAAACACCATCATCTTTCTTGAATTTAATCCAAAGATCGAATATATTTGAATTGATGTATTTGTTTTTAGACGATTGAAAGCAACTTTAGAAAACTTACAATTAGAATCAATAATTAGTATAATTACAAAACAAGAGTTAGACAAGAACACTTGAAATTAGGGTGGGGCTCACGCACTACGTGTAACGCCAACGCGTCAATAGTCAGTGGCAAAGAAAGCATTTATGGCGAAATTAAATATTACTAATGACAGATACGAGTAAAAGAAGTCCAATAACTTCCATTTTTTTAATACAATTTATTTTATTTTATTTATTGATCATTGGACCAATTTAAAGGGTTAGTTATGGGTGACAATTTGCAAGTTAAGTTAAATAAGATGTAAATTCCTAGATAATTGAATTTTGTACACGCCCAATCCAACACCTCAAGACGCATTTTTTTTTATTCTTTACTGCTTTATATTCTTTACTTTGAATTTCAATGTTTCTAATTCAAATTCAGAAAAATATAAAACACAAAAACGTAAAGCCCGATTTTAATATCATTGGGACAATCCGGACAATTCGAAGGGGGGTTCAGATTTGGTTCCAGGATGGTCCGTTAAAAGTGCCTACACCTTGTTCCCCCAAAACTCTTTCGTAATTGTCAGGTGCTCGTTGACTCGCCGGATAAACTCGTTTCGTCCTCTAGTTCAATGTTAAACCAACAGACCGAATGAATGCTAAACATATAGACCGAACCAGTTTTACCCATCGAGTCAACAAGCACAGGCACTTTAATGTAAGTTTAAAAAACTTCAATTTGCCTAAATTCGGGAATTGACCATGTAGATTCGCTTAATCATTCAATTACAAATTACAATTTGTAGAAAATGCATATTTCCATCAAACGTACACCTTGTATTTAAAGTAACTGAATTGAAGAGACATGAATTGAGGTCGGTTTGACATTTTCATTTGGTGACAGTTTTTAATCTTGACAGGTTGAGAGGTTACATTGTTTGGATGCGGGGTGCCAAGTCTGGTTCCAACTTCATCTTCGTAATTCATTTTTGAGGTCACTTACTCTCCTTTAGAGGACAAATATCTCCTCAATCAAATCATAAGATTAATTTACTAATCTTTTATTTAATAAGCTTACATTCAATCAATCAATGCTTATCCAGCCTCATTATACGTTCTAAGACACGTTGAGGAAACGGCCTTAAGGAACATTTATTCGAGTTGCCAATTTTCCAGTAGAACTGAAATAATATGTTTAGGTAATGGTGAATGGAATGTATTTTTTGTCAATTCTGGTGTCCGTGAAAGTAGTTGGGGTTGATGTATTTGAACCGATAGTCAAAGTCAGATTTACGATCCCAATATTAATAGAATAATTCTTTAGAAGGAGGACATTTCATGATTTCATTGTCCAGAAAAGTATTCAAGGAATTCATTTCCAATTCATAAATCTTCCTTTGACATTCCCCTCTTTCAAAATTCAGTTCAATAAAATTCCTGCTCCGTATATATTCTTGCCAGCCAATTCTTTTGAGACTATACCTACTACGCTCAAACCAGTTTCTTTTACTTATAAAAGTTATAGAACAAAACGAGTTCTTCCCGGTGAGTCAACGAGCACATGTAATTTAGGATTTCTAGAGAGTAATCTCACAGGCTACTCTTAACTCTTACTGCTACTAAAAGTCCCTGTGTGTTTTGGCTCACCGGGTAAAACTTATTTCGTCCTATACAGCCTCATGCTTAAAGCAATGAACTATTATGTTGCTATATATTTAGCCGAAACTAGTTTTACCCGGCGAGTAATAAAGCACAGAGACTTTAGACTTTGGAGAAGTCTAACATAAAAACTAATGAATATAACGATTCTTTCAAAGCAATTCATGAATGCATATGTAATCGGCATTACTCCATGGATCAAACTATTTATTGCCAAGAACGTAAATACAAATACGAGGACCTTATACATTTATAAACGTGATTCTTAAACATTATGCGACAGTAGAAGTAGTGGGTTAATTTAATGATTAGATGATTCAAAACCAATGATTGTGACTGTTTTAGTGCATCTAAAATACTATTTCAGATTTGGACGAAGGCCCTATATCCATTACTTTTACGCTCTATCAACAGATAACTTCAAAACTGCATATGCAGTTTATAGAAAACTTGTACCTTTAACAATTTTGTCAAAAAAAATTTTAAACAGAATTCGTTACATTTTCTAAATCTAAATCACCGATTTTCTGTGTACGATTTCTGAATGCTTGGGATTTGGATTCAGCTGATTTAACTGCTCTCTTAACAACATTATCCGAAATATGCAGAAATATATCGCAGAATCCTTTTTTGTCATTAATATTTTATAGTCTACAATTACTCTATAACTAGGTATAAAAGTATGATGGTGAATAAAATGTACTCCAAATGTAAATCAAATAGATATTATCCTGAGGTGCCGTAGATTTAAGCTAAGGGAAATATCCGTCTCTGCCATTAATTTGGTGTCTGTAATTAAAGGGATTGAAGTTTAATTTCTTGATTGTTTGGTTTCAGGTGCCGGTGAGTCTGGCAAAAGCACCATCGTAAAACAAATGAGAATATTACACGTTGACGGGTTCAGTGAAGAGTGAGTCATTTAACATTTAACTCTTCTAAGGAATAAAGTAAATACTAATGAACCCTTGGTTTTGATGTTTGATTGCAGGGAGAAGCGACTTAAGATAGAAGATATCAAGAAAAATGTTAGAGATGCAATATTGGTAAGTTACTATTCTCTCTTGCTTTCCCTCCGGCAATTAGAAAAACCGATCACAAATTAGGTTATCAAATGAGGTATAGGACTAATTGCGCCCCATTATTTACGCCCCTGTACATTTCTGATACTCATTGTTACAAAACAATATCACTTTCAAATATTCAGACCACCGTTAAACGTGTACTTGCTTAAAACCTGATTCAAATTCTGCCGATGTTTTATTAAATGGATGAGAATTAGTTGATTGTCAGATAGAATGTAAGCAGGAAACAAAGTACAAAGTAATAAAAAGATTACAAAAGAAACATTGATACATCTAAAGATTAAAATATTGTACATGTCCGCAACATGTACAGGGGCGCAAAGCATAAAGCGCATATCAGGGTCACATATTTTTTTTCGAAGCAAGCAGATAGTACAATTAAAAATAAAAAGCTTGCTATTATTGTTTGAGTCGGGAAGTTATAGATTAAATCCGATGTCAAAGGTTAGGTTAAAAAGTAGAGTTCAGAGTTGTGAAGGTTGTGTTGTTGGGCTGTGTTGTGTTGTGTGTGAGATTGTGTATTGAGCCTGTTTCGTTTGTTTGTGAAGACAATTACGGGAGCGATGAGTACGCTGACGCCGCCCGTCCAACTCGAGCATCCGGAAAACCAATTTAGAGTGGATTACATCCAAGACGTTGCCTCCCAACCTGACTTCGACTATCCTCGTGTAAGTTACTACACTATTTTAATCATTTATACTCTCCATTACCATAACCCTTCACTCATTTGCCCAAACACCCACACTACATTTATACTAACTTGCAACCTTACTTTTACCACAATTCTACCAGATACGACATAAATCCAAACTCAAAAGCAGATCAGTACCCTTTTATTTATATTTTCATTCAATCAACCATATACAGCTATTTTTCCAATATTTTAACGTAAATTAATTCCTCGTGACTTAAAATATCGTCCCTGATGATGTACTTACAATCTGCGGACCACGTGGCTTTTCAATCCATTGCAGTCGAGTCGAGCCTTTCTGTCTCAAGAATTTATCTTTGGACAAGGTGAAAGTAAATAAATTTAAGCATTTTCACGAATTTAACTAATATCCATTCTATTTCATTTAAATCCTTAAGTTTTAATTATTTTCACCCGATCACTCACTCTCTAAGCCTATACAAAGTCTGGTAAAAGTAAACTCTTAATTACTTTTTAAAGTCAAACCTCCTTTCCCCGAACCTCACAAAATCCTCATTCCCAAAACCTTGTATACGGAGGTTAATGTGTTGGTCTAGTTAAACTGTTAAACCCATATCTTACATCATGAACAATGAACTGCAACTTTCTCAATTGCTAAGTTCTTTGTAAGAGTCTGTACTTATTGCCCCAAATGTGTTTATAAATTTTTCAGGAGTTTTATGAACACACGGAAATCTTATGGAAAGATCGAGGCGTCCAAACTTGCTTTGAGAGATCCAATGAATATCAATTAATAGACTGTGCAAAATAGTAAGTAACTCTAATTCAATTATTTATTGCTCTATTTACAACTTCTGCTCTTTGGTGGCTGTGCCGATTTGGGCATTCATTTACAATCCCAACGTGGATTCTAAATGTACAAGCAATTCCAGTCGTTTAGAAGTAATTACAATAGTATGAATACATTTGGACATGGCAATTCAAAAGATCTTCAATTGGAACGACCCATTATCAACAATTAAATGTGCAAAATTCGTTAACGATATAAGAAATATATGACGAGTGCCTGGAAAGCTTCTGAATCTATCCCCTGGATCATTTAAAAGAGTTCGGAGCGTAAAGTCTCTGAGCTAGTTGACTCGCCGGGTAAAACTAATTTTGTCGATATCTAAAGCAATACAGTCCATTGCTTAACCATGGGCCTTGACTGACTAGTCATGACGAAACGAGTTTTACACGGCGAGTCAACAATGATAAGGACGGGTGCACGACGAAACGTCGACAAATCGCGTTTCGACACAGATAAACACAGACGTGTAAGACGTCGACAAATCGCATCTTGGACAGTTCAAGACAAGGACAATTGGTCGACAAGGATAGATTATAGACATAAAAAAACGCAGACTTGAAATTGCTCGACTGAGCATGTACGTCAAGAAAAGCCATATCTAATTACCATTTGAGATATGAAATGGTAATTCAGGTAATTCCTAGATAACAAAACCTGTGGAATCTAGATTATGGATACCAAATCCTCGAATACTCTCCTCTCTTTAAAAATAATATTATATTATTTTGATTTGTACTTTTAAAACCTTTTAAATCTTTTAAAACGTTTTAAATCTTTTAAAACGATGGAGAAGTTGGTTAGTTTCGGAAAAACTAATAAAGGGAAGCGTAAATTAATTTACGAGCATCACTTTTATATTCTAATTCATTATTAGTGTCTAAATAGTAATATTAATTAATATTACTATGCATAGATTCGAGGCTGAAATTGCTAGGGATAAGTTAAAACATTTAGCAATTTCCAACCCTACGGCCCCCCCTTGTCACGTCATTTCCAACGTTTTTTCGACAATTTCGCCCTTTACTGTTGCCTTATTACCGAAGCAGAGTTCCATCACCAGAGACATACTGCTCCTGTAAGGACCACTAGAAAACGTAAAGCAATTGTAGACCTTGACCATCCAGTTAGGCAGTCTCGACGATCATAAAATCCACTTTCGATCATAAACCTGCCGATGTTTTTCCCGTGTCGATGTTATTATTTACCGGCATTATTTTATGTCTTAGAATTGTCTGTGTCGGTGTCTTACGCGCCGGTGTTTATCTAAGTCTGTGTCGTTTTTGTCGACGTTTGGTCACCCACCCGATAAGGACGTTGATGTTTGAAAATTGGGGTACTTTTGCTTATTCGTGGACGATATGCAATATTCAGGTTCAGACACTCTATCAGTGCAGAATGTTTAAAAATAGCTGTTTATATTCATACTGCAATTCAATAGTCGAATTGTGACTTTGAAAAGATACATATTCACTACTGACTACCATAATAGTGCAACTGCTTTTTAATTTTAATAACTTTCGATAGATGGAAGCAGTGAAGTATGAAAACGACCTTAATTAATTAAAACCTAAAGATGATTTATTATTTAATTCTCCGTCAAGTAGATTTGTATTATTGTCTATGAATGTGTGAATTCGCGATCGTATAAAAGAGATAGAGATGCCCGAGAAAGGGCGACAACTTCACCTTTGCGAAGAAATAGAAAGGGAATCCGTGCTTTCTAATTCTAACCTTGCCCTCATTTCAGTCCAACACCGTCTCCTACTCAAATCCAACAGAAATATCCCTTGATTACTTATTCACCATCCTCCAATCAAGTTAAAACATCAAGTACTATCACATCTGCCGAAATATCAAATGTCGACACAAAATTAAATAGTAGTTTTTTGCAATACTGATAAATTTTAAAGATGCTCGTGAATTTAATTGAATCCCAGTAGCTTTGTGATTTGTCCTGTCGAATTTTTACAATTTTTAACATACTTGTCCTGCTCCTGATCGGATGATTTGACAATGATTTGAGGAAATTTTACCAAACAAAGCTTGCGATTTGTACTTATGACTTAGATTTAGAAATATATTTCAAGAATCCTGAACTATTTTGAATTAAAATTTGAAGGAGGAGCCTGATTGCTCCCTATAGTCTATAGGGTTATTTTACAAGGTGCAGATTCTGTCTAAAAGTAGGGATTTCGAGTAATTTTTTTTATTTGTGGAGGGAAAGTGGGGGGAAAGTGAGTAAAAGTGTGTCAGCCCAACTCTTTCCTCGACATTGCAGATCCACTCCTCAATTTTACCGAAATAACCTTCCCCACCAATAACTTAGCAGTCCATACTCAATTATAATATCGCAGTGAACTACTCACAACAATTACATTCTCAGATCCATCGAAACCATAAAATAGAATAGAACATACGTGAAATTCAAAGAAAGCAGTTCTGTATGTCGGTCTGACTCTCTGTGTCTACAAGTCAGAGGTTCCAATTTATATCAAGTTCAATTATATTTTACAACACAATGCAAGATCTTGGACTCGAAACGACGATTGTTTTCTAAATAAACTAGGAATATCTACGGATTGAATTTGACTATTGACACAAATAACATAAAAAAATTAAAATCTCGTAAAATGTGTTGTATGAAACTCCAGAATTATAGGAACTGTTGATGGACAAGTCGTTTGAGTCAATAAGAAACATTCGAAACATTTTCAACAAGGAACATTCAGCAAAATGCAAGTATTGATCTTACAGGGGAACCTTTCAAGATGTAAAATCCTTGTTTGCTTAAACCGATAGTCCCAATGTTGAAGTTGAAATATTTTAATTCTTCTTTCGAATGATTATGAGACAAGTTACAAGCAAATTGAGGGTTTACATCTGAAAAGGTTCCCTTGTTCAAGCTCGAATAGTAATAAAGGCCAAACCAAAACTATAGAACTCATGACGAAACTGTTTTAGAAACTTGTTAAATCGTTCAGAAAGCACCTACCAGAAACCTTTACGATGAATATATAGCAGATTTTTAACTATAATATCGTATTGAGCCAAGAACCGTCAATCGCCACTGCTGAGATAAGCGTCAAGAATGTAGTCAAAATGATGAGTACATCAAAACCGGATGTTTTAAATCTTTCCCTTATTATTTTTTCACGAACTTCGTCCTCTTTTGTCAAATCAACAGAAAATCTGATTTTTAATCTGTACATTCTGTCTGTACTTACAGGATACACGACTTGTTAAAACGGGTCAAGATGTTTTTAAGTTTAAAAAACGAGGAATTATTAGGAATAAATTAAATAAAATTTTCTGTTGCGATATCCAGGTTTAAATATATTGTAAGACCCGAATAAAATCAAAAAATTTCAAATCCATTCTATAAGAATTCGTAAATATAAAATTATAAGGATAGAAGATACGGACGTGAGGTTAACAGTTTGTATGTAATTTATAGTCAACCCTGTTTTGCACATGCGGGCCTGGATTGAATGTAATGGTTGTTAGTAAAGTCGGCTTCGTTTAACGCTCCGAAAACGTCTCTAAAGGCTACAAGATCCAATATTCAAAATTGCTTTTGATTGTAAATATTGCAGATCAGGTTACCTGTTACAATAATAAAACCTTGTTTATAAAAGGAGCCCTCTGATTGGTTCTCAAAAAACGGGCTTTGCTTCGATCTCTTGTAATAAACTCACCAGGAACCGCAAATTTATATATCTATATAGACGCCTTATCTCTCCAAAATAGTGACAATTAAACAAAAAATATGGTTTGCTGCATTTTAAATAACTAAAATACTACCCACCTGATGGCTTGATTCCATTGTTTTAAGCGATAATTTGATTCGAGGGCAGGTCAAGAATCACGGTTTTTGTAACCCTGTGTAAACCTGATCTCTTGGTTTGAAAATAATGGCTCATCCTCTAAACTAATCCTCGTAATTCGGATTTGTGATCTGGATAGCTTTTGATGTTATCAATTATTTCCTTTTTGTCAGGTTTCTTGTGTTTTGTTAGCGAGATAAATCGTATATATTTGAAAAGAATTGTATAGTTAGTGTTGTTTGTGGTGGTGGTGGATTTATTGGATTGATATTGGAAGGAGGTGAGGTTATTGGCTTTTAGGTATTCATGATCCTCCGACTTGTTCCTTACACAACCACAAACCACCGCGGATCTTAACACCAAAAATCATATTATTCACCGCAACCCGAACCCACCAAATTTACTCACTCCACCCAGACTACCTCCCAAAACCCGATTTACAAGGACGGAGTTTCAGGAATGCACTTTTTCAAACGAACCAATTATTTCCACAGGATTTTGGTAAATATTTGAGGACCTGCCCTTGTACCTTAAGGAAAATTTGATCTCAGTTGATGCTATTCTTCTTTGATCATTCAGCTTGATGAGAAATACAAATCATACAATGAGACAAATATAGGTTTCTTCCGTCTGTAGGAGATGAATTTTACTAATGTAGAATATTAAGGGAACCTATCTATGGACTAGAAGAAAAATATGCACCTGCAGAATACTTAAAGGCCGTTTTATGAAAATCTCCGATTAAAGTGGTTTGTGTTTAAATTATTGGAAAAGATTATAAAGACAACGAGTGAAACATGAAGTTAAATAGACCAAAGTCCTATTGGATGAAAACTAACAAGAATTTAAATGCTTCAGCGTTATATGAATGTATAATACACTGTAATGAAAGCATAAAATGTTCAATTAATTAAGGATAAACGGATTGGTAGGATTTGAAAATGGAAGATTTTTCGTATCTTTCATATATGTAGACATATAAAATACTTTTATTCATACTTGCGCTGTCCAAGAAAGCCTTGATCGAGTATTAAAACTATTGATTTTTCAGATCGAAATTAATTTTTCGTTGTATAGCACATCTGTATAACGCCTGAAAAATGGTAATCATTGTTAGTTTTCCTCCACTCGATTTTCGTCTATGTCATGTCCTGTTCCATCGAGTTGTGAAAACATTAAGCATAAGAGGTTAGAATGTTGGAAACATGCTAGTTTATGGTCACGATAAGCTTCTAGCTGGACTGGTCATCGGTTAGATTTCAGATTGTTGGAAAAGGGACGCAGAAGTTTGGAACAAGTCCGCGCACATGCGCAAACGGTTACATATTGAATTTTTAAATGTATATTAAACTTTCCGTTTGTACAAGTAACCTAGCCTTACTTAAATTTAAAGAAATCTGCCCAGATAAGTTCTTAAGTTAAATGTAGAAATAATTAAGTATGGGAGATGTCAAAGATCATCATTATTTTGATCAACAGGTGAGATTTTACAAGCCCGTCATCCCAAATACCCATCTCACTGTTGCTAAAGTGTAGTGATCCTCTCATTGTCAGTTAATTAATTATGGATCATTTAAGATTATTGTAGAAGGTCCAGGAAATAGTCATTTAATTTAATTGTAGAATAAGTGAGTTGGGAAATCAATGGTTGGGGATAGAATTGTCCCACTTTCTACTGTCGAATCCCCAAAGTGACATTTGGAACTGAAAATATCCAACCTCTATTTACAATGATGAGCATGAATTCCCATTCCAAACGGAGTTCTGGAACGGATCAGGTTATTCAGATTTATCCGGATAAATCTGGACAAGAACGGAGAAGGAAGTGCATTTATTGTCTTTCTTTTAATTGGTCCGCTGGACACGGGCCCTTAAGTGGCCACGTGACTCCCATTAATCTCATTTAGATCTAATATGAAAACGTGTTCTAGCGTTGCAAATAACAACAGATTGGGAAAGGCGGAATAAGAGTCCATCCTCGTGTCCAGAAAACATGTTTCATGTGGGTCCATCTAAATCGATGAAGCAAAATATCAAATATCATATCCGCCTTTCATCGCATTCCAACGTCCGTTGGTTACCGTTAATTTATCCGATACATCGCAGTATTTGAGCTCTATATTCCGCTTCTCATCTCTCCCTACTTTCTCTCTAAAATCCCAAGAAACCTAACTGTACCCTATTCAGTCCTTTACAACAAAAACAATTCTATTATAAATAGTTGTCGATAATTATAATCCATCATGAAGAAGGCAAGATTATTTTTTTGCATACTCAACTCAACTTCAAAATCAAATTTTTGTAGAGGATTGTCGTAACCAATCCATACCAATATAGGAGGTTGGAACAGTTGAACTTTGAGCTCATAATTTCTTTCCTAATTTGCTAAGTATTGGATGAAATGGCTATTATCCCATGTATAGAATAATTCCAATTGTCGAAGATCCTACACGGTCCAATCTCTTTCTCAATTCTCCGAGCAGTTTAATTATTTTTGGGTCATCCACAGACTCTTCAAATATACTATCAATGAATTATTCAACTAAATGCTATGTTGAACGAGATAGAAAGCTTGTGCAGAAATGAACATCAAGGATGAAATGCCATTTGGAAGGGATTCATGGTTTAGAATTTAGAAGATCGTGGGAAAGTAAAAGCCTGTGTCTATTTTATTGAAAATGAAGGTAGGTCAGGGATAAAATTCGCTTTAATCCTTGATCATTGGAACTTCATGGGTCTCCTTGATCAAAAGAGACCATAAAACACAAGAGAAATGTCGAAGGTCAAGGTCAAAGGTCAAAAGTTCACTTTAGTTTTGCAGATCTAACAAGTTGGGGATATTTTTATATTTCACGTCCGGATATCAAAATCTCCTCTGAAACTGCTTATGTACTCATGAAAACCCACTCTCCAAATAAAGCTATTTTTACAATATAATATATTGTAAAAATAGCTTTATAATATTAGTATCCCTCCATTTCTAAACAATAGGATATTTTAGACAATCTCTGAAGCGTCATAATCCACGTTTTTTAAATGGTACCAAGATTTCGGTATTTAGATCGTGTTTTTAGAGGAGTTTAGGGGATTTCGATCTCGTCCTAGTTAAACTGACTCCTGCCTGATGAGCTGATAATCAAAACGGGCCAACGGAGACGGTTTTATTTTCGTAATCGACATGTTAAGTATTTTGTGAATGAGGCTGATCGTTGAGACTTGAGATGAAACCTGTTGGTTTTTGGCTTTCTGGAGACGGATTTGGTGAGAATTTGTAGAGGGGAACTGAATCCGCCCACGCCTCTATTCTTATACGAAGAAGCTGGATCTCCTATCCTAGGCTGAGGATATAAGGACGTTGAAAACAAGAGTGCAGATGACGCAATGGTGGGAATAAATAATATTTTACAATCACATAATCCTCCTACATTCCTCCGTCATACTCGAACCTAATTCACTTTAAACCCGACAACAACAATTTTAAATAGCGGATACATAAAAGTGTCCATGCATTTCTGCAAGGTTCCGTAATCTAGGGTTTTATGAATGTGCCGGAAATTCTTCTGTTTCACAAGGGAACACTTTCACCTGTACAACGCAATTTCAATGAGACAGAGTAATGATTTTTAGTTGCCAGAAACGTATTGCTGTGTAAAGTTAATACTTGCAACGTTTTAGCGAAATAAAAAAAAATAGTCCAGCAGTTTTGGATTTGACCCACAAGTAGATAAGGAGTGAACCTTGGAGGAAGGTAAAAATAGCATTGCGCGAGACTTTTCACATAAGTTAGTTCCGTTTTTCTGGAATCCCCCTAGAACCATATGGTTGAAAATCGTTATTTTTATATTTTTATTTCTAAATAACTTTTCGAATCGGGATTTTACGGATGATGTTCTGATGTTATTATTACGATTTTCCTGACATTAAAAGATCCTTCAAAAAGATTAGGCCTCATTGAAATATTATATGCTGTACAAGTAAGGATGTCGCCTTGTCGGTGGCGGTTGTGTGGTTTCGAAAGTGAGTAGTTTTGGCATAGGGAGTGTAAAGGATTTTGGGTAATTAATTGAAAGTGTGAGTTAAAAGGGATGGACGTCATTCCTCTTATCCCATTCTGCCATAAAAGCCATAAAATGCATTTCTAAGTGACTCTGTGAGTGCTGTAAATGCAGAGTGTAAGATAATGCTAAGTTCTGAGGTCAAAGGTCTATTTTTGGAGCTGGAACTAAATGCGTAGAAGGTAAATAGAATCGGATTCTAATATTCCGAAAATCCGTAAAATGCCCGCCTCCAGCCTCCAACGAGATTTGCAAAAAGTCCCTCTCTAGAACCCAAACCGACTTCCGTTTCAACAGACGATCTCTGACGTCATTTCCAAGCCTCCCTTTGCTACAATTCCCTGACCTTCCCTACATCTACTATTCTTACAAAACCAAGCCGGAGGATCATCCCACAAGGGAACTTCCTCAACTCTACAACACCCACATTTTTAAGGGTCTATTTCACAACAGCAACTCAAAAACAAAAAAAAAACTTTTATAGTGGAACTATTGGGGACTAAAATCCTTTGTACCACTTATATGCGCTATTTCAGAGATTTCGATAGTTAATTCCCGTTTCGTGTTTGCAAAAAATGACTGGTTTTGGTACAATACTTTTTTGACTCTCGCTGATGCTAACACCCTATCTGTTTAGACGCAAATCCGAAAAAGTGAGCTTTTACCTTTTTTCCTTCTCACCGCTTCAAATTTTACAATATATGCCAATGTTCCATGAAAATCTAATTAACCAAATTAATACTGTAGCGAAAAGGGAGTATGTGTTTGTGACGGATTGAGGAGAAAGTTAGTGATAATGTGCGTGAGGTTTGAGGGTGAAAGTGTGTAAATCTGATTCTCTTGCTCCTTCCATTAATATTAAGTTATTTAAGTTGGGTTGAGGATGATGATTTATACTATAATAGAGTTACATTCTCCATCATCCCACAACAACATCCCGAATTTTTAAAAGCCGACTATATAGACTTGAATTACACCTGCTCTCCAACTCAAAATGTATACGGACAAGAAGGTTTAGGGCCAGGTTCTCCGGTTTTGAGGTGGAGAACATGGAACAGGGAAACTCATGCACCAGCCTCTTTCTTTCCAAGAAAAATGTTGGGAGAGCATTCGGGGTTTTTCGGTCCAGTCCGAAAATATTGCAACAAATCATACTATTTCCTAAACCTCCTCATTGAGATTGAGACCCGCTTTTTATTTCAACAAATCTCAAGAAATTGCAAAAACTCGAAACAGTTCCGTCCCGCGGACAAAGTACAAAGTACACCATTTAGATAATGACTAAAATGTTAATGAGCAATTGACTTTAAATCTAGAGGCTAATTGATCATGATATCGATGGGACGAAGAAAAAAAAATCTTGGAGTAAGTTCAACGATGATGTTAGGGAAAAGCAAAGCGTTTCTTTGTTTCTCTTCCACTTTGGTTATGAGTTGATAAGGTAATGAATTGATGGTGATGAGTGCTCATAGAATCACAGAGCATAACCTAACCTATCTGGAATCAATTATCGACAAAACATTTATCGTTCCGAAAGTAAAATCGTGATATAATTATAATTGCAAGGTAATTAGATAGGGGAGTACTGAAGGTTCATTTTGCGAGTCGGAAAGGTGACAGAATTGAAATACCTCCTCTCATCCATTTTAATTTTGATTCCGAAGTAAGAGTAGCATTTCAAGGAATTGTCTTTTAAAAAATGGGTAAAGTTTTAGTGGAGGTGAAGGATGGATTTGATTTAGTGTTATTGGCTCTAATGGGCCCGTCTAAACAGTAAGTGAATGAAAATAGAGAATCCATCTAAAATAAACCGTTGCAAGCGCTCATTGAAAAAGGATGAAACCACAAAAGCAAGACGCCGAATAACGTCTAACGTTGTTGTCAGACACGTCAGAGGCGTTTTTTTTATTCTCAAATTTCCCCAACCATAGAGTAACATTATATGCATCGTTGAATAACACGTGACAGTATCTTTCCAACGATGCATCATTCATCTATGGTTGCGATTTGAAAAAAATGTGACCTTTGACTGTGGGCCCGTGACCTTTGACCTTCACGGCTATCAAACGAACTTAACCTCCGCTCGAAGGTCATAAATGGTTACCCGGAAAAAGAATTTGAAAATGTTTAACCGTTCGAGAGTTAAAGCATAAATGGACGGACGGACGGACAGACCGAGTAAAGCCATTAAAGGGTTTTACCCTGTAATAATGTGCACTGAATTTGCAAGAGAATAGTTTGCTACTAGTCAGGATGGAGTTGTGGCTTTGTCCGTTCGTCCGTCTGCATGTCCGCCACTTATTCGGAGATGAAATAGGGTGGAGTCCTTTCTCCCATCCTTGAGACCAATAAATATCTCCCTCTCCAATCCCAATAAAACTAATATCAAGTTGGGATAAGAATAATGAAAAATCGGCCTCTATCCTTAATGTAAGTGAGGCACACCTTGATCAACTCGATAACTGTTTCCCACATAAGATCACAAGAATCTACTCACTTTACCCACTACTTTTATCAATCATCCCAAAAACAGCTAGTATACAACCCGACTTTCTCCTCACTATATCTCATCTTCTGTATTTTACTACTTCTAATGTATTATTTTCTGTTAAATCTCAATCTATCCGTTCTTTATCCCAATTTAGACGAGATCCACTGGTTGACATAGTGGCATTAAACATCGAAAAAGATCCTCAATGAGTCTAACATATGTCGAGTGGACGGTTGAGCCTGTTAAAAATGGATGAAAAGGTGAATTGGGTTAAGCCTTTTATGTCAATTAAAGACTGCTGGAGTCTTGAATTTTAAATGAGATACGTTGAGGTGAATTAGTCATTAGCTCATGCTTATAATGGGAATGGATGGTACTGTAGTAGATCTGTATGCTTGTCTAACTGTGCATTAAAGTGATATTTATGAGTGGTGAAGGGTTTGTTCTTGGCCCTGTCTCTTGTTCATCAAAACTGATCGGTTTCCCTGATTGTGCCTTGTAAGAGGTGGAGATGTGGAATATTGGTCCTCTGATTCTGGGAGAGAAAGTCAGCTGTAGTCCCTTTCATGTTCCCATTTATTCGGGAGAAATGTGAGTTGTGTATAGAGAGAGAGCGAGAGAGGAGTGAAGTCTATAGGAAATCCCTTACCCAGTTCACATTCATCTAAAAATAGATTTGGGTAGCAGGGGCGGCTCGGGCACGAGCCCTCTATTCCCCATATCCCCTATACCTATAGCACTCCTATTTCATATAGTAAGGCTAGACATGTACCCTATAGTAAGGCCTATGCTCCAGTCTTCTCCGGGGAAAGTGCTATAGTGTATAGTGTCTGGAACTGTGTATAGCGCTCTTTTGTGCTGGAGAGAGGGATGGGATTTGCAGGAGCAGAGACGAAGAACTTGTGCTCTACTTTCACATCCCGTACGCGTACTATCAAATGGACCCTTAGTCATCTCACATCGCCCAATGTACAGGGTCTTTCACTTCAAATTACACACTACACACTATCAACAAACATTGTCCTGATCTGAGGAAAATTAGGACTGTCTGTCCCTTCAAATCATATCAAAGTTCGTTACTGACGAGGAAATGGGGACCTGTTATTGTGTATTGGAACACTCTTCAGTACATAGTATCTCCCACTCCTTTAACCTAACCTAACTTCAATTAAAGGATAAAGAGGTCCACATTTATAACCAACCCCCTTCGTAGTTCACGAGATTGGCTGGAAACTGGAATTCCTGGAGACAAGGCCGAAAGGAGAGATTTGACCCTCATTCTGGACATCCCATTATCTCATGATTAGATCATTTCTAAAAACCGAACCCCTACAGGCATTCATAAGAGAAAGTAGCTGTAACATGAGGGGATAGGGAAGCTGTATACATTGAAGGGATAGGAATGATTTAGGATGTAGTTGGTTTTGTTGTGAATATGCGTGTATAGAGAACGTGTCCCACTTTCCTATAACTCCTATAGCGGGGGAGTAGAGTAGTGCATTATTAACCCCGGCTCTGTCATATTCCCTCCTCTTATTTACTCTACTTCCTATTAACCTCTGAAAACCCGTACCGTTTTAAAATTATTTCGGACGTTAGTACCCTTGGTGGGGGTTTGACCTATTGACCTAGGCAAATGTGCCTGGTCGCTTCCTCTGTCCCGTAGGTTAGAGGATTGAGGGTTTACTTTTCATTTGATGCCAGTGGCGGTTCTTCCTCAAATTGCAACGCACAACAGTAATTAAAAAAGAATGATAATATGTAGGTGTTCATCTATTTATGTGTTTATCTATTTCTGTGCTCATCTCTGATCAAGGTAAGAGAGAGAGGTTGATTGAGTAAAAGTAAGAGTTGTTGGTGTGCGGGATTAGAGCTTCCTATTTCCGAAATGTAGGGCAAGTGTGTGGCTCTGTGGAGTTGATGGGGCATTCTCGGTGTGGGTGGCTCCCTTCTGCCACATGTCAACCTACAAGGGAACGCTCTCATAGATTTACCTCATAATATTATCTTCACATCTACTTTTAACACTTCCAAAACATTATTACGAATATGCAGGACTATTCAACGAATCCGTCTTATATCGATATGACTTAAGAGGTAGGAGAACTGTCATGAAAACTAATCAATTAGAAGTTTAATAATATTTAATAGCTTATAACCTCGCATAACCTAGGGACCTCATTCGTTCATTGAGAATTCAACTCCTGAATTTTTAACAGCCTGTTGTAATTTTAATCTCTGGTTAATAATTGTTTGAAGGTTAAAAATCGGTACAGTGTAGTACATAGGAACGCATTTTTTTTTTAAATGAAAGTGGCTGATTTAAAAAAAAACATCCTGAATTGTAGTTCCTGGCTTGCAGAAGGAGATAATGTTAGCTAATAAATATTTAAGAATAATGTTAGTTATGAGTGAATGCGTTAGGTGTGATTGATATTTGAAGGAGTGCCGTTGTTGGGCGGCTGGAGAAAGTAGGTCTCGATTTCATGGACAAGTCAAGGTTCCTTCTGCCTTGCTCCCATACAGGAGCCCACTTGAACCATCAACTATTCACACCTACCCAATAGAAGCAGCACATTTTATAGCACACACATCACGTTATAATAACCACTACAAAATACACACAACTTTACTTTCACTTTTGCTTTCACTTCATTTTTCACTTCCCTTTCTCAAATTAACTCATTTAGCCAATACTAATTAATGTATGTAGCAGGTGGGCACTTATTTCTACCTTCATTTATTTAGTAAGAATATAAAAGTTTTTGTTTTTGGATGAAAAACCTACCCGTAACAAGAAATACTACATTTTTCTGTTTACATCTACTCACCTTTTTGTCTCTCTATGTGCTGGCCAATATGATTAACCACTCGATCATAATGTTCCGTTATTTTGAGCCGGTCGTAAAACATTCATTGTCACCTAGTTGTTCCTGATAATAAAATTAAATATTTCTACGCTGTTTGGATTTACATAAATAGCAGTAAAAAAAGTATTTCACCGAGTAGTTCTAGAAAAATGCTGAACCAGTCTTTAATAGAGAATGCAATTTTGAAAGCTCTTTGACAGTTTCAATTAACAAAACCTAATCCAGGTAAAGGGGTGAATAATGGCTAAATTGATGAATTCTACAATTATTTAGCACTAACGCTACATTATGTATTGCTAAATGCCTGTAAATCATGTTCAATGACAGAATCTACTTTAAATTTAAATTGTCAAAGGTCAAGAACCGGAATGGTTGCTGTTGGTCTTTCCCGATTGCGCCCCATTATTACCGCCACGTGCATTTAATATTTTGGCGGCCCTAACGGCAATAACAAAGTGTTGCTGTTATTAATAAGTTATCACTCATTTAACATGCATTTAACTCCAAGTGGTCCCTGAAATCCCATTTCTAGAAATACTTAGGGGCACAAGTTCAAAGTCTCGAAAGATTCCGAACATTTTTATTACCTGTTCGACAAACTGTTTACGACTTCTGTACAAGAAATACTCCAATTCACAATTACCTGCCCTCTCCAAAGGGACCATTCATAAATAATTCACAACAGCAAGCTTGGCCTAAATGTTCAAAGAAATCCAACCCTTTTTAATGAGGCAAGGTTGTAGGATTGGAAGAGATTGATGATGATTGTTTTGCCATGTCCAGTGTCAACTCCAAGAACTGAGATAACATCTTATCTCATGACTCGAAAATATTCTACGGATTTATAAATATTATTGTCCACAAACTACTAAAACATTTATAATTACTGATACTGAAAATATAAGAGTGAGATTGTGTGTATGATGGAAATGCTAATTTCTATGTATTTTTGTTCCAGTTTTTTAGATAAGGTTAGCGATATAAAGCAGCCAAATTATACGCCTACTGAGCAGGTTTGTCAACTTTTCTTACCATTTATTACATCGATTTATAAAATGTCCATTTGCAGATTTTAATCTCGGCTTTTGCACTTTCTGGGACTGTTCGTATACGATTCATTTAAGGAATGTTAATTATTTATGTGAACACCTTTGTCGGTTGGTCTGTCCATTAAATATTTAATTTCCGAACGGTGGAAGATCTTAATGGCCAACTAACAATAAGTTGTCGTATCAATGAATTTTAGTAAATAACAATATTACAACTGCCATTCCTTGTGAACACCTCATTCAAGGAAAGCATTTGTAGTAAATCAAGCCGTTAAGACTCTAAATCATCCGCTTTCATCCTTTTGTGATGAGCAGATTTATAAGATTTTGACATTTATGGACTGGCCAATTAAATTTATTACACTTTTTGGCCATTCAAACTTTTTAATTAGCACATGGCCCTGTCCAATTTACAATGTACTCTGTCGTTCAAGCTTGTTTAGTTCCTCAACAAGCCTGATCACCTACGAAGCCTAATTAGAATATTCGTATAACCGACCCTATCAAGACTATTCAAGACCGTCTTAAAACAGTATATGTGGCATCGTGGCATGTATCAGTTGAATTGTTAATTTCTATTGGATTCGTCTAAATTCTACAAAATGAGAGTGATGACGCTATGAAAAAAACCCGGGACAATTTGAAGGCATTAGTCGATACACTCGTAGATGACCCTTGTGTGAATTGAAAAAAACTAATGTTTAAAATTACCATTCTTCTTTTTTATAGGATATATTACGGTGTCGTGTTCTAACTTCGGGTATTTTTGAGACTCGGTTTCAAGTGGACAAAGTTAATTTTCAGTAAGTTGTTTTACAATCTTTCTTTAATCTTAAGATCCATCGCCATTCGACATATGTGATCGTAATATCACCTGCTACTAATTTAGGGCATCCTGTGAAAGGTCGGAATAAAACAGAAAGATACATTTTCAGCGGAATTTTAACGGCGCTTAGGGTTTATTAATAGCACGTGATTAAGTACTTTGATAACATTTGTAAACGCAGTTTATAGTTCACGAGTATGTTTTTTTACACTCCTCGAACAAAGTACATTTTGTTTCAACAGAACATTCTCATGGAGTTTTATGAATTTTTATGCTGAATGAATGAGTTGAAGTATATTGTCCTCAAAGGATGCTTAAGATTTTAAGTTCAGTTGTATAGTTTTAGAAGAAATTGGACTCGAAAGTACATATGGATTTTAAAAATATGAGGTAGATAGGTTAGGTAGTCAGTATATTGATTCGTAGATTCTGATTGTGTTTTTTGTTTTCAGTATGTTTGACGTGGGAGGTCAGCGAGACGAGAGGCGGAAGTGGATTCAGTGTTTTAACGACGTGACTGCCATAATATTCGTAACTGCTTGCAGTAGTTACAATATGGTTCTCAGAGAAGACGCTTCCCAAAATCGGCTCAAGGAGTCTCTCGAATTATTCAAAAGCATCTGGAACAACAGGTAAAATTTCAATACGATATTTTTAAAATTCCCACCATTCCCTCAGCGTCCGTGTCGTAGAGTGCCTTTGTTTATTATTGACTCGCCTGGAAAAACCGTTTCTTCTGTATGTATGGCTGTACTACTTTAAAATATGACTGGCTAAAGATAGAGGGGGAAAAGAGTTTTACCGGGCGAGTCAAGAGTCAAAGCGCACAGAGATTTCGCCCAAGCTGACGATTCCTTTCAATTTAACCAGCTCTGAAGTCTGAAACGTGCCATCCCTAACGAAGGGACTTGTTAAACTCAAGAAGATTGAATAATATCAATATTTAGAATTTACGTTCTTCTCTGCCGAACGTTCAGAATTGGCTTTTATGGCCAGTACTCCCGAATTTCATCATATCTATTTACTCTCTTTGTCTAAATCGGGGATTTATTCAGAGATAAGATAGGAGAGTTAGTTAGTTTCATTTCGGAGACTGGAAGTTTCAGAGAAACTGGAATTAAATTACGAACGGCCGGAGTCGCCTGAGCTTTCAAAGTCGGTACTCTAAAAAGCCGACGTGTCAATGTCCACCCCTAACACGAGTTCCGTAAATATTAGGATCATATGATCTTGAAAAGGGGCACTTTCCATTCTTTTGATCGTTTGATCTGGAATACAGTTCTGGACAATGCAACTCATGTAATTGGTCCAAAAAACCTCTTTCTGCTGAAATTGTAGACAAAAACTGAACGATGTCCATGTTTTTCCATATCCCTTCCAATTGAAATTCAACCGTTTCCCTCCTCCATTTCCACCTTCTACGGCTAGGAATGGTGGAAATGAAAGGAATTGGAGAAAGGTTCAAAGTCACTCTGCTTGCTGACTATTGACTCACCGGGTAAAACTTGTTTAGTCTACTGCTTTAACGTATGACTGCATATCAAGGACGACACGAGATTTACCCGGCGAGTCAACAATGCGTAAACAACGCAACCCCTTTAAAGCATTTTTGTTTGCCAATAAAAGGCTATTTCCCTCTCGATTCCAGATCGGAACCTTGTAATTTGGATTTGTTGTTTAAAATGATCTAAAACTGATTAAAAAATATTTGTTTCAGATGGCTGCGGACAATCTCAGTGATTCTCTTCCTGAACAAGCAAGACTTGTTGGCGGAGAAAGTGAAGGCAGCCAAGTCCAAGTTGGAAGACTATTTCCCAGACTTTACGAGATACCAAACCCCAAGTGATGCTGCCTCCGAACCCGGCGACGACCCCGAATTCGTACGCGCCAAGTATTTCATCCGCGACGAGTTTCTCGTAAGCAACGCGCTTTTTATCCCTCTAAACACCCTCAAGCACCACGGATAATAAATATTCTTGTTTTTTACTTTTCAGCGTATAAGTACAGCAAGTGGAGATAATAAGCACTACTGTTACCCCCACTTTACCTGTGCAGTTGACACAGAGAATATCCGTCGCGTGTTTGATGACTGCCGCGATATCATCCAGCGAATGCATTTACGCCAATACGAGCTATTGTGATGGAGAACCCGGACGCTATATCCACTAGTAGTCTTCATTATCACCGCCACGACAGTCAGCGCCACCTACTACACAATTCGGCATCTTCTACATTACTTGTTACTAACTCCTTCCCAACCAAATCCGGCATCTCCCACTAAATTCAGAGTCACCAAGTTACGGGTCAGAGGTCAAGTATTTTAGATGTAAGGCTCTTGACCTCTTGAACTTTGGGAGTGTATAGAGGAGGGGGAACAGCGTTTGGAAGCGCAGCAAGCGTTTAATTGTACATTTCTCCAGTAGAGGACACGTCCTTCAGAATTTGAAGGGAAATCAAGGCAGCCATCTCCAGAAAAGTCTCTAGTCTTCCCGACACGTTTATTCATTTCCTTAACGAAAAACATAGAAAGTAACTGACGAGATAAAATGCTTATTTCATTTCTAAGAGAGGAGGACGGTAGTTCTTGTCGAATCATAAACTGAGAGGCAAGGGTCCTCTCCTCTGTATTATTCTATAATTACGATTAATAATCCTAGCTACAATTAGGAACAATATCCAGTAATCTTTAAATTACTGGCATTTGCAGAAATGCCATGGAACCAGGAGCAAAATATTTTATTCTTTAATTCATTTCATTCCTCACGAACGAATCTCCATTTACTTTTAATTACGACTTTTAATTCAGAGGATTTTATGAGAAAACATAATTTTTAATAGAGAGGAGCAAGAGAGATGAGATAGGGGGTAAAGAGGTTAAAGAAAGATTCTTTATTTTAATTTGAAATATTTTAGTTATGAATATTTTAAACCCTTTAAAGTATGAATTTTAATTTTGACAAGTCTAAAGAACCTTTTGCCTTATTCTTTTGTTATCAACAACCAGTGACTAATTATTTGTAGTGTCGTTCAGACGGATTAAAAAACACTGAAAGTTAAGTTTGAAATTACACTAACGATTTTATTTCAATTGAAAGTGAGCACAGAAAAGAGCAGCCCATCCATCCAGTTCATACAACAATTTGAGAACATTTATTTACTAACTTTTGAGAGAAAACTTTGAAGGAAACACACTTTCAACCAATTGATAAAAATGCTTAACATTGAATGGATTTTAAAATCTTTAAAATTGTAACATTTTTTAAATTTTAAAATTTTTTCAATACTAAAATTCTCAAATAAAAACGTCTTCATCTTGAGAAATAGGGATAAGGGATTTACAAGTTAGGAGTAATTAGTTTAGGTCGTAATTAATTCTAAACACATAAGGTTAGTTACATGATTATATGTATGCAGCAAGCAACCAAACGGTGTTTTATACTGACTACTACATAACTACATAGTTAGTTATAGTTAATCGTAATTAAAAGTAACAATTAAACGGTTTTCTATTACACAGTAATCTCTGACCTCTCAACCTACTGTCCCTTATACTTCTACAGAACTCTGAGAGTGTGTACATAATATATGTGACCTGTCCTGAGCCCCAACAGTCATATAGCAAAGGCTTTAGACTTACAGGAATATTCTGCTATATAGACTATCATCCACTAATTAAATGTCAATTACATTTATTTAGATTAAAGCTAAGCGTCTATATTATTTAGCGTTAAGTGTAACTGGAGCCAGAGCGGCTATGATTATTCTCACTAGCCCATCAATGATACTATAGGTTAAGGACTACTCTTTACTGATGTGATTGATTAGCAGATGCATGTATTACTCTCAGATGATGTAACAATTTATTATAATTCCAAGACAATGGATTTAATGGTGCGTAAAAATATATTTAAGGAGACTGGCACTCGTACATCACAGACAAATAAAACAAGACAGGCCCCTACTGCCCCCAATACCACAACCTCTTTCGTTTTATATAAAGTCCTTGTGCCAGTTGACTCGCCTGGTAAAACTCCTAAAATACAAGATTTACCCGGCTGGTCAACGAGCACAGAGAATTCGCTTACCTCCACAGTTCCCCTTTATTAGGTTCCATAAATTTATTTTCTTCATGGATTAAGTTCTCACTTAACTATCCTAGTAAGAAAAATACATCAAAAATTTACCCCCGTTTAAATTTATTTCCAATCAACGACAAGTAAAGTAACTTTACCTTCTATATTTCAGCTAAACCGGCACAAGATCATTTCACGCCCTCAAATTTTGGCAGTAAACTGAAAGGCACTTACAACTCTTATTCTAAATTTTGTAAATCTAAATTCGTATCGGATTAGAAAAAATAACTAAGGGTGTGGTTGAATGGAAGGTTATATTCTTAAGGAGTCATTGATTTAAATTAATTATAAAAACATTTAAAATGAAGGCTGACAATCAAACATAGAAGGAGTATCGTTTCTTACGGCAGGTGAATGAAAATTAAGCTTAAAAGTCTAAAGTAAAGGACAATTAGTTCTCTAAGGAACCGCAAAGATAGGATACACAATTTAAATAATTAAATGCCCCTTTAAAATCAAACTGGGAGCTGCTTGTAAAATCTGCCGTTACAACAAAATAGACTTTTAAACCAAGGTTTTAATTTTAATGGACAGAAGCTTAACAGATTTTAGTTAATTTCTTCAATTAAGGGAAGAAAAATCACTGCCAAAGCCAATTAACGTTAGAAATGGTGCTACATGACTTCCAAAGAGTTTGCACATTTAATTATTTGCAAATGTATCTATTCGTTTTCATAAATCATGAATATAGGCGTGGAATATTTATCGTATACAAATGTATCTATATATATTAAATGTATTTAGGGATAGAGATATAGATATTTGAAGTAAATGGAGTGTAACTGGCTGTCCTTTTCTCTTAATTAAGTAATGACAAAGAGGTTTAAAGTTCTGTGCTACTATTTCTTACTTAACAGGTACAGTGTTTAAAGCTAAGGAGGTTAAGGATTTAATTGAGCTTGGAATATGCTATTCATGAATCAAGAGTGTAATTAAAAATAGGGATGTTTTAGATCTTAAATTCACCAATTTTAGGAATGGTTAACAAATTTAACAATTACCGTAACCTTATTTAACGTATCCATTACTTTCGAAAGAATCCTTACTAACGATTAATTAATTAGACGATAGGGAAGTATATATATCCAGTAAAAAAACCTGTGAGCCAATACGTCCAACTTAACGACCTGCCATTCTTATTAATTTACTTTTGATTTCCGAGCAAATCTGTGATGATAATGAAAGTGTGGGATGAAATATCATTATTATTAACATTATTAACCCGAAATGTTCCAGGCCATGAGGATAAGGGGTCTGAAAAAGGTCAGGGGAGGTCAAAGGTCATAAATGACCTTTCAATTAACATCATTTCATTATGTAGCGTCTCTGTGCTCTTTGACTCGCCGGGTATAAGTCATTTCGTCCATATGTAGCAGCATATGTGGAATACAACATATGGGACTGGCTATATAGAGAAGAATACGAGTTTTACCCGGCGAGTCAAAGCGCAGGTGGACTTTAACAAATTCAATGCACCTAACCTAACCTCCTCTGCGTAATGCAAACAGTCTTTATATTTTAAAGTTTTTGAAATCCCTTCAAGGTTTTAATTCGAGAGGCTTTGTTGGTCCGCTCTTATGTTGTTTTGTTTTTCCATCCTTGGATTATAGTTCCTGTACAGGTTGACTCGCCGGGTAAACCTCGATTCGTCCTCTATAGCGAGTGCCATGTTAGAGCAACGGACTAATTATTATGTTATACATAAAGGCAAAACAAATTTTCCCCGGCGAGTCAACAAGCAGAGGGATAAAAATAGTAAGGCATGTATGTACCTGTGGTCGTAAATCCTATCTCTGTAACCCTATCCCCAACAATCAATCCTCTAGAGTTGGTAATAAGAACTAGTGGAATAATTAAATTAGTTAATTACTTGCAATCTACATGATTAGAAGTCGAAGATGATGAATCGAGCTTTTAGCAGTCGACTCTTTCCCTTCTCATTGGATTTTATAAACCAGTCGACCCTTTCTCGTTTGTTCCTCTTAACTTGAATTCCTAATATTCTTAATTATGTGTAATTTTGACGGTGTTTAGTGACTTGTTCAATACAAATGAGATACGCACAGATTTACACTATTCATAGAACAGAAGAGATTCTGAACGCCTGCAAGTTATACGACTATCCAAATTCTAACCCTCTTTCAAATTATATCTTATTTCATTCATCATCAGTGAAAAACTCAATTCATTCACTCAGTCTCATTGATTTTTCTGTCAAGAAATTACATTTCCGAAGATTTTGCCGACACACTTGTCAGTAAATGTCACCCCTTTTCATTATCAACACAATTTTCCCAATATTTTATTTTTTCTTATGGTTTAACATGTTCATTTTTCAGACTATTAGAGCTTGGTTTTGTTCAGAAGGCCATAACTAACTTATTGTTCATTTGAAGTTTTGAAGTGTGTGCCAATCTAAAGTTTTTCAGGTTTAATTGAAATCTCTTTACAAGACGCTTAGTTTTTTATCCCAGATTTTATGACTACATTGACTTCTGGTTTTGATCCATTGATTAATGTTCCAATTTAGAGCTGTTTGGCATTAGGGTTCCATCTTCACTTGATGTTATCGTAATTCGTGATCAGAATATCCCCCATCCTGAGGAGGAATTATAATTCATGTCAACTAAATGTCAAAATGTACACCATATGTATCTTTTTTGACTAAAATATGTTTAATTTGGGCTAAGAGGGGGGTAGGGGAACGACAAGGGAGATCAATGGAATGTAAATAGAACCTCTCTTATTCCTCTTTTAATACTTAAATCGTTCATTTTTAATTGACAATTAGGATTAGATAAATGCAGTAGCTCCATTTTACAAAACATGATCAGAACTGGTTTCTAAAAATGTGATTTCCAACTCGATACGTCAGACGTACAGAATATGATATATATTGGGAGAGGGGAAAGTTAATATTTTATTATTATTATTATTGTTTAAAAGTTATCCCTTAAAGTTTGAGAAATAAAGAAATCCTAGATAAGGGACAAAGGTTCGGTATTTATAGACAAGAGCGTGTCGCTGTAAATTAATCTGAAAATAGGGACAAATGAAAGGTGCAATGCTAGGAATAAGGTTCTATCTCATTCTTGGTTTGGAAATAGGTCTATAAACTACATACAAAGGGCTTATTTTAATAACTGAATTGCAATTTAATTCGGTACATGAGGTTACTGATTTATGGATCACAACTCCGGATTCTTGATTTTACAACCAATGATTGGTCTTAGGAATTGACAATGGATATTCGTAAGGTTGATTCCAAAGAGGGGATGAAACAATTAGTGGAATGTGATGATGCCGAGGCTTATTAAATTACATGGACGAGAACAAAGGGTGTAGCTAAGGGGCGATAATTTGTTAGGACTTAATGGATGTTTTGTTTAACCTGTGAATTGTGAATTGGGTGTACTTGGTTTCATGCTTCCAATTATACAATTAACCCCCACCACCTCCCCTATAATTAGGAGTATGAGGAATTAGTCAAAGATTAGAGGAGGGAACTGTATCAAGTAATTGTAAAGCTAAGGTTTAAAGGGTTTAAGCTAATTGTCCTCCTCAATCGTGTGTAATGAGATGGATGAGAGAGAGCCTGTGTGTATCAATGTAACTGTAACTTAAGGTGTGACTAAGGGCTATCAAATGAACCATCACAACTAATTAGTCGTATTTAACTTATTGGCTAAGGTTAACTCTAGGCTCCTGCTAGGTTATAACTTTGTTATATGTAAGGATACCGTGTAGGTAACTGTGGCCGTGTGATGTGAGTCTAAGTGTATAAACGTCTAATCCTAAGCTACTCGTTAAGAGCTAAATCTAAGGATAGGAACTATATTGGTGGATTAGGACGTCTGGGGCGAACATCCCAGAGCTGAGGAGACCGTGTAGCCAGAACATGAAGATCTTATTTAAGTGAACCAGAAAAATTAGTTAATTAATTGCAATTTTGAGAGAGGACTTTGAAAACTCTGTATGTTATACTTAAGAAGTTGAAAAGCCACAAGAACTATACAACATTATGGATGATTACGTCAAAGAATAATAAAATTATTAATTAATGGACTATTGAAATCGTTCTTATTTTTCATATACTTTTAACTTCATTGGAATGCAAGATGTAAGACGAGAAAACCCGATCCTGGAATCCGCTGAACAAAATATCTAAAAAAAAAGTCCAAGTGCTCTTTGACTCGCCGGATAAAACTCGTTTCATTCCTTATAGTAATATAGAGGATATGCATATGTGGCTGAATATAGTTTTACTCTGCCAGACCAAGCGCAAGGACACCCAGGATCAAACCAAATCGAAAATAACATTGATTGGGAAGATTTATTAAGTGTTGAAAACACTTTATGCGAATGACCAGTCCGTCTGTCCGTCCGTCCGTCCGTCCGTCCGTCCGTCCGTCCGTCTGTCCGTCCGTCCGTCTGTCCGTCTGCCCGAGCGATAACTGGAGAACGGCTGGACCTACGGTCACCAAATTTTGTACACTTGTTCCTTGGCTCAAGAGTGAGGCCAAGTTCGAACTTGGGTCAAATCAGTCACACTCCCTGCCCCCCCCCATCAATTAAACCCCAAAACAAACCATTAAATCAAACAGAATAGTGATATGTAGGGGTCCAACGCCAGGATAGAGCTCTTACTCATTTCAAAACTGACGCTTAGGTAGTTTACATTACACTCTATGTCTATCATCTATACATGATAATACCCTGAACCTACATTTCAGAGTGCGAAACCTGAGATTTTTGGGGAAATTGAGATATGGGGTTTAAACGATTTCCATGAGTAATAGAACATCTTTGACGAATACGGGACCACTCCCACTGACACCAGGGTGCAGTACCCGGATTTTCGGGGAAATTGAGATATGGGGTTTACACGATTCCTAGACACTGCGAGTGTCCCTCTTGTGGTGAGGTGTATTTGGTAGAACGAAAAGAGGGACACTTACGTTACTACCTAACATAAGATTAAATAATAACGGTCACTTGCAACTCCTGGTTGCAGATTCTGCGTTGCAATATTTCCCTCAGAATCTGCTATGTTGCAACATTTTTTTGCGGGACTCTACTACTTTCAAATTTTCTATCATTTTAATTAATTTCATTTTTTCATTTCACATTGAATTGTATTGTGAACGGTACCGGTATTTATGGTTATTTCGGCTCATGCAAAATCCATAGTTTGCATAACTTAAAAAAAACCACTAATAGCTCAAACAACAGATAATTTAATGTACTTTCGAATAAACATATTTCAATCGGATGGGTATCACCAAAATTGAAATATTTATTTTTTCGTGAAACAAATGTGAAATGTTTTAACATTGATTTAAAGGGGAGCTCAGATAAAATGATATATAGACCAAGTTTGCATACACCTTTGTATATGAAAGTTGATATGTCCGAAAATACAACTATCCAGGCAGTACACAGTACATATGCAAAAACTAGCCCGATGGGTTTCAGTGTTACTGAGTAAAGTCATATTAAAAATTAAAAATCGACGTTCCTCACTCGATTAGGAGTCATGATTAGGGACAACATAATATACAAAAATGCAATTATTCACGGTGAACCTACATCCATGAGACTTTGCAGGGTACTAGTGCTGACACTGCAGGACACTGGGGACGCACACCTTGCAAGGTCGGGGGCGAAAAAGACACCCTGCAAGCCATATATGAACGATGAACGTTTCCCGTATCATCGGAACCTGGTATCACTCATATATGCCTGCAAGCTATTTGGTCGTGCCGAAGGCACGGCCAAATGGATTGCAGATGCGGAGGTCCAAAACAAACATTTTTACACCCTGCAAGAGGTTTTGCTGTGCCGAAGACACAGAAAACCTGGTTGCAGGGTGTCTTCTTTTCTCCATACACACGAGAAGAAGATGACCCTGTAGCCTGAAAGTATAAATGGAAGGACTGGGGCCTTGAGTAATATATTGCAGGATCTGATTTTATTTAAGTACACGAAGACCCTGCAACCCGTAAGAAATATAATACTGGGGCCTTGACTAATAGTAATAGATCGCAGGGTCTGATTTTATTTAAGTACATAAAGACCCTGCAAGCCTGCAACCCGTAAGAAATAGAATACTGGGGCCTGGACCTGGAGTAATAGATCGCAGGGTCTGATTTTATTTAAGTACATAAAGACCCTGCAGTTTAAAATCATGCAAGACAATAGTTACTAGGTTATATCCTGTTCTCGAAATCTTTAAATATTATCCCTAACAAGGGACATCACCCAAACATAAAGCTCGAATCATCTGATTTTCTTACGGTTAAACTCACAACTTATCTGAATCATGTAAATGCAAAAAAACTTCGTAATTCGTCTTCACCATTTTAAAATACAAGTATTTTGTAGTCTGAAAAATTACAAAAATTTGCTTTTTCAAAAGGTCATAATGTCATAAAACGTCGAATTTTATTCTGATTTTCAAAAACTTCCAATGCTAAAGAGTTAGAAAGAAAGAAAAGAAGAGAAAGAAATCTAACGATGTGAATTTATGTAAAAAAAATCGAAAAGAAATCCATTTTCTTCACTGTTGCATGGATGGGTTTAAATTTTTGAAGATCAAAGAATAAAAATATTTAAAAAAAAATTCAAATGTTCGTAATTTTAGGACGAATCAGGGCATGTATTTTTTTTACATTTTTGTGGTTAATATTAGTTGTGTTCAACCGTTGACCGTAAAATCCGACCGACTCCTGAAGTAGAAGATGCTCATAGTGGTCACTGAAATTTTTTTAGTTCGAATTGAGATTTTTAGGTTAAAATTTTTAAATTTTATGGAAAATTGAGAACTCTGGATTTTTATTAGAGATTTTTATAGATACGTTAGATGCAATAATTTAGGCTTACAAAGGAAAAGTTTTTGAGGGTGCAATAACAAAAAAGAATTGCTTGAAACTTTTATTATAGTCAAATCCGCAAGTGTTTATGTGCAATAATAATCGAAAAAATAACTACTCACAAGGGACGTACTGGAGAGATAACACTCCGATTAACTTGATTGTTTTTGTGACACAGCTCTGGACTTTGTAGATGATGTAACGGAAAGAAATTAGTGCCCAAATTGATGTTTAAAGTGTCAAAAAATCACGAATTTGAAAAATTAACTAATTTTTTATTTTCATGAGCTCGTCAAACAACGAGTTTGGACCGATTTTTTAAATCTTTGAAGTTTTTTCACGTTAAAGTCTTGTTCTTTGAGGAAATGCAAGCAACTTAATTTTAGAATTTTTTTTAAGAAATCAAATTTTTCGCTTGTACCTAAGAGGGTTAAAATTTTCCAAAATTTTTATACAATAAGCTACAGTATACAGTAAGCATTAAGTCTTCAAATTTCCTTTAAAATCAGCTTTTTACGATTGTAAAACTTCAAAGATTTTCAAAATCCGTCCAAAACTCGTCGTTTGGCGAGCCTTTGAAAATGGCGGTTTTCGCCAATTTTTCAACCTTGTGAATTTTTTAACATGTTAAACTTCAATTTGGGCACCGATTTTTTTCAGTCACGTCATGTATATAGTCGTAAGCTGTGTCACAAAAAAAATCAAGTCAATCGGAGTGTTATCTCTCCATTACGTCCCTTGTCGGATTGAGGTTATATGGTATAATTAAAAATTGACGATTATCTTTAAGAATAATGTAAATTGATCTTTCTAAAGACTCTTAAAACAAAAATTTTTGGTCTAATTTTCAAGAAGACAAAGATCTTTTAATAAAAAACCTACAGTGTGCAGGGTATAAACGCCCGAGTCAGGCAATCGTGTCATTGTACGTTTATCAAATCATAAAAATGATGGTTTACAAAATTACAGGGCGTTCTAAGTCAGTTTTCAGAAAACCCGCATTGGTCACCCATGAGGCTCCATGTCCATAGAAGCAGCAGTTTGCCCCCAATTGGTCACATTTGTTATTAGAATATCATATCGTGACGGTATACAAAATTTCAGGGTTCTAGGCCAGATTTCATAAAACCCGCATGGGTCACCAACTAGGGTCCTTAGAAGCAACATTTTGCCGACAATTTGATCGTATTTGTTATTACAATATCATATGGTGACGGTATACAAAATTTCAGCCTTCTAGGCCAGATTTTATAAAACCCGCATGGGTCACCCACTAAGGTCCCTAGAAGCGTTTCCCCCCCAATTGGTCACATTTGGTTTTGCAATATCATATCGTGACGGTATACAAAATTTCAATCGAATCGAAGAATTAATGACATTTATGCTATTTTTGGTTTCAAAGGGTATATTTGTTTAACTTCTTAGTTGCATATTTAGCTGAATATATAGCCCCTTTTAGCTGCATATTTTACTTTTTTTTGAGCTTTTTTTAGCTGCATTTTTTGTTGTCCCTGGTCATGATGTAGTGCGAAGTCTTAGAAATACCAAAAAAACACCTTTAAAACTAAGTGCTATGATAAAAAAAATTATGAAAATTAGCTTTTCTAAGTGCTCTTGACTCATCACTCTTGGTTTTTATTTATTGTGGTTTCCCTGTGGTTGTGGTGTTGTTTTTCAGAAAATTGTACAGATTTAAAATTTCAAAATAATCAAGAAAAATGAATTTTTTTAAGCAAATAAGAGAGCTCAAAAAATTTTTAGTTCCAAAAAATCAAACTTTTTTGAAAATTCGAATCTTTGCAATTTATTGAAAGATAATTTTTTAAATTTATTTTCTGAATAGACATGCTTCAAGCTTCAAAAAGTCTATAAACATTGAAACCGTTGACAAAATAGTTAAAAATCAATTTTAAAAAAATCTGAAAATTTTCTGATTTTCAATTTTTTTTTTTTTTACACCGCGGTTTTCTATTTGTACCAAATACTGTTAATGATTAGCAGTCTACGTAGCTTACTAGCTTACTAGAATATTTAAACTTATCCAAGGTGGTCAATTTGAGTCAAAAGCAACATAAATTAGTCAAATTGACCCAATAGAGATAAAATGGTTTGAAAGTGGTAATAATTGAACAGGAATATTTAAACTTACCCGAGATGGTCAATTTGACTCAACAGTAACATAAATTAGTCAAATTGACTCACTAAAAGTAAAACTCATCGAAAGTGGTATTAATTGAAATGAATAATTAAAATTGACCCAAGGTTGTCAAATTGAGTCAAAAGTAACATAAATTAGTCAAATTGACCCAGTAGAAATAAAATAGATCGCAAGTGGTTTAAATTGAAATGAATGCTTAAAATTGACTCAAGGTGGTCAAATTGAGTCAAAAGTTACAAAAATTAGTCAAATTGACCCACTAAAAATAAAATAGATCGAAAGTGGTATTAATTGAAATGAATAATTAAAATTGACCCAAGGTGGTCAAATGTAGTCAACTTAATTCACTCGAAACAAAATAGACCAAAGTGATGTAAATTGAGAAAAAATATAATAAGTTGACCAAAGTAATTTTATGAAACTGGGAGTCATGTTAACTATAAAACTCGAAAAATTGACAGCCCTAATTGATGTTTGCTATGATAAAAAGTTGTGAAAATTTACTTTTTCAAGTGCTCATAAAACAACGAATCATGTCCGACTCTCCAAAAATGTTCTAGTTGTTTTTTATGTCAAAATGTTGCTTTTCAAGAAATTGTACAGATTTAATATTTCCAAACAATCAAAGAAAATCAATATTTTTAACCAAATCTGAGGGCTCAAAAAATTTTGTATCTCCAAAAAAAATCAGATTTTTTTGAAAATTCGAATCTTTACAATTTATTGAAAAATATCTTTCATATAAAAAAACTCGAAAAATTTTGTAAATCGGACGCAGTTGTAAAGTTGTTTTATGAGCATTTGAATATGTAATTTTTTATTATTTTTTAACATTAGGGCTGAAAATTTTAGAGTTTTATAGTTTGTATGCTTAATAGTGTTATTTGTAACAAAAAAGTTTAAAACGAATTTCGGAGTTCACTCTTAAACCTTGCCCTTGCTAGACATATAGATAGTTAAAAAATGTATAGTGTTAGAATCCGCTTTTTGGCAGTTCAAACACATTTTGACCATTTTAACCACTTTTGAACATTGTCGAACATTATTGAAACTTTCGTTCAGATTATGACGCCTTGAGGCAAAAAAATCCAATGGGGTGTTTAAAACCATTTTCCACCAAGCTGCATTGACTCAAATTAATTTGTACCACTGATTTAAACCCCTTTAGGTCAGATAAAACCAGGCCAGATAAACTCATATCACTTTCTAAAATGTTTTTTTTTAATTTGTTTTGCCCCTTGGGGCAGCTGGGGGCTCTTTCTGCCCCCAGTGCCCCCAGCTGGGGGCTGAGGGCTTGGGGGCTGGGGGCAGCATAGTCGAGCTGGGGGCTTGGGGACTGGGGGCAGCAGAGTCGAGCCGGGGGGAACTTTTTGACCCCAGCTGGGGGCTGGGGGCACTACCAAATGCCCGTCTATGCTCCGCTCTCCCCGATTTTTTCAATTCCCGATCACTTTCCCTGCTTCCTCCATCCCAACTTATAATGGAATAGTGGGAACGACGAGAGATTGCATTTCTGACTCGACTGTAATAAACATCTTACAAGGGAACATCCCCAACTGTACCACCCCGATATTTTTCAAACCGGTCTCATTCGAAAGAGGAATTAAAATAATGAAACTTTAATATAGGAACTATGGGTGCATAAAATATATTTGACCTAGTAAAGTGGGTCGGAAGGTCAAGGACTGCGAGTTTTACTTGAAAAACTAGCATGGGCGATAAGGGGAGGAAGAAGAGAAAGTCGACTTTCTCCCGTTTCACCAGAAAGTCGCGTCGGAGATAGGGAGTTAACATTGGAGGACCCTCCAAATTAGTATTGCGCTGAACCAGCCTTTTCGCAAAATCTAAACGGGGATTTACCATAGGAATCCCTGAAACAGCGCCATGTCTCCAACTTTCCGACCTACTTTACTAGGTCAAATATATTTTATGCACCCATAGTTGCAATATTAAAGTTTCATTATTTTAGCTGCTTTTTCGAATGAGACCGGTTTGAAAAATATCGAGGTGGTACAGTTGGGAATGTTCCCTTGTTAGTTTTAAAGTCTCATGGACGTAGGTTCAACGGGAATAATTGCATTTTCGAATATTATTTTGTCCCTAGTCATCTCATATATTATCACTGTTTTAAGCGAACGGATTTGTGATTTGATTTATAGTTTTTGTAGTAAAATTTCGATTTGCAAACATACTTTCATTAGTTAGTTTCGTTTCATTATGCATGACAATGATTTCGAATGCCAACTAGACCTACTAAAGCTAAAAGCTGCCAAGAATCAAGAGATTTTTCTCCGCCACAACACCTCTCATATTTATTTATATAGCGTGAAGTCATTTTCCCCATTCCTACTTTTCCATAAAAATCTGGCAGGCTCACTTTACTACTACTCATACATTCTACATGCATGCCCTCCAGAGCCCAAAATCTGGCTCTGGCTTATGTGGTACGGAATGATGATCGTCTGTAGAATCCCATTCTACAGACGATCTCATCGTCTACACGATTCCCATGAGTAATAGAACATCTTTGACGAATACGAGACCACTCCCACTGACACCAGGGTGCAGTACCCGGATTTTCGGGGAAATTGAGATATGGGGTTTAAACGATTCCCATCTATTATAATAAAAAAGGCCATTTGTATGTCTCTGATGTTCCAGCTTACTACTTCTTACTGGCTTGAGTTATCGAAAAACTGAAATAGCCAAAAATTCTTAAAAAAATTCGGAATTACGGTAGGCTATATGACCTTTCAAAATTCCGTGACCTGCGACCTGGGCTAACGTGACCTATCCTAATGTTGTTCGTAAATGGTCGTGTGATATACCGATTGTCACTGCTGTTCTTCAAGAAATACTTTAGCAATGATGGAATTTCAAAATTTTGGTTCCTGACCTCAATAACGGTCAAAAGGGTCGAATTTTCAAAATCATCGTATGACATTTTTTACTGGGTTGACTAAACAAAAAACTGAAATAACCAAAAATTCTTAAAAAAAGTTTGAACTGGCGTAGGCGATATGACCTTTTGAAATTCCATGACCTGTGACCTGGGCTAACTTCACCTAACATAATATTGTATGTAAACGGTCGTGCGACATATCGATTTACACCGCAGTACTTTTAAAAATGCTTTGGCTATGTTGGAATTCTAAAATTTTGACCCCTTGACCTTGAAACGGTCAAAGTTGTCGAAATTTCGAAATTATCGTGTGACATATCTATTGACAACTTCTTTTGCCGAGAAATCATTTGGTTGTGTTGGAATTCTGAAGTTTTGACCCTTTGACCTTGAAACGGTCAAAGTCGTCAAAATTTCTAAATGATCGCCTGATACATCGATTTACATCTTCTTTCACTGAGGAAGCTTTTGGTTGAGTTGGAATTTTAAAATTTAACACATTGACCTTAAAACATTCCAAGTCATCGAAATTTTTAAATCATCGTGTGATATAGCGATTCACATCTCCTTCCATCGTGAAAACTTTCGGTTAAGTTAAAATTTTGAGCCCATGACCTTTAAAGCTGTTTAAATTATGGAAATCTCTTCAGAAATTCATTTTTATCGCTTTAAAGAAAGTGTGGAGGTGAAGGTGTTGTTTTAAAAACATTGCACATTGTTTAATTTAATTGTTTAAAACCAAAAGTAAAAGGGTCTTAAAATCTCGCTCACTCGCTTGCTCATCAAAAATGACATGTTCTTCTTCCTCGGAAAAGCTCTTATCAGCTATTTTAGGTACCGGGATAGCAATAAACTTTGAAGTAGTGTCGTACTGGTTAACAGGAGTTCTGAGGTCCTGTCCGTCGTCGACATATAGAAAGAGAATATAAGAGACCAGAATACGGAGGCTGCTAAGTGTGGGGGCTTTGAAGTTTCGGATTTGTGGGGGTTTAGATTCACCTTTGTCTTGGGCGTATGTCTGAAGTTAAATACTATAATACTATCGCTTATTGGCTAAGCTCCTGTATGGCCCGATACGGGCCTCTGGCTGCCTAGTGAGTAATAGAACATCTTTGACGAACACGGGACCACTCCTAATGACACCAGGGTGCAGTACCCGGATTTTCGGGGAAATTGAGATATTGGGCTTAAACGATTCCCATGAGTAATAGAACATCTTTGACGAACACGGGACCACTCCTAATGACACCAGGGTGCAGTACCCGGATTTTCGGGGAAATTGAGATATGGGGTTTAAACGATTCCCATGAGTAATAGAACATCTTTGACGAATACGGGACCACTCCCACTGACACCAGGGTGCAGTACCCGGATTTTCGGGGAAATTGAGATATGGGGTTTAAACGATTCCCATGAGTAATAGAACATCTTTGACGAATACGGGACCACTCCCACTGACACCAGGGTGCAGTACCCGGATTTTCGGGGAAATTGAGATATGGGGTTTAAACGATTCCCATGAGTAATAGAACATCTTTGACGAATACGGGACCACTCCCACTGACACCAGGGTGCAGTTCCCGGATTTTCGGGGAAATTGAGATATGGGGTTTAAACGATTCCCATGAGTAATAGAACATCTTTGACGATTACGGGACCACTCCCACTGACACCAGGGTGCAGTACCCGGATTTTTGGGGAAATTGAGATATGGGGTTTAAACGATTCCCATGAGTAATAGAACATCTTTGAGGTATACTGAACCACTCCCACTGACAACAGGGTGCGAAATTCGGGATTTTTAGGGAAATTGAGATTTAGTTTGTTTATCGTTATATTTTCAACACTTGGTTACACCCGTTACATCGGTTTATTTATTTTCATTTTATATAGCAAAGCGATTCCAGAGATGTATTGAAATGACAACATATTGCTTATATTAAAAGCCTCGGGTAGATCCGAACTTTGTTTCACCTCCGGTCATTCCGAAACGCAGTTCTAAGATCATCTGAAAAAATATAGGTCTATATTTTATTATTTATCACATACAGAGGACGGATTATTGTTTGTTTGAATTTCAACGGCTTATCTGCCATTGCTCTATTGTTGTTTGTAATTTTCTCAGAGTATCTAGTTAGCACCGATTGAGTACATTCGTTGTACTGTGTATTTACTTACCGACGGCTTGTATATTGTCTTCCAAAGTGAGGATATGCAAGAGATCTCTAAGCGGGGGACGAGCATTTTGGGCCATCCATTCTTGCATCATGTGCGTAACGAGTTCATTCATGGTTTTAACGAGAAATTTTACATTCGAATCCCAGTTGTGCAGGTCCGACTCCTTCAAGCGAAGTCTGGTCCACAAACTGGTCCAGTTTCTACAAAGAACCGAATTCGGCAAAAGCGTCTCCACAATCAGGCGCACGTCCCCTGGCTCTAAAACTCGATCTGCAATTTAAAGATTCTTTTACAATTTTAAGGCTTTTTAACCTCGTCTCTATTATCTGGAATCTGTTGCTTTTCATCCACTCCAGTAGACTCAAAATGGAAATCAGGTGTAACGACAAAAGTATCATGACAGACTAGTCAACGATAAAGGTATCAGCAGGCGACAAATATGTCAGGGCACAAAAAGAATCAGGGGACAGAGGTGTTCGATTTGTTTGGAAATCTTATCCAATGCTTTTGCATGCAACCTTAATCTGGTGATGGTAAGTAACGTCTCTGATAATGGACCATCAAATCATTAAAGCAGGTTAAGTCTTACTTTTAAAATGGGAATAATATAAAATATCACAGTATCGCTAGAAAATGGTATACGGATGATTGCGCCTAATTATTTGCGCCTAATCATTTGCGCCTATGTACACTTTTCGCCTAATAAATTGCGCCTATGAATATTTGCCGTTTTCCGTTTCCAGCACAAAATCTGGTCACCGATTGCAGTTCAAAACTTAAATATGGAATTCGAATGAGATTTGGAACTTCCAAACTTAGAGGATTATAAATGTTGAAAACTGGAAAGTAAATGTGGTCCAATATATCCATTACTTATAAATAATATCTTTATAATGTATTGTATAGGTATCTTATTTTTATATTTCAGTCTGCAATGGGTGATCAGTGATTTTGTGCTGGAGATGGACATCCTATTTTTTCATATTCAATAAAGCAACAGATACATAAACATTTTACATAATTTCCAAAATTAAATATGGAATGGATCAGATATGAGCCTCCAGTTTCAAAAAATTAAGAGGATTATAATAATCTTCAATGTTTGATGTAGTTTGAATAAACTAGTAAAGAGAAGTAACAAATTTTGTGCTAGAGATGTGAAATGATTTCTGAAAGTTCGGAAAAAATTCATAGGCGCAAATGATTAGGCGGAAAATTTACGTATAGGCGCAAATTGTACGTAGGTGCAAAGTGTACATAGGCGCAAATGATTAGGCGCAAATAATTAGGCGCAATTGATTAAGCGCAATTGATTAGGCGCAATCATCCGCAAATCCTAAAAAAATACATCATAAAAAACAAATTATCAATTACATCCAAAAAACTAGAGTGAAATGATCCTATAAAGGGTTTGCAAATTAATGTATCAAAATCCACGGAAGTCAGGAAAGTCATTTTACCGTCAAGAAACAAATTTTAAGATGTTTTAAATCATGTAAAAAAGCTAGAGTGAAGGGATCCGATACAAGACACAAACGAGAGAAACAGGCATTTTTTTAAGCTGACACCTTTGTCGCCTGACAGCTGCTTTGTGACCTTTACTGTCGCTGACACTTATGAGATATGTTAAGACGTCGAGTCGTGCCCAATGGTTTGTTACATCAATAATTAATTATTAACTTTCATACGCGGCCGAGAAATCGGAGAATAGTGACTGGAATACAAAGGGATAAGATATAATAAGATGTGATGCTTATTACCTCCAACCGCTTCCTCTTCTTCCATTCTTGCCCAAACTTGATCAGACATATTTTCTGCAGATTTGAACACCTCGTATTAAAAAAATTCTCTCCGAACTATCACAAGACCAAGAAGATAATGGTGTATAAAAACCGTCGGTTAGTTTGGTTGCATACTTGCTTGTTCCAGTTTAGAGACAATACTCTGAACGCGTCAGCATGCGTTGTACTTGAAAATGCTACAATACAATATGTATGCTGTCCGATGTTTAGAAAAGTTAAATAAATCCAAACAAGTGTAAATTGCGAAAGAGATGCGATGTAAATGTAGATTACAATCAAATATACCATTTCCACAATACAAAATTGAGCAAATTATGTCATCATTATATTTTGCTACAAGTTGACACGAAGAATTCAGCCTTTTGATGATAGTCCTTACTTCACTTGCTCAGTGAGTAATTGTCAAGTGTCAAACATGAGTCACCATTGTATGACTTGATGGTCAATGTCCGAATAATCAGACATGGGACCTATAAAGTCCATTTTGCTTTTAATATACATATGTATATTATAGATGCCTGGAAACTGTCGTCACATCTCTCATATAAAATATGTGCAAATTCAACCGAATAAGTCCAACCAAAATATAAATTCATGACCCCTAATCCCGCAAAGAAAACAATAATTAGTTTGAGGTCTCGAATTTTCGTAGCCAGCTATGAAAACCCAATATTATGGTTGACACAAATCTTACCATTGCATTGGGATGAATTACTTATAATCTCCAGAGTCAGATGTCTGTATCTACCATCGGCAGTTAGATTTAGGTTCGTTATTATATTGAAGATGTAACATGATCATTGATGGAATTAAATGATAAACCATAGCCCCTCGAAGTTCTTGCAAACGTAACGCTACAGTCGCTACACCCACTTACAATATTGACGAAAGTTTGATAACTGGATTGCTGGATAGTGACAAAATATGCAAACAAATAATGTTGCTTAGCTGAAGCTGACTGGAAAAATAAATGGCCCATTGTTTGATTGAACGAATATAAAGTTTTTAGATTTATTGAACTGATAATGTATTGCTTTATATTAAACGTATCGGGTGGATCCGTACAGAATTTAATTTACCCTCAGGTCATTCCGAAACACAGTTTTAAGGTCATCTGAAAAACATAAGACATTTATTAATTACGATACCAGATGGATTACACGTTGTGTGGATTACTGCAGCTAAAGCTATAACTCCATCCCTTGGGTTCCTTGCAAAATCTAGCTTGCATGTACTACCTCAACCAAAAAAAAACATTAGCATTTTTTTCACACAAATTTCGACAAGTATTCGTCGACACAAATTGAAATGAAACATGATAAAGTGCCGTGAAATGGCATTAACGAAAGAATTAAAATCTGAATCCAGTATAAAGCTGTACACAAATTTAACTCGAAGTCTTTCAGTAATTGTATGCATAGTATTATCGTATATATGAATCCATCCTTGCGCACATTGCGCAGGGACCGCAGGGTACAACAGCTCTTTGTTAGCTTTTTAGAGAAATGCTTTACAGTTTTTGGAGGTCAAGTTTGTCTGGGAGACATGTTGGTCAAATGTCAGCATTTGGTCAGATGTTGGAGGTCAAGTTTGCCTGGGGGACATGTTGGTCAAATGTCAGCATTTGGTCAGATTTTGGAGGTCAAGTTTGCCTGGGGGACATGTTCGTCAAATGTCAGCATTTGGTCAGATTTTGGAGGTCAAGTCAAATGTCAGCATTTGGTTAAAAATAGTTCAAGCTCCCAGAGTAGGAAAGGTCAAGGTTATCTTATTGGGGCATTGAATTGAATAGTATATGACTATTCATTAGCTTTCAGTCGTTGTCCCATGTTTGGGGCAGCCTGGAATTTAAACATTTTCGATACAAAGTGAATAGTATATGACTATTCATTAGCTTTCAGTCGTTGTCCCATGTTTGGGGCAGCCTGGAATTTAAACATTTTCGATACAAAGGATCTCAAAAACTATTACATTTTTAGAAACTTATATTAACTTACCAACATCAAATATTAATTTCCAAAGTCAGAATTTTCATTCATTTTGGGGAGTTCCTTCATAGTTTGAGCGATGATCACCCACGAAACCCAGATATCAGTTGCGACCCATTCAAACCAATTGGAAGATTAGAGCTATTCCAGCTTTCACATGGAACCGGGTATCGCAAAAACGTGTCCAGAATCAGCTCTACGTCCACCATTTCAAAATCTTCATCTGTAATGTCAAGATAAATAATAATGTCTTTATAATTTTAAGACATTTACTGCTTGCGTCTGTTAAAAGTAAAAATCTGGGCCCTTCCTGTCCCATTCGTATCCCTCAATAACACTTACAATGCACACTATTTGCGTGTCCAACGAGTTTACGACCTACGACCAATACGTTTGACCCATTAGGGGTCAATTGAGAGTACTCTAGGTCCTTTCCCCCCGAGTCATCTTGCTCAGGTCAATCTTGCCCCCGACCACATATATAAATCCCCCGATTGACTTTACCAACCCCAATCATTATCACCCTCGCCCATTTTTACCATCCATGTATTAAACCACCGCGGTCTTTAATCTTTTTGCTACTGCTAGTTTCAACCTCTAATCTTTGGAAATTATTAATTATTGTTAATTAATCTATGGGGTCATGCCATCAACAATCCTAGCACAAAAGGTGAGTTCAACGAATCGGGGGGTAAAATATTCCGAGCTGAGACACCCGGACACACATGTAAATTAGAGATAGGCGTGTTCCTATGACCCGGACACAGCATAGTTAATTCATCGAAACTCATGATGCAATTAATTATTATCCGGTGGGATTTAGCTATCTATATACGAAAAATGGGGGAGTGATCGTACATCGAAGAATTAGTAGGTAGTATAATATAAATAACTAAGGAATACGAGTTGTAAGAATATTATGGGCTTTAAATTACCTGTTGATGTTTCCCCTTTAATGTCCTCGTCTATCGCCGAATCAGAGAAATCATCAGCGTCGATATCATCATCTTTGTCGTGATCAGAAGACATTTCAAATGGATATCTGTAGATTGCCTCAGCTCGTAATAAACAATGTCTCTTTGAAATCCAAACTATAACAACTTCACAGCACAGCCAATACCGTTGTTTATAAACACCTTTAGCTCCATGTTTGAGTAGGGATTATAATGTATGAGTAGGTGTTATAAATAAATCCTACAATATCTGATGTTTGATCAAGTTTAATCAATCAATTCAAGCAAATGCGAATGGTTTGAGGCTGATTGTGCCTAATCATTTGCCCCTATGTACATTTTGCGCCTAATCATTTGCGCCTATGAATATTTTCCTCGTTCGCAATTTTCAGAGAGCACCTCACATCTTTAGCACAAAATGACTGACTATTTTACGGGCGGTCGAAAATGGGAATTTCGATGATTTTTTATTCTCGATAAGGTCAATTTAAAATCGGGCTGCTAATTTTTACGCAAGCATATTTGTATTTGTTTTAGTGTATGTCCTCAAAAAAATTAGGCATTTCTGAGAGTTCACTCGTAAACACCTTCCTTGTTAGAACTGTATTATTCATATTCGGTAAAGTAACAGGTGCACAAAATTTCCCATTCTTCAGAAATTAAATATTGAATGGATTTGAATCGGAACTTCTTAACTTCAGGATTATATGATCATATCAGTGTTTGAAAATAAGATGAAAGACAGTAGAAATAACTAAGGAATTTTGTGCTGGAAATGTGAGATGATTTCTGAAAATTACGAAGGCTGAAAATATTCATAGGCGCAAATGATTAGGCGCAAAATCTACATAAGGGCAAACGATTAGGCAATATTTAGGGGCAATGAAAATTGATCATCATCAATCATTTGCATATGCTTACCATGCGAATTGATAAAAAGATACTTGTTTTCAGTGTACAATTCTCAGAATTCAGAAAACTAATCATGTTATTTTCCTGAAAATGGACACAACGAATTTAAGCCTTTTGATCTATGTGTTTGCTCAATATGTTTCGAAAAAATAAACATCAGAATTAAGTCTTTTAATCTCCTTCTTTGTTTGCTTAATGGTGTAAAACTATCAATCACAATTTTATGACTTCATGATCAATGTCCAAATAATGCTCAAAATTCAACGGTTAAAGGTCAAATAGATGACTCTTAATATCCTAATCCCGAAATGAACCATGAACCATCCATGAAGAAACGAAAAAATTTTCGTTTCACAATCACAGCCTCGCCTGTCGCCTCGACTGGTTAGGTTATACGTCTATGGAACTTGAAAGGGGACAGTGAAAAAAAATGCAAAAAAGTAAACACTGACTTGGGTTTAGGACACAAGAAATGATTTTATTTTACTTTTCCATTCACTTCCGACGACTTTAATTATCTTTTAAAAGTTGCAACTGCCAATATAAAAATATTAGTAACTAACATCCTTACAAATTACAATGGACACTATTTGGGTGTCACACCCGTTAAGGGTTGTAAGTTGTGATAATATATGCAAATAGACTAATTCGACCATTCTGATTACAAAAATCATATTTTTAGCTCTGCCAATTGAGGTCTAGTGGATCAAAAGTAGGTGGGGATGTCCAAAAAGGGCGTGAATGCGGACTTTCCTATAGTATTTTCCTATTTTTCCTGTTCCCTTTTCGCGAAAATGCTAATACCAGCGCAATGTTATTTGCCTGGTCCTTCCAATGTTAGCGCCTTATCTTCTGTTCGGCTTCGCGAGAAAAAGAGGAAAATTAGACTTTCTCCTTCTTCTTTGGGGCATCTTCATCTGAAGGTGGGGTAGGTTCAGCCTGAGAGGGGGCAAGTTAAGTAGGAGCAAGTTCATCCGAATTCGGGGGCTAATTTATATTTAGAAGGGGCATATTAACCATAACCCGTTAGTATAATTTATTAAACTAACGCATAACGCCGTCACATATTGATTCCCCACCAACTTCCCAATGCCATTTCTCCCAACCCGCCCTGGTGAATTATAGCCGTGTATTAAGATTTTATTTTTTTAAATTTTATTTTTATTTTTTATATATATTTTATTCTTCATTTTCGCTATATTTATTTCCATGTCCAATCTTTAGTTAGCAATTTTTTAAACATGTCAAGCGTAAAATTCGGCCTCTCATTTTTTCGTTAATCAACGTTCGTAAAAGTTGTAAATTTATCACAAAAATTTTTAAGATTTTCACATTGTGACACCTTCCTTTCCAAATGAGAAAGATCCGAGCCAGGTACACCTATATGCAAGTGATGCAAATTGGGACTTTTAAATGAAGCACCCTGTATTTGTAGCATTGGCCATTTATATTGATTGGGAAGATTTATTTATTATCGGAATAATATAATGGCAAAACGAACATAGATTTATTCCAATGACAACTATTGTTGCTGTGTATATTAAATATCCGAATTTGATTTTACCTTCTGTCATTCCGAAACGCAGTTTCAAGATCATCTGAAAAACATGCATATTTATTAATTATCACAAAAAGATGGATTATTGGAGTTTTTTGTTTGAATTTCAACGACTTGTTAGCCCTAGCTGTATGCTCTATGGTTGGGGCAACATGGTATGTTTAGCTTTTTGTATTTGTAATCAAACCAGTTTTCAATACTGACGGGGCATTGTAGAAAACATTTAAAAAACTATGTTTAGGATAGATTCAGTGGATTCGTTGTATTTACTTACCGACGGCTTTTTTATTATTTTCTGAATTCAGGATACCCAAGAGATCTCTAAGTTGGGGACGAGCATTTTGGGCGATCCATTCTTGCATCATGTGCGTAAAGAGTTCCTTCATGCTTTTAGCCAATATTGTTACCATCGTGTCCAAGTTCTTCAGTTCCGACTCTTTCAAGCCAAGTCGACGGTAGAAACTCTTCCAGTTTCCACAAAGAACCGGATTCCGCAAAAGCGTCTCCACAATCAGGCCCTCGTCCTCCTGATCTAAAACTCGATCTGCAAGTTCAAAATGCATCAATTATTTTACCATTTTAAGACATTTTCTGCTCCGCTGTATTAAAGCGGCGTCTGGAATCGGTTCATTTCCATCAGTCCATACGAGTAAAAATGAACGCTATTTAAATTCGTGTTTTAACTTACAGTATTTTGCATGCCTTAAGGCGTTTAAAAACCAATCAATCAAGTCGTGACCATGCGTTGGTTCATGTTGCAAGAATTATTAGCAAGATTTATTCATAGGTTGGAATAAGGAGTAGCTGACAAGAGAACATTTTCGGATGTAAAATCTCGATTTTCTCTAAACTTGGCGCATTTGAAAGAGCAAGTAAAATAATGAAACGCTTAACATTGGGTTGGAACTATCGGTGGATAAAATCGTTTTGACCAAGTAAACTAACTATGGACACTATTTGGGTGTCAAACGAGTTAAGGGCTGTAATCTTGCAAATAGACTAATTCGACCATGCTGAATACGAAAATCATAATTTTAGCTCTGCCAATTGAGGTGTTTGGTAGGTCAAAAGTAGGTGGGAAGGTCAGGAACCGCGCAGTTTCAGCTAAAAGTTAGCAAAGGTGAGAAGGGGTGCAGAAAGAGAAAGTCGAGTTTTCCACTTTTCCTCACTTTTTCTCACGAAACCGATCAGAAGATAGGGCGCTAACATTGGAAGGATCGGGAAAATAACATTGCGCTGGTATTAGACACTAAAATGAAACGGGAAAATACTATAGGAAAGTCTAACCTCACGCCCGTTTTTTGACCTTCCCACCTACTTTTGACCTACCAAACCTCAATTGGCAGAGCTAAAATTATGATTTTCGTATTCAGCATGGTCGAATTAGTCTATTTGCAAGATTAAAGCCCTTAACTCGTTTGACACCCAAATAGTGTCCATTGTAAGTGGAAAGGTCAATGACCAGGCATTTTACGTTAAAAATTAGTATCTGTTAGAAGGGGAGAAACAAAAGAGTCGACTTTTCACCTATTTTTGTGATAGTTACAAAAAGAGATATAAAGTTGACATATAGAGGATTTTAAATAGTATTGCATCAAAACCAGCCTTTTTGCAAAATTCAAACGGAGACCTTTACTATAGGAGAATCCATGTAAAAACTCCCTCTTTTTGATCTACCAAGTACCAACCCACTTTACTAGGTCAAAACGAATTTATTGTTCTTAAACTTATTCTACTTCCAGAATCTTAAAGTTTCATTATTTTACTTCCTCTTTCAAATGCGACAAGTTTGAAGGAAATTGGGGTTTTACGTCTGAAAATGTTCCCTTGTTAGACCTCGGAGAATGCATAAGGTTATAAATGATAATATGATATGAATTACCTCCAACCGCTTGCGCTTCCTGTTCCTCATCCTCTTCTTCTTCCATTCTAGAATCAACTTGATCTTGATGAGACATTTCAAATTTCCACCACGATCAATCAATCTCGAATGTGAATATGCAAGAAACGATTCTGTGATGATTTATGCAGAGTTAGTTCGAGTTTAGAGATGATATTTATTGTCCAGTGAAAGAATGCGTTAAATGCTGCAACATCAGTATAATATTTAATGTTTGGTCAAGCTCAATCAATTCAAATATATGCGAATTGCGAAATAGATACTATGTTGTATGTAGTTTTCAATGTACACGATTCCTACCATTCAGAAAATTATCTAATCACGGTGTTTTGCTAAAACTGTACAAATACGCACAAGTAATTCAGGCTTTTGAATACTTTCTAACTCCTAACTTTGCTAGGCGAGTCAGTGTCAAGTGTTAGATTATCAATCTCAATCATAATTTTATGACTTGTTGATCAATGGCCATATCATCACTCATGTAACCTATAGTTCGACTATGAAACTGAACGCAAGCATTCACAACAGTCACAGCACTGAATCACTGAACTCGAACGTTCAATTCTGTAGAACTGTGCATTACTCATTTATTCAACCCATAAAATTGGATAATATAGTAGACCAACACCGTACAAGTCCGTGCAAAACATAAGTTCATGACCCCTCACGTCCTAAACCCTCAATAAACAAAACAATACAAATATTTTTGTAGTCTTGAATTTTCATCGCCAACTATAGAACCATGGGTGGATGCAGTGGTGGTCAGGTTGGGTTAAGTTAGATTAGATTGGCAACCTTTGTGGTCGTTAGCTGGATATGATAATAAAATCCAATACGATGCAACGCTGGCTTGGGTTTAGGACACAGGAAATGATTTTATTTTACTTTTCTATTCACTTCCGACGACTTTAATTAGCTTTTAAAAGTTTCAACTTCCAATCCTTAAATTAAGTGTAATCAATAACCAAGACATGTATCCTTACCTATTGTACTTATCTCGATCTTTTAGACAATTAAGCACTACGTAAATATTATGCTTCTTCAATACTACATGTTAGGATTACGAATTTGAAATACAACAAGGTTTATCTAAATTCCAATATAAATTGGTGGTATAATATTCTATATAATAGAGCTGCAAGTTTGTCTCCTCCGTTTTATCAATCGACATCAAAAACTTATCAATATAAACAGCTTTAACATTTAAAACTATTATTACAAACATCACTAACTATCTTTATTATTAATTAACAAGAGTTATTCCCTTGCCTTAAATTGTAATACACCTCTCTCTGAGCCTGAGCTATGAAATTAAACAACTAACTTAGGATTTTATAACTTATTAAAGCCCATTTCTATTTCTATGTTTTGGAAACTTTAAGGATGTTATTTTTTAGTAAAAGTCGTCAGTGCCACAGCCACATGATTACATACAATACAGGCCCACTTAATCCTCATCGACAATTTGAATTCAGTTTTAACGAACTGTAAAATTATTCTGTTCAATAATACAAAAAAGATTCGAAAGTAATTTAAAAAATCGTTATTTATATTACCACCACTCTTATAGAATCAAGGAATTACATTTGATACAATATTACCAAACGGATAAGAAAGGTTTAAATTTAAATGTTACTGAACATCAAGAGTATTAATATTCTAGAGTTTAAAAAGGGAAAACGTTGCCATAAAAGAGTTATTGAAGTACTGACCTCGTTACCGACCGTGTATAATATTTATCATTGAAATATTCTGTTTTGCACTATTCTTTGTAAACTTCGATCGATACTGATACACGTATTCACACTTTTGTCATGATGAAAAACTTAATGACAAGCTAATCTAATACATTGAACTAAAATTTAAATACTGTCTGAACGTAACCAATTTTTTTGATTAATCCAGTCCAGAAATTCTCGTTTATGATACATACTTACTAGTGTACTTAAGAGCTCCTAAAATAGAAAAAGCAATCAACTCAAAAAATTAATTCTAAAGTTGATGTTAGTTAAAACTATAACTAAATATCCTCACAGCTTTCAATAACATTGTTTTATACTAAGTTTAAGTAGCGAAGTCAAAAGGTACTCTCAAGTCAGTTTCTCATTAATATGAACATTAGTAGATTATAAGTCCTACACTTTTCAATATACCTAACTACGCACGATATTTTGTATTAAGACAATATCAATCAGATAAATATTTTGATAGGTTGAAAAACAGTGTGTATCAATTATAATTAGCATTCCTTTTGATTGGATTTCAAAGATTTTAAATAGTATGCAAACGTCAATATTCTAATAAAACTAAGCTAAGCTACGGTTATAGATTGGTCGTAAAACCTATTTATCTTCAACCCCCGCTTGTTCCAACGAAATTTTGGAAATTTCTTCAGACGGGGTAGTCAAATCAGGGTCTGTTTTTTCGGGTTGTTTGACCTCAATATCGGATTTAAGGACAGTCGATTTGTCCGTATCAATTGGTTGATTTTCCTCAGATGAAACGATGTTAATCGTTGGTGAATGTCGGTTTAACTTAGTTGCTGGTGTTGGAGATGACTCCAACACATCAGGTTTGGGTGACGTGAAACTAGTTTCTGGCGTTTCCGTTGGGGAATTGAATTCTTCCATTTGGGCTGACCAGCTTTCTTGTGGGGGCAGCGGCAGAGGTGACGGTTTCCTGTAATATTTATAATCATAATTATTATTTTATGGGGGATATTGATATTTATTATGTCGTTAATATACAATATATAACGTAGGTTTAATTAAGAAACCCAATGATTTGTCATACCTTTTTTGTTCTTGGAGTTCAGGTGTTGGTTGCTCTAGGTTAACACTTTCCAATTTCTCAATGACCTCATGTTCTAATTCTAACTGTTCGGGATTAGAAGTAACATTAGTAAACGGGGATATTCTGCTGCCACCATTTGGGTCATTTTCGGCCTGCTGATCCTCAATATGATTATGATGAGTTTGATGATGCTCTTGAAGCTGATTCATTTCTTTGCCACTCCTATCGCCTTTATTACTCTTTCCAGGAGGCTCTACTAACTGAAGGACTGATTTTGGTCTCTTTTGAGGAGCCATCATTGGTTGACGCTGAATCTGTGTTTGAGGACTATAATACGTTACTCCCGCATGATAAACTTCAGGTGGGGCTGGTGCCTAATGTTAACACATTTTATTTTAAAACACAAAGAACGCTATATGGAGTTATGAAGGCAATCGACATTAATCGCGATCTTACCACTTGAGGATAACCCTGGAATCCCTGAGGGTGATAGGGTGGTCCAAATGGGGGTGCCGTGGGTGGATAACTCATCATGTTGGGATCTTGAATAAAGGGTGGAGGCCCTGCATAAATAGGGCCAGGTGGTTGGGCTGAAATATACGCAGGGTGATCTGCATAAGGAGGTTGAGGGACTTGTGGACCAGTTGGAGGGGAAGGATACGGCGCATTTGCATATGCATGTGGTGCCCACAGAGAAGGAGATACAGATGTTCCACCATTCGACACTGTAACCACCGTCACTGGACTTCCAGACGTTTCATATACTTGAGCTATAATTTAATAAAAACATAATTTTTATAAATGATTATGGTCATTCTTTTAGAGTCTATTTCCAAAACTAAACAAATGATGTAAATAAAAAGAATTGGACAAAAATAGAGAAAACATACAGCCCTCATAGTAAGTCGGTTCCTGAGAGTATACTTGGGGAACAGGGGAAGGAACCATTTGTTCTGCTCCAGTGACAACGGGTAGCATATTTGGAGGTCTTCCTTGTTGCGTCATCGGAACTGAGGTTGAGATGCCTCCGATGGATGATGTCATCACTCCAGAGGTATTGGCGATGGATTGTTCAACTTGCCTTTGTCTCTGGGTAGAGAACCGCTTCGGTTTTGCCGAAGGCTGTTCCGTTTGTTGTTGCTGATGTTGGTGTGGATTTTGATGTTGCTGCTGAACCTGTTGTTGCTGAAGTCTTGGAGGAATTTGGGATCTTCGATCATTCGTAGCTGAAGTAAAAAAGTGAATTGTTAGGTAGGATTAAATGTGATTCTGTACTTTAAAGACGTATGCACTAATTTTACAGCTTCGTAACAATACTGACAATGACATGAAAATACGTCACTTAAAATGATTTAGTTGTAGGTGTAGGTACAACGAATTAAAATACATTTAGGCATTTCAATAAAGTTTAAAAATAAAAAAAATAAATCTTACTATTTTGCTGCATTCTAGCATCCCGTCTTGCATTCAACACGTCTCTCAAATCCCTAGGTTTTTCGGAATATCCGTTTCCTTGCCCCTGACCTCCCATTCTTGGTGGTTTGTTGTTACCGTCAGTATCCTCAAACTGTTTACTATTAGCAACATTGGGATTCTGCTCATTTCGGTTGATATTTCGATGAGCAGTGAGACTTGCACTTCCAGTGTACTCAGTATTAGTAAATGGTGGTTTTGAAGGTAAATGGCTCTCTTTGGGTCTCGAATCGCGAGGGTCTCGAGCATGGCCATTGGTATTGGGTACTCTTACTTCTCGTTCTTTCCGATCCGAAGTTTGAATTCGTTGAGGTCGATTCTCGACTCGTTCTCTTACTTCTTTTACGTCAGAAGAACCAGTGGGACCGGTTGAACCAGCTTTATTAATAATTTCTTCATCCTCTCGGCGACTGGGGTATCGATTTCTATTCGAGAATTCGTTTCGGCGACCTCGACCACGACCCCCTCGACCTCCTCTTTGAGGGCCGTATCGTTCGTTATCACCACCACCGTCAACCCTTCTGTTAAAGTCTTCTCTTCTCTCCCTATTTTGTTGAGGTCTAGGTTCATTCAAGTCTCGTCGGCTTTGCTGTCGGACGTCTTGAGTTTCTCTACGATTATGTCGTGGATCATGACCGTCTCTATGATGTTGATGATGTCTGGGTTCGTTTCTTTCCCGATGTTGTTTTGGCTCGTTTTCCAAATTATCATGATGACCACCGTCACTTCCCCTTCTTTCGGTTGTTAAATCCGTCTTTGAACTTTCCTGTGGTTTAGAACCAGGTCCCAGTTCAGGAAAATCTTCTTCATATCCCTCATCAGCTCCCCGTCGAGGACCGTCTCGATAATTCCCACGGCCACGACCACCTCGACCGCCTCGGAAACCTCCTCGAGGTTTTTGATATGCCTCTTCGTCCTCCCATTGCCTAGTATATTTATTTGGTCCTCGACTAAAATTGAAACAGCAAACGTAAGTCATTATAATTATAATCACGTGACAATGAGAATGAGTACAGTGTTTTGCAAGTGATGTTTACCCATATCGTCTACGCCTTCTAGCCCTAGGGGCATTTTCTTCGCTCCAAATATCGTATCCATAGGCTTGGGACAGCTCTTCCTTACTCTTGGGGGCTTGTTGATCCTGATCAAAGAGATCGTGCGACCAGCGATTGGGCTCTTTGGTCACGGGAAGTTTCTTGGGATCTTCTTTCTTTACTTCTGGTTCTTCTTCTCTACGGTTAAATCGAATCAATAAGTCAACGTATTAATAATTTCATTACGTTTACTTAATAAGTTAGTTTAGATTTTTGGTCTTACTCTTCGTCAGTTTTTGTACGGTCGTCGTGCTCATAAAAGTATCCTTTTTTCGGGATAAATTGGGGATTTTTTCTGTCCTCGTCGTCGTCTAGCTCTTTATCCTTTTCCAATTTTGAAGAACTCCTAAAGATAGGTGTATAGGTATTTCATTTATTTGTTCCACTAATTTTAAACTACCAGGACTTAAAAATTAATGATAGTTTAGATAACGAATGTTGTTAATTTACCGTTCCTCGTCATCTCCTTCCTCTTCTTCTTCGACTTCTTCTTCAATTTCGATCTCCTCTACTTCCTCTTCCTCTCCTTCTTCATAGGCATCATCTGCGCTTTCATATTCTTCGTCGTGGGAATCATGTTGGATCACCGGTTCCTGCACCTCATTCTACACAATCCCACATAGTGTATAGTCGACATAGACGTATATAACATTATTTACATTACATATTCTACGAGAATTAAGAATAGTGCAATTAAATATAAACTTACGGTGGGTGGATTAGAAATGACTTCCGTCTCTACACTTGACATTTCGGCGACAGGAAATGTGCCACTGTCGTTGGTCGTTGTTGAACTTTTCTCTAACGGGACAGCCCAGCCTTGATATCGTCAAATCCAAAGCCTGTAAACCACAAAAACACAACTACAATCAATTTGCGGTTCAAAATAATAATTCATAATTTAACTAGTTATTATTCTAATTAGATTCAATTTTTATTCTGAATTCTGATATTATTTGGTATATTTTTAATTTTTAAATCTGATTGCTGACCTATTGCTCCAATATCTTCGACATAGCACATAGTAATATTAAATATGCATGTGAAATATTGAATTATTTGTATTTGTAGTTAATGTTCTATAATCATCTAGATGGTTAAGCGTGAAAAGAGGTTTGGTTCGTTATAACTATTAATTGGGCATGTGGATTTTTAGAGTAAACATTGGGCAAATCAGAATCTGACCAAACTCCTATTTTTAGCTCCATATCACATATGTATATAGATACATAATATACATAGAGGGAACACGGATAGCTAGAAGTTATAGTTCCAGTGAAACAAAATATGGTCGTTTAAATGACTTCAAATTATAAGTGCTTCTTGCTACGTGTGAGGTGTGAGTGAAGGTGTGATGCAGAAATTAAAAAAATAAGATAAAATCAAATCATGTCTTGTCGTTTCATTTATTTGCCATTAACAATATTATGACAATAGACCATGATGATGAATAAAAGACGAGACAGTTGTGTTGTGTCATTAAAATACTAAATACGTTCTTGACTAGTATCAATACCAAGTACTGTATTAAAAAGTATTACATTAAAGAACTTGAAAAGAAAAAGAACTACAATTCAAATGAAATTTATTTTATTTTAATGCTAACAAGTTTCAAAATGTTTCATTCCACAAACTGTCCACAATCCCTTAAACATTCTTTTGATCATTCATTCATATTCGACAGAGAGCATTGAATTATTATCCAATCCAGTTGAATATTTAAACCCAGTTATTCAAGCAAGTTACGTTTGTATCATAGTTTAGCTTTAGCTGCATGTAATGGATAAAAATGTACTATTTTGCCAGTAGAGCACAAGATGCCTTGATACCGCTTTTCGCAACGCCCTTTGTCAAGCAAACTTGGTTTGATCGATAAGATTGCTCGAGCAGATGTAAGACGTTGTCAAGGGATACCAGTCTAAATAGTGTCTAAAAATGTACAAGCTGGATTTCTTTTACTTGAGCAGGATCTCATGATTTGATTTGACACTTGTTACTGTAAAGTAGTATTTAAAATCTATGGTGTATTGGTGTTTGCTTTGTGCTAAGGATGGATACTAATTGTAAGGAAGAGGACCGTGAAGTGAAGTTGAAGGGTCGTGAGTTGGAAGAGAGGTTGGAGAAGGAGATTGAATTGGAGCAACGAGGTCAACTCATCAACGATGCCAAACTACGGGCCCTGGCACAAGGAACCCCCACTTACCAACACTTCAGGTTACCTACCCCTACCTACACCCTATTCACCATTACCAAACACATCCAAGCCATTAAACTGAAACCCTGGCAGCTCTCACCCATATGATAGGGCGGGTCCCTATCCCTTCAAAGGTCAAACTATCAACTATCTCAACATTCTCAACCACCTATTTCGCCCCATAGTCATTTCTAATTACCTCACCTGTCTTAATTGAATCTAGTTTTGCGTTTTAACCGTAGTACAGCCGAAGTGCTACATTTGTAAAATTTGCCTGTTTCAAAATTCGTATTTCAAAAACGGTTCATTGCAGCGTTCTGAAACTCCAGGTATGCCTCGACCAACTATCTGGCTAGCTTATCCAAAAGGTCTCAAGGTCTTAGGGCTAATAGGCTTATCAGGATAATTCAGAGTTCATCCAAAAACATTAAAAAATAACGACTTTTTGAGAAAAAAACTCCCATATACCGCCAATGGTCTACAATTGTAGCATGCTACAGCCAATGTGCTACAAATGTAGACGTACAGGGTGAAAGAAAGTAAACCAACTACACCACAAGCAGCGAGACTACAACTACAAGGCTGGGGTGGGGACTTGTTTCTGGAATTAGTTTTGTAAATTGACTTATTTCAGGAAATGATTTTGTAAGGGGACTTATCTTTTGAATTGATTTTCAAATTGAACTTATTTTGAGAATTGATTTTCAAAAGGGGCTCATTTTGGGAATTGATTTTGTAAAGGAACTTATTTTGGGAAATGATTTTCAAGGGGGACTTATTTTTGGAATAGATTTTCATAGGGGGCTTATTTTGGGAACTAATTTTGTAAGGGGACTTGTGTCGGGGAATTAATTTTATGATTAGGTTTATTTCGGGAATTGAGTTTCTGAACTATGTATAGGGAATTATTTCGGAAAATTAATTTGGAATGTATTTATGCGACTTTATTCGCAGATCTGTTTTTAGATTTATTTAAGAAGACTTGTTTGTGGGTCTAGTAGTTAGAAAATAAGGACCTATTTTGGGAATTTAAAAAGGACATCACCCAAAGGTCAGAGCCCGAATCTTCTAATTTTTTTTACATTCGAACACACAACTAATATGAACCACAAAACTGCAAGAAATATCTGCGGTAGTTCATCCTGGTCATTTAAAAAAAATCAAGAACTGAAAAAATCATTAAAATTGACTTTTTCAAAAATTAATAAAACATCAATTTGTGGTCCGATTTTCGAAATCTTTCGACACTTTCGAGTTTTGCAATGCTAAAGAGTTAATCTTTATAGAAATTTAAATATTTGAATTTTTGTAAAAAATCGATAAAAAAAAGTTTTTTTTTCAACGTTCCTGGGTTCAATTATTTTCAAAAATAAAAAAAAACTTAAAATATTTTTTTAAATTCAAATCTTTAGATTTCTATAAAGAACAACTTCTTAGCATTGCAAAACTCGAAAGATTTCGAAAATCGGACCACAAATCGATATTTTATTAATTTTTGAAAAAGTCAATTTTAATGATTTTTTTAGTTCATGATTTTTTTAAATGACCAGGATGAAGCCCGGCACTCGATTTATGCGCGAGACCGCGATCCCAGCTCGTAGGGATTTTTCGAATAAAAACCACACTCCCTTTTAATGTCATTAGGTTTCGCTACCCATGACGAGTAGGGATTTTCAAAACTTTTTAGGGATTTTCGGAAATTTTTTAAGGACACTGGATTTCGCTACCCATGGCAAGTAGGGATTTTAAAAATTCTTTAAAAAATTTTAGGGACACTGGATTTCGCTACCCATGGCAAGCAGTGATTTTCAAAATTCTTTAAGGATTTTTGAAAAAAATTTAGGGACACTGGATTTTGCTACCAATGGCGAGTAGGGATTTTCAAAATTCTTTAAAAAATTTTAGGGACACTGGATTTCACTACCCATGGCAAGTAGGGATTTTCAAAATTCTTTAGGAATTTTTGAAAAAAATTTAGGGACACTGGATTTCGCTACCCATGACGAGTAGGGATTTTCAAAATTCTTTAGGGATTTTTTCTTTGGGATTTTCGAAATTTTTTTAGAGACACTGGATTTCGCTACCCATGGCGAGTGGGGATTTTCGAAACCTTTTAGGGACGTTGAGTTTCGCTACCTATGACGAATATACTATCCTACCAAAAAATCCCTACGATCCGCCCAAAATATTTTCTCTGTGGCTACTATGTCGTCTTATTTTTCAAGCAGTCAGTAACATAGCATCCCTAAAAAAATTTCAGCTACAAAAAATCCCTAAAAAAATCTAGCCTTCCAAAAATCCCTACTCGTCATGAGTATTAAATTACACGTTCCTAAAAAAATTTCCAAAATCGCTAAAGACTTAAAAAAAATCTCTACGATCCTACCCAAAAATCCCTACGATCCGCCCTAAATTTTTTCTCCGTGGCTACTATGTCTTCTTATTTTTCAAGCAGTCAGTAACATAGCATCCCTAAAAACAATTTCAGCTACAAAAAATCCCTAAAAAAAATCTAGGCTTCCGAAAATCCCTACTCGTCATGGGTAGCAAAACTCACGTTCCTAAAAAAAATTCCAAAATCGCCAAAGACTTAAAAAAAATCCCTACGATCCGCCCTAAATTTTTTCTCCGTGGCTACTAAGCCTTCTAATTTTTCAAGCAGTCAATAACATAGCATGCCTAAAAAAAATTTTAGCTCCAAAAAAATCCCTACGATCCACCCTAAATTTTTTCTTCGTGGCTAAGCTTTTTGAAGATTTCCAAAGTATTTTGGGGATTTTCAAAGAATTGTGGGGATTTTTAAAACATTTTAGAGATTTTCATAGAATTTTAGGGATTTTCAAACAGATTTTAGGTATTTTCAACAGTTTTAGGGATTTCCAAAGCATTTTGGGGATTTTCAAGGCATTTTAGGGTTTTCAAAGAATTTTAGGGATTTTTTAGGAACATTAGATTTCGCAACCCATGACGAGCAGGGATTTTCAGAAAAAATTTTTAGGGACATTGGATTTCGCTACCTATGACTAGTAGGGATTTTCAGAAATTTTTTTAGGGACTTTGGATTTCGCTACCTATTACGAGTAGGGATTTTCAGAAATTTTTTTAGGGACATTGGATTTCGCTACCCATCACGAGTAGGGATTTTCAGAAAAAATTTTTAGGGACATTGGATTTCGCTACCCATCACGAGTAGGGATTTTCAGATTTTTTTAGGGACATTTCACAAACCACACTTCCTTTAGGGATTTCTATTGTGAGAGGTTGGATTTTAGGGACATTTTAATTTAAGATTTCGAGGACCCGGGATGAACTACCGCAGATATTTCTTGCAGTTTTGTGGTTCATATTAGTTGTGTGTTCGACCGTAAAAAAATCAGACGATTCGGGCTCTGACCTTTGGGTGATGTCCCTTGTTAGTCTTGATTTTGGTCTACACCTATAAGCAGGCCTCCTAAGAATTACTATTTGAGTAGGCATGAAAATATATTTTGTAGGTGTGGTCTTCGTATTCGAGATTATCAGCTCGCCTATTGAAAATAGGGTTTAGAGCTAATGATGTCTACCAGTCCATCTGTCCGTCCGTCTGTCCGTCCGGCCTTTTTCTAAATGTAAATCAAGACAAATTGCAAAGCGCCAGAAGCAGATGGAAGCAGGTTTTCAATGTAAATCAAGACAAATTGCAAAGTGCCAGAAGCAGATGGAAGCAGGCTTTTGAGGTTTGATATGAATTGCGAAACATGAAAATGGTTTTCGAGGAAATCGTATTCGTTTATATACCAAATCTATATATATGACCTGGATGCCCCTTTTCTAAAGTTAAAACAATTTAGAGAAATTTTGAGGATTGATATGAATTGTGCAACATGAATATGATTTTCGAGGAAATCGTATTGGTTTATATACCAAATCTATATGTATATGACCTGGATGCCCCTTTTCTAAATTTAAAACAATTTGAGAAATTTTGAGGTTTGATATGAATTGCGAAACATGAAAATGGTTTTCGAGGAAATCGTATTGGTTTATATACCAAATCTATATATATGACCTGGATGCCCCTTTTCTAAATTTAAAACAATTTGAGAAATTTTGAGGTTTGATATGAATTGCGAAACATGAAAATGATTTTCGAGGAAATCGTATTGGTTTATATACCAAATCTATATATATAACCTGGATGCCCCTTTTCTAAATTTAAAACAATTTGAGAAATTTTGAGGTTTGATATGAATTGCGAAACATGAAAATGATTTTCGAGGAAATCGTATTGGTTTATATACCAAATCTATATATATGACCTGGATGCCCTTTTTCTAAAGTTAAAACAATTTAGCGAAATTTTGAGGTATATATAAATCAATACGATTTGAAACAATAATCAAATTTTAAAGGAAATTTCATATTTTCTATACAGAAAAACTATTTAGGGTTCGTAAAAGCCTTAATTGGGGCATTTCATAATATTGTTTCATGATCTGTTCAAATTGATCCAAAAATCGAATCTATCATTTAAAAACAGTTATTTGGATTTAAACAAATTGATAAAATTGATTTCAACTGCCATTGTGAAACAATAAAATAATTATTAACGAAGTTCTCAAATATTCAGTGTCTTCACGTATTTGTTATGGAAACTATCTTTATCGACTTATAGCATATTCTTTTGGATGTAAATCAATTCATGATAGAACAATTACTAAACCTACGGGATTTCAACGCAGTCGTCTAGGTGAACGCAAATTATGATATTTTGATATCATTTTTAATAGTTTTCTTGTTATAGCAAAGCAACACGATTTCAAGTAATATTGAACGATAATCTATATGAATTGTGCGAGCTGTCGTTAACGTTTACAACGTTTTATTTTTCAGTATTGTGGATTAAAGATAGTTATATATTTTCAGTCTATATTGTATACGGAATTAAATTTCGGGTATTTTTGGCATATGTATAGAAATGCATTCAAGGATGAAAACTTGTTTTGAGAATTGATATTTTGGTTTATGTATGAGGCCTTATTTCGGGGTTGATGTTTAGTCTGAAGGACTTCTTTGTGAATTCATTTTATGTTCACAAACCTACCTTACAACATAAAATGAATTCACAAAAAGGTATATACAAGTAAAGGATGCATGCAAAACGATTCGATAAAATATCAGAAAAAAATCAACACCTATGTCGCCTGACACCTTTGTCGCTGACTCCTCTGTCCTGCCACTTTTGTCGTTATACCATAAGATGCATTACACATTAAGATTTTTTTTAAAGAATTTGCTAATGTGGACTTATTTTGGTAATCACGGATGTGTTTTTGGAGTTTGAGTTATTTTCTTTCACCCCGAACAGAAAATCTACAAATGTAGCACATTGGCTGTTTAAGGGGACCCTGCCACAAATGTAGCACTTCGGCACTTGATTGTCCGCCAGACCATCGGCGGTACTACTGTTAAGCTAATTTTGAACTTTTTCCAGTTCAGAGATTTTAAGAGCTTATCCATTATCTTTATACCTAATTCATGTTTTTATGTACTAACTATGAACTACAAGATTGCTTGACAACGGGCGCCAGGATTGCTTGACAACGAATTTCTCCGGCGTCCCAGGGGGTTGCGCGGATTTGAAGGTTTTTTCAGAAAAAATCAATTGAGGGGCATTTGCCCCTCAATTTTACTATCAGTTGTAAAATTGAAAATTTATGAATAAATCTCAAATCGTTTTTATGAATGAAAGGTTGTTGGGGAAGGCACTTGTACAAGTAACCAAGGCACAAAGATTGGCAATATGGCATATTGGCATCATTCCTTGCAAATTCATTGCGAATTTGATGCGAATCTCTATGCTAACTTTGCCATTTTCATGCGAATGACTTATAAAAAAACTGAGATAGCCAACAGATGCCAAAAGCCTTCGGAACTGATGTAGGCTATATGACCTTTCAAAATTTTGTGATCTGTCCTGGGCCAACCTGAGCTCTCTGAAAATTATATGTTTTTGATCATGTGACATAATTTAGGTCTGTAATATTAATTTTTTTTTTTTTTTTTTTTTTTAAATAATATAATTTTATAAAATATTAAATTTCTTTTCCGTTCTTGGTTTAGTATTAACCCTTTGGAGTGGGGTAGCAATTTAGGGTAGACGAGGAAAGACTTCCTTCAAAGTCTAGTGGTTACCATGGTCAAACTCCTTAATCATTCAGGCCCATTGACACGGTACATTTTTTCATTGAACTGCCGTTTCAAATGGGAACATTTTTGGCGATATTGCGAAAATCAAATAAATTTTTGCAAGATTTGGCGAAAAAATCAACAAGCCCTTATTGTACTGTGTCCATGTTACTCCAAACAAGTATAGCATTATTGGACCCCATCTAACTTGATCAACTATCTTTTAGACGCTAACATGATCAAAGATAAAACTCATGATTGTCTGATGTTTCAAAATACAAATTTTATTAACAATGAAAGTATAAAAATAGCTACTTTCATTGATAATTGATGAGAAATGGACAAGCAAATAAATATAATAATTACACTGATAATTGGAATGAAACAACAAGATTTGCATAATGCTTCATTTTTAAGAAGTCGGACGAGCGGGGGGGGGGGGTTGTCGAGCTTACGAAAAACGGAAAAGGTTGTCCTCTAGTTGCGGGACTAACACAAAAAAGGAAGTGAAAAGTTACTTATTCCCAGCGTTTCATTTTTTAACAAGCTTAAAATAAATGAGTGCAACTAATTTCTCAATTTTTATTTCTAATACAACTTCATGTTCAACTGTCAGTAAAAAAAAAATCAGGCAATTTATGACTATGAGTGTTCCCTGTGGGTCAGGTTATCCCCAAATGATCTGTAGGGGCACTTGCAAATTTTTATTTGTTAAATCATTCAGAAGTACTTATCAATTGAGGCTGAATTGAAGTTGAGTTGAACTAAAAATCAGATCAAACGACTGCGGTATAAACTCTTGCGAATTGCAAAAATTCTTGCGATTTGCAAATTTTTGCTTGGGAAGAAAACTTCCCAGACCACGATAAGCTATTTTCTCGCTCTGGGAAGAATACTTCCCAATCCATGGGAACGGTTTGAATTTGACTGGGAAGAATAGTTCCCAGTCCATGACAACGGTTCGATTTCCGTTGGGAAGAATAGTTCCCAGACCATGACAACGCTTTGTTTTTAGTGGGAAGAATACTTCCCGTCCCACTCCAAAGGGTTAAAATTACGAATACAATTAAGTTAAAAATTGGAAAATGGCAAAGTTAGCATAGAGATTCGCATCAAATTCGCAATGAATTTGCAAGGAATGATGCCAATATGCCATATTGCCAATCTTTGTGCCTTGGTTACTTGTACAATTGCCTTCCCCAACAACCTTTCATTCATAAAAACGATTTGAGATTCATTCATAAATTTTCAATTTTACAACTGATAGTAAAATTGAGGGGCAAATGCCCCTCAATTGATTTTTTCTGAAAAAACCTTCAAATCCGCGCAACCCCCTGGGACGCCGGAGAAATTGGTTGTCAAGCAATCCTGAACGGGCGCTGGAACAGGTTATGACAAATGAAGGGTTTTTGGAAAAACTTCAACTTTTTGAAATCGAGGGATTAATTTCCACAGGCTAACCATGAAAGCATAGAACTGGAACAAAATTGAACAGTTGACTTGAAATTGCAAGAAATTGGCATGCCATTTGCGTAAATATGGCAAGGAATTCGCAAGAAATCTGCCTGAAAATGGCGAGACTGGCATTCAATTTGCATGAAAATCGCAAGCTTTTCGCAAGGATCGCCGCCAATAGTGACAACCTCACCTCTAGATATGAAGCCTAGCACCATGGTTACTCTTAATAATTCCCCAGGGTGGGGAGGTTAAGGCTCCAGACTAGTTTCTTTGTCAAAGAATTTTAGAACTCGTGTACCCCCGCTTAGCAACCGGAAAGGCTCCAATAATCACAATGGGGAAAAAAGTGTCCTGAGGGGTATTTTAAACTCACGTCATTCTTGACCTAATGCAGCTAAAAATGTATACTAAAATTTTATCTGCAGATAATTTGAGTTGCATTGATAGGTCAAATTTGACCTCTCCTATAGATTCTGTGTAAAACCCATAAAACTAAAACAATGCATGACCATTTTTTACTTAAATCCATTTTTCGGGGTGATGGTTGTAATGCTCAAACCTACAGGGGAACTGAGAGACAGTTTGCGTAGTTCAAACCCCCAATACTAAATGCCATTGCATTCCCTAAAATCCCTGATTTGCCCCACTTAACCACTATTATCCAAATACCCAATTATGACCCAATCCGCCATCATGCACCCAGTGCATGCCCTTTACCTCCCGGTCATTTCAAGACCAAAACCGCCCTTGTCCGACTTACAAGTCCCGTGCAACATTGTTGTACAAATGCAAGTTTGTTCGGCCTGGCTCTCCCAAAATAGCCAAGCCCAATCCCGAAACTATTTATCGGCCTCCTATTCCGAACCAGGAATTAGAAGCTAAGGGTCACCAAGCCCTTTCGACTCTGTTGCGCCTCACCACGGCCGCTGAGTTAGGGGTCACCAAGCCCTATGCATTATTGCCTCGCTACAGAGCTTGATGCCAGGGTCACCATGCCCTTAGACTAATCGGTTCTCCCGACCCTCACCACGGGCGCTGAACTAGGGGTCACCAAGCCCTATTGTCGATCCCTCTCTTCACCATAGAGCACAAAGGTCACCAAGCCTTTTCCCAGCCCGCTCGCACCAAGAGCCCAACTACGGGTCACCAAGCCCGTCCCCTTTCTACTCTTATCTGAGGTCCGTACTTGTTGATTGGTACTTTAGTCTACGTTAATATTTGTGTTCGTTTCCTTATATATTTCCCACTTACTGTACGCATAGGTTTGAGCTCTGTTGTTCTCTTCGTGTTAAGCGCCATTAAACTTAACCCCTTTGCGTATTGTTCTTATTCATATATTAGCATGACTACGGCACTGATTGCATAGTATTGGCCAAAGAGCTTGGACTACATCGGCAAAGGATCCGTGTTATGTTAAACCAACTCGGGTGAGGAACCGTTACGACCGTTCCAAAAGTAAGCATAGCTAGTGTTGCTCGGACTTATGTGGCTATCCCCTTTTCGGGCTAGTTGATAAGGGGGGTAACTCTAGTATATTTCCTTACATATGGGGGCTCGTCCGGGATCCTTCGCCTACCTTATCTTTCTGCATGCTTGATCACCATTCAGTTAGAATACTTAGTAGAAAGACGTGCTTTAAAGTAGGTTCTCTTAGTTGGCAGATTAGACAATAGACGCTTTTAAATTGGGACTCCCAGATCAGTATCTCTCGTGGGGGGTGGGTCAGAGTAGGAGCAGGGCTACTTAATATCTATAGCCTTGACAGGGTAAGACAACCCTTTTGTGGAGCGGGTTACACGCCGTAACGGAGTCCTAGGCCACTCAATCGTAGATCGGGCTACACGCTGTAGTAGGGATCTTTTAGATTCTTTCGAGGAGCGGGTTACACGCCGTAACGTGTACGAATGAGACAAGGTCGTCTTATTTTGGGTCGGTGTGCAACGCCTGCATAGACTATAGTTTCCCACATACTCCCCTCCCCACCACTTAGGAAAACCTATCTCTTTTGCTTTGGCCAGAGTAGTTTTGATAGCTATCCGGACACATTAACACTTCAGTTAATGCATATTTATACCTTAGTCATATACAACTTTCCAGACTACTCAGGTTTAATATTATAAACTAACGCTTTTTCAATTCTAAGCTGAAAACAATTCAACTTCGACTAACTTTGATTCTTTGATTCGAATCACCACGACACCCTAAGATTAATTTGCACTTTTTACCTCCGAATTCTGGCATTGTATAGGTTCATCCATCAGACAGTTAAAATTTTAGCTAATTCACCAATTAACTCATAAACTGTTTTTGAACCCGATTTGAAGTCATAAATTCCGAGGCGTGCATCGTGCAATCAGGGTCGTGCTCATTAATATGTGTCTCATTACTTCCTCTCACGCCGATCACAAATACTCGATCCATTCAATTTCAGAACAAGACCAACCTGTACATAATATAGAAGTCGAGGGACTCATATTATTGTAATATCTGCTGAACTGTAAGATTACAACAGACGCTCCTATCCAATGCAATTTTTCTTACCATTTCACGTCTATGATACATTGTAAATGCTCATTTTTATCGTGTTATGTTCTCGTAAATTCAATTTTCAATTGTCATTCAATTTCCAAATATTCAATAATCTAATCAATCATCGAAGATACTAAATACCAGAATCAACCTCATCATGGTCCCGGCTATTCAGAAACTGTCTTCATCTACAACAATGTCGAGTCAGTCCAGTCAACCGTAAAAACCAGGTCCACTCTTTAATGAGCCCAGATCCTCATGGCTCAACAGTCAAACAACCGTGTCCACTTATGAGCCTAAAAACAAACTAGGCCTTCACCAGATCCAGACCGCACGATTACTGTCTGAATTAACTGATGCTAGCCTTCGGAACCAAGACATCCGAAAGCCCGGTTCTACTTCCTCAAACTGCATGGATCAAAATTTAAACACTACGAACTACAACATTCATCATCACCATATTGAGCAATACGAGTCCAGTGATCCAGTCATTCCCGACAGCAGCGTTCCGTAAATATGAACGCATCTACCGCTTTCCCAGCCTGATTCTCGCGTCCTACTTAGATTCCTGTACACGAATATAAACGTGTCATTCCCATCACAGTACCGGTTCCCATAGTCATCCCTCGCCGAAAGTCGGATATGACTGCCTCACAAATCGCAACATCCTGTCCAACTCCAAGCTGCTCAACTTCGTCCTGGCAGATTTAACCCGAAAGACTTGCTACATTCTATGTCAAAGAAACCAGCACCAACAGTGAAACCCAATGCATCACTTAAGGTCGTAGTAACTAAGTTGGAACCCAAGGATCTGCCCCGTAGGAAGCCAGAGACTCAAACCAGACCTTCTTCCCTCATTCAAACCGGCTTGAAGGCATCGTAGACCTGATTAAATCTGACCTTAAGCCAACTGCTAACCGGTCAATTTACAAGTCCTCACAACCCAGACGAAGCCAGCCCTTTATCTTGAAGACCGTACCGGTAGTCCTGAGTGTCCTAAATATCCATCAGTTTTGACCACGATCGACAATCCGAATCCAAGCAGCTCAGTTCCAGTAACCGTCCAGTTCAATTCAATCCGAAGCAGCCCAGAACCAGTGATTATAGCTCTCGATTCAACCCCACAAGACCTGATTGTCCCTGACACAGCATTCAATAAGATCTCAGCACCTGAACCAGTCTTCCTACCCAAGCCGAACACTACTGTCGAATCATATGACACGGACTCTGACCCTATGGATGCTTCAACTCTAGATGAAAGACCGGACACATGGTCAGCATACTGCAAGGTCAACAAGCATCTCAACAACCTTCTAATGCTGCCGGACGACAAAGAACTGGAAAGTCAGCGACGGCGACCAATCAAAGCTGAACCTCACGACACCGACAATACCGATGAAGAACCGCAAGACATCGAAAGCATCGATCTGGAACCCGAGGTTTAGTTAGAATAGTTATAAATCCAAATAATTTGAAAGCCAGTTAATCATTTTCTCTATGTCATTAAGCCTTAATATTGTTCCTAAGTAGTCTTTCAAATACATTATGTACCCATGTAAACCAAACTGACATCACTTTCCAATAATTAGTTCCGTTAATTAATCATTTTCGTTTAATAATTCAATAATTAGTTCCGTTCATTAATCAGCCCTGTTTAGTACTTAGTAAATCTCAATCAATAACTCCGTTCTATAATAAGTTTGGTTCAACAATGCTATATTACCGTAGTATAACGCATGTAATGTTTCATTTTCCAAGAATCCAACCTACAACAATGTTTTCATTAGATCCTTCGTATTCTCTATTTTATGTAAAGTTGAGTAATTCGACAATCCTATCAAACCTATTTGAGACTCCTTATACTAAGATTAAAACTTTCTTGCGAAAGTTAAGTACAAATTTTATTTAGTCCACTCACCGGTGCAACTCATCCTATACAATAATCAACTGTGTACAAATACTTCACTTCTCATCGCACTTATCAATTTAAGATAACTAGGTTTAATGCGAAGTGTGATATCTACAAATAATTTCTCATATTTGTAACTAAATATAATTTGCTTTAGGTACAAATTACTTCCATATTTCCTATAAGTGTAATTTATACGATGTAATGTCAATATTTTATTAGATGGTTAATAAAGTCTTCCGAAAGAGCCTTAAACGGGGGGATATGTAATGCTCAAACCTACAGGGGAACTGAGAGACAGTTTGCGTAGTTCAAACCCCCAATACTAAATGCCATTGCATTCCCTAAAATCCCTGATTTGCCCCACTTAACCACTATTATCCAAATACCCAATTATGACCCAATCCGCCATCATGCACCCAGTGCATGCCCTTTACCTCCCGGTCATTTCAAGACCAAAACCGCCCTTGTCCGACTTACAAGTCCCGTGCAACATTGTTGTACAAATGCAAGTTTGTTCGGCCTGGCTCTCCCAAAATAGCCAAGCCCAATCCCGAAACTATTTATCGGCCTCCTATTCCGAACCAGGAATTAGAAGCTAAGGGTCACCAAGCCCTTTCGACTCTGTTGCGCCTCACCACGGCCGCTGAGTTAGGGGTCACCAAGCCCTATGCATTATTGCCTCGCTACAGAGCTTGATGCCAGGGTCACCATGCCCTTAGACTAATCGGTTCTCCCGACCCTCACCACGGGCGCTGAACTAGGGGTCACCAAGCCCTATTGTCGATCCCTCTCTTCACCATAGAGCACAAAGGTCACCAAGCCTTTTCCCAGCCCGCTCGCACCAAGAGCCCAACTACGGGTCACCAAGCCCGTCCCCTTTCTACTCTTATCTGAGGTCCGTACTTGTTGATTGGTACTTTAGTCTACGTTAATATTTGTGTTCGTTTCCTTATATATTTCCCACTTACTGTACGCATAGGTTTGAGCTCTGTTGTTCTCTTCGTGTTAAGCGCCATTAAACTTAACCCCTTTGCGTATTGTTCTTATTCATATATTAGCATGACTACGGCACTGATTGCATAGTATTGGCCAAAGAGCTTGGACTACATCGGCAAAGGATCCGTGTTATGTTAAACCAACTCGGGTGAGGAACCGTTACGACCGTTCCAAAAGTAAGCATAGCTAGTGTTGCTCGGACTTATGTGGCTATCCCCTTTTCGGGCTAGTTGATAAGGGGGGTAACTCTAGTATATTTCCTTACATGGTTTCAAAAAAATGTCATTTTGACCCATCAATGCACCTCGGCTATGAAATTGTCTACACGATGAAAAAAGAACAAATTATGTAGCATGACCCTATCGGGCTATGAAGTCGACCGAAATTTAAAAAAGATGTTTTTTGTTAATATCAATTGCAAGTCATCCTAACCCTATAGGGTTTGTACAATGCCTTCTATCAAATTCCGTCAAATTATCTTTGTGATGCAATCTATTTGAGAATTTTAGACTCATCAGTTTTGGAGATGGAGGGGTCCAAAGTACCCCCTTTGACATTCATTTTTCCTTGGTGATAACTACTCTGGAGCCTTAATAGGGAAGAATCATAATTAATTGTTTGCACCCTGTATGTATGGTCCCACTAGATAGGAATTTGAATTTACATAAAGTATGTTTTTTTACGCGGCGGCACCCCCCCGGGCCCGATAAAGCCATCAATTCGACCTATTTTTTTTTCAGTTTGTAGAGAATTTTATAGGCAACACGTTATGGTGGGTCACAATCAACCTATCTACTAATGATTTAGCGTCACAAATTAAATACCGAAATCATGCCTCGCCCTTTTAGCTTAAACTGCATTTTTCAGGGACATTAAGTCACCAATGCAATTTTTACCCACCGCAACGTGTTGCCTATAAAATTCTCTACAAACTGAAAGAAAAATTAGGTCAAATTGATGGCCTTATCGGGCCCGGGGGGTGCCGCCGCGTAAAAAAGCATACTTTATGTGAATTCAAATTCCTATCTAGTGGAACCATACAGGGTGCAAACAATTAATTATGATTCTTCCCTATTAAATTATCTGCAGATAAAATTTTAGTATACATTTTTAGTTTTAGCTGCATTAGGTCAAGAATGACGTGGGTTTAAAATACCCCTCATGACACTTTTTTCCCATAGCGATACCTACTCCGGAACCTTAAAAATTCTAGTTTAAAAGTTTAAATATACCCGTAGCGACGGGGTAAAAATGAGCAAAATTTTACATTTCTGACAACGTTAGCTCCCGATAGGGTCATCACAGAAAATTTTGAGATATACCATTTTAAAGATAATTTCATGGCCGAGGGCGAGTACCCGGTCAAAAATATAATTTTCTGATTAGAAATACAAAAAAAGCGGCTAGAACATAATAATCACATTTTAGAAAACGGTTTTTATTTTTTTCTGTCTAAACCATAACAGATGGCATAATTTTGACCGGGTACTCGCCCTCGGCAATAAAATTATCTTTAAAATGGTATATCTCAAAATTTGCTGTGATGGCCCTATCGGGAGCTAACGTTGTCAAACGTGATTAAAACATGCACTGGGAGATATTTAATTGTGACTTGGTGGAACTCTCAGTGGTATTTTAAATATTTTTATAAAAAACTTCATTAAATATTTTATCGAATATAATTTTTAGATTTCTAGTATGTGCATCGGTTTATCTGAAACCAGGTGTCAAATGTTGGTATTTGACACCCATTTTCCCATAGCGATTATTAGTCTGGAGCCTTAAGGGGGGGTTTAAAAAATATTTGATGTCCTAAAATGACCATCCATAGATACACGTAACCACAAAACTTGGCTCAATTTCTGAGTTTCGATGACCTTTCAGGTCAAAACTGTCAGAGGAAAAAGTTCTTCAGTTTTTTATGACCTCTGGATTAAGAAAATAAAAATTTTTTGGTAATATTTTCCCAAAAGGACTTTTCTTGTGTCTTGGGTTTTAAGCAGAGTCCGACCACGCGTTGCAGGTCACAGGTTCAATTTCAATTCTTCAATTTACTTTACTGTTGGAGAATTCTATGAATGACTTATTTTGTATTTATTTTATATTGATACGATGTTAACATTTTAGTAGCTTACGTTTTTTGGCTTGGCGTTTTTGCTTTATGCGTTGTGAATGTTGAATGTCAAATGTCGTGATTCGTCTAATTTTGAATTTACGCCAACGTCAAGCGTACGTTTGCAACGCACAATGCACAATGTCAAATGCTTGGTTGGTCAAAATCTGAAATAGTAGAGAAAGAAGTTTTTTGTTTTTTTATTTTCTACCGATGAAGGCAAAAGGAAAGAAAAATGTTTGGTAGTATGTAGTAACATTTTCCCGAAAGGAATTAAAAATATTTTTTTGTGTTTTGGGTCCCATCAAAGAAAGCAGAACATACTCCGCCACCCCCCTGACCGGTAGGGACCGGTGACCCTCCCAGAAAATCTTGAAAATTTTGACCCTCCGCGAAGCGGAGAGTCAAAATTTTATTTTTTGCTTCAAGGCGAGAAAAAATAATTTTGTTGACTAACCCTCCGCGCAGCAGAGAGTTAAAAATTTGACATTTTAACAAGACGGACGCATTATAAGGGTCAAGATACTGATCATATACCGATCTGGTCTGAATAAAGGGTCAAAATTCTGACGGTATATCGATCGTTTGTCCGATCAGGGTCAAAATTCTGACGGTATATCGATCTTTCGTCCGATCAGGGTCAAAATTCTGACGGTATATCGATCTTTCGTCCGATCAGGGTCAAAATTCTGACGGTATATCGGACTTTTCTCAATAAAGGGTCAAAATAATTACGGTCGATCTTTCGTCTGGTCAGGGTCAAAATTCTGACGGTATATCGGACTTTTCTCAACAAAGGGTCAAAATTCTGACAGTATATCGGACTTTTGTCAGATCAGAGTCAAAATTCTGACGGTATATCGTTCTTTTGTCTGGTCAGGGTCAAAATTCTGACGGTATATCGATCTTTCGTCCGATCAGGGTCAAAATTCTGACGGTATATCGTTCTTTTGTCTGGTCAGGGTCAAAATTCTGACGGTATATCGATCTTTCGTCCGATCAGGGTCAAAATTCTGACGGTATATCGTTCTTTTGTCTGGTCAGGGTCAAAATTCTGACGGTTCTTCGATCTTTCGTCCGATCAGGGTCAAAATTCTGACGGTATATCGATCTTTCGTCTGGTCAGGGTCGAAATTCTGACGGTATATCTGACTTTTATCAACAAAGGGTCAAAATTCTGACAGTATATCGGACTTTTGTCAGATCAGAGTCAAAATTCTGAGGATATATCGGTCTTTCGTCCGATCAGGGTCAAAATTCTGACGGTATATCGATCTTTCGTCCGATCAGGGTCAAAATTCTGACGGTATATCGGACTTTTCCCAATAAAGGGTCAAAATAATTACGGTATATCGATCTTTCGTCTGGTCAGGGTCAAAATTCTGACGGTATATCGGACTTTTCTCAACAAAGGGTCAAAATTCTGACAGTATATCGGACTTTTGTCAGATCAGAGTCAAAATTCTGACGGTATATCGTTCTTTTGTCTGGTCAGGGTCAAAATTCTGACGGTATATCGATCTTTCGTCCGATCAGGGTCAAAATTCTGACGGTATATCGGACTTTTCTCAATAAAGGGTCAAAATAATTACGGTATATCGATCTTTCGTCTGGCCAGGGTCAAAATTCTGACGGTATATCGGACTTTTCTCAACAAAGGGTCAAAATTCTGACAGTATATCGGACTTTTGTCAGATCAGAGTCAAAATTCTGACGGTATATCATTCTTTTGTCTGGTCAGGGTAAAAATTCTGACGGTATATCGATCTTTCGTCCGGTCATGGTCAAAACTCTGACGGTATATCGGACTTTTGTCGGGTCAGGGTCAAAATTCTGACGGTATATCGGACTTTTGTCAGATCAGGGTCAAAATTCTGACGGTATATCGGACTTTTGTCAGATCAGGGTCAAAATTCTGACGGTATATCGGACGTTTGTCCTGTCAGGCTCAAAATTCCGACGGTATATCGGACTTTTGTCAGATCCGGGTCAAAATTCTGACGGTATATCGGACGTTTGTCCTGTCAGGCTCAAAATTCCGACGGTATATCGGACTTTTGTCAGATCCGGGTCAAAATTCTGACGGTATATGGGTCTATCTTCAATACAGGGTCAAAATCCTGACGATATATCGGTCTTTCTTTAATACAGCCAGGGTCAAAATCCTGACGATATATCGATCTCTGCCTACTCATTTAGGATCAATATTTTGAAGATATATCGGGCTTTCTTAGATTAAGGGTTAAAATTCTGGCGGTATATCGTCTCGAGTATCTCGACTAAATACAGAGTGATTTTTGTCGATATATCGTCTCGACCCATTTTAAGGCCTAAACGTTCAACATATACGGGAAGACGGAAATACAAAAAATCACGCATTCTTTTTTTCACAAGCTCGTTACAAATCCAACAGTATTGATCTGATTTTTAAACATTTTCAATTTTGTGAATGTCAAAGAGTTGTTTTTTAAGAAAATCAAAAGCTTTTTATTTAAAAAAAATATTTAAGAAAAATGAAGTTTTCAATTACTTCGGAGAGTTTCAAAAATTGTTTAATTTGACATTTAAAAAAAATCTATATCTTTACATTTTAAAAAAAATTCTTTAAAATTAAAAAACTTGATTTAAAAAACCAATGCTTGCTGTTTTATGAGCTTTTGAAAAATTGATTTGCATGATTTTTTATGCATCAATTATTGAATCATAGACAATATCAATTTGAGCAGCTGATTTTTCGATTTTTATTCCTCATGTCATCACTGATGACTCATCAGACATGTGGATTTAACCATTAAAGTTTCTAGCAATTCCGTTAACACACCCTGAGAAATTTCCCTTGTTTAAGTCGGGACTGTAGATTCTGCTCAATAATTAATTATTTATTTGTTTTGTCAAAATAGGAATTGAACACCAACTCATAGCTGAAAAAAATATGTATTAAATCAAGCAAAAAATAATTTCAACCACTTGTGTAACAATTAATTATTATTTATGAGACTATACAATTCCTACTTTGTCAAAAAAGATATAATTATGCCGATTTGAATTAAATATTATCCAAGTTTATGAATTATTTTGAGACTTTAAACAATACTCGAATTTTAACTAGATATAGATCTTTACGAAATCATGGACCAACATTTTAATTCGAATTGATTTATTATCAATATTTTGACCCAGTGGATATTAAAATTTCATGTCCATTTAAGGTCCAACTATTAATTGTTTAAATCAAATTCATGGAGGGACAAAATTTGAAATTTTAACGAAGCGTTATGATTTCTACTAGGGATGTCGTGAGTAGAGCTTTTTGGTACTCGATCGAGTATGAGTACTCGGCCTAATAATTTCTTCGTATATTCCTATTGCAGGGCCCAGGGTGTGGTTTTCAAACTTCGTATTTCCATATTATTGAATTGAACCTAGAAGGAATTTATTAGATTGAACTCCCAGAAAAGCCTGATTTAAAAAAATATAAAGTAGTAGTAATACCAACTATTAAATTTAAAAAGTAAAAATCAGTGGCCCAATTTCATATTGCCCTTGTCTAAACCATTGTGGAAAATTAGAAAATCATTAAAATTTTAGTTTTTTCCAACTCACAATTTTCAAACTAAAGGTCAGTCATAAGTTCATAACTTTTATCAGAAATTCTTTTAGTAAAGCTAAGAGAATACTCGAGAACATTTGATACTCCTACTCGATCGAGGATCGACTCTTACTCGGCGAGCATGAGTACTCGGTACTCGAGCTACTCACGGTATCCCTAATTCCAACACAATCAAATATTAAACGTTGAAAAACTTTGTAATTAATTACAACTAATATGAACGTAAATGACAAATAGTTAGCGTCCTAATTTTGTTTGCTGTTTAAAAACGATTTAAAGAAATAATGGATCGGAAATATAGGTCGGGAACGAACGATACTGAGAAATGGGTGCGGAAATAATTGTCTGACATTTCTAGTTAATAAATTTTACATTTATTTTTGGGACTAACTATTATTTAAATCGAATTATATTTATATAATATCTGTCTTGATCAGTTGGAGATCAACGGCAAAATTGTGTAATACTGTTTTTTCTCAATATTGGAAAATCTATCAAGGTTCTATTTTATTAATCATTTGCAAGACCATTCCTTTAATAGCATTTTTTCCCTGGACATTATTAATTATTTCCCTGCCATTTTTTTTCCTACGATCATTCTGATCAAACCCTTTTTCCATGACCATTTTTCTATTACCTTTAAAACATGAAAATTGAAAACTAAAAATGTCCTTTTAAAATACTTGTGGCACAACGAACTATTTGGTCCGATTTTTGAATATAAAATATGTGTAGTTCATGTCATCTCAAAGATCTCCATTTTCTAAAAAACTTTTCAAGAAAAAAAACTTGAATCCTCTAAAGGCTATAATTCTGAAGTTACAAATTACCTGTCGAAGTCGATGTAAAAAAATCGAAATATTTGTAAAAAAAATTTTAAATTGGACTAGAAATCGCAGTTAAAAAATAATTTTCATCTTTGTCTCTGACCTTTTGATAGTTTTTTTTATTTTCGTCAAGTTTTCAAGTAATGAGGCCTCTTCTAATTCTTTTCGGTGTTCAGTGTTTTCGTTCTCAAGTTCATTCATAACAAAGAAATGAAAAACTGAATTCCTGTTTGAGGAACACGCGATTTAAACTACATTCTTAACTTATACTATTAAATTTTCGATTTTGAAACCCTTAAAAATCAAGTGGGAGGGGCTTAAAAATCATTAAAAGTGGGCGTGGTTTCAAAAAAATTTTCGCCTCCGGCGGGGACGCCTGCCGGCGAGGCCCCTCCCGGGGGGACACCCACGACAGTGGTTTGACCCCCTATTTTGACCCTCCGCCACCCCGAAGGGGTGGCGGAGTATGAAGCAGAATCAGACCGCGGAATGGTCAACTGTCCTCACCTTTTCTATACACTATATGTTTGATGTTGCGGACCGTTGCGTTGATGCTGATCGCACCGATTCCTTGTTATTTTATGTTTAGTAAACAGTACACAGTACACAGTGTATAGGTAGTATTGTATTGAATTAGGCTTCAGCGCCTTGCTTTGCTGCTGTAACGCTTGAAGGATTCGGCAGTCTTTGGTCTTTTACCTTTAATTAAACCGATCCTCTTTATGCTTATACCATTGATCAATGAACGTTGTAAACTTGTAATTCTAAAGTCTCACGAATCCCTTTGCCCTTTCCTTTGTATTTATTTTGTAAATTTGCAAATTGTCGTATTAGTATTTAGTCCTTGTTTGTGCACGGAGTTACATGTTCTTCTTATAATTGTATATCCTGCCGGATTTCTATAGAACAGGGACAAGAGCACATAAGATATAGTGTGTGTTATAGTGAGGAGTAGGAGTGTGAGTGAGTGAGGGAGATCCGAAGTTTGGCTGCACTTGTATGTTGCTGGAAAGAGGGGTTATTAGAGATGGCGTTCCACCAGTCCACTACAAACAAAGGCCTCTTTCTCAACACGCCCCAGTATACCCTTACTTTGAGGCCCCTGGACCCTCTTTCTTGACTGACCCATCATGACCCTGAACCCTATGGAATCCCTAACCTAACTTATTTGACTCGCCTGGTAAAACTCATTTCCCCCCTCTATACCAACTCACATGTTAAGTTTGTAGACCTATATCCTGCAATCAATACATATCTATATTGACGAAAAGAGTTTTACCCGGAGAGTCAACTAGCATAGGGACTTTACGGACCCACGACCCTCGTTGAAGGTCCTTGCTAGATTTACACTCCCCATCGCCCATCGTCATACCCCGCATTCCGAATTCAATTTATACTCCAATTCAAAACCAAACCTTTGACCTTTTAATCGGTCAAATCGGTTCAGATAAGATAATTACATTTTCTGCTCTCCCATCCATCCACGACACGGCGATGCACTAATTATAGGCATTGGAAACGCTTGTGTAAATGTCCTGTCCGTCAGCTTGTCGGTCAATTGTGATTCTTTTAGCAATACATCTAGCATATTGGCAGTGTGGACGCTTAATAATGATCCAACAATTTGTTTTTATTTTTGTTATTTGGTTAGAATGGTCTTTATAATTTCCCGACAAACTCCTACGAGTTAGCTACAAACAATATTATTTTAACATTTATAACCCTTTTTTCTAGGCAAATTTGGATGGGGGCACATCTAAAGCCAATGGCGAAAGATGACAAATTAGATGGATTTTTATCTGGTCCTGGTTCTAAAGTCTTGTGGAACTCGGTCACTCAAAACAACGTTGCATCCGAATTGCCGTGTGAAGCTAAGAACTCCACTGACAGTATTGACCCTCCCGGAGACGTGAGTGTCATTCTTGTAAGTTACAATTCGTATAAAAATTAAATTATAAACGAACCTCAATTTGCATGATTCGGATCGTTGCTTTTCAGATGGAAACTCGTAGTTCGGAGGATGTGGTGAGAAATTGGAAGAAGTTAAGTACGGCAGAAGGGAAGGTTAACTACCTCAAGCATTTGTTAATGTCAGAAGATGAAAAGTCCAGTTTGAGCACTTTATGGAAGGAAGAAGTGTCGTCAGAATTGCTAGCACAAATTGTCCACGGTTTCTTGGTCCTTTCTCGCAATTCCGAACTTCTTGACGACGGGAATCGTATCGGCTCTGGGGTCTTTCTCCACAAACATATCCTCCAAATACTTGAAATTATTTCGAATAGTAGACGGTAATTTTATTTTTTTATTAAGAGAAAGCACTTTATGCCAATGTCCGTCCGTCCGTCTATTTCCCTCTTAGCTGTAGTCTGTAGGTTTGTTGCGATACTTTGCAATTACTTTGATTTCGAAAATCTTGAGTGAGATATTATACAAATGTTCTTCTTGGGGTTTAAGACTAACAAGGGAACATTTCCAGATGTAAAACCCCGATATTTTTTAAACCTGTCTTATTCAAAAGAGGACGTAAAATAATGAAACTTTAACATTGAAACTATCGGTGAATAAAATCGTTTTAGCATAGTAAAGTCGGTGAGAAGGTCAAGAAGCGGGCGCTATCTCAGGGATTATTCCTATAGTAAATCCCCGTTTAGATTTTGTGAAAAGGCTGGTTCAGCGCAATACTAATTTGGGGGTTCCTCCAATGTTAACTCCCTATCTCGATCGCGACTTTTCAAGGAAAAGTGGTGAAAAGAGGAAAACTCGACTTTCTCCTCTTTCTCCCCTTCTCACTCATGCTCATTTTTAACCTTAAACGCCCGCTTTTTGACCTTGCCACCGACTTTACCATGTTAAAATTATTTTATTCACCGATAGTTCCAATGTTAAAGTTTCATTATTTTACCTCCTCTTTCGAATGAGACAGGTTTAAAAAATATCGGGATTTTACATCTGAAAATGTTCCCTTGTAAGTCTGAACTTGGGTCAAATTGGCCACACCCCGTCCGGATTTGTCTATCACTTCAATGCTAAAAAAATTAAATTTGAAACCATTCAAATCCATTGCCATTGACTTGTTCAAGCATTATAGCCAGCCCTCTCCACCTAGTTCAATAATATTCTTGATGGGTTTTGAATTGAACCCTACTTTGATCAATTCCGACCAATATAATTTACTTTCGATCGCTTCGAAGTCAAACCATCCAAGATCAATTCATAAAGTCATAAGTATTTAAAAAATCAGGTGCTCGCAAAGTCCCAAGCATGGCACCTTTTAAATCGCTAAATTCATTCATTCCCATTCTTCGAGTCAGTATATATTATACCTTTATACCGCAGCTCAAATTCCAATTCATAGTTTTTGAAACCGTCGGTTCGTTGGAGATATAATATGTTTCGATTTGTTCGGATTTTTAAACCCGATCTACAATATTTTTTTCCATTCTAATTCAAGGTTCGGAATTACGCTAAGTTTCCTGTCTGAAATTGATAAAAAGAATCTGGATGCGTTGTTCATTCTTGTTGGAGAGATGATGAGGAATAAAAATGGAACGGAAGTGGAGAATGAGGAGATGGAGAAGGAACGGGAGTTACTAAAACGAGTCCAAGGACGATTTGGAATGATTACCATCGGTCGTATGGTTAATCGATATTAAATATTTAATTAGCTGGTATTTACAGTTTTACACCTATCAAAAATAAGTCAATTCTACCGAGGTTATTTGGATATCCCTGCTGACTCAGTGTATTCTCACTTGTGCAATAAATTGTAAATTGTATTAGGCCTTTCGAAAAATAAATTCTGTAATTTTTATCTAATAACAACAAACGTGCCTGGTTATAGTGTATGAACTTTACGACATAATTTTTGATATCGTATTGATACTGACTATGGACACTATTTGGGTGTCAAACGAGTTAAGGGCTGTAATCTTGCAAATAGACTAATTCGACCATGCTGATTACGAAAATCATAATTTTAGCTCTGCCAATTGAGGTCTAGGGGGTTAAAAGTAGGTGGAAAGGTCAGGGACCGCGTAGTTTCAGCTAAAAGTTAGCAGTGGCGAGAAGGGGGGAAAGAGGAGAAAGTCGAGTTTTCCACTTTTCCTCCCTTTTTCTTGCGAAACCGATCAGAAGATAGGGCGCTAACATTGGAGGCACCAGAAAAATAACATTGCGCTGGTATTAGCATTTTCAGGAAAAGGGAACGGGAAAATACTATAGGAAAGTCCAAACTCACGCCTGGTTTTTGACCTTCCCACTTACTTTTGACCCACTAGACATCAATTGGCAGAGCTAAGATTATGATTTTCGTAATCAGCATGGTCGAATTAGTCTATTTGCAAGATTACAGCCCTTAACTCGTTTGACACCCAAATAGTGTCCATTGTGAGAGATAATGAATTGATAAATTCCCCGTTTGTGAATATTTGTGATGGAGTGGTTTCTCCATCAATACAATGCATAATAAAATTATATTATTTATTATCGCATCAATCCATTTTATTGAACTATCAATTTTTTAATTATTATTTTTTGATTACTAAATAATTTATACGTATCAATGTGAGTCTTTAAACGTATTTAGCATACTAATCATTAAAGTTTCGAAATTATCAGCCGAATAATTTTACTTACAAACTAACAATTCGATTAAATCTAGGTATCCACTAATTTGAATTAATTTCAAAGTGTGTCTAAAGACAATTTTATAGACAAACTGTTTCATTTTTCCAACATCAAGCCAAACATTTTATTTAGAGCTATTATCTTATCATTAACTTTTAATTTTTCCTGAACTTAACCTTACAAAACTGACGCATCTTTCAATAGTTAATTCATCCATCAGTCTTATCTTCTAACGATAAAGTTTATCTTTAGACATAGACACGGGGTTCAGTTACCTTTCAACGAGTTTTACACAATTCAGGCATTTTAAGAAGGGGTCAATAACTCATTATTAATTCAGTTGAATTTATTCTGCTAGACAATGCAAATACCAACTAATTTAATTATGAATTGAAGCCATTATGTATATGCATTTGAAAATATAGAAAAAATATTCTTAGTTCCCAAATAAAGATTGAAGGTAGCCTATTCATCACTTACGATTATCAAGATTATTTCATATTAGGTAGCCGTTTGATTAATTAGCCGTATCAGGTCATGAGTTCAAGTCCATTATTTGCGTCAGGTCAGACGGTAGCAGTTTTGATTTCTTTTTAGAATTGGCTAGACAGACATTACAGTGCAATTAAAGACAATGATGCTGATTAGTAAAGCTGTAACAATTTAAGTCTACAACCTTTTGATTACAATATGGTCTATACTAATGTTATCAGTTGCAAAGTAATTGATGGCTTATGGCAGTTTTTTTATAATTGGAATGAAAGATTGCGGAATAGAACCGTTCATTCTTCCTAAATTGGTTATTTTTTGTATTTGTAAATTAACTTTTTGTATTTGCATTCAATATTCAATACAAGTTCAAGGAAACTAATGCGATGAAAGAAACCTATTTCTGGATTTTAGAAGTTCCTTTTTTAACTCATAAATGACAGAGATGCGTAGAAATAGGGGATTTACCACGGGTTTTAAATGGCAGAGTTTTTCAGTGATTGTGTTGTGCCGTTGTATTAATGCCTGGCTAACAATTAATAATTAAAGATAATTATTAATGTAATTATTTGAGTAAAGATGTGTCTATTTTCGGGGTTGGTGGATGACGACGGGCTTGGTGGGAGCTCCCTTGTCGTGAGTTGGCGTTGGCTTGTCGTGGAATGACTGAACTGCTTCCTTCGGGAAGTCAACGTCACCTTTCTTCAAAGCTCCCGACACTGACGTCAATGAGCTCTTCGGTGGACTACAACAAATAAAAACACCAATAATTTAATCTAATTATCTACAGTTTAGTTTTAGATTAATTTATCATATTGAATCATCCACATTTTTATTCTTATTTTACCTGTTTTGGACTTTGAGTGCATCTTCCTCTGGTTTTGGCACCGGAACATCTTTCTTGTCTTTCAAATGCGTTTTATTCTGTGTTATCCTCATCCCTCCTGCTTTAACTGCAAAACAAAACATTAACGAAACTTTAGATTATCCTGGCACATGCGCAAACAGTTGAATATTAGTTGGCTGTCGACTAGTGTCGACTCTAGCTCGAACGGCAAACGGTTGTCTTTCTTTGTTTGTAAAAGTAGTCCAACTCTGAACTCTATGATTCTAACATTTCTACGTTCTACCCATTATATAATTACCTGCTATTCACTATTACATATTTACATATTTACCGACACAGGGACATTCTCAGTCAGGACATCAACGTCAAGGTCACACTCTGCTCAGTTACGTTACCGTTACCTTTATGTGCTTTGGTTTGATAAAGATGTACATAACGATAGCAATATGGCATATTATGTACATTACAAACATCCTGTTTACATTTGACAATAGCACAAACACTAGTGAATGGAACAAAGAAAGATTGAAGATACATTTCATTACATATGTTGTACATTGTGCATTGTATGTGATGTGATCGTGTGTCGTGATTCGTGATGTTATTAAAGTTAAAGTACAAAGTACAAACAAAGTAAAAGATGTTGGATGATTGGATGTTCAGAATTGAGATGCTTTTGCTTTATGCTTTACCTGCAGCTGGATGATGGATTCCATCAGTCTTCGTATCTGGAGATGACATTTTTGAATGAGTTGATTTGAAAAGATTTAATTAATAAATCTGACGATTAATGAAGTTCAGAATAGAAAATATTTATGTCTTGTTATGTGCTGCTGTTCTGTCCTCTCCTCTCTGTAGTTCTGCTTCTAACTGAGGGAAGAGCATGGAGCAGGCTGGAAGAATAGGAGCCTAAAGCCAAAGCAAAGCCTAACTGCGTATTTAGTTTTCAACAAGTCAGGAATTCATTCATTCACAACTTCATTCCGAAATTAATTAAATCCAGTCAAGGAAAAATAAAAACTGCCCCATAGTCTTTCAATGTTTACTATTAAATGCTGAAATGTAGACTTAATGATAATTGAAGGAGGAAGTAAATAAACTATGAATGGTCCATCCCATGCGTTTTTGTTCCCTGTTCATGCTAAAAATGAAGAAACGTGGATGTGTTGTTGGCATAATAGAACAAACAAAAGATTACGATTGTATTTCTGTTGCTATCTACTTTTCTGCCAAATCTGCATCCAATACGCCAATGTTGAAGGTAATACCCTTGTCATTGATTACTATCATAATAGCAATTATTTTAAATATATCTATGATTCACAATTCACATACAATTTGCAATGGAAACATTATTTCTTTTAGATTTAGCAGTTTTGCTTGGCGTTATTAGATTTTAAAGACTTTTTATGGAAATGATAATATATGTCCGTCCGTACAACCGTCAACCGCGATAACGCCATGACCAAAACAGCGAAAGGCTACAGACGCGTAACTTGATAAGTTCGTTTGTTAAAGACGGTCTAACTAGAACCGAACTTGGGTCAAATCGATCATACCCTAATTAGTTAAGCCCCCGTCATTTGCTAGTAAAGAGCTTGAAGGACGCCCAATGCCAATTGTGAATTGACCGGCATGTTGGTTAGTTCAAGCGAAAGGTCATTGTACAAAACTCCTGACTCCTGTCGTCCTGACCAACAAAACAACAATCATCCATACCCCTAATATAGACTCGTGTCTTAGGGGGCTGATTGTGACTTGTGAGACTTGTGACCGATTTGACAAAACTTTGGACCGAGTTTGGCCGTCTTTGACCTACGGACTTTGCACGACACTTTACCCCTCCCAAATTGACTCAAGTCATTAGAACCCTCCATGACCCTTACTACCCTGACCCTTTATACGTTTATACCCCAATAATTGGTCTTGATACTCCCTACCCCTGACCCTTTAAGGAAAACATCCAACACGTATCCGGTTCCGGATCATATAGATATGAAGAATATGATGTAGCCGGAATCATAGAGCAAGATCCCTGCCGCGTAACGCTTCCACTTCCAGAAATTCAATCACTTCCCCAAAATTAAGCGGGGGATTAGAATTTCAAAATTTCAAACCAATATCAAATATAGTTGTCAACTTTACTCCCCGGAACTTGGCCGAGCTTTCTTTAGGGGGTATCAGAAGCTGGCCCATTTCTAAAAAAAAAAATTAAAAAAGGTAACCACGCCCTTTACAAGTGTCTAGTAACCCCTTAAATCATAGAAAGAGTAGTTGAGGATTTCAAGGGCACCCTTTTGCCCTTTAAAATCACTTAAGCCCTCCAACACAATGAGTGGAAAACCAGTTAAAATCTTGGACCCCTCAACTTTAAAGTAAGGTCAACAGCCTAGCACCAATTACAGAGGTTGATAGTTAGGGTCAAAATGTTCTACCAGGGTCCCTTATTCCAACCCAAGACGAAACTCGCCTGCGCCGTGACCTTAAGGGTCCCCAGAAATTGTCAAAGTCAGAGACTTTGAACTAAATCGAGCAATTAATGCTGAGACCCCTCAACTTTAAAGTAAGGTCAACTGCCTAGCACCAATTACAGAGGTTGATAGTTAGGTTCAAAATGTTCGACAAGGGTCCCTTATTCCAACCCAAGACGAAGCTCGCCTGCGCCGTGACCTTAAGGGTCCCCAGAAATTGTCAAAGTCAGAGACTTTGAACTAAATCGAGCATTTAATAATGAGACCCCTCAATTTTAAAGTAAGGTCAACAGCCTAGCACCAATTACAGATGTTGGCAGTTGGGGTCAAATTGTACTACAAGGGTCCCTTATTCCAACCCAAGTCGAAACTCGCCTGCGCCGTGACCTTAAGGTTCCCCAGAAATTGTCAAAGTCAGAGACTTTGAACTAAATCGAGCATTTAATAATGAGACCCCTCAACTTTAAAGTAAAGTCAACAGCCTAGCACCAATTACAGAGGTTGATAGTTAGGGTCAAATTGTTCAACCAGGGTCCCTTATTCCAACCCAAGACGAAACTCGCCTGCGCCGTGACCTTAAGGGTCCCAAGAAAATGTCAAATTCGGAGACTTTGAACTAAATCGAGCATTTAATAATGAGACCCCTCAACTTTAAAGTAAAGTCAACAGCCTAGCACCAATTACAGAGGTTGATAGTTAGGGTCAAATTGTTCAACCAGGGTCCCTTATTCCAACCCAAGATGAAACTCGTCTGCGCCGTGACCTTAAGGGTCCCAAGAAATTGTCAAAATCAGAGACCTTGAACTAAATCGAGCATTTAATGCTGAGACCCCTCAAATTTAAAGTAAGGTCAACAGCCCAGCACCAAGTACGGAGGTTGAAAGTAAGGGTAAAAATGTACTACAAGGGACCTTGAACTAAATCGAGCAATTAATGCTGAGACCCCTCAACTTCAAAGTAACTTCATCCGGACACCAAATTGATTGAAGTCATCAAATTAGTAATAAGCTTAATAGCCTTAAAAACTGCTAGTAGCTTCATATTGTTAGAATACAATACTTTTATTAAATATCTGTTTATTAGTTTAAATTAGAAAATTGAAGACCGTTTACAATTATGTGTTCTGTGAAGAAATATTTAACAGTTATGGATTGCAATTACTCGGTTAGCTAAGGCTAATAATACGTCTTCAAACTGGGTGTCCAACATGTTGTTTCCTAGCAAATATAAGAACGCATAATCCCCGAAGTTTCCTTGTCGAATTAGTTTTTTTATGATCTCCCGTGGGACTCCGGGGGCTAGTTCCTGGAGTAGTGACACCCTATAGCATTTGAAATAAACAATAGCAGATCTCCGCACAATCCATAAGACAGCAAAAATTTGCAATCCAACGAAGTAGTACCTAAATTCAGATAAACATAAAATAAATTTTAAAATCTTCAATTTTGTAAACTTTTTTAATGAATGCATACCAGAGTGAGATGAAATATTTCTTGTAAAGAAGGCTCATACTTAGGACGCACAAGCAATCATACGGAACTAAAATGACAACAAAGTTTGGCAAACGAAATCTCAAATGAAAAAAATATTTCGTTCAAAATTGAATAAATGAGTACCTAAATCTCCACCGGGTCCAAATAAGGGGAAATTGCATTTAGCAACATTAGGAAAGACAGCGTTTTCTAGTGTAACTCCGTTCGTTATCAAGGTTGACTGGTTAAAAATCCCTGCAGCTTGCATCCCATAATTTGGGATTTCCAAGTAAAAATCCATGAAAAGAAGGTTTAAGTACGGCGATACAAGATACCAGAGTTCAAGAAAAATCAAAGCTCGAATGTATCCACCTGACCTTCCAAACCGTGCAGCCAAGCTGGAAACTAAAATGGTTTTCGATGCCGTCCAGTTTCCAACATTTTGAAGTTTAGGTCTTTCGCCCATCAACATTATTTTAAGAATTCCATGCTCTTGATTTTTCCAGAAAAAGTAAGCTCCAAGGGATGCAATAAGATGAATAAATAAATATCCAGGAATCCAAGCGTAGGCACTATAGAACTTCGCAGTATCCAAGTGGTGGTAGGCTCCAATTGCTTCAGGATTTTGATTAAATACCTGGGCTAAAAATGTTTAATAAGAAGGTATTTTAAATCAAATACTGTTACATTAGGTACATTGTAGCGATATTTTATCAAGTATCATTATTATTTATTGAGCAGACAGACCACATTACATATTACAGGGGTGAAAGTACAGTACATTATATATATAAACTTTACTTGCTGGCTGTGAAGGGTTTGTAACTATCCAAAGATTTTCGAGACAAAACGTATTTAAAACTTCCGATGGAACGTCATCAATTCCAAAACAAGCTATTGGATTCCCCACGGCTATCTTTCCAACTGCATAGAAAATCATGCAACCAAGTAGAAGTGATGTATAAACAGAACTCAATTTTATGAAAACGTTAGACACAATTGGCCAAGGTCGTTTTAGGACGTCAAAAAAATGAGTTCTTAAATCCATTGTTGGGAAGCTATTAAAAGTAATCCGAAAAATACATTTGTCCCCCTTTTCTCACTAACTATATATCATTATATAGCTACCAATTAGTGTGTAAATTTTGAAGTAAATCGATAAAAAAAACTTAAAATGGATACTAATATACTAAGTAAGGATACTAAGTATGGATACTAAGTAAATCAGATTTGCAACGAGATAAATTGTTAGTCATTAAATTGCAAGTTGTCTCTTTAGATATTGGATCGTAATTACCATTGTGTGTGCACGCCTTACTTTTGTGTAAGAAACACCATCTCCAAAATTAAACACAACCAGAAGAAGTTGATTTTAACAAAAGCAGAATGGATATAAGAAAACTATCTGTAAAATAGGCCCATAACTTTGATGATATACTATTATATAAAGCAAAAATCTCTATTAGTATAGTGATAAAACTCTTGAGACATCTGACGTTTGCGTAATTGGTATTTAAATATATTCAAAATTCGTTATTTATTAAAATTAACTTAAACTTATTAAAATTTTTGTTGTCTAACTGTGCTACAATATGGAAGTCATAAAGGTAATATTTTAGGATGCAAATCCTTCCTTTTACACATATTCCAGAATAAATATATTTGGAGTAAATATAATATATGCAAATATGAATATCACCATGACATATACATAATTTGATAATTAAAGCATATATTATTATGGAAAATATAAAGATTGGAGACATAATGTTTAACGCTGCACTTGAATTAGTTTACGCGAATCAATACAAACTTGCATTTGAGTTAATGAGCAATTGTGTGGACACCTACAAGGATTACATTACGTCCCAGGTATACATATTAATTACAGAATGTGGGGGTAATTAATTCATGAGAAAATTATTCATAATTTTTTATAGATATTAGAGTCAAATACTGTAGAGAGTACTGCAGTTAGCGATTCGACAGAAAGTATAAACATTCCAGCAGCTGAACCGGAGATGGAAAAAGTTTCTATTCATTCAGAGAAGTCAATTCAAAGCTTATTTGACGAAGGCATCAAAACTTGCAAATCATTTTATAACTCCGCAGCGCAGATAAAGGCAGAATTAAAAAAATCATCTGAATTCAAAACCTCCAAACTTCACTTTGAAAATTGTGGCAATGATGATGAAGAGAACCAATTAATTCATCAAATTAGATCTTGCAGAATCAATTGCATTTCGAATTTAGAGTTCTCCGCCATCAAAGGTTTAGACAACATCAAGGCAAGTGTATTATCGGCTATAGAAATGCCTTTTAAAACGGCGTTTGACTCCGTTATACTTAAGAAATACGATCACTCCTTTAACACATTACGACGATTCGATAGTCAAAACTAATCGTATTCCAAGTTCACCAAAAAAGCCATTTTCCAAATCCGCTAAAATCTTGCGACGGAATATAACAAACTCTATAAAAGATTACATAGTTCAAAGTGAGATCATGGAAAAGCCTGACATTCCAATTAAAATCACAGATAAAAATGCATTATATAAAAAAAATCTCAAAACATCAAAAATTTCTTCATTACAAACACATTCGTTAGATTTTGCAGATAAAGCTATTTCTATAGATTTGGATCAAATTGTTGAACCAAATCATGTTCAAAAATATCTGAATAATAACAGATGGGAATCTGCTCTCAAGGATATTGGTACATTATTTACCGTTTCGAAGTATTCGGGCAACGAAAAAAGTTTATGGCCCTTAATTGCAAGAAGGTGGATAGACGATTATATATTTGGGGCATATGCACTCACTTTAATTGCTGATTTGAAAACAAGTTTAGATCTGGAATTTCCAGGTGACGGAGAGAGGTTTGATATGTCACATAAATATGTGGAACCGCATGTTGTCATGAAATATGCACAAACAAGAAAGGTCGACAAAGCTATCTGGAAATCATTTCCAAAATTTCTGCCAAATCTAAGTGAGACGAACTTAGAGACGGGGAGACTATATATTCCAGCATTTTTAAACAACCACATATTTTTAAATGTAGTAGACTTCTCGACCTTCACAATTACTTACTATGACACGAAACCTGACTATTATACTGACACAGAGCGAAAAAAATATCACGACACCTTGAAAGACGCTTTATCTCAAAAGTACAAATTCAATGAATGGTCTGTGCTATATGTTCCATCTCGCTATCAACGAGATGGAACAGAATGTGGGATTTTGGCATTAGAAACGTTACAAATGGTATTGGATGATTTAGATCCAATTAATATTCACCCCGAACATACCATGCAATATAGAGAAAGAATGCTTAATACTCTTCTAAACACTGAAAAAAAAGGAGAAGACTTACTGTTTCAGTTTGATACCATGGAAGAAATAATGCGATTTCTTTTGGATCGACAGAAATATCAGGAAATTGCGTCAAAGAGGGATTCAAACTTAGAAATACTTAATGAATTGTTAGAGGAAAAAGCGAGGATGACTATGGCAAAGGCAGTAGACAAAACAAGATTAGCTTTTAAAATTAACGAATATGTCAAGTTGGTAGAAGATGCTTCAGAAGTACTCACTACTGCATTAGATTTGAAAAGTTTTGGGATTCCACAAATTTTTTTGAAAAAAGATCGTGCCAGCAATGTAAACCAACTGGATCACATCCAGATATAATGTAAAATAAAGTGCAACTATTATTCCACAATTCCTTAATTCCTTTGTTTAGACTAAAAAAACAAATCCGATTGGATTATAGTGTTATAATAATATGATAATAAAATAGTATAACATAAACATTAATTTTATTTATGTTTAAAATATTTTTAATTAGCCATAATCAGTGGAATAAATAACAAATCTGAATATTATTTGTATTACAAATTATTTCCATTTAATAAAAGAATGTTTACCGAAATCAAATTACTGCAAGTTTCGTCAATCGTCAAATAAACCTGTATCATAATGGTAAACTAGTCGAACACTGTGCCACACATGGTGCTCGACTTTTGACTTCATTTCAAAATTGGGTGCTCTCAGTATTATTGCCGAATTTAAAAAGCGGCTTTTGACCTCATTGCAAAGCTGAGGGTTCTCAGCATTAATAGCTCGATTTAGTTCAAAGTCTCGGACTTTGACAATTTGTGGGGACCCTTAAGATCACGGCGCAGGCGAGTTTTGTCTTGGGTTAGAATAAGGGACCCTTGTAGAACAATTTGACCCTAACTGCCAACATCTGTAATTGGTACTGGGCTGTTGACCTTACTTTAAAATTGAGGGGTCTCATTATTAAATACTCGATTTAGTTCAAAGTCTCCGACTTTGACAATTTCTTGGGACCCTTAAGGTCACGGCGCAGGCGAGTTTCGTCTTGGGTTGGAATAAGGGACCCTGGTAGAACAATTTGACCCTAACTATCAACCTCTGTAATTGGTGCTAGGCTGTTGACATTACTTTAAAGTTGAGGGGTCTCATTATTAAATGCTCGATTTAGTTCAAAGTCTCGGACTTTGACAATTTGTGGGGACCCTTAAGATCACGGCGCAGGCGAGTTTTGTCTTGGGTTAGAATAAGGGACCCTTGTAGAACAATTTGACCCTAACTGCCAACATCTGTAATTGGTACTGGGCTGTTGACCTTACTTTAAAATTGAGGGGTCTCATTATTAAATACTCGATTTAGTTCAAAGTCTCCGACTTTGACAATTTCTTGGGACCCTTAAGGTCACGGCGCAGGCAAGTTTCGTCTTGGGTTGGAATAAGGGACCCTGGTAGAACAATTTGACCCTAACTATCAACCTCTGTAATTGGTGCTAGGCTGTTGACATTACTTTAAAGTTGAGGGGTCTCATTATTAAATGCTCGATTTAGTTCAAAGTCTCTGACTTTGACAATTTCTGGGGACCCTTAAGGTCACGGCGCAGGCGAGTTTCGTCTTGGGTTGGAATAAGGGACCCTGGTAGAACATTTTGAACCTAACTATCAACCTCTGTAATTGGTGCTAGGCTGTTGACCTTACTTTAAAGTTGAGGGGTCTCAGCATTTATTGCTCGATTTAGTTCAAAGTCTCTGACTTTGACAATTTCTGGGGACCCTTAAGGTCACGGCGCAGGCGAGTTTCGTCTTGGGTTGGAATAAGGGACCCTGGTAGAACATTTTGAACCTAACTATCAACCTCTGTAATTGGTGCTAGGCTGTTGACCTTACTTTAAAGTTGAGGGGTCTCAGCATTTATTGCTCGATTTAGTTCAAAGTCTCTGACTTTGACAATTTCTGGGGACCCTTAAGGTCACGGCGCAGGCGAGTTTCGTCTTGGGTTGGAATAAGGGACCCTTTTAGAACAATTTGACCCTAACTGCCAACATCTGTAAATGGTGCTGGGCTGTTGACCTTACTTTAAAGTTGAGGGGTCTCAGCATTAATTGCTCGATTTAGTTCAAGGTCTCTGACTTTGACAATTTCTTGGGACCCTTAAGGTCACGGCGCAGACGAGTTTCATCTTGGGTTGGAATAAGGGACCCTTTTAGAACAATTTGACCCTAACTGCCAACATCTGTAATTGGTGCTGGGCTGTTGACTTTACTTTAAAGTTGAGGGTTCTCAGCATTAATTGCTCGATTTAGTTCAAAGTCTCGGACTTTGACAATTTCTGGGGACCCTTAAGGTCACGGCGCAGGCGAGCTTCGTCTTGGGTTGGAATAAGGGACCCTTGTCGAACATTTTGAACCTAACTATCAACCTCTGTAATTGGTGCTAGGCTGTTGACCTTACTTTAAAGTTGAGGGGTCTCAGCATTTATTGCTCGATTTAGTTCAAAGTCTCTGACTTTGACAATTTCTGGGGACCCTTAAGGTCACGGCGCAGGCGAGTTTCGTCTTGGGTTGGAATAAGGGACCCTTTTAGAACAATTTGACCCTAACTGCCAACATCTGTAATTGGTGCTGGGCTGTTGACTTTACTTTAAAGTTGAGGGTTCTCAGCATTAATTGCTCGATTTAGTTCAAAGTCTCGGACTTTGACAATTTCTGGGGACCCTTAAGGTCACGGCGCAGGCGAGCTTCGTCTTGGGTTGGAATAAGGGACCCTTGTCGAACATTTTGAACCTAACTATCAACCTCTGTAATTGGTGCTAGGCAGTTGACCTTACTTTAAAGTTGAGGGGTCTCAGCATTAATTGCTCGATTTAGTTCAAAGTCTCTGACTTTGACAATTTCTGGGGACCCTTAAGGTCACGGCGCAGGCGAGTTTCGTCTTGGGTTGGAATAAGGGACCCTGGTAGAACATTTTGACCCTAACTATCAACCTCTGTAATTGGTGCTAGGCTGTTGACCTTACTTTAAAGTTGAGGGGTCCAAGATTTTAACTGGTTTTCCACTCATTGTGTTGGAGGGCTTAAGTGATTTTAAAGGGCAAAAGGGTGCCCTTGAAATCCTCAACTACTCTTTCTATGATTTAAGGGGTTACTAGACAATTGTAAAGGGCGTGGTTACCTTTTTTAATTTTTTTTTTTTAGAAATGGGCCAGCTTCTGATACCCCCTAAAGAAAGCTCGGCCAAGTTCCGGGGAGTGTCAACTTTGAACTTGTCGAGACCATAGACATAAATAAGAATATCGGTTATCTAATTCTGTGGTCGAGACTGACAACTAAAACAAGATTTGTTCGGTTGTGGTGTTCGATTAACACGAATTAAATGAATTCATTTTAGTTGCCTCATCTCCCGACGCCTCGACGCCTCGACACTCAAACATAGTGGATTTCCAAATTACAGGTCACAGCTCATAGCACATACATAGGCACAGCCGGCACAGGTTATAATTCTATAATTACAAATTATTTCAAATAAATGTGAAATTCGCTCCCCCCCCCCCCCAACCCCCTTCCCCATGTTAAAATCATGACATTTTAGTAAACCCGAATGCATGGCACATGGGTTCATTCAATTGAAAGTCAAAAGTCAGTCCACAGTCGTAAATTTTTTGACCCCCGCCAGTATTCCTTCTAGTTCATAGTTATCAAGCTACTCAAAATGCAAAACTTTTTGAAAATCGGCTGAGTATGTAGTAGTTCATAGTTTTAAAGAATGAAGACCGGAACCTAAGTGAGAAAACATCTTATATCGTATTTACTACCTGTCGTCAACGTTTACAATGTGCATGCAATGATGCAACGTTCTAATTTGTAATTCCAAATTCTGATTGTATTCAATATTTGATTTAATAGGATGTCATCTTCGAATGAAGATGAAGAGCCGAAAGTGTGTACAGTTTTTGCTTCATCCAGTCCTTCAAAATCAAAAACCGTCTTTGATGCAATTTCCTTTTCCGTGCCAAAGAAAGAGCCGTCAATAGATTCTGAGGGACTCAAATCCACATCATCCCTTCAAACAAATACGTGTGACCCTTCACTAGCTTTGGGAACATCTATTTTACCTCCAGCTTCAGCTATTTCAGAAACATCAGAAAATAAAGAATCTTTCACTAATGAAGGAGAAACATCGGAAATATCTCCCCAGCCTGCGACAACGGCACAAGAATTAGCGATCCCAACGTTAGATACAAGTCATAGCATTATTCCATTAGAAGATCCTAGAGATAGTAGAACAATTACAACTGAAAGCATAGAAAACAACGACCTAGCTGCTCCAATTGACATTTTCGGAGATGATAAAAAGTCCGATGTCTTTGGCTTACACCGAGAAGATGTGGCCCAAGAAGGGTTTTCCATATCTACGGATAATCAAAAGGAAATTTCAGAAGCGATGGAAAATCTAGCTCTTGATATTAAGACTGATTCAAGTTCAACTGAACAAAAGCAAGAAGGTCAAGGGGAAGGTGGGGGTGGTCAGGTCAATGACGATTTAGATTCACCTATTCCAACGACAAATAATTTATTTGCCGATGCTCCGGAAGTATCTTTCCCAGTGGGACAATGTACAGAACCACCTTTTCTACCTCAACAGCAGTTCATTCAAACTGCAACCACTGCTGCCTATTTTGGTTCTCCTGCACAGGGTCACGGTGATCCTAATTTTGACCAAAAACAACTTTTTAAGCCAAACATGATGGAGGCGTCTCAGCAAAGTCAACTTCCAACTGCTAAGCCGATGGATACATTTTCTACGTTGACCTACTCCACAACCGACGCTGCTTACGACGCTTGGATTCCAAAAGAAACAACTCGAAAGGTTTTGTTGTCAATTGCCACAGCGGTTCATTCCGGAACTTATTTTGCAGATAAGTCACACATGACTACCCCTGGAATAATTTATGAGGATGATTTGGTAAAATTAAATCAAGGCCTTTTATTGCTAGATTTGCTGTTAAGTGTTAATAAAGAATTCCTTACAACTTTTAAGCTTCTTGTAGATGGATAAAGTTGGTGTTAACATGTCAAGAATTTTTGGAGAGGCTGAAGCCAGCAAACGAAGAATTTTATCTGCTGATAGTGTCACCCAGGATGACAACGGGCTAAGGGAGCTTATTAAGGTACTTTTTATTTTTCGTTGCGTTTAACGGACTTTTAAATATAAAATATTTTAAAACATACTAAACAATATTATATTATTTCTTTTATTTCCAAATACAGCTAGGATGCTATCGATCGGCAATAAATTTGACTAAACGTCTTCTTACACTCTATGGCCAAGGTCCAGGAAAAGTTGGCCAATTTAGTAAACATAATTCACATACCCTCCAGGTTAAGCTTTTGAAATTTTATCCTATCAAAATTCTATTGTTCTGATTTATTAAAGGGTGAAACGCTTTAATGGTACTCTGTCAACGATGTAAAACACACTGAATGGTAGGGAAAGTTGGGAGATTCTTGTTCACTGGTCGGACAATGTTATTTAACGCCGTTTCGTGTAGTTTCACCCTTTTTAGATGAGCGTTTACATTTTTATTTTCTTAGTTTGGATAATCAATTTGAAGTACCAATTTTGTGTCTAATAAAAACATTAGCTGTGGTTTACACGAATTACTCTACTGGTTCGGATTAGAGAGTTTGCAATTGCTGAATCGGAAATAGACGCCTTCAAAGACTTTGACAATCCAGATTTGTACTACGAATATTATCCAGATTCCTTCGGCGGTGGGCGAAAAGGTTCTATGGTTCCCTTCCACTTTAGACTTTTGGCTGCAGAGATTCTTCAGTATTCTCGCAAACACAACGAAACTATTGATCGACTCCTAAAAATCCTCTCCACAGTTCAACAGGTTATATGAATTCAAATGCTCTTTTCCATTAAATTCACTTTCACCAATGAAAAACGTTTACATTGACATTTGACATTTTTCAGATATTAAAGCATATCGAAGAAGGAATAGCTGAAGATGGAAGTGGAATTACTATTGACGGCGAACGAAAATCCTCATCACTCGAGATTTGGAGAAAACGAGAAATCCGTGTCTATTATTCTCTTGCAAATGCTTCCCTGTTTTCAAAAGTATGTCGATTAAGGATCGACACATAACTTGTTACTCTTGTTTTGACTTAGTATGACAATTTAATTTTTTGTTCGTTGAACAGGACTATCAAAACACATTCAAGTACCTAAGCCTTCTCTGCCATAAAGACAAAACTAAAGAGCCCCAGCTGAAATCTTCTATTGGTAGACTATTCTTGCAACTGGGGGACTTGACTACGGCTAGCAAGTATTTTCAAGAAGCTGCAGATTTAAGATCTGGAGATTCTGATACAGAACAAGTAGAGAATCTTATCGATGCTGCGATGATATCAATTGCACGAGGGACATACCCTGACGCATATGCAATTTTACAACAGGCAGTATTGATACAGCCGGACAATTTTCTAGTAAGTTTTTTAAAATTTAGTTTAAACATTATTTGTTTTGGACTTTTGCATTCTAAGAATTGATTTTAAATTACTTATCGTACATGAGTTCAATGAGTTGCATGACTAAAACCGGATTTGAATATAAACAGATAACGAACAACATGGCAGTGTGCCTCTTGTATATGGGAAAAGTGAAAGACTCATTAGGACTGATGGAAACAACTGTAAAGAACAACACACCAGAGCTACTTCAAGAAAACGTTCTTCTCAATCTCAGTACGATTTATGAGCTTGAAAATACAGACGGACACAAGAAAAATTCCTTACTTAAATTAGTGAGTCAATATAAGGGAGATGGAATCAATTTAGCTTCTTTGAAAATGCCTAATCTTATTTAACGTACATATATAAAAACAAAGTATTTAAACTTTCAATCAATCTTTGCGACTATATTGGGTTTCATTTTTCATTCGATTTGCATTGCAGTAATACTTGAGCTACTGATGTATTGAATGGCATATGTCATTCATGTCATTTGATGAATCAAGTTCGATGCTCAGTTGCTTTGATGAGTCTGATGAGATGAGATCTCATTGTCAGATTCAAACCTTATATTTACCTATTATTTGAGTATCTCTATCTGGGTAGGTACCTACATATATTAAAATCTATTCGGTTCCATTTTTGGTTAGACAACGCAATGACGCACCAGCTGAGCAGAAAACAGAATTGGTAGATCTTCCATTATAACAAAAAATTGTATGTATCATGATTTTCACAAATGCTTGTACAGTGCCATATAATAATACACTTCTTGCACACAAAACATTTGAATAGCAATATACTATTTTAATCAATAGTGCAAAACAGATAACATTTACAGTTTTAGTCCCTGAACATTATGCCTATCATTCAAACGGACCTTTTCCAATCTTTTCTTCTCGTCTTTAAACGCATCTGAATTAGCTTTACGTTCTATTCTCCGTTCCTGTAGGTAAAGAAATCATTCATCAAAAAACCTTTACTGACGGAATAGTTATATAGTTATATTTAAATGTGCCAGAAATTCCAGAATAGGTATAAATGATTGGAATTCTTTGAAACACTTACCCGTCGATATTCCTTAACAAGTGACTTTCGATCTCGTCGTTCTGCGGCTGTTTCATTTTTAGCTCTAACTGAGGTTGCCCCGGTCATCATTGATTTCGCCCTTGATGAAACAATATTGTTTTCTTCCGCATATCGATCATCCAGTACCTTTAAATTGTGCTTTGTAAGACCTTTTCCTAAAACGCCAACTGGAATTCCCGTCCGGCCGCTGACTTTAATTACATTTTTCTGTTTAAAATAATAAAATAAAATATTTGACTTCAATTGTTTGCAAAGCTAATTGTGGTGCAAATAGTGCATTTGTATCATACTTCATTGAATACTTCAGTAATTTAAAGAAAATAGCAGCAATACATATAAAATGCTTTAAAAGGCGTAATATGCTTCCACAAGAAACGATATGCGTAGGCACATAATTCAATTCGCAATTGCAGTAACTAGCAAATAAACTGAAATTTTACCTTGGATGGTTCTGAGATGATCTTAGGGCGGTTTTTAATATTGGAATACGTTGATAGGATAGATTCACAGTCCCACTTATCCTTTTTTTCTTCTTCAGAATACTCGTCTTCCTCCTTATCTGAATCGGAGTCCTCATTCATTACCAAATTAGAAATCTTTTCATTTAGCAGTTCTTCCTTCTTTCTATCCTGTTCGAATTCTTCGGCACATTGAAGCAAAATATGCGAATCAGGATTAATATCTCCTTCAATTTCGTCACAGTCTAAAGCTCCAATTTCTGTATCGTCGTAGCCCTCGAACATCTGAAAGAAAATAATTTACAAATATGTAATACCTATACCTAGCCTAGGTATATAAACTACTGATTGGGAGTCTTGAATTCGAACAGATTTGAATATTGAGTGGGTCGAATGGAGCCTCAATTCAAGTCTCAATTCAACTACTTATATACTTCGTAAGGATTATTTATAATATTTCAGCGTTACAACAGTAAGCAGTACAACGTAATTACGTAAATATATGTATGTACCTTCTCAAAACAATCATCCACCAGTACTAACTGTTTATTTCTTCGGACCACGGAACTAGACATGGAATAATTAGTGAATCTAGATTTTGTTTCTTCGTCGTCGAATGAATACTGTGGCCCATTTAAACTTCCAACTGAATCATCCATCTCGTCATCGTACTCGTCAGACTCCTCGTCACTTCCACTACTGAATAATCCTTCAATATCTTCCGGAGCAGGCTCTCCGGCTGGAAGGGAAACATTGCCTGCATTAGCTAATTCTATGAAGTTATCTTCCAGTGCAGCAGAAGAATCTTCGAAATCAAATGCATCGTCCAATGCTGCAACTATATCAGGATCCAAGTCTGGCCGTGGACCTTAAGAAAAAAAAATGTAAAGATACTATATCGAACATCAATCCGGATTCGTGGTTTGGTTGTAGCGAAAAGTATTTTTTCGAGTGGCATTATTTACCTCGGGATTGTGCAGCTTTGTTGAGTAGGCCAATATCTTCCTTGAATTCTGATTCAAAAACTGAGGATGGCAACTTCAGCTTAATGTCCTATTTTTGTGAAACAAAACAAAACGATGTAATGAAATGATACATCGGTACGAATGTATGGCATTTGGTTTTTAAAACATGGAACAATTTTAGTGAAATACGATATACGAGATAAGAAAAATAAGAGCTAAAAGAAGTAAAAGATAAGATCAGCAAATTAAGGGCACTGTACATTTTATTCATTATGTGCAGTAATTTGATAATAACCCAATTACCTTTAAATCGTCCTTGGTGGTGTTGGAGGTCTCCTTTTCGGTAGCCGGTTTAGGAAGTTCGGGAGCATAAATACGCTCACAATAATCCCATTCGATATTCGACACTTCTTTACTGTCTCTCAGATGCTGAAGATAGTCGTAGTCATCGTCAAAATAAATGCCGTATTTTAAGAGTTCTTCCTTCTTCTTGCTTGCTGCTTCCTCCTATAAAATGCATTCAAAATATAAATACCTAGATACGGACATTTGACATTTCCAAAGCATTGACATTGATGTAATTTATAAAGATGGAGGCTTAGGGCTGGCTGAACTGCCACAGTACACAGTGCACAGTGAAGTCAGTTGGTACATAAATGGTATAAATTCGGTCTGTGGTCTAATCTGGTTTGATTTGATACCTTTTGAACTTTATTTTGACGATGTCCTCCTCCAGCAGCCGTCGACGGAACTTCATTGATTGGGACGAGGATAGTTTGGGGGGCATTTTCATCAGCTACTAAGGGATCCCTTTGTGAACGATGTGCCAATACAAATGTTGTCGCATTCTTCTTGTCAATAAACTTCTTTGCTTTCGGCTGCAACAACCAACAACAAAAAGAGAATCAACAATCAATTACAATTAACATTACACATTAAATTTAATATTATCGATCAAAAATGAATTTAATTTAACATTATATTGCAGTAACAGCATTAAAAAGGAAGTATTGCATATTGTGTACTAATGAATACTAACAAATGATTGATCATATGTGAGTTGTCGGGAATTGGGAATTTTAGGTTGGGGTAAAACAGAAAACAAGCGACATTTTATCAAAATCAAAATACATAAGTCATAACTTCATTCCTGTTGTATGTTTGATGTTAATTTGTTTTTTATTTTGTATTTTGAGGAATATTTTCTGTTTTTAAATTTTAGCATTCCACATTCATTCATCGTTGTTTGTTGTTTATTTGTGGTTTGCCATTCAGCATTTTGCATTTGTCATTTTGCATATGTTGTTGTTTGTACATTCAACATTTGACATACATTGCATATTAAATATGCAATGCAATGTATGCTAAATTTTGATATTTGATATTGGATATTAATTTTGAACTTTTGACTTTACTTTTGTTTTGTTTCATTGCCATTGCAATTGATTTTTTGCTTCGTGCACATGACATTTGTTTTGTACCATATCCTTGTCGTTTTTGTTTTTGCTTTGACCTTCAACCTTTGTTTTCTTACATCTTCTAATCTTCAATCTTTTAAAATTTGAAATTGAAAATGAAATACAAAATGCAAAATGCAAAATTTGAAATTAAAAATAGCTGCAAGCTTGAAGCTGGTTTACCATTTTAGGGCAGGCCGCCGGCAGACTTGGTGGTGGATAACAGATGATAGGAAATAATGTAACCTATGAACTATGAATTCAAATTATTCACTTTCAACTTTGACACCAACCGATTGTTGATTGTTATTGAAGTTTTAATTAATTTTTGTTGAACGTATTTGAGGATTTGTAAAAACCACATGGCAAATGTAAATCTAAATTCGCGGGAGGTAAGGAAGTAGGTGACGTCAGAGAACTGCAGGTGCGTCTACCCGAATCCTCCTCCCAACCTCCAACTTCCTTTATTCCTCTCCTCTTGTCTCTGCGTAGGGGGAATAATGTGAGTGGTTGTGTGGAGCGGGGATGCGCAGGATTTAGTGATGTGAGTGAGTGTGTGTGTGTGAGTGAGTGTGAAGGAGGAGAGAGCCAGCCATTCTTTTATTAAAAACCATACATCCATTCATACTTCAACTTCAACTCACATTCATTTCTTCCTTTCACAAATAACCCTCGTTTAAAACGTCAAACTAATTCAAATTTTAAGTACATTTCGGTACAGTTATCAAAACAGCTGCTCCCAGCAATAAATCAAAACTTAGGCGGAGGCTTTAGAATTCAACTCTCTACGCCGTGTCGTCAAAACAAAGGGAAAAGGACTTAAAAAAGGTGAAAGGTTCATTCTGACTTTTAATTCAATTTGCAATTGAATTTCAAGTTGCCTCTTTCAACTTTGAACTTCATATCTTGTCTTTTCTAAAAGAACAAAGAAGCAGCACGTTTTGCCCGGTTTTGCTTAGCTCATAGCTCGTTGACGATATCCAATTTCACTTTGTGTGTTGTGCTTGGAAATATGTAAATTCTTAAAATCTACATTCACTTCCGCTTCTTTGTTCACATTTCATTGGTATTATGTATTGCATTATTGCATATTGTGTATTGAGTTCAAAGTACTAGACTCTTTTCTGTTTATTTTGAATTTTTGATTTTACACATCCAAATTCCATATTTTGATATTGAGTTTTAAATTGTGGGGTTCTTTTACTGTAGGTTTGCTAATTTGTAGTTGAGAAGATGCCAAAGAATAAAGGAAAAGGAGGTAAAAATCGTCGTCGAGGAAAGAACGAGAACGAGACGGAGAAGCGAGAGTTGGTGTTCAAAGAAGATGGGCAGGAGTATGCACAGGTCACCAAAATGCTCGGGAACGGTCGACTCGAGGCCACCTGCTTTGACGGTAATTTCAGCTCTGCCTTTTTAATCATTTATCAAGCCATCAGAGCATAATTCAGAATTACAAAATTAGTCGCATCCGGTGTCCTACACTGCAAGATTATCTATGAGTAATGAGGATCTTCCAAATTTTTAATTCTCATAATCAGAATTTTTAGATTTTCAACTTTGCAATTGTTAATTTGTAATTGCAAAATGCAAATTGATGGAGTTGTTCAGATACAGATACTACATTCCTACTACATACATCTTGTGTTATTGTATTCTTCATTCTTTAACTGCTCAATACATTAACTCATAGCGTCATTACTTATTCAAGCATTCAAGGTCAACTCAATTCCTTTCCTTTTTTTTATCATGAATGGATGCTCTCCACCCTTTCTTGAACAACACTTTTTATTAACATGTCTCAGATTACAGACTTTATTTCATGATTTGATTAGGAAGAATTCATTTCCGTAGTCCTTGTGAATGAACACAACACAACTATTCTGTAATAACAAAACTACACATTTTCATCACATGAACTGCCATGTAAAGCGTACCATTTTCCAATCTTTATGCAGATATTTCAGTCTAAACTTTTATAAAAGCTAGTGTTAAACTCCGGTAGTCGACTGGAAATCAATATTTACCGTTGTCCGTTTTTAGCAGTTTGCGCTTGCTAAAAATCGATGATTGATAACCTGATATATTGACAAATTTTTGGAGGAGGTGCCATTTCATAATGTCAGTGTCTAAAGTAAAAACAAAACTTTATAATTTTAATAAAAGCCATACCAGTGATAATATATATTAAAGGAGAAACGCTAAATTTCTATTTTTAAATCTGACCCATATGAAAATTCAGAAATCAGTTCTTGACTATTTGTCTTATTTGTCAAATTGTATACCTCATTGATAGGTAGCTTCTTGGTGTACACTTTAGAGGCATACTGTTTTGATGAAATCGGTGTTCAATTTTTTATGAATTTTTGTTTTTTAATCATAGGGACGAAAAGACTGTGTCACATCAGAGGGAAGTTGCGGAAGAAGGTATGGATAAACACAGGGGACATTGTTCTGGTGGGGCTTCGAGACTACCAGGATGCAAAGGCAGACGTAATTCTGAAATACACGCCAGATGAAGCCCGAAATCTCAAGTCTTACGGCGAGTTCCCCGAATCCGTCAAGATTAATGAGACGGTAACATTTGTTGACGAGGGAATGGACGATGATATCGAGTTCGACGAAATGTCCGACGGTGAAGCGAGCGAAGACGACATCGACAACATCTAAAGCCCTTACATCAACTACGCCGGTATATCAACAATCCTCCCTTCTCGTCGTTTTTCAATCTCTGGTTGCTTATTCATATGATAACACACATGGTGACCTACAACTACAGCCTAAGGAACTGATCATATATGCATTGTCATTTGTATTTATATTGTAAAGGCAACGGTATTCTTCATAATACAGAATTGTAACAAAAACAACTGATTTTTAAATATATACAAATTATACAATGCTAAAAATAAAAAAATCTCGGAACAGAGTAAAAACATGACTTTGTATCCTGCATTCTCATAATGAACACCTCCTCTCATATATGGTTAAAACTGTATTTCTAGTTAATGTTTATCCGCCGATGTGAATCGGTAGATCCCAGACATGGAAAATCTTCCAGTGAGATTTTACTGTACCCCACGCACTTCTCATCCCTTCAATGTTAATAAACCCCGCCGTCATCCTATCTTACAGTGTTAATAAGCCCGGACCACTATGTTAAAAATCTGGGCGTACCTCACGCAATGCGTGCGGGCTACGGAAGATTTTCCATGCCTGCCTGGTAGATCCATTTCTATGACGGGCAGTCATACCATATGGAAGACGTCTAGAAATGTACTGAATGAATGAGGAATAACACTTGAATAAAAGCCAACCAATCAATCAAAAATGGAAATCCAAATTCTGACAGCCAAAGAATCTTCAGATGAAGATTATTCAAGTCGATACCAAACGATCATTAAGAATTTTGGACGATTTCGACAAAAAAATGTAATATCTTAGGTATCATTCTATAGTAGTCACCCTTAATTGCATGGGTGAGCTATTGATTTTCTCCGATTAAATGTGATATCCCATTTGCTTTGATATTATTTATAATTTATTTCTGTTAACACGTTAAATTAAAAGTTTCAATAACATCATTTCCTGTTCTCGCGATTCCCAGCAGTGTACATGCATCTCGTTTAGATACATAATCTAAATTCTTATTTTTAATTGGGGCGTAATTAATTAGGGTTGCTGATAGTGTAACTTTAAAGCAGAATTTTGTATTTCTCAGATTGTGGAACTCGATTGATTACAAGCCTTCCATCGTAACTTAAGGAGGCAAAAATCCAAGGATCATAACTCGACCATTCGGCTACGTAAACGGCATCTTCGTGCTGCTCAAATTTGGCTAAAACTCCTTCCTCCAGTCTGAAAAACATTTGATATTTGTTCGTGAAAGTCAGTGTCAGTGAGCGTAAACCTAATGCAATGACTAGACTGAACTAGAATTAGGCAAGATAAATTTCATTTCAAATAATGGCGAGGATTAAAAGAATGATAACAATATTAAGATGACTAACGGGTTAGCATATTTTTGTGGGGCTTCGTCATCTTCTCCTTCACTAAAAACAACATGACCTCTGGGTTCCGAAGAGATTGAGGTCAAGGAATGGAGTAAGACTCGTGAGTCACTTCCAGCCGTTAGGACAAGTTGGTCATGGAATGAATTGAATCGCACCCTCCATACCCTGCATAAATATTACAATTAATTCTGTGGTTAAACTGTAACGGGTAAAATGTCGATAAATACAATTGAATCTATGTTGGCCGTTTCATGCGATGGAAATGATGGAATACCTTACCAATGGGAATGATCAGAAATGACTTTGAGGCACTCGCTTGGCTTACGAATGTCCCAGAACTTTGCTGTACAGTCATCCCCACATGTGGCAAAGCAATACTGCTTATTAGGATTGAAATCCACATCTCTCACTTGATATTGATGAGCTGATTTGAATGTCCATACTGATTTCATACTTCGAGTATCGATACCGTTCACATCAGTTCCACAAAGTAACGTGAACTGGTTCCCGTCCAAATGTGGATTCCATTTGCCGATACAGATCTTGCTCCAGCTCGGGTCAATATGATGTGTAGACTCCACCTTGTCAAATAAATTAAGACGACATTCAAACATCCATTGCAAGTAAAATAAATTATGATAAAGCGTTCAATTTTTTTTATAATATCAGCAGCGATAGCACATTAGAGCAAAGGCATTCAAACGATTAATCCAATGAATGCCAACTTTCAAGCAGTTTGGCATGGCATACGGAAACGAAAACTTACGGTGGCGTTTCCAATATTCAGATCCCAAAGAACAAACGCTCTGTCATAAACTGAAGAAATTCTTTCGGGTTTCGAGGGATGCCAATCTACACACCGACAGTCTTGCTTTCTATTAAACGTCCAAACTAATTAAATTAAATTTCAAACTGATACCTGATTTAAATACGTAAATATTGATAATATTAATATTGATTATAAAGTATTAACCTGCAATTCTAACCTCAGAGTATCGTCTTTGTACTCCAATTTTGAAACCATTGTAAGTTCTTGGTTATTTTCGGCAGTTGTGTGGTCGGGGAGTTCCCATAGTCCGGCTTTTAATTGGGACGCTTGGCCTGAATAAAATCATTACAAAATGAATAATACTAGGTCAATATGGCATGTCATGTCATAAATTTTTAATTCGTAGTAGTTAAAATTAAATGATATCATGAGTTTGTCATACTGGTGATTTGATTGTAGGTAAGAGCGATAAGGTTTTTATGAGACGGGGAAGTCTGAAGCTGCCAAATTTCTCCAACTTTTGGTTTGAAGATTTTTCGTGTGATGTGATTTGTCTCCTCATCAAAGTCAATCTGGTGAACCTGACCTTCTGACCTTGTCGAAAGGGTTCCCACAAAAAATCGGATGCCCTCTTGCTCACTTGTGTGCGAGCATAACGCTCGGCCCTGCAATTATTGTGAATCAATAATAAGGGTAAGATATACGAGCCAAGCCAAATATTGACCAATAAAAAAAATAATGGTATGGTAATGTGTAATGGAGATGGAATAATAAGTCCGTAATTACTTGTGATTCCAAACCGTATATAGCACAGGAATCCATTGTATGACACAGGAATGACAGGAAGTAATGAAGTACAGCAACCAATCAAGGTCGGATTAGAAGATCAGAGCTATATTAATATATACAATTAAGTTCAAGTTTGGTTCCATCGAAGAATTTCAGATGTACATGTACGTGTATTTAGAAACGACTCCAGGCGCCGCCGACGCCGAAATCCTCGGGTACGCTACCTCATCTCATGAAATCATGAAAAACGTATGAAAAATCACTCCAAAGGCGTTTAACAAAAACAACACTGTTAGAGAAGGTTACCCGCATAAACCTAGCACAATTTTTTTTTTGTGCTGGCCCAGCACAAAAAAAAAGTGTAAATCTAGCACAAAAAAAGTGTAAATCCAGCACAATTTTTTTTTTGTGCTGGCTCAGCACAAAAAAAGTGTAAATCTAGCACAAAAAAAGTGTAAATCCAGCACAATTTTTTTTTGTGCTGGCTCAGCACAAAAAAAAGTGTAAATCTAGCACAAAAAAAAGTGTAAATCCAGCACAATTTTTTTTTGTGCTGGCTCAGCACAAAAAAAAGTGTAAATCTAGCACAAAAAAAAGTGTAAATCCAGCACAATTTTTTTTTGTGCTGGCTGCTGGCTCAGCACAAAAAAAAGTGTAAGTCTAGCACAAAAAAAAAGGTTGCGGCAGCACAAAAATATATTCGTATCAATCAGGGTAACTTCCAATTTGACAACCAAAGTGTCAGGATGACAACACAAACAGGTGAGAAATGTGTCAAGTGACAAAGATGACCTATCATTAAGGTGACAGGCGAGAAAAGTGACAGGACGGAAAAACTGATAGGTGAGAAAGGTGACAGGTGACAAATGTGTCAAGTCAGAAACATGACAGAACGACAAAAATGACAGAGGACAAAGGTGACAAGACGACAAAGCTGACAGGCGACCAAGTTGTCAGGTCATAACAGCGAGAGGCAACAGAGGTGACACGTCATAAAGGTAAGACGCGACAAAGGTGACAGGTGATAAAGGTGACAAAGGTGGCAGGTCATAAAGGCGACAAAGTTGTCAGGACGACAAAACTGACAGGTCACAAAGGTCAAGTGACAGAACGACAAAATTGACAGGTCATAAAGGTGACAAAGGTGACGGAGGAAAAAGTGACAGGCGAGAAAGGTGACAAGACGACAAAACTTAAAGGTAAAAAAGGTGACAAATGTGACCGGTAATAAAGGTGATAGCCGAGAAAAGTGATAGGTGAGAAAGGTGACAGGTAATTTAAGTGACAGGTGAAAAAGGTGTGAGGCGACAAAGGTGACAGGCGACAAAGGTGACTGGTGAAAAAGGTGACAGATCATAAAGGTGTCAGGTGACAGGCGACAAAGGTGATAGGTCATAAAAGTATCAGGTGACAGGTAAGAAAGGTGTCAGGCGACAAAGGTGACTAGGACATAAAAGTGTCAGACGAAAAAGGTGACAGGTCATAAAGTTGACAAAGGTGACAGCTGAGAAAGGTGTCAGGACTACAAAACTGACAGAAAAGCAAAACCGACAGGTGAGAAACGTGACAGGCGACAAAGGTGACAGGACGACTAAAATGTCAGGTGAGAAAGGTGTCATGTCGTAAAGGTGTCAGGTGAGAAAGGTGACATGTCGTAAAGGTGTTAGGTGAGAAAGGTGATGGGTCATAAAGGTCACAGGACGACTAACAATGGACACTATTTAAGTGACAAACGAGTTAAGGGTTGTAATATATGCAAATAGACTAATTCGACCATGCTGATTACGAAAATCATAATTTTAGCTCTGCGAATTTACTCCTTGGGGGTCAAAAGTAGGCGGGAAGGTCAAAAAACGGGCGTAAGTTTAGACTTTCCTATAGTATTCTCCCGTTCCCTTTTCGTGAAAATGCTAATACCAGCGCAATGTTATTTTCCCGATCCTTCCAATGTTAGCGCCCTATCTTCTGATCGGTTTCGCGAGAAAAAGGAAGGAAAAGTGGAAAACTCGACTTTCTCCTCCTTCCCCCTTCTCACCACTGCTAACTTTTAGCTGAAACTGCGCGGTCTCTGACCTTCCCACCTACTTTTGACCCCCAAGGAGTAAATTCGCAGAGCTAAAATTATGATTTTCGTAATCAGCATGGTCGAATTAGTCTATTTGCATATATTACAACCCTTAACTCGTTTGTCACTTAAATAGTGTCCATTGTAAGATGTCAGGTAAGAAAAGTGACAGCGACAGGTCATAAAGGAATCAGGACGGCAAAACTGACAGATGAGAAACGTGACAGGCGACGAAGGTGTCTGGTGACAATGGTGTCGGGACGATAAAACTGCCCGGTGACAAATGTGTCAGGACGATAAAACTGAGAGGTTCATTTAAAACTCATCTCAATTTCCACAAAACGACTGGGGTTCTCACCCTAGTGTCAGTCGCCTTGTATACGCCACTGTTATATTATACATAAGTTGTTATTATCATATAACCCACATAAGTTTAAGATCTGATAGATAAAACATTGTGATTGGTAAAAATACATATCTTCTGGAATGAACCATTTTAGTTTGTCGTAAATGTCATATTTAACTTGGTCATACTTTCTCTTTCCTCAAATAACTCTAGCGGATGACCTAAGACTGTTTTCAAATATTTTTAGATTCAGCTTAGTAGCAGAGCCCCATTTTAACCCCATGTAAGATATTTTAGGAAAAACACACGAAATAAAAATGGCAATAAAATAATATCAATAGTTAATGACAAGTCAAACAGATTTTCACGGAAATTGAACGGGTTTATATACTAAATCCTTATTTCTTGATAGACAAGCTCAACATAAAATAGAATCAAATAGAGAAATCCCACCCCTCGGACTCCGGTTTTGACTGGTCAGTAATATTACATCACCCTTGGCCATACCTTCCAAACGATGTATCGAAAGTCTAGGTTTATAATTTTACCATCGTAACCCCCTTCCGTGATATTCTTTTCAAACGATAAATCATATTGAAATATTTATACACATTAAATCGTGAAAATTAACTATTCGGTGTTATTTGAATTCAGAGAGGACAATGAGATTTGTGGAACGGAAAGCCGTTCCCCCTATGCATGCTAGTTGACAATATATCCGGAATGGTTAACCTCTCCCCAATCTTTATATGATCTGTCAGTTTTGTCGTCTTGTCACCATTATGACCTGTCACCTATCTCACCAGTCACCCTTGTCGCCTGACACCTTTCTCACCTATCACCTGATGCTTTTATGACCTGTCACCTTTGTCGCCTTGACACCTTTATGATCTGCCACTTTTGTCCGCCTGACACTTTTATCAATCTGTCACCTTTGTCGCCTGACACCTTTCTCACCCGTCACCTGACACTTTTATGACCTATCACCTTTGTTGCCTGTCACCTGACATCTTTATGATGTCACCTTTCTCACCAGTCACTTTGTCGCCTGACACCTTTCTCACCTGTCACCTGATACTTTTATGACCTATCACTTTTGTCGCCTGATACCTTTGTTGCCTGTCACCTTTCTCACCCGTCACTTGACACTTTTATGACCTATCACCTTTGTTGCCTGTCACCTGACACCTTTATGATGTCACCTTTCTCACCAGTAACCTTTGTCGCCTGTCAACTTTATTACCTGTCACCTTTGTCGCCTCACACATTTCTCACCTGTCACTTAAATGACCTGTCACCTTCCTCACCTGACACCTTTGTGACCGGTCACATTCGTCACATGTCAGTTTTGTCGTCCTGTCACCTTTCTCATCTCACACCTTTATGACATGTCAGTTTTGTCGTCCTGTCACCTTTCTCTCTGATCAGTTTTGGCTTTGCCTTCCTGTCACCTTTCTCACCTATCAGTTTTTCCGTCCTGTCACTTTTCTCGCCTGTCACCTTTATGACCGGTCACATTTGTCGCCTGTCACATTTTTTACCTTTAAGTTTTGCCTTCCTGTCACCTTTCTCACCTATCAGTTTTGACTTTGCCTTTCTGTCACCTTTCTCTCCTCTCACCTTTTTCGCCTGTCACCTTTATGACCTGTCAATTTTGTCGTTCTGTCACTTGACCTTTGTGACCTGTCAGTTTTGTCGTCCTGACAACTTTGTCGCCTTTATGACCTGCCACCCTTGTCACCTTTGTCGCCTCTTACCTTTATGACGTGTCACCTCTGTTGCCTCTCGCTTTTATGACCTGACAACTTGGTCGCCTGTCAGCTATGTCGTCTTGTCACCTTTGTCCTCTGTCATTTTTGTCGTTCTGTCAGGTTTCTCACTTGACACATTTGTCACTTGACACATTTCTCATCTGTTTGTGTTGTCATCCTGACACTTTGGTTGTCAAATTGGAAGTTACCCTGATTGATACGAATATATTTTTGTGCTGCCGCAACCTTTTTTTTGTGCTAGATTTACACTTTTTTTTGTGCTGAGCAAGCACAAAAAAAAAATTGTGCTGAGCCAGCACAAAAAAAATTGTGCTGGATTTGCACTTTTTTGTGCTAGATTTACACTTTTTTTTTGTGCTGGGCCAGCACAAAAAAAAATTGTGCTAGGTTTATGCGGGTGAGAAGGTTGAGGACTTTAAGAAACATAAGAACTAGATCGCAACTATTTTGCAAAAAGTGTCCCTTGTAGCCCACTCACTGCAAGTCACCCCACCCACTTTGCCCCCCATGAATTTCAAAATTATTGATCACAATCTCTTCTACTCGACCCGTACTTTCAAATCAATCCCCAATCTCATTGCACTCCCTTGGCCTTCGCTCAAAATTAATTCCCAAACTTAGAAATTATTTAAATTTTTTTCTAGGTAATCGTATTGGTTTTAATACCAAACTAATATTGAAAGTTTTTATCCCATTTTCTAAATTTAAAGAATTTTGAGAAATTTTGAGGTTTGATATAAATTGTGTAACATGAAAATGGTTTTCGAGAAAATCGTATTGGTTTATTTACCAAATATTGTTTAAAGAAATTCAATTGCTTTAAATAGGTAATTAATCAGAATTCGAGGGTGGTAACATATTTTATACACAAAACATAATTTAGGGTTCGCGAGAGCCTTAATTGTGACATTTTATGATATTGTTTCAGGATATGCTTAAATTGATCCAAAAATTGAATCTATCATTTAAAAACCGTATTCGGGATTTAAACAAATTATTAAAATTAATTTTAACTGCATTTGTGAAACAATAAAATCATTTTTAACGAAATTGTACAGGTTTAAATTGCAACATGGATTCACAGATTGGGAAACAGTAATATAGAAAATAAGTCAATGTTTTTGGGAACAATTCATTCAGTGTCTTCACGTATTTGTTATGGAAACTATATTTATCGAGTTATAGCATATTCTTTTGGATGTAAATCAATTTATCATAGAACAATTACTAAAGCTTCGGTATTAAAACTCAGACGTCTAGTTGAGCGTAAATTATGATATTTTGATTTTATACAATCAATTTTTAATACTTTTTCTTGTTATAACACGATTTTTCGAAGTAATATTAAACGACAATATATATGAATTGTGCGAGCTGTCGTTAACGTTTACAACGTTTTATTAATATTTCAGTTGTGGTTTCCTGTATGGACATTCCATTTTCCAACCAAGTCTGTAAAAACATGATCCGTTCTCCGATAACGTTGCAATTAGTTTATGAATATAACCACATTTGAGTTACTTTTGGAGTGTAATGAGAATAGCAGAGCATTTGGCATAATGGTATCCAGTTCGGTGGATTTGAAGCAATTAAACAAAGATTTTTTTGCAATCGAATAACAAATATTTTAACATTTTATCTTGGAATGGTGGCTTTTTCTCAAATTTTGCGTCCATCTCATCGACCACGTCTTGAAATTTTTTCGAAGTTTTTCAATTCCTTCTAAATTTATTGTTTCCATGCCCGATGTTAGTTTGGCTAGTTTGCTTCTCATAAATATAAGAAATTTGGTCCGGTTTCTCCAGACAGTTTCATCTATTTTAATTTTATTCGGATTTGGCATGCACATTGCCATCCGACCGTCTGGTGGTTTAACATAAATGGGCTCGGTCATCAGTGCTGCAATATCTACGTTGTAGACTGAGTGATTTATGAAGCCGTCGTAATATGCAATGGTGGTGTTTATGCCTTGCTGGAATTCTCTCTGATTTCTTAAAGCTCTAATTGCTCTGAGAGCAGAAGATCCCCTACAGTGTATGCATTTCGAATTCTTGATCTCAGCCATCATGATACTTTCACTAGTACTAATTAACTAATTATATGTTATGAGTAGGGACAACATAATATGCAAAAATGCAATTATCCCCGTTTGACCTACGTCCATGAGACTTTGTAGGGTTACTAGTGGCACTCTTACAATAAGTTTAGAGCCATTCATATTTTGCACTTTTTGCATATTTTACAGTTTAGCTTTTAAATTTTAAAGACCGTCGCAAAGAACAACAAAACCTTCAAAATTAAAGACGTTGAAAAACTTACGATCTCAGCAATAGAGGAAACGCTCAACGAACTCTAAAGTCGCTGCGTTGAACACGTCAAAAAATTGGAACAATTTTTTGTGGACAAGCAGCAGATCGTGGACGAACTTTTTGCTAACCCGCAACACCAATCATCGTCAATCTAGAAGATGAATCCGAAACCGACAGCGATGATAAAACTACGGAAGATGATGACGTAGAGAATACATATGAGAACTACGGTTGGGATAGCGAGGAAAATTTACTGCCTATTTGATAGCTTGCAAACTATCAAATATATATGAATATATATTTTTAGTACCAATAATAAGTTATTTTTTATTTTAAACTTTTAAAAATAAAAAATGATTTACATGTTTGAAGGTTCAAACAAGTTGATTATGAACTGCACTTTTTAGTTTTTTAATATTTTTTTCCTAGTTACCGACAAAAATAAAAATTTGCAGAAACTGCGCCCATTTGATTTATCCAGACTATGGTGGGTTGACACATCTCCAACAGGCATGTTGAATACGGGAAGAAGCTTCTGCTGCTGCAAGAAGCATCACAACGGTCATTAATGCAGTTATATTTACCCCGGTTTTTTGTAACAGAAATCATGCTTCAATAGATTGGAAAGATTTGTCTTGAATGATTTACTGGGACGTTTGTGAGTATGGTTGAGACTGGAATCGAGTTCTTTTTTATATTGGATTTTCGGAAAGTTTTTAACAATAGTCCAAATAATAATGTTTCGTCGACTTTTCATTTGTCAACCGTGCAAATAAAATTGATGAGTCCAGACTTCTATTATTAACATTGCATTTTTCGTGGTTAGCTTAAGCCGTGGGTTAATGTCCTATCAGTAGCGTCAGCTAATTTGTGTTTATGCAGTTGAGTGAGGAGATGTAAACAAATGTATAAAACATGCAACCTAACAAACTGACACTTAAAATGTAATTTAGACATTTATGCAAAAGAACGGACAACGAAACAATTTGTTTATATTTTAGATATACCGTCAAGCGGCTTTTATTAATTTCAACAATCTGTTACGTCATAGCCTATGGATTGATCAATAAGTCGTTTGATCATTTTTGCATTTCGATCATTAATATTTTTGTCTGTTTATATAATCCTCTATCATCTCAAACAACTGTGTTTGTTCTTTCTTCAAATCTTTCATGGTTTCCGTCATCTTCGCCTTCCAGGTTGAATTAAAATCATGAAGACTTTCGGATTCAACGTCCATGAAGCAATTGGCCATAGAGGATGTGTGGTTAAGGTTGATGAGAACATCACGGTTTAGGGCTATGCATCGGGATGATTGCAGTTTGGATTTTATGTAAAAGACAATTGGGAAGTTCATTGAAAAGATTTTTAATTGAGTCAGGTTTTTCCAATGAACGTCTCAATTACTTGACAAAAAAAAGACATCAAACCAAGAATTAAATAAACGATTGTCATAGCGTCATCTTGGTCATTTTTAATTATTAGAATCAGGATTGAATAGAATCGGCCTTTAGCTACATTCGTTTGTTGATAATAGGCATACCGTGAAATGTCTTCCGGTTTTTGATTTCTTCGAATGCCAACTTATAATTTGGCAAAAATTCACTTAGTTCGCCTGCTGCAATTGAGTTAACCATGCTTTCCAATTTTTCAAATGATTCATTTGCATTGTGGGATGCTCTCCCGGGTAACACGTCTGTGCTTTGGCACTGTTTGGACAGATTGGCAATCGTTTGCATAATGTCTAATTTCAAAGGCAAGGTCAGAATAAAAGTAGAGTTGTCCATCGAATGCAAATCATTGTTGCCATCGTCATTCAATGATGAATTGAAAAGTTTATAGTTTTCACTGAAATTTTCAAGAACTCGATGTGCATTTGCTGCAAATAGAGTTTGTGATGCCTGTATGGGTACACGAAAACGTTCACCAGCTTCCTCAGATGACGACTTAAGGTCTGTAAATGCCTTTCCATGCGTGAATTTTTTGTTGATGTTATGAATTACAGAGTCGACTGTTTTGAAACAGCTATCGGTTCTATTTGCATCATGGACGACCCGTTCAATAACGTGAGCAGTGTCCCATGTCCAGCTGTACCATGCAACTTCTGGCTCCTCGACATCAAGGCAATGGGAACCAAAAAAGTTGTTGTTAACTCGTTTGGTCAGGTATTCTCGTTCAGTACAGCCTCCGACGAGCCTATAATTTTTTTATATTTTAATTTTTATTCATTGAGTAAAGTAATATATCGCAGAGTTTGTATATAAAAAAAATTGTTGTTTACTATTGTATTACAAAATATAATTGAAAAAAAACTGACCTTTGACCGTCTCACATTAATGCTCCCTAAAAAAATACCGTAGCACCAATTAAAATTAATTTCACTTGATATAACAAAACACACAATCACGTTATCAAACCATTGGGGACAAAAAAATCACACATCTAAAAATTACAGTAAAAAAATCTCTTCCAGCTCCTTACCGGCTGGAAGAGTACCTAAAATGGAGGCAGCATTTCCCCTTTGAACAGCGATCCCAATACGCTGGATTAAAAATGAGGATGACCGAGGTTCGCCGGTCACCTCGGATATCCTCTGACCTATTGAGGAGATCAGACGGAGTCCCTCCTTTCCCCAAATCCCAGTTGTCTCCAATGCAATGGGGACAAAAATGAATCTATCGAGGAGAAAATCTCTTTCTCTTTCTCCTCTTCTTTTCTTCGGCAGTCTCAGCAGCAGACCCGGAGCGTACGGCAGATTGGGCAACATAAGAGGGGGCGAAGGTGTCCACACAGGTAAAGTCCCACACAAGAGACTTCCCTCGTACCCATGGGATTAGGGTCTGTCCGTCGGGCCGTTTACCGTCCGACCTTGAACACCCAGCTGGTTCACGAATGCATGCAACCTCCGCCGAACGGAGGGCCCTTGCGATCACATCATTGGCCCCTTCGTGCCGGGACCAACGACCTGCACTTTTTTTGCAGGATAAGCCATGAGAGCCCCTTGAAGTAACGAGTACCCCACATGGGCACTTATGGGGTTCACAAATGTCCGCTCCTAGTCGGAGGGCGCAGGCAATCCTGAAGGATTCATTGGGGAGGTGGGTCCCAAGCTGGGGGGAGGGAAGAGCATTAAGCCAATCGCCGGCGTGTGGTTTGGCAATTGCTAGCAATCGCGCCTTGTCCTCCTGGCTTCCAGCGGCTAAGAGCAAAGACTCCACTGTTCGCTGGACGAGAGGTCCCTCCCAACATTTTTGTATCCCCCTTTCAGTGGGGTCAGGGAGGTCACATAAAGTCTGAGTACTCCAGCTGTCCACAGCCTCCGCAAGAGAAACATCGGCGGCCAAAATTTCTGGCGGCACGAGTTGGGCGACAAGGGGCGACACACTGTGGAACGACGCGATAAAACACGGAAGCGCCGTTTCCACAGCATGCCGGATACCAAGGCCTCCCAACTTGACCGGTAATGACGATTGTAACCACGCCTCAGTAGATAGGTGACAGTTCAGAGCGCCCTCTACCGCGAGGTTCAGAACTGCATCGTAGTCCGCAAGAAGACCTCTCTTTTTGTAAGACGGAGCGCACCGAAGGAAGTATATTAGGCGCGGTGTTGCGATTGACGCCCTAAGAAGAAACAAGGCGGAGTGGGCTGTCAGCGTAGCGAGTCTCGCCGAAAATATTTTTAAATTGTCGGTTTTTTCCGCTAAAACATTTTCCATCGCCAAATCAGTCAGCGGACTACCCAGTAATTTGGCGGAATCAGAAGTGATGACCTGGATGCCCGGTACCATCTCAGTAAATTGGTGTTGAATTTTTTCGCGGTCGGCGTCGCCAGCTCCAAAAATCTCCAATTCGCATTTTGTCGGGTTGAGGGTGAGTTCAACCTCCTTCTCCTTTAAAATAATAGTTTTATTATCCCCGACCGAATTGAGAGCAAGTCCTTAAGGATTTGGGGACGGAGGCTGTCTAAACCCCCTGCGGAACCGTTCGGGAAACTAGCTACGGCCCTTGACATTTCCTCCTCCGAGACTGGTATCAGATCCGTCAACTCTGGATCTTCAGGGTAGTTTGTCGGTTCATGGTGCGGAGGGTGCTTTTTTAAGGGCAGTAAGGGTAACGTCATCATTTGGGGCAATTGTATCATCTGACAACAAAAGACGAATGGCGCCACTCACATCACCATCTGCTAATTTTGCCTCCACTTTCTTGGCAATTTGTTGCTGAGGGTTTTTATTCTGAGCGGGGCGCGGTGGGCGGGGTAATGGAAGTGCACTGCTTGGATCAATGGCCCACCTGGCCGTGTTGGCCTTGACCCACTTTGTGAGGTTAGTTACCTCATCCGTATGTTGGGGCACTTGGAGGACAGCATACGGGAACAGGAACAAGTATCCTCAGGAGTCCTCATCATTGCGGGAAGTGACTTGTTCCAAAGTCGTGGTAAGGGCTTGGGCCACTTGAAGGCGTGCCCCTCTTGGGCAGCGTCGGAGGGTGGCGACGGTTCCCTTAAGAGTAGAAAGCTTAGCCCCCCAGTCAACAGCATCGTTTTGGGGCAGTTGGGCCACCCAGGCTAGGTTAGAGTACGTCCTTAAAGCCGCCCCCCTACTTCCCGGTCTTCCCCCTTCGTCTAGTGGGATGTTGGGAAAGGCCTCTCGTAAATATTTGACGAAAGTAGCCGTCAAAACGGCGACGTCGCCTTTTTCGAGCATGAAATTGGCATACCTCTCGGTCACCTCTGACCTGGGAAGATTGATGCCGGGTGATTCCTCCAAGTTAGCCCGGATCCATTGGATGGATCGGGCCTTCGTCCGATTTTTTGAAGGTGAGGTACTCCGTCGATTAGCAGTGGGGGCCGAAAGCCTTGACGAGTTGATAGTCTGGTCCAGCACACTGTCATTCAAGTTTGAACTTCCTCCTGGGTCGTCAACGGGCGGTGAGGGCATAATAAGGCCCAAAAAAGCACAATCTCACGTTTCCCCAGTTACCAAAACAAAGAGTTTTTACCTCCCAATAAACTACACCAAATCACCACAGCCCCACCCTCAAAAAACCACTAAAAACTCCGATTTTTCGACCCAGCTGACAAATAGCCGACTGTGGGTCAGAACGTGCAACGTACAAGCCAGTGGACTGGGATAATTTTTCCTTGGGATAAAAAAAGTTGCAAGTCCATAAGCTTTATTGAACTTCATCCGCCAGCTTTCTCTATTTTCGTCATAGAGATGGTAAAGGGATAAATGGCAAGATAAGTCTAGAATTCAAAATGCTTATGGGCTTGCAATTTTTTTTTCAAAACCCTAATGGGCACCGAATTCATTACCTGAAAAATCTTGTGACTACCCCAATCATCTTTCATATAGTTGTAGTTTATGCCAAAATTTAAACTTTTGAAATCGGTTGATTTTTAAAGCAGTTATTCAATTGTAACTATGAGGGAGATTTCTCGGACACACCCTGTACATTAGTTGGAAATAAAAAAAATTGCGGCTTACCTGAATTTTAATTCGGATTCTGAATAAAAGCTTTTAAGGCTGTTGGTCAGAGACTCTGCAATTCCAAGTGAGCTTGTGTCGGGTGCTTTGGGAAATCCAATATTGACATCCCGAATTTGGCCATCAATAAAGGCTTATAAAGTCCAACTATCTGCCCAGTTTAATGTGAAGGCGTGTATTTATCCGCAATAAACGCAATCGGAGTTGATCGTCCAGTTGACTGTCCCTCAACACCTATAAAAGCAGTTGCCATCGGCTTTAGTCTTTGCGACTTGATAATGAGTTTGATAAGCCTGGTACATCCTATTTTGATTGGTTGACGGAGTCTGCAGCTGATTATTAAATGTTCTTGATTTCTACACAATACCGTAAATTCCTCAATCAATTCCCTTTTTTTATTTACAGCCCCGTAAATGTCATCAGCATTACTTGATCTCATAATGCGAAATATTCTAATAATCTCCTGCTGATCCCCAAACTTAAGAGGAGAAATACTTTGTGATGCATCTGATTTATAAACTGGAATTTTGGTTGCGGGCAGATTTTTTGAAAGCTGGTTTTCTGTCACCTTCGTGAAAACAATCGCTGGCTTTGAGGTAGAGGTTTGGTGAGTACCATCTGACTTTTTTCAAACTTCTTCAGTATGGATAGAAAAGGCGTTGGAAGTGTTGGAAGTTTGGATTTAAGGGATTCTGAGATTTGTCAATCTTCGGTTTCATAAGTTTCGGCTCAATGTGTTTAGGCACCTAAATGAATTAAATAATTAAATTGCACACGACACGACCGATTAAACCGATAATTGCTTTAATTTTAACTGTAAATGTAATTGCTTACCAAAACTGGTGCCGATGCCGTAGCAAATTTTTTTTAATGCTTTCAGGATCACCCTTGCGCTTCCGATTCTTGCCAGGATGGTGTGCTGTCGTTTTTGACCAAAGGACATTTGTCTTGGAATCGATGACTTATCTGCAATTCAGCAAAGATATGATATTTTGTTTAGATTATGGAATCATGACGTCGACTGGAGGTTTAGGCTGAATCCTCAGCTACAAAATGATTCACACCTTTCTTAGTCTAATCACCCGACTCTTAAAATGGAGTTTAAAAAAATAATAGTTTTCATACTTTTCGGCAAAATCATTTCTGGGAGCCCCTGTGTAAATTTAAACTGCGTTAATTGTGTCAACGAGAAAACAGACTGCAAATTTTTTATCGAGTTTTCAGGGAAATCTGCTTGTGTTCTTAAGAACAGTACTTTGCCTTTTCAAGTAGTATTACTTACCATTTCAAGGTGCAAAACTTTAAAAGGTAATCTATCCAATTTTGGATGAATTTAGTTTTGAACAATAAACTATTATTTACTGATTGATTCATCAAAAATATTCATTGATAAATAAGTTTTTATAAAAACGTTGCAAAATATATTATTAATCATAAATAATTGGTATAGAATACGTATCAAATGACCACAAAGTTCTTGTCGAGATTGTTGCGGATCTAGGGATACATTTATGTGAGCAGAATGAAGAAACTTCAAGGGAACGAGGTCGGCTATTTTTTTATATTTTCAAATGGATTTTAATTAATCGATTTAAAATATTTATATTTCTCTCCCCACCTTTAAAAAAAATCCCATTAATCCGGTTCATCATTTCAAATATTCAATTTCAATACATGAAACAAATTTCGCACAAGGTCCTTTGATTGCATTGTCCAAAAATGTTATTACATTTTATTCCCAAAGACTTTTTGCATCCCATGTGAACATTTCTGAACTTGCTAGATCATTTGAGTGTTTAAAAGGCACATACATTTAAGATCCTCCGACTTCTCTTTTCAGGAGCTTTTGCAGGAACGGTATCATTGCAGGACGGATAATTATTAACTATCCGTCCTGCAATGCAATCCATAAGGCATCGTATTAGGTATACAGATGCATCAGAAAAGGTGGTAACAAAATTCAGTTTAGATGCAGCCTTGATGTTTTTCTTCATTCGATTTAATTAGGTGGTAGTTGAATCTTTTTAGCGTATTCATTAATAGGTACGCTATTTAAACCAACATCGATGACTGTGGAACTTCACGAACTTGATAACAAAGTCAAACTAATTCAAGTCAAAGTTCTGAATTTCAAGACCTTCATCAATATGATGAAACGGATACTCCACAACATAACCAGTTGCAACTGCAGACTATAATTTTTTTATTTTGATGTTTACATTTTTTTATAATTTCGGGGATTAGCCCCTCCCATATATCAAGAAAAATTAAAAAAAACTCATCAAAAATGAGAGCTAGGCGGGACTCATTAGGAGTAGTGCTTTTGTAATAATTTTAATTCAAAAGCTCTATTGCATATGAATTCTCTTTCCTCGACTATCAACATCATCAATCATGAAGGACTACTTTGAGCCGGGATGTGAAAGAAAAGTGCACTACTATCGAGTTGGGTTGTAATTTAATTACATTTGAAAGTAACACATTTTTGTGAATGTTACGTTTTTTCTACGATAATAACATGGATTAACATGTTTTGGGCAAATCCTAGTAAAATTGATTAATTTAAAGTGTATTTTTGGAATTTTCGATTTTAATTTTTTTACCCGGGTGTTTTACCTTTTTCGGTTTTTTCATCCAATTCTATGTTTATATTATCAATAGGCATACTACTGCAAATTTTCATTAAAATCTGTATCAAACTGCATTTTTAAATGTGAGGAAACCGATTTCGGTTTATTTACTCCATAAAACCAACCCGAATGCGCTTTAACCGAAATGATTTGTATCACATATCTTACATCAACTTATACTACAACATGTTACAAATCAACTCGATAGTAGTGCAATTTCGTTGTACATCCCCGCTGAATTTTGTCGAAGATGAAATCTCATGGGACCCGATTACGTAACCTGTAATGCGACATCAGGCATATAGCTATTGTCATATTATGATTATTTTTTGGCATGGACTATTTATGTTGCCAGTGTTCCTTTATTTTATTGATGCTGACTTGATTTTTTTAGTGTGGCATAAACCACACTGGTCCTTTTCTTGATTTTAAATTATTATGTAATTCTACTACATGATATTATAAGTTTTATTATTCATAGATTGCATTTTAATATATTTATTGAGCAGAAGGAGCTACTTCTCATGTTCTATAAACTTAAATATATTTATAGTTTTCAACTTTCAACATATTTTAAAGTCTACTGCGTTGAAAATTTTGAAAGATGACTTGTCTTAGCAAATCATCAAACTGCAGGGAGCGCCTTGGAGCAAACTGTACATTTGTACAGTATGAACGTGGAAGTTGGAATATTTTTTAAAATAATGTTGGTATTTTACATGCTTTTTATGTTAAAGCTTCTCCTGTACACGACCTTTTTTAGTTTTCAGCGTTCATCGCATTTGGAACCACCGCGGTCGTTGGAGAGGTCACGTACCTGGTACTTCGACATCGTGACAGGTTGTCGAAGTTTTTTGGGAGATTTTTCCGAAGTCGTGCCGCCGCTGCTACCACTGTTGCGGAGATTGAGATGCAGAGTCTCAACCCCTTTGGACGGAACTATTCCCACCGAGTTTGAATTCGAGAGGACGTCGACGTTTGCTTCGATATGACGGTTTTCTCGGCACGTCGGGATAAACCTTGTCTTTCTTTGGACGAGGAGGATTCCCCAGGTGTCCTGCAGCAAAACTCCCCCAACCACAGCATATGGCGCCCCCCGTACTTTCCAGAGAGTGGAAACCGTCGACCTTTCCGACCAAGAACTGGAAGGGGGCAGGTTTGAAGATGCGGTTGTGGCTGACGACAACGCGATGTCTGAAATAAATCGTCAGCTCCGCCAGGCTAACATCGCATCCCAAACTTCTCGACCTCCAACTCGACGAAACTGCCGGATCCAGAGAAGTACCTTGCCTAACTCACCTTCCGACTAGCAAGGGGTTAGGATTTATCATTTTTGGGAATCCCTTTCCTCTTGGTCACGGTTTTTAATTAATTAATTAAAATAAATATTTTAATAAACAGGAGCTTTAAATACTTTAAATATTTAAAACCTACTCCTCCATCTTTATTTTAGTTATAAAGCAGCGTTTCGCCATTAACCCTGTGAAGGTAAAATGTGTGCTCCGTATGAATAGTGTGATCTGACTCCAAGGTTTACCTCTATATATTCTGAATTTATGATCGGAAGGGCTTAATTATATGATGAAACGAACGAAATTAATTTTAATTGTTATTTTATTTGCTAAGTTTTGTGCCGAATATCATAGATAATTTGTAAGCATATCTTCTCGACAGGGAATGAGAATTCAGATATTTTTAACTATTAATCTATCCTTATTTTTACTATATCTATCTCATTAATTGATTGATTTCAATTGACCAAGAACCATTAATCCGTATGCTACGCCTATTATTTTATTGAAAGATGAGAATTTGTTACAAGATTGATCGCTATTTATGATTCGTATTATCTGTTCCTGTTGATAAGCAATGATCTAGCTTTGAGAAATGAGAGAAGGTTTAACTTTTATGAAAAAAGGGGTAATGCGAGAATTCGATTGAATTTGTATTTTGTAACCTCTAATTTCCTAATTTTATGCAATTCCCAAGTTTTTGATTGGCATCTAGGCAACCATTGATGGAAATCGCAAATTGGGAATTCGATTATGATTAAATGTATTCTTAATTATTATAATAATTTCCACATTAATAATGGGAAAATACCTACGTTGCTGATTACGAGTCTTCGGGAGAAAGTATGGGGCCAGTCAATCCTGATCTGGAAATCTCTTCCCTCGATAACCTTTGCTAACCGAATCCTGGGAATAATTAGAGACTGGACAACGAAATCGCTGATTTTAAATCAACACTGGGTGCTGTATTAATTCGGAAATGAAAAATATAGCATGAGAATTTGATTGGAAATATATATTCCCTATCACAACTAGTAACAATAAAGAAAACAATAAAATATAAATATGCAATTAAACTATAATTTCTTACCCAGAAACTGGCTAAATTCGAACTTAAGGGTTCCGAAACTGTTCCGAGAATTCCCAAAAGGTCGAGTCCAAACTCCGGCAAAAATAGATTTGAAGAGATTCAATAATGAGATGTCTCGAAAATATCAAATCTATCAAATGAAAGATTTCTTCCTATTTTCTATTGGTTTTATTGTGCCATTCTAACTCAATTCTAATGCAGAAAGTCCTAGTATAGAATAGTTCTGAGTGATAAGGGACATGCATTTCTTAATCAGAATTATCCTACCTTCCTCGTATGTCCCATTCCTCGTTACTAATCCTCAGATATTTCCCTAATCTTGCCCTATGAGATAAAGATGCTGGAAGATGTAGAACTGATTCCGATCTGATTTGCAATGCTATCCTAGAAAACAATATTCCATATTCATAACGATCATAATTCCACTATATAGACTGGAATTATGGTCGTGACAACCCCTACATGACCCCTACCCCCAAAGGTATACTACTACTCCTTGTCCCCTCGTTTCGTCCGGGGTAGAACTATACCATCTACTCTCAACTGACTTAGCATTACTTAATTTGGCCGTATTTGTACTAAAGTAGCGGTATCTTATCCATATATACAAATGATGTTGAACTGTCATAAATCTATTTTTTATTTGAAGGTGTTTTTTAAATTAGGTACTTCTTTTGAATGACATCTAATTCTAGGATCGTAGTGTATAAAAAGATGAAGAGGCCATCAATGTTAGTTTTGTTCAGTCGGTCCACAGTCAGCATTTCTTCAGGTGGATGGAAGTGGTTTGGCTATTTTTCAATGCATCATCTGATTTGCATTCATAATGATTTTATTCTAATTTTGTTCTTTCATAACACTCCCCAAATTAAAGATTTGGTCCCCAAAACCTAATGCTTAGTAAATTCGGCAGTAATTAGCAAGTATTATTCGATGTTACCTTTAATTAACATTATACATATATATATTATTAAATTATTTACTCCATTGAACAAGAATAAAAGGAATCATTAAGGAATAATTTATTCTACAATAGTTTCGATGGAGGTGATGTGATTTGAATTTTCCACGAGACTTCCATGTTGGTTTACGTGGGATAACGTGTTAAGCTCGTTCCACTACTTCTAGGTATTCATAGACTCCTGAATCCGTCGTGGCAATCAGGTTGGTCCTTGGGAGAGAGGCACGTATTGTGACCTGGGTGGTTTCTATTTCTACGGCAGATCTTATATCACAGGACCCCTAGAAAAATTACAAACAAGAAACATACCATTGCGTTGATGACCATAAAAATGATCATGGGAGTCTCGATGGTCCCACAGATTTTTTTCCTCTGTCTTGGCATTGCTTTCCCGAACGTAAGGGAGAGCGGTGGCTAGTATTAGTAGACTCAAATTGAACTGACGATATAGAATCCATCCTACTGCTATTGTAATTCCGAAGTTACAAATGAACGTAAAGAGAGGCACATATATGACGGCGTTATAATGAAGACTTTTCGGTGGACGGAGTTGACTGGACAAGTACTTCTCAAGGATGGTAAGGTTTACCTCCAGAAGGCGTTCCGTCCAATTATCGTTCAAGATTCCACTCATAATCGTGTGGATAATCGTGTATTTCAGCTAGTATTAAATCCCTTATGGCATCTGGTGCTGCAAGCTTCTTATTCAAAATCAGGTTCTATATAATATAACTCTTATAACTTTTTCATGTAAAGTAAGATGTTTGAGTCGTCTCTGATTACGCTTACTAAGGGGTGGTTTCTGGATTAATTCGATGATTTCTTTAAACTGCTTGTCATCACGCTGCATGTCCTGAATTTCTTTAACTGATATCGTGTTAACTGTGCCCATTGCATTTTTTTCTCGTCCAGTTGTGTGGACCGTTTGACTGAACATCGTGACAACGCATCGGGATTTGTTGTTTATTACATTCAGTAACTGTGACTCGACAAGAACAAAATCGAAAAGATAATGATTGTAATATTGTTCGTGGTGCTGATTGCAAGTGGCGATATGTGTTTTTTTACCACATAGGATTCCTTTATTTTTTGTCATTTTTACGAAATTGTAACGGAAGGCAAGACACGAACCTAGGTTTCGTTAAACGCTGTTATGAGTTTACTAACCTGAACCGCTGTGTGGATGCTTAGAATTAATATTTAGGTAATAAAATGTATGAAAAGTTGAGACTGTTTTTCTATCATTTTTTTAGTTGCAGAAAGATGTGAACGAGATTTAGCGTGTGCGAATTGTACAAATAGAGGATGTCGGTTTGCGATTTTTGCTAATGAAGAAACAGAGGTTTGCGGATACACAAGGGGTGAATTTACGAGACCCGTATTTCTGATAATCGGTCCAGACAGTTCAAATATGTGTCCTATGATACCCACATTGCCAAAGACTAGTACTACCACAACACACGGACCCATTCCACCAACACAAACTTCTCACGTTTTAGTATGTATGCTTCGTAATAAAAAAAAACGAAAAAGTAAACTATCCTTATTCTCTGTTTCATCGATCGTCTCTTCGAATAAAAGAGCGAATGTAGTGTAGTGGGGGTATTTCTCGCGTAAAATGGTTTAAGAACGGAGAGATACCTCTGATTAGACTCTAGAATCCATTATTTTTAGACAATTGGACATACTGCATGAATCTGGAATTTTTAATAAATGCAAAATGTACCATGAATTTTTCATACTAATTATGCCTGAATGACTCAATCATTTCCCTTGGGTTTTGAACTGTTTTTGTTTGTTGTTTTTCGGAAACAGGGGCCATCACAGCATGAATTATTGTTCTCATCGTTCTTCTTATTTTTGGAGGTGTGATTTTGTTTAAATGCAATAAATGTGTTCTGAACCCACGGCTTGTTGAACTAGATCGTATAAGACGACAAACGACGGAAAATGAAGGACGGCGCATCAATCCATTCTTCTAACTTCCAGCACTACCACCAACTATAACAGATTTGGTGGTGGCAAAACCACAGGAGAGTTTAATGTTTTACGAGTTTTTTTTACTCGGACATTTGGATCCACAACCAATTTCTGTTGGTACGTCTCAAAGTCAGCAACAACATAGTTGCTTGTATCTAATATTTTATGCCTATTCATAAGTACCAATATTCTCTCTAGGAGACACTGATCGTTGAGCTGGATATTTTTAACACAATTTCACATGTTCCTCTCGTTGTAAATTAGATGCAAATGTGTGCAAGCACATTCTACAGTAACTCTTTTTGTGAAAGTGTTGATATTTCAAAAAATTTGATAATGAAGTTATCATAATTACATGACTTTCCCCATCATTATTTAGTAGTAACATTAAATCCAAATGATATTCAATTTTTGATTTGATTTGATTCAATTTTTCCAAAAGGGTAATATCTTAAATCGAAATTCCTCGTTCTTGGTTTAATAACGTAAAGTCAATGTACCAACATTTTTTCGTAATGTCGTTATAATTTCCATTCATAAATTGTTTGTATCTGGAAAGTTTTTTGGCTTCTGCTCCTTGTAAATTCAAATATTTAGCAATACAACAGTATGGAAAACAAAGGTTATTATTTGTTTTCAAATTTAATAAACCTTTTCTGTTTCTATAACAAGCTGGAGTTTCAATCGCACCTCTAATAGTTAACAGTTCTAACTTTGCACTTCTAAAAATCAGTTTTTGAATTTCTACAACCGCCTACATACTACCGTTTTGCACAAATCTGCTTAAAAAGTGAATTATATCGGAAGCACACTGATATAATCTGGTTTGAATTTCTGAAGAATTAAGTAATGTGTAAAGATTCGTTCATCTTGCTTTAAATGCGCTGGATTTATAATTCTCATTTTTATTGACCTTAATAAATAAGTTAAGAAGTGTTTAATAAATGAGTTAAGAGACTCTTTAATTGTTTAAAATCTTTTTTAAACTAAACTTCAATTTGTAGTATTCGTTCATTTCCGGCGGTTTGTTTTTAATGTAATTTTTAAAATGTTCCATCTGAAGATGTTTCACTAATTGATGTAATTTCAAACCCAAATATCAAGTCACCATTCACACCCCCACCCGCATCCAAAATGTTTGTGCACATATGATGAGGTCGATTTAAAACTACTTTATTACACTGATAACAGTAATATCCCGATGCATAATGTTTAGAGAGACTCGTTCGAGACCAAAACGATTGACTACAAATTTCACACTGAGAGTTTCGTTCTGTATTTCGATTGGACGAATTTCATCTTCACTCTCTCCCACGTTATATTGAAGAATAGTAATGGAAATCCAAACATACAACCATAAATATATGTATAAAAAAATTATAATTACAAGAATCGATTTTTTTGTTTCATTTTATTCATACATGTTTTAATTGTTACATAATGATTATAACTTTCTTTTTGTTTGTTGTACTACTTTATGACTACTTTTTTATTTATTGAATTAAATGTGTTTCTATAATAGCACTATACATTAAAAGTTCATTATTAACCATTTGCTGTGCATTGACTATTTGTTTCATTTAATTTTTGATGTTGTGATTCAATGTTTGAATGTTTTATTTCAACTACTTGTACCTGTTTTACTTGTGTTTACATTTTTGGCTTTGAACTTTCTTTCTTTTATTTTGGTTTACTCCTCATGTTTTCGGTACAGAACTTCAATAATATCACACGCTTGACTATTGAAATTCACTTGTTCCAAATTCTTCATAAAGTCATCTAAAATGACTTGTTTCTTTGAGTTGTATGCCTGTAGCTGTTCTTGATGACTATCTAGTAAAACCTGATAGTTTGTATCATTTAGATTTTTCTCAATTTGTAAGGATTCTTGTTTAATTCGATTCAGTTTCAACTTTCTTCTACCTTTAAGTATGCATCCTGTTCCTTCATGGAGGATCTCTGCAGCTATTTTAATTAACTCCTGAAAATCTGGCAGACTGAAACTAAGCATTTGGTTTTTGTATTTTCGTTTTGTCTACAGAATTAAAATTTTGACAAGTTCGTCGCTCGGCATGTAATCCTCCATTACAATTCGTTTGTCACCTACTATTCGTACGTCAGTGCTATTCGAAAACATGCGTTTTTGGTTCTGAAATTGCCTAAGGCTTGGTTTCTCATCGAGCTCGCTGTGTATTGTTGGAATTGACCAACTATAAAAAGGATAGGAAATAAAAGAACTAGGTCCGGCAGTTGCTATCCAAAAGCCGTGTTATTTATAGAACAGTTCGAACTTCCATATTATTCTATTATCATCTATTATCCAAAAATTCTAATTGCTACTGTTACAAAAGAGGGTCTTACGCATTTCCGGAAACAGACACCTAATTTAGTTGACAAGTTGATATTGCTTGATACCCTCTCAACATGGCTACACGTGCAAGCAAACCCTAATATAATGTATTCTTTTTTCTACATTTTTACATTTTAGTTTCCCAACATTTAAGCCTAACGTTCTTCCATGGGATCTCTAATGGATTTCAGCCGCATTAACACGTCAGCATCGATGTCTTTTTCAAATAAACAAGTCTGAGAGGCAATTTGTTTAGCATCTTTGATGTTAAACGTCATACATACCCCCGTTTAGTTGTAACTGTTGGTCAATGGACGAGGACAAAGGAACTCTGCAATAATGGTCCCATCTTCATGTCGATTGGGATGAAACAAGATTATTTGATAATAACTTAAACGAGATATTGGGGTCCAAAAGGATTGTAAGTTACGGTCTTGTAAATGTTGAAGATGGTTATCTATCAAAATCAGAATTTCATATAAAAAATGCGAGTTTTGAATGTCCGCCAGGAGGATTTCTAATTTTCAAGCCAATTACCCAAGCTCCAATGCCGAAATCCGCATGTGAGATGCTCCAAGGCCTTTCCATGGTCAGAGTTTTCTTTTTGCCAAAATACGTAATAATTATTTTTTTCTTTATCAAAATGAGATTTCATTGCAAAATTGTTAATGAAAACTGCATCCTTGTGGAATTGAGGCACTTTAAAGTACGGGACGTCATGTTCTCCTGGATTTGAAGAATTGGATTTTATTATTTGATTATTTAGATCATCGAGACTCTCTAGTGCATCGGTTACAGGACAGGGCTCGTCATCTAATGTTTCGATTTTCGGTTTGGTGATGAAAATACCGAATTATTTTTGTGCCTTTTATTCATCGTGAATTTGAAGAGTTAAAAGGGATTTAAAGCATTCGTATGGAGTTTGGAGAAAGAATGGTCCTTTTAAGACACACGCATTGCTTTTATAATAAACTGCCAACACGTTCGCCAGGAATGGAGATTGTTCCAGATGTAAAAAAAAAAGTTTAGAAGTTTTAGATTATTATGGAAGAGATTCCAAAGGTTCGAGATCTTTCTAAGCTTAGTGTACCCCAATTTCTTTCCGGCTGCAATACCTACATCTATAGTAATCTTGACGAAAGATTTTGATTTATTCAAGAATTTTACAGTAGGATCTAGATCCGACTGCAATGTTCTGGACAAAAATCCTATTTGCTCTATTAGTCAGCTCAATAGAATCCTAGGAATTCATTATTCTGTAACTTTTACTCTAAGAATGAGTTTCGAAGAACTAGAACCTTTAACTCTGTACAAACCTAATGATCTTTATGATACGATATGATATGAGCAACCAGTGCGTCGATTATTTAAAAGTTGACCCCTAAAATTTCATCAGAAATGTATTGACAATCTAAAATCAAATCCTCCACGAGTACACAATATATTCACATTTTCCAAGAGAACCCTATGCCATAAGCCTCAATTTTCGGCTACTTTTTCGAACCGTCATAGCATTGCAGGGACTAGGATTGGCACTTCAAAACTCGGTACCCATATGCACTGGGTTATCAACATTCAATTTCATGAAAAATCTCAGGGGAGCCAAGCCTTGTTTTTTCCCTACGGCCATTCTGCCACACCCATTTTAGTATTGGTTGGCATGGGCACGACCTATGAAAAGTACAATTTTTGACCCGATCTGACAGTCGGGGGTCCAGGATTCAGATCTTGAAACTTTGTGGGCATATGCACTGGGTTATCAACATTCAATTTCATGAAAAATCTCAGGGGAGCCAAGCCTTGTTTTTTGCCTACGGTCATTCTGCCACACCCATTTTAATAAAACCAAACCCGTTTGCAATTTTAAACAGTAAATAATTTTTAGCCCGATTCCGAATTCTTATAGAATCGAGACAGTGTCCTGGTTGTGGAAAAGCACGATAACTATCGAACAGAGTGACATAACGTCACCAAATTTGGTACACACCGTTTTTTTGTAAAATTAGGAGTTAAGTTCGAAGATGGGCAAAATCGGTCCATTGGTTGACCCGTTGACATAATCACGGCTTAAAAACCAAAACTTTTTGTTTTCGGTTCATATTTTTTCTATGGATCATTGGCATCATAAGAAGTGTTATTCAGCAAAAAAAGGTTAAAAAAAATTAATTCAAAATTTAGAGCAATTTCAAAAGTTCATCTTGGCGGATCGGGACAATCGGTTTCCACCCTGTAACTTTGTTTTGACGAAGAATTTGGACGAAACTAATTTTCGTGCTTTACTAACGCATTGGCTACAGGTGTCATTTACGTATTTGGTAATAGGTCGTCAGGTCACGGAAATACAGGACCCCAAAGTTGCCTCCGCTCACCAATCGAGTAGACCCATCAAATTTTTTTCAAAGTTCAACTTTTCCTGACAGCCTACCTAAAAACCATGCCAGATCGATCAAATGGACCATAACTAACAAAAAGTTTTTTTGCCGTTTTGACCTGTGAGTTATGCGTGACCGACAATTTAAGGTCAAAGTTGAAAAATTTCTAAGTTCAACTTTTTTTGACAACCTAACTAAATATCATGCCAGATCGATCCAATGGACCATAACTAACAAAAAATTCCTCTACGGTTTTGACCTGTGAGTTATGCGTGACCGACAATTTAAGGTCAAAGTTGAAAAATTTCTAAGTTCAACTTTTACTGACAACCTACCTAAATACCATGCCAGATCGATCAAATGGACCATAACTAACAAAAAGTTCCTCTACCGTTTTGACCTGTGAGGTATGCGTAACAAAAAAGTTAAAGCTCAAGAGTTATAATCAGTATCAGAATATGGGTGTCATATATCAGACTTTGACACCCAGTTTCAGATAAACCGATGCAAATACTAGAATTATAAAGATTTTATAGAAAAAGCATTTAATGAAGTTCTGTATAAAAATATTTAAAATACAACTGACGGTTTCACAAAGTCACAATTAAATATATCCCAATGAATGTTTTGATCGAGTTTGGCAGCGTCAGCTCCCGATGTGGTCATCACAGTGAATTTTGAGATTTTTTTTCATTGCCAACGGCGATTAGCTGGTCGTGCTTGTATGTTTAAATTATATAGAAATAAAGTACAGCACAGCACAGTTTAGAACAGCTTTTATTCTATTAAATTAGGAAATTCTGCAGTCGAGTTCAATTTTTGTGTAAAGTTTGCTGAAAAATTATATCTCAGCACAATGATCATTAATGAATAGCTTCTCTAAAACAATATAGGTGAAAAATACAGTAAAACCTTCGCTAAGTATTGAATTTGTCAAAAATGCCAATGAAACTACCTATATCTTAAAACTTATTGACGCCGTATAGTAAAAACCTTAAAATTACACCCGAGTGTTTAATTACTCGACGAATACCAGCTCAGTTGTAGTATGCGATGAAAGCCTCACCGAGTTGACTCGCTTTAGTAACCTTTTTGAAGATTAACATATGGATTAAATGCCTAAAAAGGTACTTCCAGAAAAGTCAAACTTAGAGAGGATTGGAAGATAAGTGGCACCGAAGTCTATGTCAAAGTCTACTTTGACTTTTGACTTTTAAAATTAGTTTAGTACTAGATTCTCCTTCAACTTAGACACACATCAACAAACTTACCGCAATTTAAAAATTTAGAATTTATTCTTACTTTACCCAAACCCACCTTTAAAATTTTAAAATAGGAGCACGACAAAGTCAACCAGGATGTGCATCACCCTGGAGATTCCGCGGTTTCGGACCCGAATGGGAACAAGATTTATGTAACATGGGATTAAAAATCGTGAATAGCAGTTCGCTGCCCGATGCCAGCAGTAAGTATTTTTTTGTTTTCAACTTTATTTAGTTTGCTTAAAATGTTTGTATCTCATTAAATTATTTTTAATACATAATATCTATCAGTCCAACAACGCTGGTGGAAGAGGATATCGTTAACGGCGAAAACGTAGTAAAAAAGGCTGTCGATGACATCGGAAACGGCATCAGCGATTACGGGATTTTAAAGGCGATTGAAATTATTATGTAAGTCTAGAAGCATTTGAATTCCAATACTTGTCAAGAGTTAAGTTAAAATACAAACATACCAATAATTAACAACCAATTTTAACTCAATTTTGCAGGCTCGTCTGCATTGCTGTTCTATTAATCACCTTTATACTGTGGCTTTGGCGAATTTATAAGACTATTTCTCGTTGCTGCACCTGTAAACAAAGGTATGCTCTGATTCTATTATGTTACTCCTTACAGATTTCTTTATTTAAATTGCTAAATAAGAATATATTTGATGTTTTTAACAGTGCACGTTCCAATGAAGTATTAAAAACATCTGTCAACTCCAATCTAATGCTGAGGTCACGTCGAATCGACTGGATTTCGAATAAATACTTTTATTATCTTAACTTGTTTAGTTTGTACTAAGATTATAATATCATACCGGGATGATTGTATGATATTTTGCAATTAATCTTTAAACAGGATCACGTTAATATCTTAAAATTACTGTTTTAATTGGATTGGTAGTTACAATTATTAACATCGTATATGCACATATGTTATTGTGATAGAACAAGAGATGCGGCATATTTTGCACAAATATTTTCAATTTATAAACAAGAAGGAAAAGACCGAAACCAATATATTTGTTGTCAAATTTAAAATTTGGGTTATGTGGAAAATTAAGAAGCTGCTCCAGTTTCTTTCATTTCCAATCCAAACAAGAAATGCGGCATATTTTGCACAAATATTATTTATAAACAAGAAGGAAAAGACCGAAACCAATATATTTGTTGTCAAATTTTAAATTTGGGTTATGTGGAAAATTAAGAAGCTGCTCCAGTTTCTTTCATTTCCAATCCGAACAAGAAATGCGGCGTATTTTGCACAAATATTTTCAATTTATAAACAAGAAGGAAAAGACCGAAACCAATATATTTGTTGTCAAATTTAAAATTTGGGTTATGTGGAAAATTAAGAAGCTGCTCCAGTTTCTTTCATTTCCAATCCGAACAAGAGATGCGGCATATTTTGCACAAATATTTTCAATTTATAAACAAGAAGGAAAAGACCGAAACCAATATATTTGTTGTCAAATTTAAAATTTGGGTTATGTGGAAAATTAAGAAGCTGCTCCAGTTTCTTTCATTTCCAATCCGAACAAGAAATGCGGCATATTTTGCACAAATATTTTCAATTTATAAACAAGAAGGAAAAGACCGAAACCAATATATTTGTTGTCAAATTTAAAATTTGGGTTATGTGGAAAATTAAGAAGCTGCTCCAGTTTCTTTCATTTCCAATCCGAACAAGAAATGCGGCATATTTTGCACAAATATTTTCAATTTATAAACAAGAAGGAAAAGACCGAAACCAATATATTTGTTGTCAAATTTAAAATTTGGGTTATGTGGAAAATTAAGAAGCTGCTCCAGTTTCTTTCATTTCCAATCCAAACAAGAAATGCGGCATATTTTGCACAAATATTTTCAATTTATAAACAAGAAGGAAAAGACCGAAACCAATATATTTGTTGTCAAATTTAAAATTTGGGTTATGTGGAAAATTAAGAAGCTGCTCCAGTTTCTTTCATTTCCAATCCAAACAAGAAATGCGCCATATTTTGCACAAATATTTTCAATTTATAAACAAGAAGGAAAAGACCGAAACCAATATATTTGTTGTCAAATTTAAAATTTGGGTTATGTGGAAAATTAAGAAGCTGCTCCAGTTTCTTTCATTTCCAATCCGAACAAGAGATGCGGCATATTTTGAACAAATATTTTCAATTTATAAACAAGAAGGAAAAGACCGAAACCAATATATTTGTTGTCAAATTTAAAATTTGGGTTATGTGGAAAATTAAGAAGCTGCTCCAGTTTCTTTCATTTCCAATCCGAACAAGAGATGCGGCATATTTTGCACAAATATTTTCAATTTATAAACAAGAAGGAAAAGACCGAAACCAATATATTTGTTGTCAAATTTAAAATTTGGGTTATGTGGAAAATTAAGAAGCTGCTCCAGTTTCTTTCATTTCCAATCCGAACAAGAGATGCGGCATATTTTGAACAAATATTTTCAATTTATAAACAAGAAGGAAAAGACCGAAACCAATATATTTGTTGTCAAATTTAAAATTTGGGTTATGTGGAAAATTAAGAAGCTGCTCCAGTTTCTTTCATTTCCAATCCGAACAAGAGATGCGGCATATTTTGCACAAATATTTTCAATTTATAAACAAGAAGGAAAAGACCGAAACCAATATATTTGTTGTCAAATTTAAAATTTGGTTATGTGGAAAATTAAGAAGCTGCTCCAGTTTCTTTCATTTCCAATCCGAACAAGAGATGCGGCATATTTTGCACAAATATTTTCAATTTATAAACAAGAAGGAAAAGACCGAAACCAATATATTTGTTGTCAAATTTAAAATTTGGGTTATGTGGAAAATTAAGAAGCTGCTCCAGTTTCTTTCATTTCCAATCCGAACAAGAAATGCGGCATATTTTGCACAAATATTTTCAATTTACAAAAAAGAAGGAAAAGACCGAAACCAATATATTTGTTGTCAAATTTAAATTTGGGTTATGTGGAAAATTAAGAAGCTGCTCCAGTTTCTTTCATTTCAAATCCAAACAAGAAATGCGGCATATTTTGCACAAATATTTTCAATTTATAAACAAGAAGGAAAAGACCGAAACCAATATATTTGTTGTCAAATTTAAAATTTGCTTATGTGGAAAATTAAGAAGCTGCTCCAGTTTCTTTCATTTCCAATCCGAACAAGAGATGCGGCATATTTTGCACAAATATTTTCAATTTATAAACAAGAAGGAAAAGACCGAAACCAATATATTTGTTGTCAAATTTAAAATTTGGGTTATGTGGAAAATTAAGAAGCTGCTCCAGTTTCTTTCATTTCCAATCCGAACAAGAGATGCGGCATATTTTGCACAAATATTTTCAATTTATAAACAAGAAGGAAAAGACCGAAACCAATATATTTGTTGTCAAATTTAAAATTTGGGTTATGTGGAAAATTAAGAAGCTGCTCCAGTTTCTTTCATTTCCAATCCGAACAAGAGATGCGGCATATTTTGCACAAATATTTTCAATTTATAAACAAGAAGGAAAAGACCGAAACCAATATATTTGTTGTCAAATTTAAAATTTGGATTATGTGGAAAATTAAGAAGCTGCTCCAGTTTCTTTCATTTCCAATCCGAACAAGAAATGCGGCATATTTTATACAAATATTTTCAATTTATAAACAAGAAGGAAAAGACCGAAACCAATATATTTGTTGTCAAATTTAAAATTTGGGTTATGTGGAAAATTTTGAAGCTGCTCCAGTTTCTTTCATTTCCAATCCGAACAAGAAATGCGGCATATTTTATACAAATATTTTCAATTTATAAACAAGAAGGAAAAGACCGAAACCAATATATTTGTTGTCAAATTTAAAATTTGGGTTATGTGGAAAATTAAGAAGCTGCTCCAGTTTCTTTCATTTCCAATCCGAACAAGAGATGCGGCATACTTTGCACAAATATTTTCAATTTATAAACAAGAAGGAAAAGACCGAAACCAATATATTTGTTGTCAAATTTAAAATTTGGGTTATGTGGAAAATTAAGAAGCTGCTCCAGTTTCTTTCATTTCCAATCCGAACAAGAAATGCGGCATATTTTGAACAAATATTTTCAATTTATAAACAAGAAGGAAAAGACCGAAACCAATATATTTGTTGTCAAATTTAAAATTTGGGTTATGTGGAAAATTAAGAAGCTGCTCCAGTTTCTTTCATTTCCAATCCGAACAAGAGATGCGGCATATTTTGCACAAATATTTTCAATTTATAAACAAGAAGGAAAAGACCGAAACCAATATATTTGTTGTCAAATTTAAAATTTGGGTTATGTGGAAAATTAAGAAGCTGCTCCAGTTTCTTTCATTTCCAATCCGAACAAGAGATGCGGCATATTTTATACAAATATTTTCAATTCATAAACAAGAAGGAAAAGACCGAAACCAATATATTTGTTGTCAAATTTAAAATTTGGGTTATGTGGAAAATTTTGAAGCTGCTCCAGTTTCTTTCATTTCCAATCCGAACAAGAAATGCGGCATATTTTATACAAATATTTTCAATTTATAAACAAGAAGGAAAAGACCGAAACCAATATATTTGTTGTCAAATTTAAAATTTGGGTTATGTGGAAAATTAAGAAGCTGCTCCAGTTTCTTTCATTTCCAATCCGAACAAGAGATGCGGCATACTTTGCACAAATATTTTCAATTTATAAACAAGAAGGAAAAGACCGAAACCAATATATTTGTTGTCAAATTTAAAATTTGGGTTATGTGGAAAATTAAGAAGCTGCTCCAGTTTCTTTCATTTCCAATCCGAACAAGAAATGCGGCATATTTTGAACAAATATTTTCAATTTATAAACAAGAAGGAAAAGACCGAAACCAATATATTTGTTGTCAAATTTAAAATTTGGGTTATGTGGAAAATTAAGAAGCTGCTCCAGTTTCTTTCATTTCCAATCCGAACAAGAAATGCGGCATATTTTGCACAAATATTTTCAATTTATAAACAAGAAGGAAAAGACCGAAACCAATATATTTGTTGTCAAATTTAAAATTTGGGTTATGTGGAAAATTAAGAAGCTGCTCCAGTTTCTTTCATTTCCAATCCGAACAAGAGATGCGGCATATTTTGAACAAATATTTTCAATTTATAAACAAGAAGGAAAAGACCGAAACCAATATATTTGTTGTCAAATTTAAAATTTGGGTTATGTGGAAAATTAAGAAGCTGCTCCAGTTTCTTTCATTTCCAATCCGAACAAGAGATGCGGCATATTTTGCACAAATATTTTCAATTTATAAACAAGAAGGAAAAGACCGAAACCAATATATTTGTTGTCAAATTTAAAATTTGGGTTATGTGGAAAATTAAGAAGCTGCTCCAGTTTCTTTCATTTCCAATCCGAACAAGAGATGCGGCATATTTTGCACAAATATTTTCAATTTATAAACAAGAAGGAAAAGACCGAAACCAATATATTTGTTGTCAAATTTAAAATTTGGATTATGTGGAAAATTAAGAAGCTGCTCCAGTTTCTTTCATTTCCAATCCGAACAAGAAATACGGCATATTTTGCACAAATATTTTCAATTTATAAACAAGAAGGAAAAGACCGAAACCAATATATTTGTTGTCAAATTTAAAATTTGGGTTATGTGGAAAATTAAGAAGCTGCTCCAGTTTCTTTCATTTCCAATTCAAACAAGAAATGCGGCATATTTTGCACAAATATTTTCAATTTATAAACAAGAAGGAAAAGACCGAAACCAATATATTTGTTGTCAAATTTAAAATTTGGGTTATTTGGAAAATTAAGAAGCTGCTCCAGTTTCTTTCATTTCCAATCCAAACAAGAGATGCGGCATATTTTGCACAAATATTTTCAATTTATAAACAAGAAGGAAAAGACCGAAACCAATATATTTGTTGTCAAATTTAAAATTTGGGTTATGTGGAAAATTAAGAAGCTGCTCCAGTTTCTTTCATTTCCAATCCGAACAAGAAATGCGGCATATTTTGCACAAATATTTTCAATTTATAAACAAGAAGGAAAAGACCGAAACCAATATATTTGTTGTCAAATTTAAAATTTGGGTTATGTGGAAAATTTTGAAGCTGCTCCAGTTTCTTTCATTTCCAATCCGAACAAGAAATGCGGCATATTTTATACAAATATTTTCAATTTATAAACAAGAAGGAAAAGACCGAAACCAATATATTTGTTGTCAAATTTAAAATTTGGGTTATGTGGAAAATTAAGAAGCTGCTCCAGTTTCTTTCATTTCAAATCCGAACAAGAAATGCGGCATATTTTGCACAAATATTTTCAATTTATAAACAAGAAGGAAAAGACCGAAACCAATATATTTGTTGTCAAATTTAAAATTTGGGTTATGTGGAAAATTAAGAAGCTGCTCCAGTTTCTTTCATTTCCAATCCGAACAAGAAATGCGGCATATTTTGCACAAATATTTTCAATTTATAAACAAGAAGGAAAAGACCGAAACCAATATATTTGTTGTCAAATTTAAAATTTGGGTTATGTGGAAAATTAAGGAGCTGCTCCAGTTTCTCTCATTTCCAATCCGAACAAGAGATACGGCATATTTTGCACAAATATTTTCAATTTATAAACAAGAAGGAAAAGACCGAAACCAATATATTTGTTGTCAAATTTAAAATTTGGGTTATGTGGAAAATTAAGAAGCTGCTCCAGTTTCTTTCATTTCCAATCCGAACAAGAAATGCGGCATATTTTGCACAAATATTTTCAATTTATAAACAAGAAGGAAAAGACCGAAACCAATATATTTGTTGTCAAATTTAAAATTTGGGTTATGTGGAAAATTAGGAAGCTGCTCCAGTTTCTTTCATTTCCAATCCGAACAAGAAATGCGGCATAATTTGCACAAATATTTTCAATTTATAAACAAGAAGGTAAAGACCGAAACCAATATATTTGTTGTCAAATTTAAAATTTGGGTTATGTGGAAAATTAGGAAGCTGCTCCAGTTTCTTTCATTTCCAATCCGAACAAGAAATGCGGCATATTTTGCACAAATATTTTCAATTTGTAAACAAGAAGGAAAAGACCGAAACCAATATCTTTGTTGTCAAATTTAAAATTTGGGTTATGTGGAAAATTAAGAAGCTGCTCCAGTTTCTTTCATTTCCAATCCGAACAAGAGATGCGGCATATTTTGCACAAATATTTTCAATTTATAAACAAGAAGGAAAAGACCGAAACCAATATATTTGTTGTCAAATTTAAAATTTGGGTTATGTGGAAAATTAAGAAGCTGCTCCAGTTTCTTTCATTTCCAATCCGAACAAGAAATGCGGCATATTTTGCACAAATATTTTCAATTTATAAACAAGAAGGAAAAGACCGAAACCAATATATTTGTTGTCAAATTTAAAATTTGGGTTATGTGGAAAATTAAGAAGCTGCTCCAGTTTCTTTCATTTCCAATCCAAACAAGAAATGCGGCATATTTTGCACAAATATTTTCAATTTATAAACAAGAAGGAAAAGACCGAAACCAATATATTTGTTGTCAAATTTAAAATTTGGGTTATGTGGAAAATTTTGAAGCTGCTCCAGTTTCTTTCATTTCCAATCCGAACAAGAAATGCGGCATATTTTATACAAATATTTTCAATTTATAAACAAGAAGGAAAAAACCGAAACCAATATATTTGTTGTCAAATTTAAAATTTGGGTTATGTGGAAAATTAAGGAGCTGCTCCAGTTTCTCTCATTTCCAATCCGAACAAGAGATGCGGCATATTTTGCACAAATATTTTCAATTTATAAACAAGAAGGTAAAGACCGAAACCAATATATTTGTTGTCAAATTTAAAATTTGGGTTATGTGGAAAATTAAGAAGCTGCTCCAGTTTCTTTCATTTCCAATCCGAACAAGAAATGCGGCATATTTTGCACAAATATTTTCAATTTATAAACAAGAAGGAAAAGACCGAAACCAATATATTTGTTGTCAAATTTAAAATTTGGGTTATGTGGAAAATTAGGAAGCTGCTCCAGTTTCTTTCATTTCCAATCCGAACAAGAAATGCGGCATAATTTGCACAAATATTTTCAATTTATAAACAAGAAGGTAAAGACCGAAACCAATATATTTGTTGTCAAATTTAAAATTTGGGTTATGTGGAAAATTAGGAAGCTGCTCCAGTTTCTTTCATTTCCAATCCGAACAAGAAATGCGGCATATTTTGCACAAATATTTTCAATTTATAAACAAGAAGAAAAAGATTGAAACTAGTATTTTTGTTGTCAAATTTAAAATGTGGGTTATGTGGCAAATAAAGAAGCTGCTCCAGTTTCTCTCATTTCCAATCCGAACAAGAAATGCGGCATATTTTGCACAAATATTTTCAATTTATAAACAAGAAGGAAAAGACCGAAACCAATATATTTGTTGTCAAATTTAAAATTTGGGTTATGTGGAAAATTAGGAAGCTGCTCCAGTTTCTTTCATTTCCAATCCGAACAAGAAATGCGGCATATTTTGCACAAATATTTTCAATTTATAAACAAGAAGAAAAAGATTGAAACCAATATATTTGTTGTCAAATTTAAAATTTGGGTTATGTGGAAAATTAAGAAGCTGCTCCAGTTTCTTTCATTTCCAATCCGAACAAGAGATGCGGCATATTTTGCACAAATATTTTCAATTTATAAACAAGAAGAAAAAGATTGAAACTAGTATTTTTGTTGTCAAATTTATAATGTGGGTTATGTGGCAAATAAAGAAGCTGCTCCAGTTTCTCTCATTTCCAATCCGAACAAGAGATGCGGCATATTTTGCACAAATATTTTCAATTTATAAACAAGAAGGAAAAGACCGAAACCAATATATTTGTTGTCAAATTTAAAATTTGGGTTATGTGGAAAATTAAGAAGCTGCTTAAGTTTCTTTCATTTCCAATCCGAACAAGAAATGCGGCATATTTTGCACAAATATTTTCAATTTATAAACAAGAAGGAAAAGACCGAAACCAATATATTTGTTGTCAAATTTAAAATTTGGGTTATGTGGAAAATTAAGAAGCTGCTCCAGTTTCTTTCATTTCCAATCCGAACAAGAGATGCGGCATATTTTGCACAAATATTTTCAATTTATAAACAAGAAGAAAAAGATTGAAACTAGTATTTTTGTTGTCAAATTTAAAATTTGGGTTATGTGGAAAATTAAGAAGCTGCTCCAGTTTCTTTCATTTCCAATCCGAACAAGAAATGCGGCATATTTTGCACAAATATTTTCAATTTATAAACAAGAAGGAAAAGACCGAAACCAATATATTTGTTGTCAAATTTAAAATTTGGGTTATGTGGAAAATTAAGAAGCTGCTCCAGTTTCTTTCATTTCCAATCCGAACAAGAGATGCTGCATATTTTGCACAAATATTTTCAATTTATAAACAAGAAGAAAAAGATTGAAACTAGTATTTTTGTTGTCAAATTTAAAATGTGGGTTATGTGGCAAATAAAGAAGCTGCTCCAGTTTCTCTCATTTCCAATCCGAACAAGAGATGCGGCATATTTTGCACAAATATTTTCAATTTATAAACAAGAAGGAAAAGACCGAAACCAATATATTTGTTGTCAAATTTAAAATTTGGGTTATGTGGAAAATTAGGAAGCTGCTCCAGTTTCTTTCATTTCCAATCCGAACAAGAGATGCGGCATATTTTGCACAAATATTTTCAATTTATAAACAAGAAGAAAAAGATTGAAACTAGTATTTTTGTTGTCAAATTTAAAATGTGGGTTATGTGGCAAATAAAGAAGCTGCTCCAGTTTCTCTCATTTCCAATCCGAACAAGAGATGCGGCATATTTTGCACAAATATTTTCAATTTATAAACAAGAAAGTAAAGACCGAAACCAATATATTTGTTGTCAAATTTAAAATTTGGGTTATGTGGAAAATTAAGAAGCTGCTCCAGTTTCTTTCATTTCCAATCCGAACAAGAAATGCGGCATATTTTGCACAAATATTTTCAATTTATAAACAAGAAGGAAAAGACCGAAACTAATATATTTGTTGTCAAATTTAAAATTTGGGTTATGTGGAAAATTAGGAAGCTGCTCCAGTTTCTTTAATTTCCAATCCGAACAAGAAATGCGGCATAATTTGCACAAATATTTTCAATTTATAAACAAGAAGGTAAAGACCGAAACCAATATATTTGTTGTCAAATTTAAAATTTGGGTTATGTGGAAAATTAGGAAGCTGCTCCAGTTTCTTTCATTTCCAATCCGAACAAGAAATGCGGCATATTTTGCACAAATATTTTCAATTTATAAACAAGAAGAAAAAGATTGAAACTAGTATTTTTGTTGTCAAATTTAAAATGTGGGTTATGTGGCAAATAAAGAAGCTGCTCCAGTTTCTCTCATTTCCAATCCGAACAAGAAATGCGGCATATTTTGCACAAATATTTTCAATTTATAAACAAGAAGGAAAAGACCGAAACCAATATATTTGTTGTCAAATTTAAAATTTGGGTTATGTGGAAAATTAGGAAGCTGCTCCAGTTTCTTTCATTTCCAATCCGAACAAGAAATGCGGCATATTTTGCACAAATATTTTCAATTTATAAACAAGAAGAAAAAGATTGAAACCAATATATTTGTTGTCAAATTTAAAATTTGGGTTATGTGGAAAATTAAGAAGCTGCTCCAGTTTCTTTCATTTCCAATCCGAACAAGAGATGCGGCATATTTTGCACAAATATTTTCAATTTATAAACAAGAAGAAAAAGATTGAAACTAGTATTTTTGTTGTCAAATTTAAAATGTGGGTTATGTGGCAAATAAAGAAGCTGCTCCAGTTTCTCTCATTTCCAATCCGAACAAGAGATGCGGCATATTTTGCACAAATATTTTCAATTTATAAACAAGAAGGTAAAGACCGAAACCAATATATTTGTTGTCAAATTTAAAATTTGGGTTATGTGGAAAATTAAGAAGCTGCTCCAGTTTCTTTCATTTCCAATCCGAACAAGAAATGCGGCATATTTTGCACAAATATTTTCAATTTATAAACAAGAAGGAAAAGACCGAAACCAATATATTTGTTGTCAAATTTAAAATTTGGGTTATGTGGAAAATTAGGAAGCTACTCCAGTTTCTTTCATTTCCAATCCGAACAAGAAATGCGGCATAATTTGCACAAATATTTTCAATTTATAAACAAGAAGGTAAAGACCGAAACCAATATATTTGTTGTCAAATTTAAAATTTGGGTTATGTGGAAAATTAGGAAGCTGCTCCAGTTTCTTTCATTTCCAATCCGAACAAGAAATGCGGCATATTTTGCACAAATATTTTCAATTTGTAAACAAGAAGGAAAAGACCGAAACCAATATCTTTGTTGTCAAATTTAAAATTTGGGTTATGTGGAAAATTAAGAAGCTGCTCCAGTGTCTTTCATTTCCAATCCGAACAAGAGATGCGGCATATTTTGCACAAATATTTTCAATTTATAAACAAGAAGGAAAAGACCGAAACCAATATATTTGTTGTCAAATTTAAAATTTGGGTTATGTGGAAAATTAAGAAGCTGCTCCAGTTTCTTTCATTTCCAATCCGAACAAGAAATGCGGCATATTTTGCACAAATATTTTCAATTTATAAACAAGAAGGAAAAGACCGAAACCAATATATTTGTTGTCAAATTTAAAATTTGGGTTATGTGGAAAATTAAGAAGCTGCTCCAGTTTCTTTCATTTCCAATCCGAACAAGAGATGCGGCATATTTTGCACAAATATTTTCAATTTATAAACAAGAAGAAAAAGATTGAAACTAGTATTTTTGTTGTCAAATTTAAAATGTGGGTTATGTGGCAAATAAAGAAGCTGCTCCAGTTTCTCTCAATTCCAATCCGAACAAGAAATGCGGCATATTTTGCACAAATATTTTCAATTTATAAACAAGAAGGAAAAGACCGAAACCAATATATTTGTTGTCAAATTTAAAATTTGGGTTATGTGGAAAATTAAGAAGCTGCTCCAGTTTCTTTCATTTCCAATCCGAACAAGAAATGCGGCATATTTTGCACAAATATTTTCAATTTATAAACAAGAAGGAAAAGACCGAAACTAATATATTTGTTGTCAAATTTAAAATTTGGGTTATGTGGAAAATTAGGAAGCTGCTCCAGTTTCTTTAATTTCCAATCCGAACAAGAAATGCGGCATAATTTGCACAAATATTTTCAATTTATAAACAAGAAGGTAAAGACCGAAACCAATATATTTGTTGTCAAATTTAAAATTTGGGTTATGTGGAAAATTAGGAAGCTGCTCCAGTTTCTTTCATTTCCAATCCGAACAAGAAATGCGGCATATTTTGCACAAATATTTTCAATTTATAAACAAGAAGAAAAAGATTGAAACTAGTATTTTTGTTGTCAAATTTAAAATGTGGGTTATGTGGCAAATAAAGAAGCTGCTCCAGTTTCTCTCATTTCCAATCCGAACAAGAAATGCGGCATATTTTGCACAAATATTTTCAATTTATAAACAAGAAGGAAAAGACCGAAACCAATATATTTGTTGTCAAATTTAAAATTTGGGTTATGTGGAAAATTAGGAAGCTGCTCCAGTTTCTTTCATTTCCAATCCGAACAAGAAATGCGGCATATTTTGCACAAATATTTTCAATTTATAAACAAGAAGAAAAAGATTGAAACCAATATATTTGTTGTCAAATTTAAAATTTGGGTTATGTGGAAAATTAAGAAGCTGCTCCAGTTTCTTTCATTTCCAATCCGAACAAGAGATGCGGCATATTTTGCACAAATATTTTCAATTTATAAACAAGAAGAAAAAGATTGAAACTAGTATTTTTGTTGTCAAATTTAAAATGTGGGTTATGTGGCAAATAAAGAAGCTGCTCCAGTTTCTCTCATTTCCAATCCGAACAAGAGATGCGGCATATTTTGCACAAATATTTTCAATTTATAAACAAGAAGGTAAAGACCGAAACCAATATATTTGTTGTCAAATTTAAAATTTGGGTTATGTGGAAAATTAAGAAGCTGCTCCAGTTTCTTTCATTTCCAATCCGAACAAGAAATGCGGCATATTTTGCACAAATATTTTCAATTTATAAACAAGAAGGAAAAGACCGAAACCAATATATTTGTTGTCAAATTTAAAATTTGGGTTATGTGGAAAATTAGGAAGCTGCTCCAGTTTCTTTCATTTCCAATCCGAACAAGAAATGCGGCATAATTTGCACAAATATTTTCAATTTATAAACAAGAAGGTAAAGACCGAAACCAATATATTTGTTGTCAAATTTAAAATTTGGGTTATGTGGAAAATTAGGAAGCTGCTCCAGTTTCTTTCATTTCCAATCCGAACAAGAAATGCGGCATATTTTGCACAAATATTTTCAATTTGTAAACAAGAAGGAAAAGACCGAAACTAATATCTTTGTTGTCAAATTTAAAATTTGGGTTATGTGGAAAATTAAGAAGCTGCTCCAGTTTCTTTCATTTCCAATCCGAACAAGAGATGCGGCATATTTTGCACAAATATTTTCAATTTTTAAACAAGAAGGAAAAGACCGAAACCAATATATTTGTTGTCAAATTTAAAATTTGGGTTATGTGGAAAATTAAGAAGCTGCTCCAGTTTCTTTCATTTCCAATCCGAACAAGAAATGCGGCATATTTTGCACAAATATTTTCAATTTATAAACAAGAAGGAAAAGACCGAAACCAATATATTTGTTGTCAAATTTAAAATTTGGGTTATGTGGAAAATTAAGAAGCTGCTCCAGTTTCTTTCATTTCCAATCCGAACAAGAAATGCGGCATAATTTGCACAAATATTTTCAATTTATAAACAAGAAGGTAAAGACCGAAACCAATATATTTGTTGTCAAATTTAAAATTTGGGTTATGTGGAAAATTAGGAAGCTGCTCCAGTTTCTTTCATTTCCAATCCGAACAAGAAATGCGGCATATTTTGCACAAATATTTTCAATTTGTAAACAAGAAGGAAAAGACCGAAACCAATATCTTTGTTGTCAAATTTAAAATTTGGGTTATGTGGAAAATTAAGAAGCTGCTCCAGTTTCTTTCATTTCCAATCCGAACAAGAGATGCGGCATATTTTGCAAAAATATTTTCAATTTATAAACAAGAAGAAAAAGATTGAAACTAGTATTTTTGTTGTCAAATTTAAAATGTGGGTTATGTGGCAAATAAAGAAGCTGCTCCAGTTTCTCTCAATTCCAATCCGAACAAGAAATGCGGCATATTTTGCACAAATATTTTCAATTTATAAACAAGAAGGAAAAGACCGAAACCAATATATTTGTTGTCAAATTTAAAATTTGGGTTATGTGGAAAATTAAGAAGCTGCTCCAGTTTCTTTCATTTCCAATCCGAACAAGAGATACGGCATATTTTGCACAAATATTTTCAATTTATAAACAAGAAGGAAAAGACCGAAACCAATATATTTGTTGTCAAATTTAAAATGTGGGTTATGTGGAAAATTAAGAAGCTGCTCGAGTTTCTTTCATTTCCAATCCAAACAAGAGATGCGGCATATTTTGCACAAATATTTTCAATTTATAAACAAGAAGGAAAAGACCGAAACCAATATATTTGTTGTCAAATTTAAAATTTGGGTTATGTGGAAAATTAAGAAGCTGCTCCAGTTTCTTTCATTTCCAATCCGAACAAGAGATGCGGCATATTTTGCACAAATATTTTCAATTTATAAACAAGAAGAAAAAGATTGAAACTAGTATTTTTGTTGTCAAATTTAAAATGTGGGTTATGTGGCAAATAAAGAAGCTGCTCCAGTTTCTCTCATTTCCAATCCGAACAAGAGATACGGCATATTTTGCACAAATATTTTCAATTTATAAACAAGAAGGAAAAGACCGAAACCAATATATTTGTTGTCAAATTTAAAATTTGGGTTATGTGGAAAATTAAGAAGCTGCTCCAGTTTCTTTCATTTCCAATCCGAACAAGAAATGCGGCATATTTTGCACAAATATTTTCAATTTATAAACAAGAAGGAAAAGACCGAAACCAATATATTTGTTGTCAAATTTAAAATTTGGGTTATGTGGAAAATTAGGAAGCTGCTCCAGTTTCTTTCATTTCCAATCCGAACAAGAAATGCGGCATAATTTGCACAAATATTTTCAATTTATAAACAAGAAGGTAAAGACCGAAACCAATATATTTGTTGTCAAATTTAAAATTTGGGTTATGTGGAAAATTAGGAAGCTGCTCCAGTTTCTTTCATTTCCAATCCGAACAAGAAATGCGGCATATTTTGCACAAATATTTTCAATTTGTAAACAAGAAGGAAAAGACCGAAACCAATATCTTTGTTGTCAAATTTAAAATTTGGGTTATGTGGAAAATTAAGAAGCTGCTCCAGTTTCTTTCATTTCCAATCCGAACAAGAGATGCGGCATATTTTGCACAAATATTTTCAATTTATAAACAAGAAGGAAAAGACCGAAACCAATATATTTGTTGTCAAATTTAAAATTTGGGTTATGTGGAAAATTAAGAAGCTGCTCCAGTTTCTTTCATTTCCAATCCGAACAAGAAATGCGGCATATTTTGCACAAATATTTTCAATTTATAAACAAGAAGGAAAAGACCGAAACCAATATATTTGTTGTCAAATTTAAAATTTGGGTTATGTGGAAAATTAAGAAGCTGCTCCAGTTTCTTTCATTTCCAATCCGAACAAGAGATGCGGCATATTTTGCACAAATATTTTCAATTTATAAACAAGAAGAAAAAGATTGAAACTAGTATTTTTGTTGTCAAATTTAAAATGTGGGTTATGTGGCAAATAAAGAAGCTGCTCCAGTTTCTCTCAATTCCAATCCGAACAAGAAATGCGGCATATTTTGCACAAATATTTTCAATTTATAAACAAGAAGGAAAAGACCGAAACCAATATATTTGTTGTCAAATTTAAAATTTGGGTTATGTGGAAAATTAAGAAGCTGCTCCAGTTTCTTTCATTTCCAATCCGAACAAGAAATGCGGCATATTTTGCACAAATATTTTCAATTTATAAACAAGAAGGAAAAGACCGAAACTAATATATTTGTTGTCAAATTTAAAATTTGGGTTATGTGGAAAATTAGGAAGCTGCTCCAGTTTCTTTCATTTCCAATCCGAACAAGAAATGCGGCATAATTTGCACAAATATTTTCAATTTATAAACAAGAAGGTAAAGACCGAAACCAATATATTTGTTGTCAAATTTAAAATTTGGGTTATGTGGAAAATTAGGAAGTTGCTCCAGTTTCTTTCATTTCCAATCCGAACAAGAAATGCGGCATATTTTGCACAAATATTTTCAATTTATAAACAAGAAGAAAAAGATTGAAACTAGTATTTTTGTTGTCAAATTTAAAATGTGGGTTATGTGGCAAATAAAGAAGCTGCTCCAGTTTCTCTCATTTCCAATCCGAACAAGAAATGCGGCATATTTTGCACAAATATTTTCAATTTATAAACAAGAAGGAAAAGACCGAAACCAATATATTTGTTGTCAAATTTAAAATTTGGGTTATGTGGAAAATTAGGAAGCTGCTCCAGTTTCTTTCATTTCCAATCCGAACAAGAAATGCGGCATATTTTGCACAAATATTTTCAATTTATAAACAAGAAGGTAAAGACCGAAACCAATATATTTGTTGTCAAATTTAAAATTTGGGTTATGTGGAAAATTAGGAAGCTGCTCCAGTTTCTTTCATTTCCAATCCGAACAAGAAATGCGGCATATTTTGCACAAATATTTTCAATTTATAAACAAGAAGAAAAAGATTGAAACTAGTATTTTTGTTGTCAAATTTAAAATGTGGGTTATGTGGCAAATAAAGAAGCTGCTCCAGTTTCTCTCATTTCCAATCCGAACAAGAAATGCGGCATATTTTGCACAAATATTTTCAATTTATAAACAAGAAGGAAAAGACCGAAACCAATATATTTGTTGTCAAATTTAAAATTTGGGTTATGTGGAAAATTAGGAAGCTGCTCCAGTTTCTTTCATTTCCAATCCGAACAAGAAATGCGGCATATTTTGCACAAATATTTTCAATTTATAAACAAGAAGAAAAAGATTGAAACCAATATATTTGTTGTCAAATTTAAAATTTGGGTTATGTGGAAAATTAAGAAGCTGCTCCAGTTTCTTTCATTTCCAATCCGAACAAGAGATGCGGCATATTTTGCACAAATATTTTCAATTTATAAACAAGAAGAAAAAGATTGAAACTAGTATTTTTGTTGTCAAATTTAAAATGTGGGTTATGTGGCAAATAAAGAAGCTGCTCCAGTTTCTCTCATTTCCAATCCGAACAAGAGATGCGGCATATTTTGCACAAATATTTTCAATTTATAAACAAGAAGGTAAAGACCGAAACCAATATATTTGTTGTCAAATTTAAAATTTGGGTTATGTGGAAAATTAAGAAGCTGCTCCAGTTTCTTTCATTTCCAATCCGAACAAGAAATGCGGCATATTTTGCACAAATATTTTCAATTTATAAACAAGAAGGAAAAGACCGAAACCAATATATTTGTTGTCAAATTTAAAATTTGGGTTATGTGGAAAATTAGGAAGCTGCTCCAGTTTCTTTCATTTCCAATCCGAACAAGAAATGCGGCATAATTTGCACAAATATTTTCAATTTATAAACAAGAAGGTAAAGACCGAAACCAATATATTTGTTGTCAAATTTAAAATTTGGGTTATGTGGAAAATTAGGAAGCTGCTCCAGTTTCTTTCATTTCCAATCCGAACAAGAAATGCGGCATATTTTGCACAAATATTTTCAATTTGTAAACAAGAAGGAAAAGACCGAAACCAATATCTTTGTTGTCAAATTTAAAATTTGGGTTATGTGGAAAATTAAGAAGCTGCTCCAGTTTCTTTCATTTCCAATCCGAACAAGAGATGCGGCATATTTTGCACAAATATTTTCAATTTATAAACAAGAAGGAAAAGACCGAAACCAATATATTTGTTGTCAAATTTAAAATTTGGGTTATGTGGAAAATTAAGAAGCTGCTCCAGTTTCTTTCATTTCCAATCCGAACAAGAAATGCGGCATATTTTGCACAAATATTTTCAATTTATAAACAAGAAGGAAAAGACCGAAACCAATATATTTGTTGTCAAATTTAAAATTTGGGTTATGTGGAAAATTAAGAAGCTGCTCCAGTTTCTTTCATTTCCAATCCGAACAAGAAATGCGGCATAATTTGCACAAATATTTTCAATTTATAAACAAGAAGGTAAAGACCGAAACCAATATATTTGTTGTCAAATTTAAAATTTGGGTTATGTGGAAAATTAGGAAGCTGCTCCAGTTTCTTTCATTTCCAATCCGAACAAGAAATGCGGCATATTTTGCACAAATATTTTCAATTTGTAAACAAGAAGGAAAACACAGAAACTAATATATTTGTTGTCAAATTTAAAATTTGGGTTATGTGGAAAATTAGGAAGCTGCTCCAGTTTCTTTCATTTCCAATCCGAACAAGAAATGCGGCATATTTTGCACAAATATTTTCAATTTGTAAACAAGAAGGAAAAGACCGAAACCAATATCTTTGTTGTCAAATTTAAAATTTGGGTTATGTGGAAAATTAAGAAGCTGCTCCAGTTTCTTTCATTTCCAATCCGAACAAGAGATGCGGCATATTTTGCACAAATATTTTCAATTTATAAACAAGAAGAAAAAGATTGAAACTAGTATTTTTGTTGTCAAATTTAAAATGTGGGTTATGTGGCAAATAAAGAAGCTGCTCCAGTTTCTCTCAATTCCAATCCGAACAAGAAATGCGGCATATTTTGCACAAATATTTTCAATTTATAAACAAGAAGGAAAAGACCGAAACCAATATATTTGTTGTCAAATTTAAAATTTGGGTTATGTGGAAAATTAAGAAGCTGCTCCAGTTTCTTTCATTTCCAATCCGAACAAGAGATACGGCATATTTTGCACAAATATTTTCAATTTATAAACAAGAAGGAAAAGACCGAAACCAATATATTTGTTGTCAAATTTAAAATGTGGGTTATGTGGAAAATTAAGAAGCTGCTCGAGTTTCTTTCATTTCCAATCCAAACAAGAGATGCGGCATATTTTGCACAAATATTTTCAATTTATAAACAAGAAGGAAAACACAGAAACTAATATATTTGTTGTCAAATTTAAAATGTGGAGAATGTGGAAAATTAAGAAGCTGCTCCAGTTTCTTTCATTTCCAATCCGAACAAGAGATGCGTTTTTTTTCACAAATATTTTCAATTTATAAACAAGAAGGAAAGGACCGAAACTAATATATTTGTTGTCAAATTTAAAATGTGGGTTATTTTTTCAGCTCAACACATGTTAAAAACCGTAATTTTTATAAAGTTAGCGTAAAACGTAAGTTCAAGAATTGTATTAAGTTATTTATAAACTTACTATAAACATTTGTCAAATTGAAGCCATTGTTCATGGTTAATTTTTTATAATAGGCTTGAATGTGTCGTAAGGAATATACAAAAATTTCCTTCCTTCTCATCGCTTCTTATATTTTATCACAGTAATAAGGTACGTCGATCTGTAGCATACAAAATATCAAATGTTCTTAAAATATAATTATTGTGTCATTCTTAAAATATAATTATTGTATCATTCATAATATTGAATATTGATGTGTCATAGCAAGAAAACTTACCGTGAAGTAGCTAACTATATTGTACTATTAATTCTATGATTTTAGCATTATTTGGCCTGAAGATGATGTATCACATCGAAACCGGTCGCCAATAAATAATTGAAAGAGATTTGACAGTGTCATATCAAAACGCCTATTTATTTCAAAATATCCTGAAACTAATATATTTTTTGTCAAACAGTTGCTTCAGAGCGGCGTACTGTACTAATGGAAATTGTAAATGTGTGAATACTTTTGTATCGTCTCTGAGAAATCTTCTCATCACCGGTTACTGTCGTGATCCGTAAAGCTGAGCCTCGACAATGTTAGAACAAATAAGAATATGTTTTCCCACTCGGTGGGGGGTTGGCTGTAGAGAACCCGGTTCTGGTTCAACGACGTCCTCTATAATAGCCTCCGGCATATAAATTACAGTAATCGGAGTGTTAAAGCTATAATTCGGCGTAAGTCCTAAAGCTTCATTTACTGAAACAGGCAAAGTAATATAAGTATCTGAAGTGTCTATATATACATGCAACTGTTGTTTTATAAATAAAGGTTCCTTCCGGTCGGGTAAAATCGGTAATCGAACTAGAAATCCCTTCTTCTTTAAGTCTTCGGCACAGTATTCAAGAACAATGTCGAGGTCATAAACATCCGGCTCGTTCACTAACACGTTAGTTTGCCCCCATTTTCGCCTTGGTAAAACTAAAGCCGAATCAGCCGGGAAACGTTTGAATTCATATTTTGATTGCGTTGGCTTGGATTCAGGAGTCCTCGGTTCAAAACTGGTGTTGTCAAAACGTAGCACATTTACTTATTCTTTTGAAATAGTCAACACGTATTGCTTAGAACCGTCATGAAATGTCAAGACAGTGTAAGGGCCAGACACTGAAAATGTCTATCGGTTTTCAATTTTCACCCTCACGGCCGCAGTTTTCTTCTCTAAATGTTGTTTCAGCCCTCCAAACCAGTTTGTTAATATCGAATCTTTTGTCGCAAATTTATATGTAGATGTACAAAGCTATGCATTTTATTATATTATCTGTTCCGATATTTTTAAAGAACTTCAGAGGTGGTTGTTCTATCACGGCTTCTGGTACGTTGATCGGTTCAACTGTTTATGTCTCATCATCTGCGACATCCGGAAGGGGTTCATTTGTATAAATAATTTCAGAAATACCGACTTCATAATTAGTCAGGTTTATGGGTAAGTGCAAATGATTTGAAAACGTTGCAGAAATTTTGTCTGGAAAATGAGCTTCGGATTGGTTTGAAATAATTGTGACGTAAATCAGAAAAAGTCTGTAGCAGAAATGTGTGCAGTATGAATTTTGTAGGACATTTCCTTCCCTGACGGCAATTATATATGTCACGAAAGGTCGAGAATAAATGACGGAAAATATGACAAATAATTCCTCTGTCCATCCTGTAGTATAGCTGTTTTTTAAATAGAGACTTTTCAGCGGACAGTCTGATGTATTGCCTTATTTCGAACAATGCTTTAGGTTGTTGAATATGGAAAATATTTTCATATCTACGTGATCTAACCTCTCCCGTGTTATCTTCTGACACATTGTTTGGTGTCATACCAAGAGTTTTGGAGTATGTATTGTTTAATGATGTTGTCATATCCTACAGGACTTTTTGGTTCCAGTACTGGTCATATATTTATATAGATTTCCTTTAAGTTGCTTTAACATCTACAACCACTGAATTTTTTTTACAGAATGTCGGGTATAGAGTGACTGATTCCCGTTTTAGCAGATTTAAAACTTGTTTTGAACAAAAAGTCGCGTCATTGTCACTCCACAATTTCACGGGTCTCCTTGTTGTCGAGTTTAAAAAGCGTTGTAAAGCGAAAGCTACTGATATCTCATCCTTTTTCTTCATTTCTTGAGCCCACGTTAATAATGAAAACACATCTACTAAACACTGTTTATACCTATGATGCGAATTGAAATATTTATAGTTATTCATTACAATAGTATCGAAACTCCAGGTGAAATCGATGAAACTTATCATAACCTTTTTATATAGAACATTTCTAGGGACTGTTTTATGAAGGGAATAAATTCGTAACTCCAAAAGGATTTTGCTGACTTCTTCCTTGTTTTTATAACGACTATTCTTAAAAAAAAGCCGTTATTGATGAGAACCCTGCAGGGCTTTTGGGATCAAGATACAGTTCTTTTAGCAGTTTGGTCTTGTCCATTTCCCTAAATAAATCGGTCTTCAAATGGGATCCAATTTACAGTGTGATCACAAACTTCTGGCCCGCTACAGTCACAAAGACAAAATACAGCCTCGACGAATAACTTGAAAAGCATATATGCTAGTACGGCGATAAAGTAGTACTTGTATTAATAGGTAGACTTCCTTAGAACAAACAGCATTTGATTGATTGATTGATCGTCGAATATTACTTAAGGAATTGGTGGTATTTGTTGGGGTTGAATATTGAATACTAGGCGTAAGCCCGGAAAAAACCGGGATTCTAGGTGGTGGGCCAGAATTATGCAGTTGAAAATTCTTGAAACGTTGATATTGAAGATGTAGAAATGAAGTACGGTTAACAATTTGACCCACCACCTAGAATCCCGGTTTTTACCGGGCTTACGCCTAGTAGGTTTGTAATCTGACTATTTTTACCCATATCCCACCTCCCCTACGGATCAGGTGATCGCCATCCCCCTAACATTAAATATTCGAAAAGCCCTTGGTCATACGTTTCGAACGACGTATCACGATATCACACGAATAGGTTTGTAATCTCACTATCTTTACCCCCATCACCCCCCCCCCCCCTCCCCTTCAGATCAGGTGTCGCCATCCCCTCTAACATCTCTAACAATAAATAGTCGTTTTCTAGGCTCTTCGGCCTTTTTACAGGAACTTAGTCCTTTTTATAGGCTCTTTGGCCGTTTTGTAGGAACTTAGTCCTTTTTCTAGGCTCTTCGGCCTTTTTATAGGAACTTAGGCCTTTTTATAGGCTCTTTGGCCTCTTGATAGGAACCTTTTTCTAGGCTCTTCGGCCTTTTTATAGGAACTTAGTCCTTTTTATAGGCTCTTCGGCCTTTTATAGGATACAGTTAGCTCAAGGGCCTTGGTAAGGAAGGTTTTTAGGGAGGAATAATAAAATTCGATGGAAGGATTTGATGGAAACAATTGGAAATGGTTGGAATTTGGAATAGAAGTGAATTGTTGGGAGGCAGGAGAGGAATTGAATTACAGGTTGTTGTTGTTGGACATATATGAGTGATTCCTCGGGAACCGTGCCATCACATTACTCATATGGTTGTTGGAGTTGTGGGAAGTTGAATGGCATAGGGGGTTGGCAGGGTGGAGTAGGTGGAAAGAGGAAAAAGGAGAAGCTGGTTAGGGTTGGGGTTGAAAGCAATAGAAGGAAGAGCCAGAAGTGAGGGTGTAGAAGAGGCTCTTACGGCACAGAAGGAGTCAGCCAGAGACGATTGGGTATTATAATATAGGATTTGCTGTGAATATTTGTAAGTTGTTTTACCTCAAAGTTATTGTACTGATGAGAATAACAGTTTTTGGAATAAATTCGTTTGAACTCTCGAAATTTTGTTCTTTCTTTGGCTGAAAGTGCCGACTCTCGTCTTCCTCTTAGTAAGTCAACGTCGACGGATGTGACTCGTTTATTCCGAATATTGCTTAACAGATCAGTTTACAGTCCATCAACTGTTCACATGGATTCAGACAAGAAGAAAACGGTGCCAAATTCTCTATACGTGGCTGTTGCGTTTTGAAAAGCTGAAAGTCCAGTTGCATCGGTCCAGATTGGCAACGAACAAATAGGAAATAATTGCAGAATCTCCCCACTCAACACAAAGCAGTCAATGTTTCCCCACGAAAGGTTTTTTTCCAATACCTTGGATAGCACTACATGCAGTCTTGATGCATTGCTTCATCGATTATTAAAAGATTGAGTCCTTGAAAGGTTTTTCGTAAACTGGGGTTGGGTCTAATCCGTTTACTAAGTTGTTCGTAAGGCGTCCCTCTTGGAACACCAAAAGCTCAATGAACGGTGCGTCCGTTGAGAGTAGTAGGGATTAATTGACTACAAAACACCCAGGTAGCCCCCGGCATGGTAGTAGGCAGTGCCCTGTTATTAGCCGGGCGCAATAAATCGATAAAGTGCGATCTATTTTTTCAAAATGTATTTTTAATTAGATTTAGAAACCCGGAGTGAGACGGCAAGGCTGCACTGCCTACTACCCGGTCGTGTGATAAATGAGTATGATTAAAATGGTGAGTATGTTCCAAATGAATAAACAGGGCCCATATATAGGTTGTTTTTACAGATGTACAAATTTAATGATAAATAATATATTTCAATCAAAGTCAATCCTCTATTACTTCGACAAATTATGTTTTTTCGCCGCCTGTCGCATCAAGGAATCAGTCCGGGTAAAAGCTTTTTTACAAACTGAACACTTTTTGGGTATTTAATGTGTAATTTTGGGCCTGTGCACTGCCACGGCGCTCAAATTTGCTAAGGAAAAGCTGAATTTTTTAGCCGGACAGTGCGTTAAATCACCCGTACGCTTGTCTTTCGGTTTGGGAGTTTGAACAGCCGTTAAAACTGACGGTATGACCCGCTCTACCTGCGAATTTAACCATGGCTGTGGATCAATGGTCGTTTTTTTGCGATTCCGGATTTGAAACAGAAGTAAGCTCAACTGCACTTTGTCCGTAAAACTCTCGGCGTACCGATGCTAAGGTCTATGAATCGATTTGAGGGCAATATACGGGCTAAGGCAAAAGCATTCGCCGTTGTTCGAATTCCTGGAAATACGAATAAATATTTCATACATATATAATATATAACAAATAACTCTAATATTTAATTGTTTGTCTTTACAGTTCGGGAAAAGATAATATCTCGGTTCCCATGTGATGTGAATCTCCTCGTAGTTATTCCACTTGATAAGATATTCAAGACGGCCAGATTTTGTTTTCCGGACATCTTGTATCATGTCCACGACATATTCCTGCATGTGTTTTACGACGGGTGGGGGTTTTACAACAGCCCCTGAAAGGGTAGTAAAAGTTATCGTCGGGTCAATCGGAAGTGGTGTTCTTCGAGAACGTTGCGACAATCGAGTTGGAAACTTCTTTAGGGCGTAAAAAGAAGAAAATGGGTCCTCGGTTTTGTCAACGATCGGGCCTGGTTTGTATGCCATTGACGATGTCTGTAATCGTTGTTGTTGACATTTCACCAGATTATTTCGTTAAATACGGTGTGGAAGGAGTGAAAATATTAACTTTCCCGATCGAGCAAATGTTGTGAACTGAAGATTTTGGGAATAAATAGTTCACCTTCTCTAAAATAAGGCATGCATATATTAGGTTAGTAGGTATAGTAATATATGTATAGGTAGGTAGGAAGGTATATTATTCTAACACAAAAAACTATCCCTATTTGAGCGGCTTATTCTTATTTGTTAATATCAAACACATAAACAACAGTAAACCTGTATAAACCTTACTTATAGGAACCTGATTAAGTGTCATTTCAGCCAAATAGTGAGAAAAAAAACCAGAGTTCGGGGCCACAACATGATTTAAATCGCACTTTTTATTGTTATTCAACAGTATGCGGGACTTTATATAAAGGAAGCTGTTTCGGAGGTCCATATACACCGGATTTGAGGTAGGGGGAATTGTAAAAGAGAGGGGGTGTTCGTTATAAGTGAATGGAGGAGTGGGATAATGAGGGAAGAAACTAGAAGAGACTATTCCAACGTCTGTGCTGGGAAGGCTGGCGTAGACAGGGTTATTTCCCGGTAAAATTTCAGTATTCATCGTTTCTTATTTGATTTTTGTCGTTTTAGTTTGATTGCGTTATTGCTACGACGACTCTTTTTTCTACGGTAGGCGATTAAAAACCATAGAAACGATGGTTTTCGCTAAGGCTAGATATGCATTCGCACCTACTTTTAAAATTTCTCCAACAACCTACAGCCATGACCAGTAGTTGTGCCGTTTAAAGGTTAAAATTGAAAAAATGCGTTCCTTCGTGCCTAAAACTCGATTTTTAGTTAAAATTGCCCTTATAATATTATATTATATAGCATATTTTAAATAAAATAAGGCTACTAAAAAATTGAAATTATTAAGCCAAATATAATTATGCAGATTTTAAAACTAAAATTTTAAAATTCGGTTAAGAACTAGCTGACATCAATTTTTAAATGCATCCGGTTGATGGGGTTTTGAACATTACATATCTTTGCATAGTTACATTTGTTACTATAGTCTGGGCAAGAATAATAGTCACTCTTTTTGCAAGTTTTAAAAATTTCCAGTAACTAAGGAAAAACAAAGAAATAACGAAAAAGGGTTGTTCACAAATGATGTCAAGGCGACTCCAATTGTTTTATTTTAAAAATATAAAACATGATGTAGTATTATTTTTTCTGCATAAAAACGAATTATAGGAATAAAATGATAATACAAAAACGCAAATAAGCAATTAAAGATCCAGCAGATCTTCATCAGCTGAACCGTACTGCTCAACACACTTGTGCATTGGATGTGCGCCGCACAAATCGGCCATTTTTGTTGCTGAAATTTGTGCGACTCGCATCGCATCGCATCGCACATGCGATGGGTTGAGGTTTTTTTTGTGCGATGTGCGATGCGAGGGATTGAGAGTTTTTTGTGCGATGTGCGATGCGAGAAAAAACCTTCCATGCACAAGTGTGCTGCTCAATATCTTCTTCAACAGCATTCACAACAAACTCCTTCTCTTTAACTGACCTGTCCTTTCCCCTACCCATTTTGAATTTGACTAACAAGGGAACATTCCCAACTGTACAACTCCGATATTTTTTAACCGGTCTCATTCGAAAGATAAAGTCAAATGATGAAACTTTAACATTGGAACTATAGGCCGCTAAAATATATTTGACCTGGAAAAGTAGGTCGGAAGGTCAGGGACTGCGCAGTTTACGTTTAAAATTAGCGTTAGTGAGAAGGGGAGAAAGAAGAGAAAGTCGACTTTCTCCCGTTTCACCAGAAAGTCGCGTCAGAGATAGGGAGTAAACATTAGAGGACCCTCCAAATTAACATTGCGCTCGAACGAGCCTTTCCTCGAAATTCAAACGTGGATTTACTATAGGGATCCTTGAAATACCTCGCGCTTCTTGACCTTCCGACCTACTTTACCATACCAGGTCAAATATATTTTAGCGGCCTATAGTTCCAATGTTAAAGTTTCATCATTTGACCTAAGCTTTCGAATGAGACAAGTTTAAAAAATATCGGGGTGGTACAGTTGGGAATGTCCCCTTGTTAGCTTTTTTGCCCTAGCGTGGCACCAAGTCATGCATTATTTTTTTAGTTTTTTAAATTCGGTAAAAATAAAATCAATTGCTTCGAAAACTTAAAGTAGTATACGAATGGCCCATGAAGTTTCGAAACTTAATTTGGTAACTATGTGCGACCAAAAACGAACATGCAAAAAGAGTGACTATTATTCTTGCCCAGACTATAGTTACTACGAGAATTTAAGAACGATGGCACGTTAAGATTCCCTGACAACGTAGTCTCAGGGTCCGTTGCCTAGCATTCTTATAAAATAAAACTTATAATCAGGCTGGATGCCAAGGTATTTGTTGATTTGCTCTGGTAACACGACTTGTTAATTTTTGTTTGGAATCTGGACGAATACTCTGTCTCTTGAGGCAGGGACAACAAATTGAACATCAATATCCGCCTCTAAAAGCGCATCGGTAATGATTTTGAATAGTGGCTCCAGGCGGAAAGAGGAAGGTTCTTCTATTTCAACAGTGTGCACTTCATATAATTCAAATATTATCTTATCCTCATCTCCAAACCGGTCCAACATCTCCTGGCTAGGAGGGTTTTTAGCTATATTTTCACCTCGGGTGAGAAATAGACATTCAAAGCCGAGGATTTGTGCCAGACTCTGAGTAATTATCAAATAGTCTTCGCCACTAAAGTTCCTAACAATTCTTAGGTTTGTAAAACGTTCTGGAATTTTATTCAAAAGTATATTAAGACATTGGTGGATAATATTCGCCTTCTTTTTGAAAATAGCCTGTGATGTTTTACTTTCAGTAATTTTGATAATGCTATCATTTTTTCCTGTCCCGAAAAATTTGGTTGTTATGGCTTCGTCTTCTTGAACCTTCTTTGGATCCTCCGCGTAGCTATCATAGTAGCTTATCTCTGCCAGCCCAATCTCATGGTGTTGAAGTAGTAACTTTGAGTGCAAGTAGTTGCGGAAATCAGACGGCTTTTGACATGGTAATACTTTTGGGAAAGATCAGAAGCTATTAAATAGCTATCTTGCGCCTCTCCTCCAACGTTGGAGAATTAATATTCCATTCTCACACTGCCTCCACTTTTTGAAGCTCTTCACGATAAAAAAGGCCGATGATTTTTTCGTTAAAAAGGTCCTTTAGCACATACGTGACCACTGGCCTCGTGTATTTAATCTTATCTACTAAAAAGACTTCTTCCGTCCTTTGCTTAATAAAGCTCTTTCCCCACCGAAATTTACTCTTTGAAAGTGAAATTTACTCTTACATGATCCTCTGGCCGCAGCGTAGGATGCTTTGCCCTAGTCCCAATTAAACTGCCATATATATATATATATATATGTTGCCATGCAATTGACTCCCGGTCACTGTTTATGATTTCTGCAGGCGCAAATCCCATACGCTCTTGATAAGTGTTACTAAGGCTATCTGTCTGAGGCTAGTCCTGAATAACATCCACCCACCTGCTAGTAGTTTTGTAAGTAAAATGCCGCTGTAACTTACTTCTAATAGTTCGAACCATTCGCTCGGCATATACACTTTTTAGTTGAGAGCTTGATTGATATAATTTTACATTATGCTCCTAAAGGAGGGAACTTATCAGCGAGTTTCTGTACTCTGTTCCTTTATCCGTCCAGAGGGATTTGAAATTTGATCCATGAGTTTTTAAGTTCTTCTGAAATGCCTTGAACATACTCCACGCCGATTTCTTACGAAGTGGGTAGGTGTACAAATATTTTGAGAATATGTCCACGATAAATAACAGCCATTTATAATTATTATTAGAGGGCCCTAATTTGGTTAAATCAAAAAGATCTCAAGCTGCGATTTGATTTCTAAATGGTGTAATAACACGTGCCCTTTGAAAGGTTCGTCTTACCGGCTTGTGGAACTGAACAGTCTTGCCTTCTGCACATCCTTCCGCTTTGGATATTTATTATTCCGGTAAAATCCAGTAACCCCACTTGAACTAGAAGGCACTTTGATGTCCAGGTATTTTGACTGGATACTCATTATTTCTTGAACTTGAATTTTGAGTCAAAAGTAGTTCAATCCGTGTTGGGTTTGGGCGGAGCCTTTTCTTCTGTGGGTTTTCCTAGGATTAAACCTCTCTTAACAATATCAGCGTACAAAGTCTCGGGGATTAAATGTAGAATAAGCAATCTAAATGTCTCATGTACAAACTATGCCTTGTTCAATCTCCTTAAGAAGAACGCATGCTACTAAGGACTTAACTAATAGACTCTGCTTTATAAAGTTCAGTCTCAATAGCCGAGGGCAAAGCACAGTCTTTTTACACAAATACCAGGCAAGGGGTTGATATTTTCTAAAACATTCGAACTGCTCCCATAAACAAGTATAGAAGAGGGGAATTTGAGGCGAGGGTCTAGGGTTTTAAAGGCCACCCTGTTTCCTTATTTTGTAGTGCTCTTGGGCTAGACTCGTGTTGTCTGGCAATAAATAGCGGCTCGTATATAATCCATGAAATGCCACACGATTTGTAGTTACAAGTGAAAGCTCGTGGTTGACTGGTTTCAAAGCCGATGAAGTAACGTACTTTACATTCTCGTCTTTCAATAGATTCTGATAGATTTTTATGGCTCAGGCGTCTAAGTGAGTTTTTATTGATTCCACCACGGCGGTATCCATTACAATACTCACATACGCTGCTAGAATTGCTGGAGCATTCATTACATTTTACCAACAGGCTGCAGGAACGTACACGAATTGAAATGATTTCCGACACTAGGGGATAAATTATTTTGAACCTCCCAGCCTAGCCTGCCCCTTCGGTTGAATACAATGGCTGGTGTCTTCTGAGATTAACGAATTAAAGTCAACGTACTGTTGCAGGCTCTTCATCTTCTTGTAGTAGAGACTTTAACTAATATTATTATTATTATACTAGTAAAGAGTAATAGTTAAACGAGATATCATGAGGATTGGACTACCACCGCCAGAAGTCGAACAACGGACTCTTTTGATACTCATGAGACTTGGAGTTGCCGTTGACAGACACAGCACTGGAAGCCCTGTGATTTAGAAAAAATATAATGAACCCGTTGTAACTAGCTTTAACGAGTAGAATATGTGGACTAACGATGAGCAGATGCCATAATCAAGCAATGTGAAGGGGCTTATGACGACATGATTCTAAGTAAATTAGGAAAGATTTGTCCGCAACAAAGAAGCTTATTTCGAAGTCAAAAACGAGAGCTCATCACAATTGGAATTATAGTCATAGCTCTGATGGCTAGTGCAAGGATCGGAGCTAGCGTTTACGCTATTTCAAAAATCTATACTGTCGAGACACGACAGGAAGAACTGAAATAAGCCCTCGACAACCAGGAGCGTGATATGTAGACAGGAAGAAACTGGAATTCCTCCAAAAAGAAATGTGAAAAATAACTTCTATTCTGGATAAACTCATCTCCGAGTTAACTCTATACCGAGAGAAGGTCGTTGAATTGCAGTATTACATTTTCCAAGAGGGACGGAAAGAGCTTAGAAAAAGAAGGAGTTAACCTTGTTGGAGGGAACTCTCGTGAACTACCCGTTTCGAAATCCCAGCCAGATTATTATTTTGTTTTTGGCGATTTTCTGATATGAGTGTGGAATATGCAATGCACACGGAATATGGAGTATGTGAATGGTCTACGTTTAGTTAACTGTGCGTACGATTCTATTTATCTAAAGAGGTAGAAGGACCGGTGGCCTATGACACGACTTTCAATCTATTCAATAAACGCTGATTGCTAAATGCTCGTACAATTTAAAATACCTAAAGTTACTAATTTATTCACGACTTCGGCAATTATATGTGCTCTCAGCTTGGCTGCTAAATTGGAAGTGTCCAGGCAAAATGTTCTTTGTCCCGGACGGAATGAGAAATATTATGAAATATACATGAACGAACAAGATTGAACACGCAGACACACAGAAAAGTATCCAATGAAAGGTGGCGTGTACAACTAATTTCTACACAAATCGTAAAAGGGAAAATTGAGATTTTCGATCTTAAAATTCATAAAAACATGAAAATTACTACTTTTAACAAACCTCTCATCTTTTCGATCTTCTAAATATCACTCTTCCTAGCAACGATGAATACCCAGTCGACTATGAAGTATTCTATAGTTGTCATATGAAAAAGGATCGTGAACAAATACGACTTGACGTCTTCGTTTCAGTTATAAATAATACCCTTACAAGGACTGTGGCCGACCCTCTCTTCCTGATGGTTAAGAAAGAGAATTTCAACAAAATCACAAATTTAACTACGGAAGTACGTCAGTTAGATAAACTACAGCTAAAAAGAGACTTCTAAGTTTAATCGCTCTCAAAAGAAGAAAACAAGAATAACCTTCAAGTTTTTAAAATACTTCTGTTTCTGAAACTACATTTGCGTCAATATGGCTCTCTCTCTCTCGTACTACTTTAAAATGTACCTAACTTTTAGATTTTATAGAATATCATCGTCTTGTTATTCAAGTGCTGAAAACAGACTAGACTTAAAACATTTTCTAATAATGAATTTGCAATATTTCATCCAAACATGGTTCAAATAGTAAAAATTGATATGTTTAGGTAGTGAGGAAAACACGGGAAATGATCATAGTGGGTCTTTAATAATTAATTAATTACATATTCATCGAAATATTTATGCAAATCCAATACGAACACGATAATCTTAATTACCCTGAGATACATGCCAAAACGGTCTTAAAACTGAATTTCTAAAAAATACTAATCTAATTTTGTGACTAAACATCCTGGATTTCGCTCTATCATATGGTTTAATGCATCATCAGCACTAGAGAGGTGAGAAATATAAAACTCAGATAAGACTACCTAAATTGATTTTTTCATTGTCCTTATCTCCAAAAGATTGAAATAGCGTACATCGTCATACCCAATAGATTCGAAAAAATCGATGATGAGTTAATGAGCTACACCCTTGTAGAAAGGCTGAATATATTGTAGTGTTAGTAGAATTCGGTTACATTTAATTGTTTCATTTTGAAAAAACATTTTCCAGGTTTATTTTATAAGTGGCGGACCCCATTAGTAGGATAATCTTTCGAATATCTTGTTATACGTTTTTGTATAAGGCAATGAAGTAAGCAAGCAATAACAGAACGATAGATCTATCGCACTGTTATTTTGCTGCTCCAACATGTTAATTTCATATTTACTTTTGGATAAAATCGAAAAAAATCCTGTAGTTTTAGCCGTTTAGTTAGGGCTTATGTGGATGCTGCTGTCTGTCCGTATTTCATGTCGAGAGTCGTGACGATTACTGCCAGGCCAAGTTAGAGGATGGTACAAATTGGTTGATAAAAAAAAATAAAAAAAAAAACGGGGTTTTAACGTCTCAATGCAACCTTTAGTTTTTATGAGACGACATCATACCACACATTTTCTTCTCAGCCATATACTGTTTTGGGGGGAGAATATGAACTGGTGATACCCATTTGGCCCTGGACTTATATGAAGCCAGAGAGCGTAGGAAAAAAGCGAGAAAAAACCTACACTATACCACCAGAAAAAACTCCCTAGAGTACTCGGGGAATCGAACCCCGTACTACAGGCAGTAGCAGCTCCCTCACTCTACCACCTGCGCTATTATAGCAACTCTGTAGGTTGACCCGTAGGGGTCATCCAAAGGTTTTTCCAAGGGGACGGGTTTAAAATACATACAAAGTTAACGGTATAAAGGGTCAGGGGGTATTTTTGAAAGCCAAGGGGCCCTTTAATAGTTGTTTTGATAGGTTTTATAATTAAACCGTAAGTTGGTAGTTGCCCGGTATACAGAACTGTATCTGTATAAAACACAGGCTTTTTGGAGGAAATTGGGATATGCGCCTTAAACGATTCCCGTTAGTTATAGACATATTTGAAATATATTTGAGACCACTCCCACTGACACCATGGTGCGAAACACGATGTTTTCAACACGTGATTACACCCGTTACATCGGTTTATTAAAAGGTAAAACCCTTTTATGGTTTCACTTGTGTACGTCAGTTCGTTCTCTAACTAGGGAACAGTTCAATTTTTAAATTTTTATTTAATATGTAATCTACGGGTACTAACTCACGTTCAGTTCGAAGCTGGGTCATATCGGTCACACCCTCTGCGTTTTGGCAATTTACCAGTGTTGTAAAACCGTCGACTATATGTACAAATTTACTCTATGGTTGGGAAAATCTGAGATTCTTGTACAAAACTCTATTACGTGTCGGATAGCGAGGGTAAATGTTATTTTACGGCTTGTGTCATGGAGTTTTACCCTTTCTCGATGTGGATTTTTAGCGGTTTGTTATTTTTAGGTATTTACAATTTTTCTTCCTGGATTGAGGCCCATATTGAGGCAAATGTAGTTTCAGAAACAGAAGTATTTTAAAAACTTGAAGGTTATTCTTGTTTTCTTCTTTTGAGAGCGATTCAACTTAGAAGTCTCTTTTTAGCTGTAGTTTATTTGATTGTTTTAAGTGAAAGGGGCTTATCGAATAACCCGTTAGTAGTTATTTATTGACATCAGCTACTTTACAAAGCATTTTATATCAATTTGAAGGGTATATGTACCCGCTATGTAAAAGTATCCAAATACAGGGGCCTTTTATTTAAAGACATACACAATAAACCCTTGCAAAAGATTTTTGTAACTCCGAAGCGTTTTTGAGATATGTTCAAGAAAGATACAATCAAGAAAGTGTGGCCGATATAATGCTCTTGTTGTAACTATATGCACGGTAGTAGTAATGGTTTGGATATATATAGTCTATCAGGAGAGTTTTGAAAAAATATTTTAACATTGGGGAGATGGGCCAACCCCCAGGGGGTGCAATCGATTCGGCCCAACCTCAAACCCATTGTCTTGAGCCCAAAACCATGTGTATGAAATCTTATGACTCCAGGTTAACCCGTTCAAGAATTAGGCATTATAATGTGATTAGGAGGAAAAAGGGCTGGGGGTAATTTTATGGGGATTCGAAAACAATCGTTGTTTTGACTCTTACAACGAGTATACGAAGTTTGGTAACTCTAGACCAATCCATTCGTGATATAGTTTTCATTGGGTTTTAGGTTGGGGTTATAGTGGTCAAGGGGTGCTTGATTTGACGCCACTGCAACCTCAGCCTCCTTTTGGATTCTTAGAACATGTGTATAAAATTTGGTGACGAACCGTTCTCAAGTTATCGACGTGACAGTTGGACGGACGGATTGGGTATTCGCGTACTTAAACCGATTGTCGAGGTTTTTATTTATAACATAACAAATAAACCATTGACATTTCAAGTTGCCCTATTGAGTGTGGGTGGTCCGGTGTCTACTGGTGTTGTCCCTGGCATGTTAGAGTCATTTAACATTGAAATCTCAAGTTGCCCCATTTGGCGCGTGCACACCACCGGTTTGAGTGGGTGTAGTCCCGTGTCTATTAATGGTGTCCGTGGCATGTTGGAGTCATTTAACATTGAAATCTCAAGTTGCCCCATTTGGCTCGTGCACACCCCCGGTGTGAGTGGGGGTATTCCCGTGTCTATTAATGGTGTCCATGGCATGTTGGAGTCATTTAACATTGAAATCTCAAGTTACCCTGTTTGGCGCGTGCACACCCCATGTGTGAGTGGGTGTAGTCCCGTGTCTATTAATGGTTTCCCTGGCATGTTGGAGTCATTTAACATTTAAATCTCAAGTTGCCCCATTTGGCGCGTGCACCCCCCCGGTGTGAGTGGGGGAGTCCCGTGTCTATTAATGGTGTCCCTGGCATGTTGTAGTCATTTAACATTGAAATCTCAAGTTGCCCCATTTGGCGCGTGAACCCCCCCGGTGTGAGTGGGGGTAGTCCCGTGTCTATTAATGGTGTCCCTGGCATGTTGAAGTCATTTAACATTGAAATCTCAAGTTGCCCCATTTGGCGCGTGCACACCCCCGGTGTGAGTGGGGGTATTCCCGTGTCTATTAATGGTGTCCCTGGCATGTTGGAGTCATTTAACATTGAAATCTCAAGTTGCCCCATTTGGCGCGTGCACACCCCCGGTGTGAGTGGGGGTAGTCCCGTGTCTATTAATGGTTTCCCTGGCATGTTGGAGTCATTTAACATTGAAATCTCGAGTTGCCCTATTTGGCGCGTGCACACCCCCGGTGTTAGTGGGGGTATTCCCGTGTCTATTAATGGTGTCCCTGGGATGTTGGAGTCATTTAACATTGAAATCTCAAGTTGCCCCATTTGGCGCGTGCACACCCCCGGTGTGAGTGGGGGTAGTCCCGTGTCTATTAATGGTGTCCCTGGCATGTTGGAGTCATTTAACATTGAAATCTCAAGTTGCCCCATTTGGCGCGGGCACACCCCCGGTGTGAGTGGTGGTGGGGGAGGTCTCGTATGTGTTTGGGTATAGGATGTATATATGAGTTAGATAGGTAGAAGATGCATGTGTTAGATATATAGAATATAATAATATATATATATGTGTGGATTTAATCCCAATAACCTTTGTAAGGTTCAAAGCGTACATGCTCTAGTATTGACATTTATGATACATATTAAGAGCGTAATGACCGAAGTTAAAAATCCTTCAATTGCCCCCCCTTACCCTCCTAAGGCCCCCTCATTAACCATTTGCAGTTGAAGGTATAAAATTCGGAAGCTTTAGTTCTGACAGTTTTAGTTTTTCGGTTAATATCACTTAAAAGCAATCTCTTTAAGTCACAACGCTCAACACCTGCAACTGCAGGATTCTAAGGGGATAGGATCTCTCTTTTAGGAGCTTTTATAAGTACTTGGTACAGTGTCTGGGCATATTCTAATATCCGGTTCTATAACGACAGCTATATGATATAGCAGTTACATGATATTGCCTATAAGGAAACTTTCAACATGCATATCTTTGTCGGTTTTCAACCGATTGTTTTGAAATAAAAAAATTGTATAGTTTTTAAGATGCGAGAATTAATAAAAAGTTGTGCTATTGGTCCGAACATAGTGATTTGGCCAAAAAACGGCGATTTAAAATTTAGTCTTATATGGTTTAACATGTTTAAATTTAAAAAAATTAAAATTTGAAATCAAACGGCACTGGCAAATTGAATTTTCCACCTTTTTTATTCTTTGCATTTTTTCGATACAATGCACCCCTGAGGCTGTAGGTCTGACTAAAGATTTCCAGGGGGGGGTGAATGCATACTAAGGTGAAACCGTTACCATGGCCAACACCATGTACTCTTTGCCTCAACTTAGAAAAATGGGGTTGGATAACTAGATGACAAAATGGAAAAGATCACAGTAGGAGACAAAAGGAAGAAAGTCATTATCTTCGGCATACTGGAAAAACCTAAGGAAAGCTGGAAAGAACGTGACGTCATAATTAAAGATATTGCGCAAACACTGAATAAGATAAGATAAGATAAGATAGTTTATTTCAATTCTTTTGAAGACCAATGCTGGTCCATGAAGGTACATGAGGTTCATAAATATTAAATAAAACTAAGAATCACTATAAAATTATAAAATGTGATAGTCTGAATGTAGACGGTTACAAATTGAATAAACTATGTGGTAGTATTACAGAAAAAGGGAAAACTAGATTGTTACAGATTTTAATTGATAATTCTCAGGAGGGATTCAGTGCCAAGGGCAAGAAGATTGCATAAGTATTAATACGTCGTAAGTCTATGGTTGTAAATATATAGAGAAGATATTATTTGACGTTATTATTAATAGAGATTATTATTATAAAGACGATATAAATGTGAATAAAAAGGAATGGAGCTACTAAATTGAAAATAAAGTCGTTATAAATAATATTGTTCCTACGTGTGCACAAATTAGCGTTGCTCTCGTCGACGCCGTTGTTGAAATCGACATAACATAATTGAATTGACGATAAGTGTACCGGCGGTAATCGCTAAGAATAAGGCATAAAAGACGCTATTAATAACAGTGTCTCGGTAGTAGTAGGATCATGTGTCCTCCTTCATAGTTGCGGTCTCGTCCCTTTGGGCTACCAATAGGCGGTGGTTTTGTTTTTCAAGATGAGCGTTGATGATCGAGTATTGGAGGAGTGGATTATAGACGTTTCCGTATTCAAACCCATTTTGTTGTGGCGAAGTCACCTGCTTTCCCAAAGTGAGAACGCACCTGATTGATGAATTCCCCGATTCCACCTATAGTTTGTACTATAGGTTTCACAGGGATAGCTAGACCACCGGAGAGACCGCAGACAATCAAGAGCACACAGGGACCTGTACAGGGGTTATAAGAAAGTGCACTTTAAATTTGTAAATAATTATGATAGTAACCTACGGTATTTAATAGTAAGAAGTAAAAGGAATAATAATAAATTTCTAACGATGGGCCAATAAAGAACCTGCTGGGAGAGCGAAGGACCGGACTTACGGAAATGCATGATGATGTTCTGATGATATATTACAGGATAGAGTAGCTTTCAACAAGGGTTGTGATAGTTAAGACGATTGATAGTCGAATGATTAAATGATAAAATGTGAACGCTTTTAAGTCAAATGTCATCAGGAATATCAGCAACACTGTTCAAGCATGCATACAGAAAATTGTAAATATTAATGGCCTCGCCCTTGGAGCTGGGAGTAAGCTAGTCTAGAAGGGCAGATTCCTCACTTGGTAGAGTAATTTCCTGTTCTAAGGAATGTCTGGGGCCTATGTTTAAGGGGCAGCGCATGAGAATATGGTATAGTGAATTGACCTCATTAAGATTGCATATGGTGCATGGAATCCTAGTTTATTGATTGAGAGATTGAAGTCTTTGGCATAAAATCTCACCCAATAGAGTTAGTAAAGAAAGGTAAGGGTACTAAAAAAGTATTTAGAGAAAAATAATCTTATTGTAAATTTGGATAAAACGACAATTGTTGTTTTTAGAAATGGTAACTATCAATATAAGAAATTCAGTATTTTTTGGGAGACGTAGAAATTGAAATTGTACATTCTTACACGTATTTGGGTATTCCATTGCACGGAAATATGAAGGATGCTGCAATTTTTAGCAAGTTCATCCTAAAGGCAAAATCAGCAGAAAATCAATTGATTGGAGTTATACCGAGAGCAAAAATTAAAAAAGTTGATAACCGAATCAAAAATTTTTAAGAAGAATTTTCAAATTACCAAACTTCACACCTCAATGGTTTCTGAGACTAGAAGCAAATTGTATCCCTATTGCAGCCACAATTGCCAAGCACGCCTTAAACTTTTGGTATAAATTAATAAGTAAAAGTCGAGTTAGTTTAATATTTAAGTGTTATCAAGGACTTTAAAATAATGCTAAAAATAGGAAAGGTACCAAAAATTGGGTAGTCAATCTTAAGTTACTACTTAATAAATTCGATAGTTCCGATATTTTAAGTAAACCTTACTCAAGATGAATTATTAGCTCGCCTATTAAAAATAGGTTTAGAGCTAATGAAGTCAACCAGTCCGTCCGTCCGTCCGTCCGTCTGTCCGTCGTTTTTGTCAATGTAAATCAAGACAAAGTTAAACAGCCTAGAAGCAGGCCGGATTAGAACCAATACAATTTTTTTGAAATGGAAGCATAATATTCGCTAGTGTTTATCAAATTCCGAACACAGAATTAAGTTTTAACATAATTGTATTGGTTTTAATACCAAATTTTTATATATGATTTTTATCCTTTTTTCTAAATATAAAACAATTTTGAAAAATTTTGACGTTTGATATGAATTGTGAAACATGAAAATGATTTTCGAGGAAATCGTATTGGTTTATATATCAAATGTTTTTTAAAGAATTTATTTTTCTTTAAATAGATAAACATATTTTGGAAACAGGAATGATGCATATAAATCAATACGATTGGAAACAATAATAAAATTTTAAAGGAAATTACATATTTTCTATACAGAACAACAATTTAGGGTTCGTAAAAGCCTTAATTGGGGCATTTCATAATATTGTTTCATGAACTGTTCAAATTGATCCAAAAATAGAATCTATAATTCAAAAACAGTGTTTTAAGTAGATTTGAACCGCATTTGTCAAACAACAAAATAATTTTTAACGAAATTGTACAGGTTTAAATAGCAAAGTGGATGGACACATTGGGAAACAGTTGTATTCAATTAAGTTTAGGACAATTCTCAAATATGCAGTTTCTTCAAGTATTTTCTATGGAGACTATCTTTATCGTCTCATAGTATATTATTGTGGATGTAAATCAATTGACCATATAACAATTACTAAAGCTTTGGGATTAAGAAGCGATCGTCTAGGTGAATGTAAACTACGATATTTTGATCTTTTACAATTGATTTTTAATAGTTTTGATTGTTATATTTAAACCAACACGATTTCAAGTAATATTGAACAACAATATATATTAATTTTGCGAGCTGCCGTTAACGTTTACAACGTTTTATTTAAAATTAAATTAGAAATAAGCAATATTGTAAGAACAATAAAACGTTGTGAACGTTAACGACAGCTCGCACAATTCATATAGATTTTCGTTCAATATTACTCATCGTGTTTGTCGATTTACATCCAAAAGAATATGCTACAACACGATAAAGATAGTTTCCATAACAAATATGTAAAAAAACTGACAATTCGAGAATTATTCCAAAATACATTGACTACAATATTACAATATGACTGTTTCCAAATAGAATGACTTATATTGTATACTACTGTTTACCTATGTGTTAATCCAATTCGCCATTTAAACCTGTACAATGTCATTTAAATGATAGATTCAATTTTTGGATCAATTTGAACGGATCATGAAGCAATATCATAAAATGTCCCAATTTGGGCTCTCGTGAACCCTAAATTATGTTTTGTATATAAAATATGATACCATCTTCAAAATATGATTATTGTTTCAAAACGTATTGCTTTATATAGATATATCATTCATGTTGTTTTGATTACCTATTTAAAGCAATAGAATTTAAAAACACAGTTGGTATATAAACCAATACGATTTCCTCGAAAATCATATTCATGTTGCACGATTCATATCAAACCTCAACATTGTTTTAATTTTGGAAAAGGGGATAAAAACCATATATATAAATTTGGTATTAAAACCAATACGATTCCCTCGAAAACCATTTTCATGTTTTACAATTCATATCAAACCTCAAAATTTCTCTAAATTGTTTTAACTTTAGAAAAGAGGCATCCAGGTCATATATATAGATTTGGTATATAAACCAATACGATTTCCTCGAAAACCATTTTCATGTTTCGCAATTCATACCAAACCTCAAAAGTCTGCTTCCATCTGCTTCTGGCACTTTGCAATTTGTCTTGATTTACATTGAGAAAAAGGCCGGACGGACATACAGACGGACAGACGGACAGACAGACTGGTAGACTGGTAGCTCTAAACCCTATTTTCAATAGGCGAGCTAATAATACAGTCTAACCAGCAACAAGATATATGCCAAATGCAAGCTAGCAATCGTCTAAAATTCTACAAAAATGTAAGGACGCCTGGAACTTTAGAGAAATTCCTAAACTACGATTTAAATTAGTCAATGATTAAAATCTTTGTTCAAATTAGAGCCAATCTCAAGAATTACAATTAATGAATGAAGGCAGAAAGAATGGTAGGAATATTAAACAAATTTTTCATATTTTTCGTATTTTTTCTTTCAGGAGCCTTAAAAAATGAAGTTGTTTTTTTTTCAAATATTTCACATTTTTTAAATTTTACAAATTTTTCACATTTCATTTTTCAAGAAAAATGCTGTGAAAAATGAAAAATAACCTAACCTCTCTCTACCAGCTCGCTTAAGATGGCATTGTCAGCAAAATAAATGATTGCAAATTGAATCATCTCAGTCATTTTTAATCCAAATTCAAACTTTTTGGTTTTAAAATTCATAAAAAAAATTGCCTTATAATATTAGGAACTTTTTTGAAAGTTTTTTAGTCGATTTAGCCATAATATTAAAAATATTTTTGGAAAATAAATAAAATACTTAAAAAAAAGTTCCTAATATCTTTAAGCGATTTTTTTTGTACATTTTAAAATAAAAAAGTTGGAGGTTTGATGAAAAATGACGGAGATGATTCCATTTGAAATCATTTAAAAATAATAAATTAACATTGGAGTCTAGAGTAGTGGGGTAAGTTGAGATGCCTAAAAGCCCGGAATGTCGTATTTTAAAATATTTAAGCGTATGTGATTGGGTTATTCAGTATCCCGCACCTTTTATCATTGAAACTTGGGGCAAATGGGTACCCCCACCATAGAAAAGGGGCAACAGCCCCAAGTCGGTATCAAACCATAATCCTACTTTCTAAATCGGAATAAACTGCGACAGTTTTCGACACTTAACGCCTGTCAGCGGAGCACCTGCTGGGGGCAAGTACGTGGGCCGTTCAACACTATATCCGGAAATCCCCAGTAGATTTGCGGGTGATTCCCGCTCATCCTTCCCCGCCTGCTACATTTTCCTGTTCAACGATCGCCGCCCCGACATTTTCCCGCCTAAAATTGATTGTATGTTAAACGCCTAAATTTTGGTTTCTTCGCTTATTTCTGGTTGTTGTGAACCATATTGAAACTATATAAATCGAAAACCATCTTGAAACCTAAGATTAGAAATAATTGCAACATCAGTAATTGAAAAACACAAAATATCTCATTATTCCCTAAACCATAGAGTAGAATCAGTGGTATGCTGAATAGATTAAGATAATGGTTCTTCATCTATGTACTACACAAATAGAGTTACATGAAAGTGTGACTTTTGACCCTAAAGCATGGAAGGGGTAATAGGTGGTGACCCTGTAAACGGCACCTAGTGCCCAAATTTGTCTGTCTAATGTCTGTCCAAACCCCTTTGATCTTTAACCAACAAGGTCACCAAACAAAACTTTATCCCGATTAAATCCAGAAAAGAAATTAAAAAAAGTTTAACCGTTCGCGAGACCGCACAAGTACCAACGGACGGTTTGGTATCATGCAAGATTTTCATGTAACTAATACCTCTTTGTACATCAGTACATCAATGAAAAACCATTGATATGACCTATTCATCAATGCCACAATTCATACTCTATGGTTGGGGTCAAGGTCTATATACTCTTGGTTGCCTGGGTGTCTTTCTAAGACACCCAGGAAACCAAGAGTATATAGACCTTGGTTGGGGTATAATGAAATATTTTGTGTTTTCCATTTCAGGTGTTAAAATGATAATTTTTGGTTTTAAAATGGTTTTAGATTTATATAGTTTAAAATCGTTCACAACATCTGGAAATCAGCGAAGAAACTAAAATTTAGATTATTAACAAACAATCAGTTTTGCGCGGGAAAATGTGAGGGCGGGGAATGATGGGCAGGAAAATGAAGCGGGCGCGGAATGCTCGAATGGTGGGTGGGAGTCATCCGTGTACCGCCCACACACTGGGTGGAAATTAAAAACACCAGGGAAATTTTTTTTGCCCTAGTTCCATCAAACAAACGCAAAAATGCTATATTTGTGTTGGTTTTTGAAGAGTTGACAAGAGCACTTCGGAGCTATAAAAAATCTGGTTGTAGATTTGAACCCCTTATAAAATTCAAAAGAAAAATGTGGATCAAATTTTTTACATATCTACGTGTAAAGCGCGCAAAATGAGATAAACCCGAAAAAGCCCGGCTTTACCTGGTTTTTGATGTGGGGATTTGAAACAATGACCAAAAGCATATGTCGTACTTACAAGGGAACATTTTCAGATGTAAAATTCCGTTATTTTTTAAACATGTCTAATTCGAAAGAGGAAGTAAAATAATGAAACTTTAATATTGGAACTATCGGTGAATAAAATCGTTTGAACATAGTAATATAACATAGCCACAATTCAAAAATTCTCAAAGTTTTGTTTCCAGATTTTAAAACCTTAAAGACTTGTTTTCACATTAGCATTTTTCATAATTTTCTTTCCACATACGAAAAAATTTCTAAGTATTTGTTGCCAAATGAAATGTGGTCCAAGTTCAAAGTTGCCCGACCCCAACCGAATAGTCCAACTGATCAATATCATTAGCTCTAAACTCTGGACCTTGAGTATTTTTAATAGGTCACCATATTGGTTGCACTTAGAAAAATAAACCTCCAAAAATATCTAGACAACTTTATTTATTATTAAAAATTTACATTGGGCGTTGACAGTTTCGTTGAGACATATTTTGTTATACCGCGGAAATAAGGGACGCTTTTTGCTAAAGACACATTTAGCCTTTAGCCATGCCATAATATGATAAATACAACGTTAATATATGACATTTAGCAAGGGATGGTAGTTTAATGGAACACTTTCCTCCGCAAAGGCTGATCTCATCCCCGGTATTTGCTTTTGCCTAGTAGGCAGTGAGTTGAGTGAGTCGAGTCAGTCTTGGAGCTACTTTGGTATAATTATCAGATTGATATTTGATATACATAGTAATCTTTGTTGGAATGGCACTAAAAATATTAAAACAGCAAAAACTGGTTTTTCTCATGAATGATAAATCTGACATCGCAAATAGTAAGCAAGTAGCAAGAGACTACAAGGATGCGTACAGTACAAATACAATCTCAAGGCTCGAATCTAGTCGTATTGAATACTGCACTAATATGGACTATTATGTGGCATGGGCTATCAGTTTGACATTTGTTATATTGAAAAGTATGTAGGGAAAGTCTAAGAAAGAGAAAGTTTATTAACTTCAAACAGTTCAAACTAGTTCCAAACTTACACTACGTGGAGTTTACTCTTATTATCGATCTAAATGTAGGGTTACTACGGTCCAATAGAAATTGCAATATTGCAAAGCTACCGACTAATAGAACGTAATATTCCCTTTAGTTCCAAGTTTCCAATCCTGTTAAAGAGGAGGCGGAGGCTTAACTTGGCCAATCAATTACGAAATACAGGTTTTTAATTTCTGTTGCTTTAAAAAAAATTTCATTACATTATAGTACATAGCATAATATCTGTATGTTTAATTAACCACATGAATGTTTTGAACATTCTGAACAAGACGAATACGACATGTTATCTTACCATTTAACTTAACTGTCGAGCTAAGCCTAAGACCGTTTAAAAATTAAATTTTATAGAAGATCTATTTTAACCATCGGTGATCTGTTTGTCGTAGAAGATGGAGTCATTGCAGTCAGGACTGGAAGCGGTGGTAAAGCAATTGGATGTAATCTCCACGTCCCCCGGGGTCAAGGATTTCCTCAGCCGATTTAAATGCCATTACAAGAATGGTTCTATCTGGACGATTGAAACGGGATGTCTTATGTTCACGTCCTGGATAATCTACTACGTCCTCTTCGCGTCGTCAGAACCGACGGGGGTTCTCGAGATTATCGTCACGATCTTGTTCCTGTTGGGTGCCCTCACTTATGTCGCCTCCTCATCTCTATGTAACCTCATTAGCGACTCTTATTCCAAAAGCAGTTTCCCAAAATATCTTAAAACTGCTAATCGATACCTCTTCATGGTACTGTCCTTCTTACCGGGACTTTACTTTGCCTTCAAGTACGAGCATTTCATTTTGAGGTTCTACCTTCTCTGCCATTTTGTTACCAGCATTTACTTCCTCTACAAGCGATACAAGGAATTCGAACTAGAGCCTTTTCTAATTGGACTTGGAATGTCCGTTGCAATCTTCACGGTAACAATACCAAACAAACGTTCAAGGCGGTTCCATTCTAGTCTTATTTAATTTGAATGTTTGTGTTTTACAGGTTGGCCCAACCGTTCGGTTCTTCTTCGGAATTTTGCCTGGAGTACCTTGGCTCTGGGGTAGTTTGTCTGCTTTGATTGAGACGGGAATTGACCTTAGTTTGGCCGTAGCCTTCTTACTAAGACTTCCTCAGAAATATCTTCCGGCGAATATGATGTTTGGACTCAAGATTGTCAAATATCTCATGTGCTTCCTTAGTTGGCAGACTTGGTTCATTCTGATGATTTTTGCTACGTGGACCAATCTTGGAGCAGCTGCTCAGAGTATTGTTGAGACTTATAGAGCGATCGAAGTTCCAGATCCAAAGACAAATGAAGGATCTGATGGAGCTTCGAACAAAGATAAATACCCGTAAATACATACTCCGTACCTGATATATATTAATATATTTTCAATGTATGTATCTAAAAGTAAGTCTACTCATTTACTTTCAAATGTTACCGAACAATCAGGTTTATCGTAGTTTAGTAGGTAATGATAAGATGTTTCGAAAAATTAACTCAAAACAATGGCTCAAATAGGATGGAGACTCGCAAAAATAGTTCTTACGTTTTATATATTATGTACACAAATCGTGTAGTTCGTTTACTTATACCTAATAACCTAATATTATTATTATTATTATTATTATAGGCTTTCCAAAACTGACAATCACAAATAAATGCCCGTAAATAAATACATACATGCATCATTTTATTTCCAACCAGTACAAAACTGTATAGCACAAAGCGACACTAAATATATTGATAACTTAGAAATCGGGAGTTCTACCGTCGACAGAAAATAATCGAGTTGTTTCCATCCCTTGACTAACACCACTTATGTAATCGGAGCCAACCGATTCAGGTGGGGCCTGGAATGAAGTAGTTCTGAAACTTGTATCCGGAGGTATCAGGAAATTTGCCGAATCTGAAAGTGAACTTCGTTTAATACCCTGCTGAACAATAGTTGGTGTTTTGTAAAAGTCCTCATGAAGCAAGTTCCTCGATCCATCCGAAATGGCGAATAAGAACGGAACATACTGCAGCCGTCCACTATTCCAAGCCTGAAATAAGTAATGGTGAGACTTAACAATAAAACTCAGCTGGTTTCAACATGAATCTTCGTTGTTCCTTCCTTCCTAATTTAAAAACAAAAAACGTACAACAGTAAGGAGTGCTCCATCCTGGAAGTCTTTTTGAAATCCAATTGCAACTGGATATTCACCGTCAAATCCACGAATGTAACCACAAGGGGCAAGGTAATAAATTGACTTGTTTTGGACCCGAAATACTGCGACCAAATCAGAGTCATCAAAGAACATGACTAATCTATTTCCCGTGGGATCCCAATCCATTTTCCTTACCCGACCGCCAACCCTACGTAATTTAATTTATAATTTAACATAATAAGTACCTAATACCCGAGTTCGGATTTGGTTAGTAACTAATAAATGCTTACTTGTATTCTAATTCATCGTCTTCACAAAGACAACTACACTCTGAAACGTTGAAAATTGGAGTGGCCAAAGAGTCATTTTCATTGATGAACTTATCGATCTCAGTCAATGAAAAATGAACAGCATAAATTATTCCTCCACTGGCAAATATAAGTGCGGATCCGTCAGGATTCCAACACATCGCTTCAATAGGCAACGCAGGGGTCGTCCAGCGTCGTGGTTTCCAGCGGTTTTTCCGATCCCATATTCTAATTCGTCAAACATTATAAATATTAAATGTCAAGACAAAAAAGGTAAATCCAAATGTTTCTGAAATTAGTAAGCTTCGTACCGAAAAACGGATGATGGACTTGTTGTTAATATTCTGTCTTCTTGAGGCGACCAAGAGGAGAGTGGAGCCCCGCCTCCACCAAGACGTCTCAAAGGTGTGCATTCCCAAGAACTAACGTCCCAGATGTACACTGCTGTATCAGATGTAGAGCTGGATAATAAAAGCAGGCCCTGTATTAAAGTATACAAATTATTAGTTGAATGATAACAAAGTTCTCTTGTATTACTCAATTACGAAATTCTAAAAAAAATATTGTTAACGTACAGAGCTAGAATACTCCACACTTGTTACCGGAGAGTGATTCTTTGCCGTCAACAATTCGGTTTGACAACCCCCAGGTTTAATTGAATGTGGGGAGTCCATTTTCCAAATTAGAATCCCATTTTCAACGCCAACAGCCAACTCTACTTCTGTATAAGGTCTTAATCGTAAAAAAAATAATAAACAAGTTAAACCTGATTTTATTATTGTCGGTGTAAAACTTAATACCTATTATGAGTTTGCAAATCTTAACAGAATCCCAGAGAAATTACCTCCACGACACAGAACTGACGTTTCGCTGATCAGGAGAACGGAGCATCGGTATTACTTCCTCTCCAACTGTAAAAATTCTAATTGTGTCGTCCTTCAAACCTAATGCAAGTTTTGGAAAATGTGGATGCCATTCAAGAGCTCGAGTCCAAGATTTTTCCCAGTCCCGTACTGTGGAACTTTCCCTTAATATTTCCTCGGATTTTAGCTAAAAAACAATATAACCATATCCTTATTTCAACCATTGTATCAAAGCACTAAAATGAGTCGGGCTTCTATTATCAAACCCAGTTGATAAGTGGCAGTTGATAATATTTACCGCCAAATGAGGAAACATTGCAATCGCGGCATCGGTTTTAAGTTTATACATTCGCTCAGTGACGGAAAAGAAGGCGCTTAATATTCTATAAAGCGCAGTAGTCGCAGGTGATTTTGAAACCGTTTTCAAATATTTTTCTACGCCAGTTACGCCGTCATCCATCCTAATTGTAAGTAAAAATATTAAATAAATACCTACATGGTATTATGAAGACGTGTAGTAAAACATTTATAAAAAATTCGTATACCAGGTATCCCAAATTCCTTTGATTATACCCTCATCCTTTGGAACTATGATGGTTTCTGGATAGTCGGTTGTTCGAATGGATGGAATCTTATAAGACATCGTTGGCTTTAAATTTTCCCCGTCAATCTGATGATAATTGAGAAGTTTGTTGAAAAATTCACGTCCATCCACAGGATTATCATTATTTGATAACATGGAGATTAGCTGAGCTCCATACTCAGCTACAGTTATTTTTCCAATCGCTGGAACCTTGGGAAACTCATTCAACGAACCCTCAGACATTGTTTATATTGCTCCGTCGAGTCCAATAAGACTAAATCCCTGAAATTCATACAGAAATAACGATTTAGTAGACAATAAAATACCTGTTCACAATGCAATCAATTTAAAATTAAGACCTATTATTGTAAGTTTCGAAAATATGCAAGGTAACGCAGTTAATCAAGTTGATTATTGATATGAAAAAGGTATTTAAAATATCTATATTTTTTATACCTAATAATTAGAAACATCGTCCAATCGAATTATGAATCAGTTGAGTAATTAATCAAAATAGCTTTATTATATAAAATAAAAAACCGGTACATGTATTTACATGTTAAAGGCATATTAGGATTTACGAATGATTCCAGCCGAGTCTATTTTTAATTATGTTCCTCCCTTGATATTTTTCAGCCCGTAAAGTTTTCCGGGAAATGATGGGTTGGATTGGAAGTTGAAATTATCCCATTGCGGTACCACATATTGGTATAGGTCTGCCCACAGTGCCAGTTTTCGAAAGTTACAAATTTTTGTATTAAACCACTTTGACATTGTGGAACATTTAATATAAAGATGTAAAAAAATTAAAGCTAAGTTTATTTTTATTGTTTAAAACATTTTAAAGCTGAAAATATCTTTCCACACTTCAGATCCCCAGCCAACTCGCTCATGAACTTCTGAGTGTAACCGTCTTTTTCAGATTTCTTTGTTTCAAAGATAATTAAGAGGTACATTCGGACGTCAAGTCTTTGAACGAAGTATGTAGCTTGGACCTAGCAATATATCAACGATTCTAATTGTTAAGATGCTCAAATCATAAACGTTGGAATATAATATAATTAATTGACTTATAATGTCAATTGGTCATTACCCTTGAATCAAAAAAGCCTATAAACTTATCCGCATTCAGTTCCGCAAGCTTGTCATTGATAATCATTACAATGCTTGGCCAGTGTGCAGCAGGTTTCTGTACAATGACCAAATAGTAATTCAAGAGAACTAACAAAATAACATTTTAATAATATGGCTAATTACGGAAGGAACAGCTATAATGGCAGGAAATGATTCTAATCCTTGAACTTGTTCTTCCGGCTTTCCCGGAAAACGATATCCACTTCGATGGAAGTTAGTGTCTCTTGCATCAAAAACTATACAAATGCTCAAAGCATCCGACTTTTTCTGAAAGTTGGTTATCCTTTAAATCCCAAAGATCGATCAGTTTACGGCATTTAGACAAGATTGAATATGACTCATTTTCTTTCATTTAGTGAAATATAGTTCGCTGGTAGAACAGACCTGCTATGGTAATCTACGGGCAATTTGGCGCAATTAGTTTTGATATCGAATGTGGGGTTTGAATTGGAATGCTGAGCCAGAAGTTCGTAGAAATATAATGTGAATTTTGAGACCAGTGCTCCTTTCAATTTCTTAATCCAAAGGAAAAGGGCCGGATATGCTGGAGTTGTGGAATAAAATGAAGATTTCTTTACACTCTGAAAATGCAAACTAGATTTAATTTAAATTGCCAACCCAACTCAACAGCAATAAGTGTCTATACAACAGTACGACGGAGAGTTTAGAAATTTCGACTTGTACCAAAGAATTTGATTGAATCAGCTCATTCCATTCCTGCAGAGCACTATTAGCTTCTTGAAGTGCAATCGTGCTTTCTAAATACTCCCATGTCTGCATGTACTGGATGGCTTTGAGTAGATTGACTATAATTTGACATTCCCAACTGCTCAGAAAGACCAATTTCAGACAAATATAGAATTCATATAAAATCCAAGTCATTGTGAAATTGTGATATTAATACCAAATACCGGATACTAACTTCAATGGGTTAATGATTCCATTAAGAATTTGAATGGAATCTCCAATTGTGGCTTTTTCATCATTAAACTTCTCAACAATCATTTCCACATCTGAGATTAGATCCATCACCTCCACATTCTTGGCAGTTCCATACAATGATAATTTTTCGTAACTACAATGCAAGGATTATAATTTGTAAACTAGCCCGAAATATTTGTTTTTCAAGCAAATTAAACTCACAAGTCAATTAAATCAAGCCGAAGGTTGACTAGAGTCAAGAGAGCACTCGCAACTTTGCAATCCCGATGCCCAGCCGGGGAATCGGTGGAGCTTGACTCTGCTATCTTCTTAAGAGTAAACCTAACCGATTCCAGAGTGGATTTTAGATTCGACTGAAATGATAAAAGTATACCCAATGAATGATCCAATACAACGGAATTCGATCCTAATAATATAATAAATTCGTTTCAAATGCTAAACAAATAGTACATCTTTTCTAAGGAATCCCTTGGGAGCGAGAAAGAGGAGATTGACATATGCCTTTTCAGCGAAAGCGATTTGTGACATATCCGTGATGAGGCTGACCCACGAAAATCCAGAACCACATGAAGAACCCTGATGGGTCTTTAGCGCTCTTTCCTTTTCTTTTTCCGCTATTTCTTTCGCCTTTTCAAAGGAAAAGATTCGTATTTCTGCCCAAAATCTTTCTTTAATCCCAACCACGGAAGGAAGAAATCCCATGAAAGTAAATTAAAACCAGTAAACATTAAAATTCTTTATATCTCTTAGGACGGTAATCAGAAATGGTTAACAATGTGCAAATGCACATTAACGGACTGCAGAAATAGGGATCCTTAGTAGTAGGTTATTTCAGCTCAAAATTAAGCTCACCGAAATAAGATTCAAACTCATCGAAAGGTTCAATTCCTTCGCTGAATTTTCTAGTGGGCAAAGAATGAGGCCCTGTCGAATTCCGACAGTCATCTTTGTCATCAGAACAGCTATCCATTTCCGATATCTCTTCCTGTGGAATTTTGTAAGACTTTCCTCAGTTTATTTACAGAGAAACATAAAAATAAAACGGACTGCTAATACGTTCTTTCTTTTTATCCCGATTGTGTTGGCATTGGCATAATATATATCATCTTTCAGCAAAACACCCAAGTGCCAAGTTCAAAGTTACTCAGTCTTTACTCGACCCGATGTCAGTGGTGGAATTTGGTATAGCAGAAAATGAAAAATTGAAGAAAGTCTTCGGTACAAATGATATTTCCGATTTGATGTGTTGTTGTTGTTTGGATGGGCATGGAATTTGCTTTGCGATAACGGCGCGTTGCACGGTCTATACGTTCAACGTTTGACGTTGTCAGTTCAAGTTGTACACTTAAGTAAGTACGTGAACGTGAACGCCAAGTGCCAAGCCAAACGCTAATCAATGAAACGTAAAATGCCAATTTATCCAGTGTACTCTATACTCTATATCCAGACGCTGGCCTAAAGGCCATCAAAGTCGTCAAGGTCGTCTGTCATGCCATTTGCCGTTGGAACGGTCAAACGGTACAACTTTTCGACATTTCGACCTTTTGCCTTTGACCAGTTTGACGTTACGTTTGACCTTACCCATTTACACATTCATTATATTGTATATTGACTGTACTTTGTTTGTACCTTCTGCTCAAATTTCAAATTTTTTTTTAAGTTTCAAATTTGAAATTCGGTTGCATTCATTTAAAAATAGAAAATAGTGAAATATGAAATAGATAATAATAAATTTTGAGAATTTGAATTAATTGAATGAGAATTAAGTGTAACTTTAACTTACCATTCACCATTTACTAAGAGGAAGCTAGGATTGAGAATGAGATGGAAGTGTGAAGTGTTAAGTGCGGAGGGTCTGATTTTATTCGTAGTTCAAGAAACTGAAGTAACTGAACACTGAACGTTCCAACGCTTTCCTATTCGTACGACGGTACGACAACGACAGAGGTGAGTGAGATGATTGTAAATCAAAGAGCGGGTAAATAACATTTAAATTTTAAACACTCTCCCGCCTCCCTTATAAACTAATAGAAGAGAGGGCACTAGTCTACAGAAACACAACTAATCCACAGAGTGAGCTCTCCTTCCTTACAAATCATTTCAGCCATTCCAATTCACAATTCTTTTTGCAATTAATTGTGAATTGATTCGAAGAATTTCAATCAATTTTGCAAATCAAGAGATATAGAAATCAAGACAAGAAATCTGAAGTTATAAAATATTAATCAGGTAAGCGCAAACGGCACTTTTGACTTTATTTTAAATACAAATCACAAATGAATTTCCTATTTCATATTTATTTCATATTTGGTGTTTGGGTTGGGATTTATTTGAAATTTGCAATTACAAATTAAAAACAATAGAAAATGAAATTCAGAATCCACAATCTGTGCTGTGTGAATGCAGAATGTGATACTGTGTACTGCATACTGTGATATGCAATATCAAATATGCAGTCAGTACACACTACACACTACACAGTATCTGTGATCTGTGATCTGATCTGCACTTTCAACTTTGCACTGTTTGCACGTACTGTGTACTGTCTGTGTACTGCAAATACACTTGCACTGTGCACTGTTGACTGTGTGTGGTTGTGGTCAGCCGGTCCGTGTGCCGTGTCGTTCGTTGTCCTTGCTGTTGCCCTACCAAACGTTGCACGTCGCCACCACCCACGCGTTGAAGGGCCTTCGGTTTTGGTTAACGCTTAACGCCTTTAACGACAAACGGTTGAACTCAGCGTACGTGAACGTGCGCAAAGAAAGACAAAAGAGCAGACAGAGTGTAGGTCATAGGTAGAGTACATATCCAGCGTTGATTACAGTTTACAGAACTGAAAAGATCTGAACCTTTTGCCGTTCACCTTTTTTCACTTTTGGGCAAGCCAAAATTTAATTAGTTTTAAATTAAATCAAAATCAAGCATAACATGATCAATGTGCAATGCCAGCCACCAGCATTTGGTGTTGTTGTTGTGTGAAGTGCAAGCAAATACACAATTCACAATCGATTGGATTTTGTTTGGGCATTGCATGGGTGGATTTATTTGTATTTGTATCTTATTGTTTTTTACAGGATGGCCGCCGCAAAGCCGCAGATGAGGGGCTTTTTGGTAAGTCGATTCAAGCGAGATATGTTAATTACAATCGCTTTATCCGTCTTCACCTGTACGGCGTATCGAGTCTTTTGGGTTGCACCTCATAAGCAGAAGTACGCCGACTTCTACAAGTAAGTAAACTGTGAAATACAAATACCATATACCTTTTACTTTTTATAGCAACTTTTTATAGAACTAGATTAAATTCTTTAAAAAATCGTGTATTTAATATTAAATATTATTGATTTTTAGGACCTATGATGCAATGGCAGACTTTGAGCGAATGAAAAAGGCCGGAGTTTTCCAATCAGTTTCGGCGGATGAATAAGCTTCACTTCTACTTTCAAGACCGCTATCTTACAATTAGATGTTAACTTGAATTCATTCAGTCAGTGATAGTCACCTCGTAATTTTGAAGTGTTTCTCTTCAATTAATGTATTAAAACATCTTCCTAAATATTCTAATGAATGTATCGTAAAAAAAGAAAGGTCTTCACTTCAAATTGTAAAATGTAAATACAAATTGTAATCATTCATCCACGAATTTGTTGAACAACTCATGAAAATTAAAAGAATAATATAGGAAGGAAGACGTAGTTTACAATACATTAAAATTGAAACAGGACACAAGATGTTGTGCAATCATTGTAATTTATCAGTTCATTGATTCCTGCAAAACTAGACTAGAGACTCGAGAAGGGCTCAACTCAACTACAGTCAGATTTTCAGACTCAGGCGTATTATTGTATGTGATGTGAATATCGAAATATGATTGTGGATTGAGATTAAGTATTTAAATGTCTTCACGTCCTAGATTCCTTTCGTAAAAAACCAAAACGTGTTTTGACACAACGAAACGAAATACCTGGCATAATTTTGTTTGTTATTATAGTATCCATATCTATGGTGAAAGTGTAGACGATGAGATCCGATGGATGGGTTCGATCTTCCAAAAATGTACTTTCACCTCATCACAAGAGGGACGTTCTCAATATCTCAATGTCTAGGAAATACATGTTTTTCTTGCAGATAAATATATGTATTAGAATTGTGCATAGAGATTGCATAGTTTTCATTGATAGTAGCTTGGATGCATATGTGATTTATTTCTGGTAATAGGGAAGGGGGGGATGACCCTTGACCTGGGGTGGGAGTGGTGGTGGATGTATTATTGTTGTTGTAATTTGGTTGAGAGTTGGCGGGTTTTGGTTGGTCTTGTGGTGTTGGGCTGAGGGGTGTCTGTGGCGAGGCGGAGTGAGGAGAGTGCGGGCGCATGAGTTGTTTAGGAGGGGACTCCCTTCTTCCTTCCCAACTCAAGCAGACATTGCAAATGGCAGCCCTTGTTATTCTTCCATGGCCAGTTGCAGTCAAAAGTGCATAAGATTATGCACACTGACCCGGAATGTCCTGGTAAGTTACACCCCCTCGGGCCCCAGTCTCACCCCCAGCACCCCGCACCCTCACATCCGCCCCGCTCCCCCCTCCGTCCCTCCACAAAATTCTTAACCACACAACTCGTAACAACAACAAAGGAGACAAGTTTCAAAGTGGCTGGATTCAAAGGCTCTTTTGTGGTCTGTGACCCCTTCAAGGGCTCCCTCACCTTTACAATCTGGTTTCCCCGTTAAAGTTCTGTAGGACAGGGTGGAAGGTGTCGGAATTCGTCTAGCACTCCGCACGCAATCCCCTTTGTTTATGTCCAAATTTGAGATTGAGAGAGGGACTGTTGTGGTGGGCTATTGCGAAATTGTCTCATGGGCCCTCAGTTTGTCACAAGGGCTTTTCAGTTTTTTGAGAGCTTATTTTGTAGTTTGATGAGACGGATGTTTTAATTAAGGTCATATGGTTTGCTCAGGGCTGTTTCAAAGGTTCTAAACATTAAACCAGTTCAAAGTTATCATTCAGCGCCTTTTTTTAACCCTTCTAATTTCTATAAACTCTACCTACATTTCACATTTTACATTTGCAAGATTCGTTTCGTTGATACCATTATAATTAATTATAATTATAGTTGATAACATTCCGTATTAATTAGATTCATTCGTAATTGTGGATGGTAAATACAAAAATAAATTGCAATGTCAAATGTCGTCTCCTTCCAATTCATCCTTCCTCTTTTCAAGTTTGAATTTCAATTACTCAAATTACTGATATCATGTACCATCACTTTCACCAATTAGTTAATCCTGATACTGATTTAGTAGGAGTTTTATTGCTTAATTTAGTATTATTACCATTACCATCGACGGAAGTTCTGTTTTACTGCATACTCTTCAATTGTTTATTGTCGGTTACTAAAATAGTAAAATACATTTTAAGTTTGAAGAAGTTGGAAGCAATTTTGAATCTTGAATGCGTGTTTAATCTTTGTCATTTTGTATTTGATATTTAGAAATGGCCCCAGAGGATGAGAACGACCTCATAGAAGCTGTGGTTACCTGCGAGGGGAATCTTCATGACCCTGACTTCTCGGAGAGGTTTCAGGTCCTCTTAGGCAATCTGAAGACCATCCTTTACCAATCTAGTAGTAAGTTAATCAACCAAGGAATTGGTTGCACTTAATTTAATTTATTTATCTACTTTTATTTCACACTTTACAGTATAAACTAACCACTCACGGTTGCTTAAAACAATTCTTGTTATTTCTGTTATCTAGAAGAGGAAGAACTGTTAAAAGTAAAGAAAATAGAACCATGGAATTCGGTGCGAGTGACGATCAGTATTCCCAAAGAGGCGGCGCAAAAGTTGAGACTTCTTGCCCAACAGGGTTCAAATGTTTTGAGGTCCCTTGGTATTTTGACTGTCCAAGTTGAAGGAGACCAGGTTACTTAGCCGTTATTTCGTTATGTGTTTCATTTTATTTATTAGAAGTGTGTCTAAATAGTTATTTTGATTCTTAGGTGATCTCATTAACCTTGGCTGGAAACAATAATGAGCCAACAGAAATAGTTTTGCGACAAAGTGATGGACCCTCCTCGTCGTCAGGCGTTTCACCTTTACAATCGTCCCTCCCAACAGGGCCATCAGGTCAAAATGTACCGTTGGCCATACTCTCGGGATCATCATCCAACTCTTCAGCATTTCGGAGCCCCAATGTTGTGGCCCCAGCTGGAGAGTCTATTCCTGTGTTACCACCGAAATCGACCTCGGTTAATCCTCGGCCCTCAGCCGTCGGAGGACCATACCCCTTCACCAGCATGATACATGCAGCCCAAACTATGCAAAGAACTGACCCTGCATTACAACATAATAACAGCAGTAGTAGTAATCTATCCAATATTAATAGTGTTAATGAAAATGCAGTCAATAGTACAAACTCCCCCTGCGTCTCGACGTCGTCACCGTCACCCGTTACTCAAATCCTTCAGTCCACGTTTAGTACTCCAAGTAACAGTGTCGTGAGTAACAGTAATTCTAATAATAATATAAACTCCTCTTTACTGACTCAGCAGCAGCAACACCAACATGTACAGGTTATTAAAAGTGAACCAGTGAGCAGGATCGTCCTTCAGCAGCAACATCAACAACAACAAATCATTGGGCCGAGTGGGGCCCTGCAGCAGCAAAAGAGTCAGACCAGCCCCCAAAGTCAGAGCTTACAACTTCAAATTGTGAATGTGAATGCTCCACCGCCTTATCCTGGTGTGAATAGCAGTATCGGTAATCCTAGTGGTAATCTTATGAGTAGTTCTAACAGCTTCAATCATCATCATCATCAACAGTTGAACAGTGCTAATACTAATAACAATAATGTCGTCTTGGCTGTTTCCTCGTCCCCCTCTATGACATACGTCGGTGCTCCTCCACTCCCATCTTCAAATGTGACATTAGTTAGATCAGTCAGTAGTCCCTCAATGAGTTCACAGCCCCAACCCCTTGGGCATAATAATAACATGCTCGGAGTTACGCAACAACAGCCAATGTCCAGTCCTTTACTTGTCAACCTTCTTCAAAATCATGAGGGTATGTCACCTCCTCAAAATCCAACTGGGCAAGGGCAAGGCACCTCGAACAACAGTATGCTCCCTCCATCAAATGAACATCAGAAGCGTTTCAACTTGCACCACCAACAACAGCAACTGAGAAAGGTCAAGAGAGGACTTAGTTTGGATGGTGCTTCCTTTGGAGGAGAATCGGGTATCAAGTCCAGGGATTTAATCAGTCCATTAACCGGAAGTGGTTCCGAGCTGAGTTCACCTTTTTCAGGAACAGCTTCAAGTAGTAGTAGTAGCTCAACGGATAGTTCTATGTATTCCCAGTTCGCCTTGCCTTCTTCGTCCTCGTTGCACTCAGAGTCCCGAATATTAGTCCCTACAAGTCAGTTACAGAAACCCTCGTCAGAATTGGGCACAACAGCAACTATAATTCAGGGGAGAACAATCATTCATCAAGGAAATGTTCGAGTTTTTAATCCCGGTCAGATCAGGGCAATAAGGCTAACCCAAGCCAATACGTCAACTCCATCGACTATTCACTTAATACAAGGAAAGCCTGTCATGTCAACAACAAACATGGAAGGTGTGGATAACTCTGTGGTTTTAAACGGACCTAATCCTGTGATGACAGCGTCTCCCCAGAACCCTGGGCAACTGCAACCGTATTTTCAACCTTCAAGTACAATCCTAGCCCCAAATTCCATCACTAGCGGTAATCAACAACAGCAACCCCAGATTAAGTTGCCTGAGACGAATGTCTTGGCGTCAACAATTCGTTCAGTGGACCAATCTTCTCGTACCTCGTTTAATCCTTCAATGACGAAAATCGTGGTATCAAACTCAGCTAGTAATCCTCCGAACAGTAGTACTAATAGTAACAGTAACATTTTTATTCCACCCCCTCTTTCATTATCATCATCTTTACATAACCAAGAACAGCTAAGACTGTCAAGTCTTTCTTCTACAGTTGCTCAACAACAACAAAGACGGCATGCTGTGCAATCCCTCGAAGCCAAATCAAGTCCTAGTCAACATCAACAGCGTGGGCTGACGCTTAAGTCATCTAAAGAGTCCACACCTCCTCAATCATCCCAGTTAACTTCCAGTGGTAAACCACGACAACTGCTTATCAATCCGTTGACCGGTCATTTAGAACCCATGCCAAGTGAAAGCAGTTCGGAAAGTGATGACGAGGACAACGTCAGCAGGAAGCCCCAACAACAAAGACGACAAGGACTGAAGGGGACGCAGAATTCCAAGTCCAGAGGGACTGTTCAACACCGACAGATCCTTGCAACAACAACTACTGGAGTGACTGTAGCTCGTGTTGTCAAGTCCAGCTCATTGGACTCTGAAAGGTCATCCCTGGAGCTGGATGGCATACCGAAAAGACAGAAACAAATGCCACATTCACAACAACAAAAAGTCGTGGTTGTTGCTGAAACGGTTAGTGGTTCAAGTACTCCATCGTCTAAGAAGTCTCGGGAAGACGGTGCCATGTCCTCCTCTGCTTCTCAAGATAAAGATGGAGGTTCTGCCCAGATTACTGCTGTTCCCCTTAATGGACCACCAGGCGAGAAAATTAAATTACGTCTGAAATTGGAAAAAGGTGAGCCAATCTCCCCCGCCTACAAAGTCGATACGTCATTCGTAAAGAAATCAGAGAAGAGTTTCATGTCTGCAGCTTTCAGTACAACAACTGGCAATCCGGTCCCTGGGGGTACCCCTACAGATCAACCTCGAGTTCCACCTCTCCACATTTCCCTTCGTGGAAAGAACGCAGCAGTTGTAGTTAGCAGCCCAAGACGAGAAGAGCTTGTTAAAGACAATGAAGACAATGCCTCCTTTTCTAGTTTCCACGAAGGAAAATTGTCAATTCCTCTCGTTAAAACTGGAAAGAGGACAAAGAATCGGGTTAAAAGCACTGGCTGTGAGAGTGAACCGGAGAGTAGCATTAGACATTTAATCAAAACTCCGGCAAAATTATCCCGTCCAAGATTGAGTAAAGATTCCAACATTTCCTCTGCAATTTCTTCAGTTGATGGATTTGCTTTAAGGAATTCAAACGCTCTCAAAGCTCGACTCCTTGACGGAATTGTTCCGATGCCCTCCTCCTCCCAACCACTCGTTATCACACCCGTTTCAGTTACTGGAAGTAGCAAAGATCTCATCTCAGGAAGTACCTCATCGACAATAGTTGGTGGGCCCAATTCTTCAATTCCACAACCAACCGTCAAATTAAAGAAGAACAAGACGAAATCGGAATCGGAAATGATGAATAGACTCCTGCCCCCTCCGCAACCCCTACTGACTCCTTCAAGTGCTCCTTCTTCTGTACCTAGTGAACCAATTCTGGTTCGTAGTTTAACGGAAATAGCGGAAGAGACATCCGGCACCTCGGACACTGGATCCTCCTTATTGTTCAAACATTTATCAAAGAAGGAGGAAAGCCCTGAACTAGGAGCCCTGTCTTCTGTCTCTTCGTTAACAGTTTCTCAAACGGTAACAACTACCACCACTTCATCTGACACAACATCCCTTACTCCCATCAGCTTACATGCCTGTGTTAAGGAAACGATGGACCAGATACTTGGAACGGTTACTACCACATCCGTTCTAACACTGACTTCTACCACAACTGGAGCTTCTCTGACAACAATTTCCCAAGGGGTTCGTGTAACAGCCATGAATAAACCTATCTCATCTCCGTTGCCTTCAATTGGAAACAAGACGGTGGAAGTTTCCCAAGTTTCAAATACTCTGTCAATCACTCCAACTGAAATCACCGGACCACATAACATTCCAATGCTCAGAAGAGGTAAAAATAAAAATAAGACAACTAAAATAAGCTCCCACTTCTCCTTGGGTTTAATTAAATTGAAATGGGTACTTTATGTATTAATTGACTCGTATTCCTTTTTTACAGAAAACATACCAAAGGAACTGAATTTAATCAATTCAGTGGCGGTTGGCATTCCAGAAGTAAAAACAACCACAACTCCTCCATCCTCAAAAAGTCCTAAACCCCTTCCCAATCTAGTATCATTGTCATCAAAGTCTCCCGACGAACTAATGAATGCGCTTTCTCCTCCTCGTTCACAAAATCTGCCGATTGTTGCGGTATCATCCAATGTAACGATAAACAGCGTATCTATTGAGGCTTCTGCTCCTCCAAGCAATAAATCTACCCCTTTTACTGAAACCATTAATCGTGATGAAGGTCAATCTTTACCTGTTGAAAACAATGAAAACCCAATCCAGCTCACAACGGCAGCAATTCCAAAACTTTCAGATTTGTCTGAGGAAAAACGGTTGCCATCGGTAGGGCCTAAAAGTATTCCAAAGTCTCCAAAGAAGCCTGAAAAGGCGGCTTTCAGTTTGGGGGCTAGTAGTACTGGAATTCTTAAAGTGAAAGGAAACGTTTCAACTGTTTTACGACCGAAAATACAAACGCCTAGAGTGAGCATAGGAACATCGATTGATGCTGATCTTCCTGCCTTGACCCCATCTCCGTCGTTACGTGAACTTTTAGAGAAAGAAAAAATATTAGATTCGAAAAAGTCGCATCTGCCAACTACAGCAATCCAATCGGAGATGACGGAGACGAATACGGTAATAACTGAAGAGCAGAAATTGGATTTCGATGAAAGTGAGGTACCAGTTAAATCAACAGCCCCAGTAATCGATGTTGAATTTAAAAGTGATATTAACAAAACCGACAGTACTGAATCTCAATCTCAAGTTGGTTTACCTGGTGATAAAAATGTAGTGCTATCACCGTCTCCCACATTCAATGCACAGGTTGATGTCAATTTTACAAATCTCAGGACAGAAGGGATCAGTACTCCAGACATGATCGAGTTGAGCGAACCATTACCTTCCACTGTTACACCAAATGCTCCTATTCCGTTTCCGCTCGTTTTAGCTGGAAAAACGGATGATCAAAGTGGTGGTAGTGGTGGTGGGGTGCCTGGAGAAGATTCTGGAATAGATTCCATGGACGCTCTGTCTGAAAAGAGCCCAAATCAAGGAGAAAGTCCGGCAAGGAAAGAAGTGGAACAGTTTGTGGAGTCCCATCAAAATATTTCTCATTACGATCCTTCATGTCAAGTAATTCATTCTCTGGAACAGAAAGTTGTTCCTCGTCATCCAGAACAGAAGGTGGCTGCTCATCATCTGGAGCAGGCCGTCGTTCAGAAACATGACGACGATAAATCCCAAGTAACAGCTGCTGCTACGGTCATAACAAAAACCGAGATGAACTCAGAGACTGTCGGAACATCGTCACAGTTGCACGGACGAGATGATCCTGTTTTGAAAGATGAAACTTTCCAGCAAAAAGACAACTCAGGTCTTGATTCGGCATTTGTCCTTGAAAAAGAGGCAACTGTAGATCAAGACAATAAGGAAGAACCAACTGTAAAAACTATTCACCCCCCAGACCTGCAAGGGGATGAAAACCATCCAAAATCAGATGCAACCAAAAATGATGAAGTCATCAAAATTTCCTCAATTGTCTCTGAACCCGAAAATCCCAAACAAACAATAAGCAGTTTGAAAGAAGAACCTGTTAAAGTGGAGGGACCGTCATCAAATCCACCGCTTGACGAACCTCCAAGTAAAAGAATGAAGACCGAATCTGAGAACCCTCCTTATGTGACTATAGAATCAATCGCGAAAAGGAAAATATTACCTACTGTCATCGAACGAGTAGGAACTCCTTCCGCGGAGCAACGAATTATTTCCAAGGACGAAGCCAAAGTCAGCGAATTAACAGCGAATGAAGAGGCAAGCTCAAATATTGTCAGTTCTTTCAGTTCAGGAGAGCCTACTAGCTCAGGATTAAAACCACCTCCAGCGGTGGAAGAACCTCTAATACCTGAATCAGAAGAGACGAAGACGATTAGCATTCAACCTCTAGAAGAATCCTCTATGTTTAAAACCAATGACATGGAATTGATTGAACATGACGCAGTAATCGCTGCTCCTGGACAATTGCCTGCTAAGCTTCATTCACATGCTCTCAGTACAGACGTCCAGGACGAATCTGAAAATCCCAGCAACACCGAATCAACAGTATCCACTGAGCACCAGTTACATAAATCTAGATTGAAAGAAGATTTGACAGAGGCTTCAGTTACCAAAGTAGCTACAACATGTCCAAGAACTGCGGACCCATTTCCAGAACTTACAACACCTGAGTCGATATCAGTTCATCCGGTAGAGCCAGCAGTTGTTGCTGTTAATGAATCGAATGAAGGTGTTGCTGAAGACTCAAACAAGACGGAAGTTGTACCTTCTCCATCAGTTTCAGCTGCTGCCGTAAATCATGTGGATGCTATTCTAGAGCTAAACCAGCACAGCAAATCAAAACACCAAGTTGTTGCAAAAAAGGATAACGTCAAAGTTCGGAAATTAAAGTTGGAAAATATAGTTGCTGCGATTGGCACTAAAAACATCGAGCGACAGCAACAAGCGCGATCTGATCCATCGGATGTTCCATTTAAAAGTGATGATGACAACGAAAATCAGCAACCACAGATCCAGCCAAAAGTGGAAGTCCTTCCTAATCCACAAAAGTTAGATGATGGAAAACATAACCATGTAATCGAGACAGTAACGGCAATGTCGAATGCAGTCACTACTGAAATGGGTGAAAAACTGATGTCCATCTATTCAAGAATGTCACATGCGAATGATGATGGTATTGTTAACAGAAAACTCGTTAGTTCTACTTTTCCTAAAGAAGAATCTAAAGAGTTACATGCTACTCAGACATTCGACAAAACCGTTGTTTGTGCAGAAGGAAAGGAAAATGAAAGCATTCAGCTTTTAAATCATTCGGCAGAGCCAGGATCCGAGCAACCAGGCTTACCACTGGAAGTAGTGGAACAATTAAAGCCAGGAAATGCAGGAGCCTTGCCAAGATCTTCCAAGTCAAAGGACGAGATTGAATTGCTATCTGACGATGTCAAGTGTCTTCTACCTCCAATTATTTTTCCATCCATATCGCAGAATGAAGAAACCATAATTCTGTCACAAACTTCCCAAAAAACTGAGTCCGTTCAAAACCATTCTTCTAAAGAACTGCTCGTGGACCAAGAGCTTGAATTTAAAACCAATGCAGTTCCTGCAGTTGCACAAACAACCCTGGATGCGTTTAATGTTTCGGTTCCTGCGATAAAGAAGTTGGCCAATGAACTTGTAACCAAAAAATCACCAATTGAGGTTAGAAATATTCAGCAGAAAGTTCCGGACATTGCAAAAGAAATCATTACTCCAGTCGTAAACTATATTACGAATTTGGAAGACAACATTCCTCCAAAGTTGTTAGAGCCTCAGTCAAGTATTTCCAAAGCACATGTTTCACCGGTACCTCCTCCTATTTCAATCGTCCTTCCTGTTCGGACTGGAAGTCCACAGAAACCTATTTTGGAACCTCAAACAACAACGACGCCCAGGTCTAAACCTTCGAGAACCAAAATTAAGCCTGGACAATCATCTCCAGGAGGAAGAAGAATACTTGATGGACCTCCTAAGCTATCTAAAGCTACGGAAACCGATCCCCGGCCCGAAAGTGCAAACCCGCCTCGGTTAGAAATGAGGAGGTTTGAAGAACCTTTGAAGTCAGAGTCAAAACAGGGAAGCCCATCCATTCCAGTTCTAACTAATATGTCCACAACTACTAATGCGAACCCACCGAAAATACAAATTCAGACCATGGGTACCCATCAACCAGTCGGAGGGAGCATGTCATTAGCAAGTTTAGCTACAGCTCATCGGGGCATACCGAATATAGTTCAAATAAGCAAAGCAGCGTCAACAGCTCTGAATCAAGCCAGTTTGAGTAAGGTTCCTATTTCTACAATTGGGTCGATTCAAAGTACAACCGCAGCGGCCTTTGCCAATTGTATACCCGCGACCTTAAACTCCCTTGCACTTCCATTACAAGGAACTTCAATATCCACGACTGCAGAAGGAACTGGTCATGGTCAAATGGTCTTTGCTATTCATCCAAACATGACTTTACCAGCAAACCTCTCCCATCTCCAATCCCATGGATCCTCTGGAATCACAGTTTTGCCAGGTGGACATAAAATGGTCCCGATCAAGTTAGTCACAATTCCAAAGCAACCGTCGGGACAATTTCAAACTATATCGGCTGCAAGTAGAGGAGGAAATGGGGGCTCACCGAATATTTTGGAAACGGTCAATGTGGTGACCAACGCTGGTTCAAGGTCAAATTCACCCAAGACAATCATAGGAAATTCGATTCAAGGGTCAACTGCTTTAAATTTAAGTTCAATGTCATTGGCTGGAGGTGGAAATCTGCATCTTGTTCCAATTTCTATGGCCTCTGCTGTAGGTGGGACTGCAAGCCCTCTCAAAGTTATTGTTTCCACTCCGATCAAAATGCAACAGTCAGTGATGATGAAGTCGGTTGGGATCGGTCAACCAGGTGCTACAATAAGAGTCGTACGGCCAATGGTCTCAATTCAGAATTCTCAGACACTGGAAGTAATTAAACATGCTCAAGAAGTTTCAACAAAGCCAGTCGACAAACTACAACCTACTCTGAATGCGTTGACTGATCAAGCTCCTGGTTTAGTCCCGTCGGTGACTGTTGTTCTTCCTTCTAAATCTGAAATTGTAGTTCAAAACAGGGACGATGCAAAAGCGCCTGACCCAATTTATAAGCACGTTGATGGACTGGAGATCTTGGACTCTGCACTGCCTCAAATGAACGAAGATGATCTCCCATTTGAAGCAGACATTATCCATGACGAAAAAGATCTGGAAGATGTTTTGGCTGGAGAGAGTTTCGAGACTGTCGTAAGGGAAAACGGGATGGATGGTCTCTCATCTCCTTTCGATGAGTTGGAGTCGGAAGGTAAAAATGTGGACACAGAAACATCCGGATCTGGGACAGCTTTGCCAATTCAACCAGCTAGTAAATCTCAAGATAGTTCAACGTTGCTCTCTGTCAAGACCAATCATCTAGAGCAGAATAGGGTCAAGTCAAGCTTGGGAACAACACTTGACCAATTGTCAGAAGAAACTTCGATGCCAGATTCTCCTATTCTAGTGATGAGATCCTCGTCTCCCCTATTCACTTATGGAAGCAGAATATCCGCCAAGAATTCTCGATCGAATTCAAGAAGTCCGTCCCCATCTGAGTCGGACGTGCATGGGGAAGACCAGGAAATTATCGATTCATTCACAAGATCACCATCTCAGCCAAAATTGAGTCCTCAGAATAGACCACGAGACGATACATATGGAAGAGATGGGGATGAAGAAGATTACGGTAGTCCAAGAAAACCTGACCTCACAGCAGATCTGGAAGGAGATAGAGAACGGACTTTGAATCAAGAGCTGTCGATCGAGATTCCTCCTGTTGAACTTATGGTTATGAGTCCATCTCAACCCCAAAATCAGCCAATTGAAGAACGAAAGTCAACCCGAAGTACCCGTTCCAACACCCGTCTCGTTAGCCCAGATATTACTGCCTTTCGAAGCGACACTCCTAAACCAACGAAATTTTTATCAAAACCGGATCCACTTATGTTTAAAAATAGTCCCAAACCCAGTCCAACTGGAAGTCTTAAATTACTAAGTCCTACTGTCAGCGGCCTCGTAATAACGCCTTCATCCTCTAATAGATCAAGCCCGGTTTTGCTCAACCAACTACTAGGGAATGCTCAACAGCATGCTTCCCTTGCGTCTGGAGCGATTGAGAAGATTTCTGTCAACCATGCAACCAATTCGAATTCTGTCGGTGGTGGTACAAAGGCACAAAGAGGAACAGGCAATAAAAGGAAACGGCAAGAATCAGACAGTAGTAGTGCCTCGAAAGACGAAAATAATTCCGAGGAGAAAGTTGAAATGGACTTGAATTCTCGACCTGGAAAACGACGATGTTCGGAAAACGCAGCAGAACTAATCAAAGTCTGTATTGGAATTGAAGATACGCCAAAAAGAAATAGTATGCTGATTAAAAAAATGGAGGAATCAAAACTTAAGGAGGCCAAGATGAAAAAGGCAATGGGTATGCAATAATAAATATGTTTATACATTTGATGGAAGAATTACATATTTGTAAACTAAATTTATCAATGTATATTGTATTTTTAAAGCTACTCTTGTTGAGGAAAACGAAGGTGATGCTGACTCTGTGGAATCCAGTTTAAGTCGAGGAAAAGGTGGACTTTCTAGTCGAGCCTCGTCGGAAGATCGATCATCAAGTCGAGGTAGTAGTGGCCAGCGAAACTCGGGCTCCTCTAAAGCATCCAGCAAAGATGAGGATTTGAAAGAGCAAAAGTAAGATTTGTTGTAATTTATATATGAGGCTACTTGACATTGTTGTCTCTAAGTTTTGTTTTGATTGATCAGATGAACTAATGTAATAAATTGACTTTACTCTTGTAGGAACACTACGAAGACGAACAGTCGAACTGTGAAGGAAAAGGTGAAAGGGAATTCAGGGCGAGAGAGTCCGAATCAAAATGCAACGGGGACAAGCAAGACGAAGGTTTTAAAAAGCACGGGACGGCGATCGAATCGAGGAATTATGACACGAGACAAGTCTCCATTGACTCCAGCCAAAACCAGGACCAATGTGAGGAAAGAAACCGGGAGCTTGGTTATCGGATCTGATAAGTTAACTGGAACACCAAGTGGAACAGCCGTCAGTCTACAACCTGAAACTGAGAACCTACGACGAAAAACAAGGAGTTGTGCTACTGGTAAATAAACTCATACAGCTTATTTACTTGTACCTATAATGCTATAATGTATTGTTTGTTAAAACTTAGTTGAACATTTAAGCATTCTAACTACAATATCCAGATCAAGCGATGTAGTTTAACACTAGTTTTTGTTTCAGTTGACATCCCCGATTCGGACATGGCTGCCATGAAACGAAGACGAGCGTCGAAGGATGCAAAAAGCTAAAAAAGGCCAAGATTCACCATCAGTTTAATTTATCCAATTTTGGATGAGTTGAGAATATCCAATTTCATTAAGGGGTCCGATGATGGTGCAGTCAAAATGACAAACATGATTATCACCAAGATCATCCTTCAGAATCATGGAATTTCAGTTCTCTGGACAATGGTGTATCCCCACATCAGCTAAAAGTGAACCGTCGAACGTAGACTGGTCGATTGACTTCGATAGTCTAAAACAAATTGTAGCTGCCCAGAACTCTGGACGCTTAATAATTCCTGCTTTTACATCATAGTTTACTCGTGACAAATCTGATATGAGTCTCTATTGTTTTTGTTAGCTTAAAATCCGGTTATTACGGATTCAGAAACGAAACAGAATTGATGCATATTTGATTATATTACATATTATTAGATTGTGACATTTTTGACATGCTCTGAGCATAAAAGATTGGTAACTGACAAAACCGTTTAATCTGATTGCATTTACTAAGAATAGTCAATATTATGACGTAAACTTTAAAGGAATCAACATTTCTATAACGTACTGTGCTCAAACAGTTGAACTGGGCGGGGGTTAAAAAATTCCGACTAACAAAAGATAAAACTGAAATTGAAAATTTTCCATAAAAACAAGTCACACGTTTCATTAACAAATCTATAATGTCCCCTTGAATCTGTTCGGATTACTTGCAGTTTTAAAAAAAATCAGTCGTATCGTAATGAAGTTAAAATTTATAAGACCAGATTAAAATTTGTTACTAATATTGGACATAGAGTTCTTACTGTAAATTGTAGATTGCTGGGATTTATAATCTAATTAAATAATTAGGTAATTAAAAAGAGGAAGAAATTTAAAATCTTGTAATGTACGATATTTTCATTGTATTTTAAGAAATTAGGCCAACGCTGCTGCTGGTGGATATTTACATTAGAGTTAAATAACAGAATCCATTATATTGTATTTACATTTTAAATATACTTATAATAATATCTCCAACTTTTAAGTTGAATGGAACTCGTAAAATTAGTATGAAGTAATCAATTACAAACGTTCTAATTATCAAATTATCAGCTAGTTTAACTGGAAGAGGAGTTTTTAAATCTAAAAGTGGAATAGGACAGAAAGGTGATATATAAATTATAACCAACGTAAAACCCGTTCTTAAATAAATAATTACATTTTGTAGGGATAAAAGAGATACCTATGGAAAGGTTATACTATATCTTTAGGACGATAATGATAATATATATTACATTAGATGATGCTGAGACAAAGAATAGTTTTTAACGATAAATTATCATTATTTGATAAGGGTCAAATGAAAGGTGTGGCAAATGCTACTAATTAAAAATTAGAATAATTTTTTAAGACAGTCAGCTTTCTCATGGAGAAAGGAAGATATTCCTGAATTAAGTAAATTACAATTGCTGATTAACCATGTTTGCAATTTGCATAATTGCACGCCACTCCGTCTCCTACTTAATTACTACGAATAGCCAGGATCCTTATATTTCCTTAATTGGAGAAGCTTTTAAAATAATTTAATTTACGGACGAACTTGATTAAACTGATTCACTGACATGGAAAGACCGTCTCTTTTTGGTGCACTTTAAAATTTGAAAGCTAAAAATCCCGATTTCCTCGTCTTTCGAATTCCTCAACTCTGAGGACGAGGTTAGCTCATGAAGAAGGAGGGGAAAACACAATCATTAGATTATCGTTAATTAATACTTTAATTACCTATTAATTAAGTATGAAAAATATGCCCGAATATCTACACGCCCTTTCTACTCATTTTATTACACAAGTAACGCTAGGAAATGTTTAATGTAAAATAATTTAGGGTGTGGACTCTTATTCTTTTCTTTAGTTAACAAAATATTGTAGTCTGGTTATAATCAACCCCTTCAGATGTTACAAATTACAATGAAGTTTATTTGGTTTGACAGGCGACTTTCTGCAGGGATTTCGGAATCATATTAATTAGTTATTGCTCTTGACGCAATTATCCAAAGCCGAATACTTTGATATTTGAGTGGACAATTCGATTTTGAAATCGAGGGAGTTTTTTCATCTTTTGTTGTGTTTTTGTTATGTTTTCGTTGTTTATAATAGTATGATAAATTGAAAAGTAATGTGTTGTAATTGTGTAAATCTGTTTTAAGTCTTTTGTAGTCTTCAGTAACGTATATGTTTTGATATGTAATTAAGAATTAATTTAATTTCGTTAATTAATTTGTTAGGGCTAATTTAACGATGTTAATGAAGAAAACGCTGTGTAGGACTGTAGTAGCAGAGACCGGACTCTGTGTAAATTACTCGTCGGATATGTTTGTATAATTTACATTATATTATAATATGAGTTATTGATAAATGATTCATAAATAATTAAATACGTACGTGATTGAAACCCATCTTAGAATTATTATATACATTTTGATGATTAATTAAGGACAGATATAATAATAATAATAATAATCATATGACGACTGGCGACGATGATGATGATGATTGATGATAAGTTAACGATGAACAAGAATATTTAGTAAAACACTTTTGATTATTGTCTCGAAATGTTACCAATTATTTCAAAGGCCAATTTATTTATGCAAAATTGTCAGTTATTGTCATGCAAAAATTTGCGTTACGTATTTGAGGATGATTCCACCCTTGGGCTTTTGCTGTCTCGAATTGATTACAGATCAACAGACAAACCTATATATACATAACAGATTTCGTGTCGAACCCATAAAACTAAAAATTACATGACCGTTTCTGTTTAAAATTCATATTTCGGGATGGCTGCGTCATAAAAGTTCAATTTACCACTCATCAACCGTTTGATGAATCGGTATTGGTATACACTTTAGAGCATAAATCATAGCAGGATCCATATGACGTGTACGGCAATTAAAAACAAGAGTGAATGCCACCTACTTTTACCAACATTTCTTGTAATTGTCTTTATGCTTGCGGTTAAAAATTTGGGCGATACAAATAACCCTATTGGGTACGGTGAGAGCGGAAAGTTTACACATTGGTCGATTGGTCATCGCCTTGACCATCGTTGCTACGGGGTCACGGTCACATTTTATTGAACCTCTACTTAGCAACAGCAATCCTAAAAACTCGTTTTTAGGGTTATTACAAGGCAAAGACTAAAGAAAACGTTAGTATTGGCTTGAGTTTTCGTGAGTTGTGAATTGTATGGAGAATTTTATTGTAGAGGGGGATTGATAATATAGAAGGAGACCTACTATTTCCGAGGAAGATGGATTCGAATTTATTATTGAAATCGGTTGTTGAGGAATTGGGGAAGGAGCCCTTCAATCTGAGCTACAACATCGCATCATTTGGCTCACTTCCACCCCAGAAGTTACTCAACGTATGAAAATGAACATGCAACGATAAACATATACATGGATCCTTTAAAAAAAATAATCATAAAAACCATAATTAATTATTGTTGATGAATAATAATTGGGATTAGGTATTGAAAATGATCTTACAAGACATCAGCCCAACCTATTACGAAAACGAGGAAGAAAACAGCGAAAGGAATGGATCAAAAACGGTGGAGCTTCTCCGATTACTTCGATATTGGCCTAAGCACAGTGATCAGTAAAATATTTCTTATTACAATCAAAATGATTGCTACGATATCTTCCAGCATCCTTATGAATTAATGAATCAATTTAATTGTTTGCCAGAGAGAGGGTTCGGGAAGGGATTGAAAGGGTCGTACCGGAAGTGGTGTGGGAAATCATGTACTGGCTTTTGTCAAATCGGGAGGAGTTGAAAGAACGGGGATATTTGGCACAATTCCTTGTCAAAGTCACCATTCCTCGAGATATCCTTTTGGACGAGGACCTGGAAAAGTGTTACGAACTGGTAATATTTGCAATCTAGACTCAAATACTCCATCATAACTTCATAACGTTATGATTAACGAGATAAACAAAAAATCAGAAACATAAAGTAGAAAACCCGAATTAAAAGCATCTCGCAAATCTCGCTTAAATGCACCCTATGGTAATGCACAGAGGTGTTTGCTTATGGGGACGCGAGGTAAAAATTAGCAGTTGTGGAAATAGGAATAAGGGACTTGAGTTTTCTAGTCAGAGTTTCAGACACATTCGACTGACAAGACAAGAGACAGTTAAATAGTAAATAGATAGTTAAATAAGTTTTCTTTTTTTCTATTTGACTCAAAAGTAAATAGGGCGTCAATAGTGAGGAAGGCAAATAATATTTCTACTTACTTCCCAAGTCCCAACCTGATTTCTTAAGGTTCGTTGGTTGGTTGGTTTAGCTTTATTGATGTCAAATTGGGTCAACGAACTGTTCTTGCCCCAAGGACATAAAATAGTTGGAGTTACATTACTCAATCGAGATACTTTGCTTTTCGTTTTCTAGTTTATTTCCTGAGTTTTTACTACATTATTCATAGTAGCCATTTCTTGATGATCAGTATCCAATACTCTTATGTTGTCCATTGATAATATTGGTATAGTACGAGTGCGAGATTGAGGAGTTCAAGGCAACTCACAAACGACTGCAAGAGATGAAGAAAGAAAGGGAAAGGAGGAGTGTGGGCGAATTAGTTGGTGATCTGGACAAAATTAATCACGATATCCAATGCTTGGGCCGCAAGGTCGACGGTCTAAAGAATCGGGTAACGCGTTTATTCACTTATTTTACCCTTTTGCTTTTATTACTTCAACCCTCCCAGTCTAGATTTTGTTTAACAAATGTGACCCTATGAAAGCCCAGTCATCACTATCCGTCTGTCAATAAAAGGTTTTGAAAGTTTAAATACCTTTCAATCCTCAGATGGACTGGCATTTACTTTTACAGTGATACCTTTGTCCAATCGATATAAATAGCTTCGGTGGAGCTTATTTTTTGTAACCTTCATGTCGGTATTCTTAGTATGAGAAAAACATTGCTTGCAACAAATATTTCCTATCTCCCTTGAAGGGGGTGAAAAGATCAATTTTGATGGCCCTGAATTATTAAGTGTTGAAAACACTTTATGCGAATGACCAATCCGTCTGTCTGTCTGTCTGTCTGTCTGTCTGTCTGTCTGTCTGTCTGTCGGTGCGATAACTGGCGAACGGCTTGACCTACGGTCACCAAACTTTGTACACTTGTTCCTTGGGTCATGACTCATGAGTGAGGCTAAGTTCGAACTTGGGTCAAATCGGTCACACCCCCTGTCCCCCATAAATTAACCCCCCCAAAAAAATGATTAAATCAGTTCAAAGCCCTTACTCATTTTAAAACTGCCGCTTAGTTAGTTTACATTACACTCTATGTCTATTATCTGTACATGATAATACCCTAAAACTACATTTCAGAGTGCGAAACAGGGGATTTTTGGGGGAAATTGAGATATGTGGTTTAAACGATTCTCATGAGTAATAGAACATCTTTGACGTATACTGGACCACTCCCACTGACACCAGGGTGCGAAACCTGATGTTTTCAACACTTGGTTACGCCCGTTACATCGGTTTATTCCTCACGTGAATGGGATATGGTTTGTAGGTTAGTGAGAAGGGTGTGTGTGGGGATGTCATTGAGAGGGCGAGAATGATTCGAAAGTCACGTGAGGAACGGCTGCGACTGGAGGGTCAGTTGAGAGGAGAGGAGGCGCGGGAGGGTGAGCGGAGAGGGCGCTACGAAATACTCTTGACTGCATTCCGCGACATCGTCGAGAACAACGCCAAGGGCACCGCCGAAGGGCTACTCCAAAGGGCAGAAGAAGGTCAGCTACACTTTCTGCTTTTTTTTTATCACACTAGACGTAAGTCTGGCTAGAAAAACAATAGGTCCAAATTCTACGTAACCAAAGCCTTTCTCGGGGCAAGGAGATGCAAATCAATATACCACAATTTCGAAGGCTTTGGCCGTTTTGAGGTCAAGGGGTCAAAATTTTAAAATTCCACCGTAACCAAAGTATTTTTCGAACCTCAGCGGTGTAAATTGATGTCACACGACCGCTTGTGTACAATATCACAGGACATATCAGATTACTCTAGGTCAAAGGTCACCGAATATCAAAACGTCATAGCCTACGCAATATACCAGGTTCCTTAACTATACAAAAAATGCATGATGACATGACATGATGACATTTAATCGATTCATTCTGTATTGAAATTAAGACGCGGAAGTGCTGCAGTACATTGTCTACAAACGCTTGCCCATCAAGATCAAGGAAGCGGAACGGACGGTTTGGGCACTCACTCTCACGGAGCAACAGCCGCCCGAATCCCTAGCCGATCTCGACTTTAATCGATTCAAGGTAAAATTCACAGACACACCCTTTATTTTATGGAGAGTTAACATTAGAGGAGTCAAAAAATAGGATTCAACCAGATCCAGTCTTTTTGCAAAAACCAAATTCGAATTTTTATTAGGAATCCATAATGCTACACGCGAGTACTTCTTGACCTTCCCAAAATCTTTACAAAGTCAAACCCATTTAGTCACCGTTAGCTCCTATTTAAGCTTCTTTTTTAATTGCTCTTTCGAAAGAGACCGTTAAAAAATATTGAGGTGGTACAGTTGGGAATGTTCCCTTATAAGTTTCCATTAGGATAAAACCTCGTCGATTATAGTCCAAATTACAGTAACGTCCTCCAGATACTCCAAAACAAGTCCCCTCTTTCTCATACCATTTTAAACCGTACTTTTATTTTGAGCAAACAAAATGCGCCTCTTGGTCGCCGTAAAAGGGTTTTGACGGGTGTAACTTGTTTTGTGGTTGATGAATATGATATTAACGTCGGATTCTTTTACTGTGCCTGTATTTGCAGCTTGAGGAGATGCACAGGGAGATAATGTTTTACGAGAGTGAAATCCGGTCGAAAGACCTTGACCCAAGCGTTAACTTTGCTCGTCAGCAATGCAAGAATAAGGGTGTGCGGAAATGCGAACTGAGCGAAGATTTGGAACGGATGACAGAGGAATTGGGAAATATGAGAGAGGCGATTTACAAGAAGCGTCAAGATGCCCCGTCCGCTTCTGAAGACGAGGAAAGGTACCTGCAAACGGAACAAGGCTTCCGAAATTACGTCAAGGACATGAAAGTTAAAGCTGCAAACTACAAAGCCAGGAAACATGAAATACAGCAACTTCAAGCCGAAGTTGGTCACTTATCAACCACAAAATACATACTCCAAGGCGACCTCAAATCCAGCCAACAAAACCTGGCATGTTTATATTTACTTTAAAAGCATTATTTATGCTCAAATATGAGGGAAATTATTTCGGGACGGCAGTTAGCTGGGCAATTACGGGGTTGGACGGTTCGAGAGCTACAACTCTAAATTAGAAGCTGTCTTGGACAAGTTAATTTTACAAAACTGAATTCACTCTAACAGGATTTCAGGTCAAAATTTGTTAAAAAATGTTATTTATTTCCAAAGGCTTCGAAGGTGTTAAGTATAGGGTAAATGGTAAATTGATAAGTTTTGTTTTCCAATTGGTTGGCTTGCTTCAATTAAACGCTGGTGATTTCTTATGAAAAGTAGCAACTATTGAAAATGGGGAATTTATATAGTATTCTAAATTGTTAAATGAAACATGTTTAGGAAATGGTGGAGGAGAAGTTAGGGATCGTGGGCTTTACAGGGGTTAAAGATGGATTGGAAGACCTGTCCTCCAAAAAATCCCTTGTTGAACACCAAAAAATGGAGAGCATTTATCAAATGGCAACACTTGCCAAAACGCTTAAGGACAAGGTGGATTCCAGGCAATCGGAATTGGAACCTTTAGTCAAAGGTCAGCAATTTTTTATTTGCTTTAGTTTTAGAGCCTCTAATCTCATCAGAAAGCCTAACTCCGTCGATGCAAATTCAGTTGTTACAAATTCATTCGACAGCGATTAAAAACACGATTTTTGACTAACAAGGGAACATTTAGAGATGTAAAACCCCGATATTTTTAAAACCTGTCTTATTCAAAAGAGGACGTAAAATAATGAAACTTTAACATTGGAACTATCGGTGAATAAAATCGTTTTAACATAGTAAAGTCGGTGGGAAGGTCAAGAAACGGGCGCTATTTCAGGGATTCCTATAGTAAATTCCTGTTTAAATTTTGTGAAAAGGCTAGTTCAGTGTAATACTAATTTGTGGGTTCCTCTAATGTTAACTCCCTATCTTGGTTGCGACTTTTCAGGGAAAACTGGACTATCTCCTCTTTCTCCCTTTCCCGTTCATGCTCATTTTTAACATTAAAAGCCGGTTTTTTTACCTTCCCACCGACTTTACGATGTTAAAACGATTTTATTCACCGATAGTTCCCATGTCAAAGTTTCATTATTGTACTTCCTCTTTCAAATGAGACAGGTTAAAAAATATCGAGGTTTTACATCTGAAAATGTTCCCTTGTAAGTCTTCCAACGTCCAAATCTTATGAGTAAAATAAATAATCAATTTTAAGTTTCTGTGATTCATTTAGCTATAGTGCATTTTTTCGTACTTTTGGAGTCACATGCTCAGAATCGTTTTTAAATCAGAAAATCAGAAAATGAAAAAATAGAATAACTGTTTTGTCCATGTTTCAAACCTCAAAACAATTCAATTTTTTATGAATTCTAGAAGTACAAACGAGACGGGAGGCTCTTGAAGAGTTGGAGAATCATGCGAAAGAACTTCAAAGTGTGATGAATGTTGAAATTGGTCCAATCAATGAAACAATAAGTCGATTAGAACAAGTATTTATAACCAGTTATTTTGCTCGCATGATTTTTGTTTCCCGATGTCATTAACTTAATTATTCTTATTCATCTTTACAGAATTTAGATCAGCTCCAAGAATCTTGTGCCACAGATGAATTAGAGATTACGAAAATGAGCTTGGAAATACCAGTCATGAAAACAAATCTGGAAAGAGCAAAGGACAAGTCAGAAATATCCGATCTTGAACTTCCGGCTCCTAATCCCCGAGTTCGAACTTTTAGGTAACTTTTGTTTTGGAAATCTCTAAACAAATCGTATCGAAAAATTAAAAAATTTTGATAAACAATAGGGAAAAACTGGTTGCTAAAATAATGGAAAGTGAGTTGATTCGAGAATCCTTGAAGAAAGAATCAAGCGATTTGGACAGGATTGAGGAGGATGAGCTTTCTCAGCAGAAAATGTGGATGGATTTACAAGAGTAATATCCTAACAACTTTTAAATCAGAAATAATCATGATTTAAAAAATACATACAATTCTCTTGATTTAATCCATTTGAATTTACTGCATTTACAGGATACTACGATTAAAATTCGATATTCGTCAAAGAAAATGTGAAAGTGCTGGAGGTGGTGGAGATGATCAATGGAATAGTGTTCTTATTTAGTTTAGAATGGCCTTAACTTTACTCAAAAACTTAAAAAAAGATATTTTTTAGATTTTCGATTTCGAATAAAAACCAAAAATTATTATTGTCCCAATTTTTATTTAGTACTCTACTGATTTATTAAATCTCACTGATTTATTTGCTTATAGTTCAGTGTTATTCCTCATTCATCAAGTGTATTTCTAGTCGGTACTTCATTATCATTAGTTATCTCGTTAAATAATCTGTAACTTATATTAGTTACCCCATCATTTTGAATGAACTTTAACCAACGACAAACGAGGCACTTCATACCGAAAGTTTTAAGATTAGCGGAACGCAATTCGGCTGGTTTAATCGTTAATAGGAAAGCGTTTAGATTTTTAATTTTGGGATTGAATAATTTGCAATAATTTTTGTTAAAGCAAAGCGCTACATCTTACGAAGAATCTTCCACCGACTAGAATCTCTGATTGACTTGGAGTTTTTATGAATATACAACTCATGTGAACTTTAATGACGAAAATATTAGGTGCCCATTTCATGTTCAAAATATTTTTTTTTAAATTTAGACGCAAATGGAGATGCAAACAAACACACATGAAATGATAGTATACAGCATTTATCCTACAATACAAATCGCATGATGTTATTTGATAAATAAATCTGACTACATTTTAATTATACACTTTCATACGGCAAATCAAAAAAGAGAAAAATATTATCATAATATCTTGTCAAAATTTGTAGTGATTATTGAAAACTTGGGGTGTAAAGTGGATGGGAAAGGTGTATAAGGGCAGCATGAATCCACGGTCAAAGTAACTTTTCGTAACTTTTCTCGAATTTTGCCCAAAAGTGGATATGGAGTGAACATCGGTAAAGTCGAAAAATAGTGTTGCGTCAGAAGCTACCTCTTCACTAAAAATAGATGGATGTTCACTATAAGACGTGAAAAATGTCGAGTTTTTGTGCTCGCTCTCTTGACTTTACACATACTTCACCCATTTCTTAATTGATAATGCAGAGTTTCATGAATAGTTGGATATTTATAGATAAATTAGTATAATTCTTAAGTATTAATAATACATATTATGTATACATATTATACAAACTTTGCATACTTAAAAGACGTTATCATGTCATCAAAAACAGCCATAAGTCATGGTCAGCAATCGATCAGTAATAAACTCATTCTCACCATCGCATCGGGATAATACACTTTATTTGATTTGAGTTATTGTTTTATTCACAATTGTATTTAACATTGCATTCTTTTCAATGCAAGGTGAGTCAGGTAGTAAGATAAGAAATAAAATTTGAAACCGTATAACTTAATTTCGGATAATGTTAGACGAAGTTACAGACTAAAAATTGCGATAGAATCTCGCGACCATGATTAATATAAAGTCAAGCTATATTTACACGACTTTTCTATACTATTCGAACACTTACTTCGTTCCACTTACTTAAATGATCCCTAACATTTTGATCAAATAAAGTTAAATTTTGCAGATTTTGAACCTCTGTTCGAAATATTAATGAGTTCCATAAAGAGATAGTTTTGCAAACAAATAAATTGTGCGCATGTGTAGCTGATACATTATGCCAATTGCCTGTCTCGGTGTCCGTCCCGTCAATTTAATTGGTACTTTGGTACTATAAAACGTACAGACATCAAAGTAATGAAACACAATTTCCCGGTGTGGTACATTACAGACATGTCAAACAGCATATTTCTATTGATTTCGTGAGCCGAATAGCAAAAGTGCAGTCTTTGCTTCAACTTAATTGTAAGAGGGACCGCGGTCGAACATTGCAAGAAAATCGGAGTTGGGTTAATTAGTACCATTGTATTTTAAATTTCAATACAGTTTCATTGGCATTTGACATATGCCTTATTTTCCATATTTTCAAAAATGACTTAAATTTAGAAAGAAGAAAAATAATTTTCCAGTACGATCAAAACAGGTAGGGAATCAACATTGAATGAGCAAAAAATAGCATTGCGCAAGAATGAGAATTCTCACTAAAAACAGACAAGGATTTACGACACCGAACTCTCTCTGCTCTCGGGCGCTTACTTTATCTAATTTCCATACACCATATAATTTTCAATTCATGGAAGATAAGCATGAACTATATCATTAGAATCGCGTTGAACTGTAGAATAAAATGGAGCGGCTCCTCTTTAGAAAAACACATTTTATTTCTGGATTTGTCGTAGCATAAATGCCTTATTTAAACAATGTTTAATTCTGTCTACACGGAATTTGGACTCTGACAAATCCATTAATAATGCGATAAAGTAAAAAAAGCTATGACTCTCCTGACATCCTTTTTTTCGACTTTGTTTGCATAATTATCATGTGAACCTTGGGGCTGATCACGTTTCTCTATTGTGTTGCCTCTATCGAAATGTTGGTGGAGCTTTGGAATATCCCATAAATTACTGAACAAATAGTACCTTATCTCCACCTGAAAGGACAACAAGAGGAATTGAACGGCCTGGCTTTGGATAAACAACAATGTTTGGAAAGCTATTGGGAGTTGCGATAAGATAAAGGACGAGAAATACGAGGAATTATACAAGTGACGTCGAAAGCACTCCTGCACGCGCGTCCACTTTACGGCCCATGAGTCAGGACTAAATAAAAAACTACTTCAATCGTTAAAAGTTGCGACTGGATTAGGCCGATTCACTAAATTATTTAAATTGTAGCAATAAATTAAATCTGAAGTGGAGCCACTTTGTTGAGCAACTGCGTTTCGTCAGTCACTTCTCCGGATTTGAGAAGCCTGGATGATTGATCGCTTCGCTTGAAATGCTTGATCGACACACATATTCATTTCAGTTTACGTTATTGTTAGGTTCGAATGGGATTCGACAGGAAGTAGTCTTTGATTGAATATTATGTTAAATGGATTGCGAGGTCAAAGGGGATGATTATGTGAAACTAATGGAATCTCTGCATGCAAGAGTTAATGATACTCACAAATATGGAGTTCTTCTTTCTTATAAATAAATTCCAAATTAGATGTGTTGTATGCAAAAAACTCAAAAAAGAAAAAAGTGTTTTGAATGACGAGTCATTTTTTAAATTGGGATTGACCGTGGAAGGAAAATGGGCGTGGCAAGCTGACAGCTATGGTGGTTAAGGGATAAACTTGCATTTTTTCTTCCAATACTGTGATCGTATGTGCTTTTGTGAAAAATCTCGCTCTCACCGCAATACATCTTTTGGACACCTCTAATGTAAACACTATATCTATTTTAGGGCGCTAAATAAACTCCGAGTACAATCTCTTTTTCTCCTTTCCCCTTCCACCTCTACTACCTAAATTGCACTCTCGCGCTCCCACATCATTATCATCAAAAGCAGAACATATCGGTTCAGATTTGATGTTAATTACTTGTGAAATGCCGTTTAATTGTCTGAAATCTATCTACATTTTTATAGATTCAGTGCGCTTCATGCCAAATCCCGAGTCTCGAGACCTCAATTCAAACAAAAGCTTTGACGTTTAACAGACGATGATCTACTTTCGAAAACCAATTGATGTTTCCAAAAAATATTTCACTTTATCTGTGCCATTTGTATAAACATTTATTCAATTAAACAATTGAATGGTCGCATTCCATTTCCGAAGCCAATCCCTGTTACAATATCTTATTTGTTTTTGCTTCAATTTTTTCACTTTAATATGTACAGTAAAATTGGTTTCACTTCCCAAATCGGGAATTTTTTTCATGTTACCGGGACGAAAAAGGTTTTTCCATAAACTGAATATAACCTTGTATAGTCTTGTTTTAATAATATGAGTGACGGTTTTATTGACTACTGGTGGATGAGATAGTGGCAGGTTTGGACATATTATTAACCTTTGGTCCTTGGAAACACAACCAGGGATTTGTCCCCATTCCCAAAAAGTTACGCATTTTTAAATCATATCATTAATCAAACAAAAATAAGATTAAATAATAATAAAGTCAACATTTCTTTAATGAATTGATGAGGATTTTCCTTTGTGCGTAACCAACAGCCGCCACCAATCCAAATTTCCCCAGCGATTAGAGTATTTACAGTTGGGAAAAACATTTAAAAATAATCCTTAGAGCTTCATTGATTATATATTTGTTCATCAAATAGAGAATGTTTTAGCTGGATCTTGCGGGCATCTCTGATTAGTGCGTTTATATCACGGGTATAACCATTACATCATGATAACATCACGTTTTCCGTATACATTGACATTCCTCCGATAATATTATTTGATCGTCATATTTACAAGTTGATCAACCTTTTAAGGAAAATTATTCCAAAATTATAAAATCGTAAATTCAAATTTCCCTCCACTGGATTGGCGTCTTATCTCCGTTGTTGTTGTTTTGATAGAAATATAGATAATTGAGTTTCCTCGATTACAGTCAATTTAAGTGTTGGTTCTGCCGCAATAATAATCAAAACATTGTTACGAATTTCCTGAAAGCAATCAAATTGTTGTGCCGGTTCCTTAGTCCACGTGTATTTAGATTACGTGGATCCCGAACTGGTCAATAATATGGAAATAAGTTGTAGGTTGAAGGGGCATGAGTCAACACCACAATCAAATCCAAATAACAACTTGAATAACAATGATTAAAGTCGGTTGGGGTTTTGTCAGAGAAAGTTAAGGTTTAGGGAAGTGCAACTCCCTTTCGTAATTTCCCATATTTCCTATCAATTAATTATGCATGTAAGGACGGGACTGATGTATGGTTACACAATTCTGCCAATTAAACCTCTGAGTAATTAAAATAATTGCATTAACCTTCATGGAGGAGATAGTCGTGTTGTAAGCGCTATCCTTGCATTTACAGAGTTGGGAAATTCTGTTTTCTTTCACGATATTTGACGATTACCAAATTATTGCTAGGCCTGAATCCACTTATCATTTATCTGTCCAAATGTATACTTCCACAAACTGATGAAATATTTATTATCGTCTCAACCTTCGTCTTGTGATTATTGACTAATAATCTAGATCAGGTTGCAAAATGAGCAATTGAAATAGATTGAATGAAAGTGTGTCGCAACTCGCAACTCGCAGACGCTAAATCAGGGATTAGTTATTATTTATATTGGATCAAAGTTCAATTATAAAGGTACTTGTTCATAAGAGTTGTAACTCTTGATACTTGTTCAATCAAGTACTTTGAAATGGCGTATGCAGTTTTTTTCAATGGTTGGGGCAATGTGAAATTTAGAATATTTAAGTTTTAAGACACAGTTTCATGTTTTGTGTTTTCAACCAATTTTATAAACAAAATGATAGATCAGTACATTAGTTAGGCGGTGTATAAGAATAGAGTCTTAAATCTGTCGGTCTCATCTCAACACTCGACCATGTCAAAATGTCAACACTTGATGCATATGTCATATCAAATATTTTTAAATGATGACATATCCATTGACTTATTGGAATCTAAAACCCGGAAATATAAATTCGTTTATCGCTGAAGGGCTTTACAAGTATTATTTATTGATGGAAATGGTAACTCGACCGTATTACATAAATGCACAGATTCATTACAAATTGCAACTTGCTAGTGGGCAACGCTATCCATTGTCTCTCTTTTTGACATTTCTTGATTCTATTGCATAAGGCATAATAGTTGTTTCTTCTTGTAGTTTTTAATAGTGTTTTTTTTCTGGCTGATTGTCTTGGTATTAATTAAGAGAAACTAGCTCTTTGGAGTATGTATATATATAGCTTCCCGATAGTTCTTGAGCCAATTGTTTAGGACACAGTTGCTTCAAACTGTTGTTACAACTCGAAAGTTAATGGGATTCTCTGTGACGACAGAGGCGCTACTGACGTCACCACCTTAAGACTAATGTTAAATTTTAAATCGCTACTAGTCGCGCTATATTTAACCACTTGAATTTTTTAAAACAAGACATTATAAAAAAAACCTCTGGACAAATAGAAGACTAGTAGCGATTTAAATTTTAACATTAGTCTATGGTGGACAAGGCGGTGACGTCACTAGCCTCTGTCGTCAGAGAACCCCTTAAAGGAAAAATTAAACAAAATTAAAAATTAAAAAATCTTGAATCCATATAGTTTGTTGAAATGGAGATGGCGACAGGAAAGTGTCTACAGAGAATGATCACATCGACCGACATTTTTTACGCTTTTGATAGATAAGGTCGATTAATTTGATAAGAGAAATCCCATCCTCTTGAACTACGACTTATTTTTCCATTTCAGTTTGCCAACAACAACTTTGAACGAATCTCTGATCGATTTTGTCCTATATCAGGAGGGGGAGATAACCTACAACCTATTTATTTTGTTTTTAATTTTTTAGTTTTATCTACGAAGGACTACGATTTAGGTCTCAGCAACTAGGGATTGTAAATCTGTAGTAATATTCTTATCTGAAATTTTCACAATGTTTCTTATCAGTTGTGAGTGTCTTCCATTCGTCACTGCAAAGGGATTTTAATTTGTTGTGATTAAAATTAACGTACTACAGTATCTAAATCCACCTATTCCCTCTGCAAAGGATAGCATTCTTCACATGAAGACCACAATTTATGAAAAACAACTCAATCGCAGAAGAAATTTGAAGGTTAGTGAGTTTTCCAGAACTTTCTTTTTAATTCAAGCACCCAATGCCGACACAAGGATTTGCAACTTATTAATTATAATTTAATTTATTATATAAAAATATCATTTATATCCCGCCAAGAGCAATTAGAGCTAATCAAAACGATCATTTAGTCAGGGCCCAGACATAACAAAGTTGTTAAATCCAGACTTGAGTAGTCGTTGTATTTTCCTTGTAATTTCACTAAATTATACTTAATTTGGTTTTGTAATTGCATCTATTATATTTGTAATTAAAAGCAGCAGTTGCAGTAGTAGTTGGTGCCTCTTTGTCAACTTCAAATTTGGGTCGTAATTTCTTTGTTCGAGAAATTAAAAACTGGGTTGTTATATGAGTAATAAAATCGAATCGTATTTGGTCCGAACCAAAAATAGCTTAGCCGGCTAGTATCTACAACTTGGTATTATTAAAATGTTATGATTTCAAGTGTAAATTGACAAATATGTTAAAACGTTCAAATTAGAGTTTCAACACTTTTACATGCATTCAGAACAAAATTATACTAACAAACGCGTTCGAAAAAACAGACCGGAGAGGTGAAAGCCGTGTTCAACAATTTTAATGACGGTTAAAAACGGTCTCAGCCATTCATCTTTCACCCTTTCGATATGGAAATAGAATTATTTGAAAAAATTCAGACATATCACATTTGTTTTCGAATAATCAAAAGAACAGAGGTAAATAAAAATAGTGCATCATGGTAACTACGAATAAGAAAGCAGCAGGGACTTGTAAAATACTAATGTTGCTTAATATTGCGAAGCAGTTTGTAAGGTTTTCTATTTAGAATCCTTTTCAGTCATCAGTTAATACGATTTACGATGTGAATTCTAAAATAGCATGCTCATTACCTATATTTCGAATCTCCCTCCGTCATTATAGCATTGTAATTTCAAATTACACTATGATCCAGATTTTTTCATTTATTACTTAGCGGGGTATTTTGCAAAAAAAAATTGAATAACTTATTTCGTGTAAAGTGGGTGAACAACCGGTTATTGAACCTTGGCTATGCTAGACATGTAGTAAATTTTAAGAATTTTATTAAAACATAGCATACAATAAAATAATTTGACTTCTCGAAAAAGTAAACGCTCCCGTGTAAATAGAGGCTATTAACCTTGAAGTGAACTCAACCGTAAAAATTTGTGACCGGGTGCACATTTGAGTTGTGCCAAATGACATTTAAATTACCTATTTACATCAAGCTACTATTTCTAACAACTTACAAAATTTCAAAAGTATTTATGTCTTTGGAAAGTAGAGGAGCGGAGATCCTCTTCTTTTCCTCTATTCCATCCAGGCCTCTCTGTGACAAGGAGAGAGAAAAGTCAGGACAGTGGACTTGTTTGCTTTTTCTCATATTTAGCGTCCATGTCTGCTTTTAGTGATTCCCCTAGTTCTAACGCAATACTATTTTGCGCGTCCTCCAATGTTCACTCCCTATTTTATTTTAGGTTTCTAACAAGAAAGCTCACAAAAGCGTTTTCTCGCAGAAGTGAAAAGTGTGTTCCTGATTTTTTTGGTCTACCGCAGAAGTCATAAGCGTTGGTGCACTATCTGCCTGTTCATTGTAAGTAGACAATTGGAATTGTAAAGTTTTGTAAACTTTTCAAAAGTAACTTCAGCCTAACAAGGGACAACACCCAAACGTCAGAGCCCAAATCTTCTGATTTTTTTACAGCTGAAAATATAAGTTTTGGTAACAACGAAAATCGAAAAATTAGCTGCCCTAATTGATTTTAAGTATGCTAAAAAAATTAAATTGATGTTTTCAAGTACGTTTTTCACGAGTTTACGCTTTGGTCCGACAAAAAGATAGGGAGTGAACATTGGAGAACTCGAAAATTAACATAGCGCCGGTACGAGAGAATTCACTAGAATCAGATGGCCATTTACTATAGGAAGGAAAGAAAAAGTCGAGTTTTCTCGCTCGTTCTCTTGCGCTCACTCCTAAAACCCATTTTCAGCCGTTTTTTCGTAATCTTCCCACACTGATTTCTCAAAAACCCCTAAAAACTAGATCAATATATTATGATTTTCGTTTTTCTAATTTTTTTCTTGATTTTTTGGTGTATTTCATTAGTGCTGTTTCATATATTTATTTGCAGGTCCATTGTGTAACAATTTTTTTAACATACTTAATTAAAATCAATTGGGGCAGCTAATTTTTCGATTTTCGTTGTTACCAAAACTTATATTTTCAGCTGTAAAAAAAATCAGAAGATTTGGGCTCTGACGTTTGTGTGATGTCCTTTGTAAGCCCAAGCAAATAGATCAGAGCTGTAAAGCCCTGAAACTTTTGACACATTAATAAAGTTTATCAAATCAAATCAAATGTTCCATTGTATCTGCATACCGCAAGCTCATATTTTAAGCGTTTATAGGAGTGCAGTGAAATGATTTAAATACTATTGATTTAGGTTAATTCATTTTATAAAGTTCCTCGATACGACCAAAAGTATTTTTGTAAAATATACTTTATTTTAATTGTGGATTTTACTTTGTCTGTGCCAGTATTATAGTCATTAAATACTTCCTTAAAAGATGCAAGTTTTTGAAGAACGCTATCCCTAATCCATTGATGAAATCTGAGGAAAAATAATGCTGAAACTGTTATTCTGCTCAAACATACTGTAAAAGAAGCAAAAGAGTTTGTAACATCTGAACTGCATGGAAAACAGATTTTTTAATCTCTTTGCTTTGCCCTGCCGTGTCAACTTCAGCCCAAAATCCCAATTCACATTTGGGTGGGACCACAAAAAACTTTAAAGAACGTTTTTATATTATGTGTAGCATCCATGAAAACAGGCTTAATTTCTTTGCCTCTACACTAAACATCTCGACCCAATTTTGATTGTTTCCACATTTCATTCCACTATTCCTTTACGAATGCTATTCTCAAAATTGAAAGCCAATAAACCATCTTGCTGAAATGTTTCTGTTTTGCACAATTTTGAGCTCAAGAGCTACCCATCGTTTAACGTATTCATACTTCAAGGCAAGTTAATTAGTTCCACTTTATTCTATGTTTCGACGCTATTTTATTGATATAAGCCTATATATCCTCCATGAGTTGAAAATTTCATGAAAATTAGAGAAGGAGTGATTAGATAGCGCGCAGCAGCTTTTTCCATAGTCAAATTCATTCTGTTTTTGTACACATTCTCGTTCCTTTGCAATACTATTTTTTGGCTCATCCAACGGTAATATTGTATCTTGTTTTTGATCAAACTGTAAAATTCTTCATTTTCTTCCAATTCCTTCTTTCTTTGTATCTCTCCGCGCTCCACCCGCTCGCTTACTCTTTAATTTTCAGGATATTTATTACTCGAAGCTCTACGAGTTGAATCTTCTCTCGGATAATGGTTTATATAAAAATTATATAAACCATTATCAGAGACATATTAGTTTCGAAGCAATTCCAATTATTGGAATTGCTGCGAAACGTAAAACAAAATGCAGGTGAAATCTACAAAGTTAAAATAGCGGAGTTAGAACCCCAAACTACGATAGTTTTACCATGCATATATTTGGGCTAAATTTTTTTGACACACTAATAATGACAAGATAAGTACAAAATTTTAAAGTCGCGATATATTACATCGAGTCCTTGTTAGCTATTGCACAGTGATCAAATCAAAAGTCAGGGTCTTCGATTCTAAAAACATAAAACCCGCCCTCATTAAATAGGGCGCAACGAATTGATGAATGGAAATTTCTCATGCAGACGCATCGATTATATCCAACAAATTGTATACGCATAGACAATATTGCATTTTAAATGTTTTTTTAGAATATAAGTTCAAACAACTTATTGCATAGTGAGAATTTTTACGACATATTGTAATTGTGAATATTATAAATTTAAAAATGCAAGAGTAAGACTAGTAAGAGTGTATAATGTGAGTTTAGATTTTAGATATTAAAACGAATTAATGACGATAAAAAACTTGATTGTTTCTGAAAGGGTGAAACGAAAGGAATCGATATTGAACCAAAACCTTAGAGTTAGAGTGCAAACGGACTGATAAACGGGGAGCAATAGTGTATAAAATCCTACAAAATAAAAATTTGATGCTGAAAATCAAAATGACCGCAGGTCACTAAATCGTAGTTTTTTTCTAATCAGCAACAATGTATACTGAGAAAATTAGTTTATAATTTGTATAAAGCCGTGACTTATTTATAATAGCCCATCGATGGTAATTTTCCTGCAATTTTAAGTTATTTTTTGAGTTTGTATGTCATGAAATCATAATGTGTGGATGAGTGCCGGAAATCCTTGGGAAAGTGCATTCACTTCCTCCTTGACAATGTACTCCTTTTGTAGTTTGTAGAACGGGTTTTGTTTGAGCTCCCAATTTCGTCGAAGGGGGCATGTTTCTAGACACATTTTAGGTTCATTGCGCATTGGAGCTGCAAAAAACGTGAGTAAATATTAATTTCCCGAGGGAGACGTGGATATCCAATTTATTTGGCGTGAGGTTTCGGATGACAGGGTCTCCTAGGTTGGAGTCACGCTTCAGGGCTTCAATTTCAACCGTTTTTGGTTCAGTGGTTTAGGTAATTTCTGTGGATGAGAGGCACATGAATAGTGAAGGATGAGGGGGGTATGGATCGAAGTGGAAGAACGGGGTTTTGGGAGATTCCATTCCAACTCTAGAAGAAGGTTATATAACCAACATGGTAACCTCATGTTGAAGTCTTATATTTGACTTGAACATCCATATCGAATTCCCAAAAACCCATTAGGGCCGAGGTACCCATAAATGGAAATCTTGGGTTTGGTCCAAACTTCGTGAACTTTATCCCTTTCGTCGTTATATCCGATCGATAAAGCCATCTCCTCTTTTTCTGAATCCCTAAGCTTATTTCTAGTTAAATGGTATCCATTTCTGGGGGCAACTTACCCCGATAGGGGGTCATCCGAAATGTGGGCACCATTACAAATTATTTAGGGGCAAATTCCCATTTAAGGGGGCACATAAATTTACTTCCTCAATAGACTAACGATCTCATGCTTTAATTATTAATGTAGAATATTACATTTTCTTGAGGTTACATTCCAGATCTCTCACATTCATTTTAGTAGCTGACCGTTTTAGTGCCGACCACAGATGGTACCATGTTGCTTCTTTAGGGATATTTTCATTATTACTACCTTGTGTAATCAACTATTGCATAATCATGTATTGCATACGAGCTTAAATGCAAATTAATAGGAATGCTCAACGTTAAGTTAGAAATGCTGAGTTGCCAAACTATCACTTAATCTCAATTCTCCCCAGACATATACCTTTGACAAAGTGAGTCCTGTGACAAGTGTAGTCTAGTTTTGTTTGTAATTCTCACTTGTGATGTGACGGAGATTGCAATATGCTGAACGCGTCAGCATAAAGTTCTATGTCGCGATATAGATTGGATTACTATAGGAATTTGACATTTTTAACTCCTTTCGTATTTTTGGCGGGTCATTTGAACTCATTACTCTGCGAGGGGCGATGCGCGGCTCCCCTATCTATACAGATACATGGAATTGGGTGCACGATATCATGTAGCACTATTTAGCCTCCAATGTAAAATCAAAAACTGGGCATTGAAGATCTTCGGGGTAATGTAAGAAATGCTCACTTGATAAAGCTAAAATATGTACGGGTTTGGATTTTGGAAGTCAAGGGTCATAGATTTGCTAGTAGAAATTTTGTTGGCACCTTTATTTATTTAGGTTATGACCCAATGACCCTATCGTAAGGAATTCAAGAGTAATCTGTTCACCATCACTATATATATATATACATAAGCATGTACACAGAGAATTAAAGACTGCACTGGTCCAGGAAGTCTTATGTATCTCGATTTATTGAGTCAATGAGTACTATAAATATGACATGTATGTCTTGAATACCCGTACGTTCAAATTGACATGATAAATCGATGAGAGCCGCGAGAAAATCAAGTACAGAATGTAGTAAAGCATTGAAACGAAATTATGGAGTTGTAAGGAAATGAATAATAAATGTCAGAATGTCGTTACATTTCCTGTTCCCTCTTGTCAAACCCTAACCACTTAAAAGCAAAAACTACGTGGACTTTAATCAAATATTTATGAACTTATAGTCCACGTTGACAATAATATTTCTTATAAAACCGGATGCTCACGCGGTTTAAGTGTGCTGTGACGGCAGAAAAACTGTGTTCTCACCAACGAGGGAACGTTTCCAGATGTAAAATTACGATTTGCTTAAAACGTGTCTGATTTGAAAGCTAAACCAAATTCATGTTCTCTTCATCTCTCTTTGTTTTTTTTTGGATTCAACCCAAAAAATGAGGGATTTAACATTCGAAGAGTTAAAAAAACAACAATGTGCTGCTATCGCAGTTCGCAGTAGCCTTTTCTAAAAAAACCAATGAAAATGTATAGAATTGTTATGCCTTAGTTACTACATAAATAGGGAATTCAAGTATTGGGTTTTATATTTTTAAGCAAAAAGGCAATTTATTAAAATTGAAGTAAAGAAAAAATAAAAAGCGCGACAGATCCTGCATCCGACTCAATAAGATCTACACATGCGCAGCGCAGTGAGCATTACATTTCTACATAACCCTTCACAGTTTGCAGAACCAATTAAAGAAGATTGTGGACGTTAAGGCGATATGCATTTTAGTCACAACTATGCAAAACATACTAAAGATTTCCGTTACGGGCATTAAAACCAGTTAGGGGCAATTACAATAAATTATATAGCTGAAATAGTGCAGACATAATTATTATTATAGGATTCGTGTAGAGGGAATATAATTTAATGGAATAGCTGCTTTTGGAATAGGGGTTCCACTTGATATTTTATTTCCCTAATATTTGTGAAGACATAGCATGTAATAGTGAAAGGGAACAAAAAGCCCCCCGCAGACCCGTTAAAATTGGATTTTTTGCTGCAGAGAATGTGTGTGGAAGGGAGTAGAATAGAGTGGGACTGCCGCTGGCGTTAACATGTCACTTCAATCTCATTTATGATCTCTCTTCAGATCCCATCTTTCCAAATTGCAGACTTTGGCTGTTAAACCCATTTTCCATCCTTCCTCCCCTCAAAATCCAATCCCTTCAGGCACAAAAAATACTTTCCTCATCCCAGATTACACTTACGGCAGTTCCTTTACCTTCAAATGTGATGTTTTTAATATATGTTAAAAAAATAGAATGTGGCTGATAGCTATTCTGAGTCAATTAATTTTGAGAAATCGAGTTGGAAAATGGAAAGAGGCAGAGGGCGGAAAATTTATGTGGGGACGCGCGGAAGTAAAAGTAGTTGCCGTGAAAGAAATGAAGAACACGAGAGAATCTGGATGTTTTTTTTAACTTTTTTCCATTTTAATCGAAAGTATATAGGGTTTAACATTGGCAGAGTCAAAAATAGTATTGCGTGAGAGCGAGACTTTGCACAAAAGCAGACAGGTACTTGGGGACAACTCAAGTTTCTTCCCGTACGTACACGGGAGTATACGTACTCGGCAACCGACACATTTTCATTTCCATTTTCCGCCCGATTAAAAACCTATTTAACAGAGCTTTATGATTTTCGTTTTTCTAATGATTTTCGTGATTTTTTGGTAAAAATATATCACGTTTTGAGTTTATGGGAGAAATGGCTCAGATCACCAAATAGTCCTCAGATTTAATTTCTTCAGTATCGAATTAAGATTTGAAACTTAGAAGGGAAGTACCGGGGAGGTAACACCCAGATTCGATTGCTTTTTTTGTGGAAACTACTAATAATACTAACAAATAAAATTAAATAGTTTGCGGCCCAAATTGATGGTAACCAGGTTGAAAAATCACAAAAAAATTGAACATGAATAAAAATTCAAGTTTTTTTTTATTACTGTCGTATACCAGAAAGTCAAGGAAAAAATAGGAATTCGAACATCATTATATCCTGCTTGTGCGGTGAAGGGATTTTGAGATATCATGGTGGGTAGTTAGAGTAATTGGAGGATTTGAGCGCGCGGATGTGTGGGAGATAGAGAGGAGAAAAGTGAAGTCTTTGGTCATTTCCAAGAGTAAATCGCTATTTAAATTTTATGAATACTCCAGGTCTAACGCAATAGTAATTCTTCGGTGACTCCTATATTAAACTAATATACTTTTTGGATTTTTTGGATGAAACCTTCTCGAAAAACATAAATAACTTGACGCTATCACCGCCGCAACATTTTTTCACCCCAATGTCTTTTTTTATTCCGTTCCAAGCATTTCATATCTTTTGACTATGGTATGGTGGCTCCGCCATTGATTTTCAAGGACGCCGTAACACTAAAGTTGAATGCTGTTTCCAGTACAATTGTAATCTTGATTAGATTACACGAATACAGTGATGCTAAGCTTTGTTGCTCTTTGGTCATGTTATCATACATTTTCATCGATCATAGTCTGTTCTGTAGCCTTTAATTATTGTGTTATTCATCCGTTCAAACAACATTAGTCGTATTGTTATTCGTATGGAATTCGAATCATTGAACTATTAGTGGTCCTATTATTCGTCTCCTTACAAAAATACCCTGTCGGCAAACAATCATGCATGCAACCTTTAACCCGATGTCGTGTGGAATCATATAACAAGATAAAATCTTTTATAACAATACCTAGTATATGTGGGAGTGTGAAGTATGTTTTCATAATTATAAAGATAATACTCATTGTATTAGTTTAAAAGCAAAGGGGTCTGATGAATATCACATAAAAGTTTAAATGGCTAATGTGTAGTTCAGTCAGGGTTTATGATCGGACCTTGGATAAACTATGTTCTATGGTTCTGTGGGACCCCCCTACTTCAAAACCGGAATTGGGCAGAGTAGGATAGGCACAGAATGGGGGCTATTTCACTGATTGTGAGTAATATGTAATATCTCACATTTCCGTTACTGGTTACTTAGGATTTATATATTTAATTTCATATGACCCCATAGGATAAGAGAGATAGCAAGAGTCTGATATGATATTCTTTGGTCTCCCGCATCCGTACTTCCATTGCAGAGCCTTTACATTTTTACTTTAGTCAAGAGTGCGTGACCACTGCTAGTCCACCCAACCTAAGAAAATCATAGTTCAACGGATGTATGGATGTGTGGATGTATTTACTGTGAATTCTGCAGATCCTTTACTTCCTTTCACTTCTAAAAGCAAATAAAAACCAATTCCCAAGACCAATTTATATCAATTACTATCACGTTTTTTATTAGCCTTAATTTCAATCAAGCTACTCACTTGAGAAATAAATAGCCACTTGTTAGGAAACACAGAAAGCTGCACATAATATTGTAAATGTGATGCTGTAGTTAATGCTCAATTAATTAAGAAAGTCAAAGCTCAATTATTACTTATCTTGCTCGTATCCCTTATCTTTTTCACTCTATTTCTAAAAGTTGAATACACGGGCATAGCCAAGCAAGAACATGAATATTATTTTCGGGGTATATGGGTTTTTTGTGCATTTTGGCAAACGCTTCTGTTTCCGGTGAATTAAACAAATTTCGAATTCCCATTATATACGTTAGTTAGGCCACGGTGAAGGCCGTTTTTTATTTGTTTTAATTTTGTTTAATGTTTATTTCAGTGTCAGAAAGATGTAAAAGTCATAGCTTTTACTGTCTTATTACCATATATTACCACAGCCAAAATCTGGAAGTTGAGTTGGTCACGATCGTCTAATATTCTTTTCACTAATTCAAAGAACCGTCTGGTGTCGACCGACAAGGCTACTTTGGATATGTAAACAGGGTGTTTAGAATTAGGTGACATTTTGTGACAGAGGGCAATGTAGTTTTAACAGTAATGTAGTGATAAGCTAAAATTTCACAAAATTTGGTACCACTTTGTAAATCTAACATTTATCATTTCAAAATAGCACGCAGAAATATTATGAGATTAATTTTACTATTCCAACGCTTGGTTATGCGCGTTATAATGGTTTATTTTTGATAACGTTTTTTATTTACCCCATGTCTGTCTGTCTGTAAAAGTGTTGAGATTAGATTGATTACCTTATGGAAAATATGCCTGACAAGGGAAATCACCTAAAGTGAAATACCAGAATCGTCTGAATATTTTACAGTTGAAAGTACAAGTCGAATGAACATTTAAAATATAAAAAATATCGGCACTGATTGATCTAAAGTATGTAAAAAAAATTGTCAAACAACGGACTCAGAAATAAACTTACAAAAATTTCTCGCTAACTTCCACCTCGATTTCTCCAAAACCCATCTGAATTGACAAAATATATTATGATTTTCGATTTTCTAATTTTTTTTCTTGATTTTTTGGAATATTTCATTTCTCATTTCCGGTAAGTTTATTTCCGCGTCCCTTGTTTGTCAATTTGTTTACATACAACACACTTAAAATCACTTTTAGGGCAGTTAAATTTTTAATTTTTAATGTTCATTTGACTTGTGCTTTCAACTGCAAAAAATGCAGACGATTCTGGAATTTCACTTTGGATCAGGTCCCTTGTGACAGATATCTGTAATATACGTCTCAAGCTCTGACTAATAATTACAATCATATAATAAACGAAAATTGAAAGTTATGTAAATCGTTGTGTTAGAAATCGATTTTGGTGTAGTATATGTGTCGCTTAATACCAATGAGTCACATCTTTGGATCCTTGTGACATTTTGATCCTATTTCAAGAGATACCAAGCGGCTTGATGGAATACTGTATATCAGTTGATACGATAAACATTATAAGAGCCCTTATCATAATAAGGGCTTGTATCTTATTATCACATGAGTCATCAACCATTTAGTGTGTTCTGAATTGTTCTGGTTAATTATAATGAGATAAGCGGGCTTTTTGGGGTTCCAAATTCTAAAAATAGAAAAAACTGGGTGAAAAAAATAAGCTAATCAGACATGTCAATCCCAAGGTTTTTTCTTAGAGTTATTAATAGAATGTGACACACCAACAAAATTCTCTTATTTATTTGCCCTTTATATTAATGCCATTAATGTTTAAATTAGATGATAACTTATTGATAAATAGACATGATGGTTATTTGGTGTCCGGCGACTTCCCTTCGCACATTTCCCGTCTGGCGACTTCCCTTGGCACATTTGCCTTTATACATACTTCCCGTTACGGATACTTCCCGTTATGGATATTTCCCGCTATGCATACTTCCCGTTATACATACTTCCCGTTATACATACTTGCCGTTATGCATACTTGCCGTTATGCATACTTCCCTTTATAATATTTTTGACATTTCGACTATGCTTAGTCCTTGTAGCATGCAATACAACCTGGATATTCCAGTCCTTATTATGTATTTCACTTACAATTAGTTGACCTTAGTAACTCGGATGACCTACCCCCTTGACCTTATGAATTTCCAGAAGTCCTTTGATGGGGGATGAGGTGTTGTGGTGGATGTGGAAATGGTTTTAAACAGTCTCATACATTTGTAAGAGGGAACGAGGACAAGAGGGAACCGCATTCTAACAATGGACACTATTTGGGTGCCAAACGAGTTAAGGGCTGTAATTTTACAAATAGACTAATTCGACCATGCTGATTACGAAAATCATAATTTTCGCTCTGCCAATTTTGGTCTAGTAGGTCAAAATTAGGTCGCTAAAAATAAAAATAAAAAAATGCTAATAAAAATGCTAATACCAGCGCAATGTTAATTTACCGATTCTTCCAATGTTAGCGCCCTATCTTATGATCGGTTTCGCGAGAAAAAGGGAGGAAAAGTGGTAAACTCGACTTTCTCTTCTTTCACCCCTTCTCCCCACTGCTAACTTTTAGCTAAAACTGCGCGGTCTCTGACCTTCCCACCTACTTTTGACCCACTAGACCTCAATTGGCAGAGCTAAAATTATGATTTTCGTAATCAGCATGGTCGAATTAGTCTATTTGCGAAATTACAGCCCTTAACTCGTTTGGCACCCAAATAGTGTCCATAGTAAGTTTCGCATATCGGTAGCATTTAAATCTAATTAAAATCAGATTATTATAAACAGTAACTTATTAACAAGTTTATCAATATTACTGACAGTTATGACCGCATGTGTATGAATTTCAGTTTGAAAAATGCTTAATCTCCTCAAAACCTTCTGCTGATGACTGGAATATCCAGGTTGTATTGCATGCTACAAGGACTAAGCATAGTCGAAACCTCAAAAATATTGTAAAGGGAAGTATGCATAACGGCAAGTATGCATAACGGGAAGTATGTATAACGGGAAGTATGTATAACGGGAAGTATGCATAGCGGGAAGTATGCATAGCGGGAAATATCCATAGCGGGAAGTATCCATAACGGGAAGTATGTATAAAGGCAAATGTGCCAAGGGAAGTCGCCTATAATCGATGGTTTGAATGTTGTCCATCACGTTGTTGTACACAAGTAGAAACATCGCGAGGTCATGCTTAAGAATTTGATGTCAGAAGCTAGCAAATACGTCCAATCGGTCAATAGTATTGCAATACACGCATTATATGGGGCTTTATGTAATTATCCACCTTGTCGAGGCAGTGTGAGACTAAAATATATAGGGGATGTAGATGTAATTAAATTGGAGGCCTTAACATCCCTCATTACATTTAAAAAATTTAAGAAAATTGAGGCTGAAGTTAAACTAAAGAGAAAAGGAGAAACATAAAACATTTGAAGAATTGGCCCAAAGGTAGGTAGGAAATTAACATTGGAACAGTCAAAAAAGAGTATAGCGATAGAAATAGACTTGCATGTCACGCGCTATCGCACTTCTCAATTTTCTTAGCTTTTTTGAAAGTAATAATGATTGTTGTCGTGCATTCCCTTTGAATCTGCTCGAGACGAAGAAAAATGCGTAGTAAAAACCTTTAAATTTTAGATAATCCAACATTAGGGTCACATCTTAAGTGCTTTAGATACTTCAAAAGTCAAAAGTTAATAGGATGGGGTGTTAGAATAAGATCCAGTATAGTCAGGACTGCGTATATCCTTGGCTTATGTCGTGATTTGAATAAGCGATCCAATCTGCTTTACGCCAACTCGTCCGGTTTATTGTAATCGTGGATTTTTTTTTGTTTGTATCGAGAAATCTATTGAATTGAATTGAATCTTGAACTTTATTAACGTGTGAACTTGGTTCAGATAATTTACATGTCCCCCGAAATAACATCCTTCTCGGTTAAAAAAATCGGCCGTAGATGCCATCTTGAAAATTTAAACTAGAAATTTGATAACGACCTAAACGGTGGCACTATTTAGCTAGCAATAAGGTACAGTAAATAGCACAGTTCAAAATAAAAAAACAGGATACTTTGGGGAATGAGTTCCGTTCACATAAGTAGACCTTCCGGTTCTCATATTATTTTCTATCCTTACGTACTTGCATCTACACTATCGTTTAACTATCTGACATGTTTGATAAATGATTTAATGCTGGTGATTTGTGATAGTAAACCAACTTCTAAATAAATATAGAAAACTAAAAAGACTGCGAAAAAAAATCTTAAAAATTAAAAGAGAAAGTACTTGCAAGAACATGCTTCGATCGGTACAGCGCCGATTTATATATATAACGGATTATAGTAGTGATCTTTACATCTCAGAAAACATTAGTAAATAAACTTGGTGCGGAAAATCAATATTCCGAAAGTGAGAGCAAAGTGAAAGATAAAAATGGACGCCTTTTCATATACAATGTTTAAAGGGAAAGTATGTATGAAGCTCCGCAGCGCGCACCCACTACCAACACCTACTTGTGGTTTCCATACAGAAACTCCCGATTTTTTTACAAGAAACGTCGAAACTACAAAAAAACACAATAAGTACATTTAGATGAAATGTATTATTATATGAGGGACTGTAAAGGGAGAAACGTGAAAAGTCAAAACAAAATATGTATCATATATCTTCGTTTTTTAACAAATACTTGACATTTTGGTACTATTTTTTTCTACATTTCTTTTGTATTTTATAATTATGTTCATGATTCAAAACAACCAGGCAAATGTCAAAGAATGAAAGCATGTCGGGCTGTAAGATATTCCTCCGTATTAGTGGACAAAAGCTGAAAAATACAACTGGTCTAACGGTGTGACTTTCCAATAGTAAGTACGCATGTGCGTAATTTTATTTTTTCATTTATCCAGTGTTAATTTCCATCTACTTTTTGGGTCAAATCAAACGCCTTGCTAATGTGTAGGGACAACATAAGAAGAAAAAGAGGCATTTATTCCTGTTGATCCTAGAACCATGAGACTTTGTAGGACTACTATTGGCATTCTAGTGATTAGTTTACAATCATTATATTTATGGGTTAGGTGCCTATTTTGCCTATTTAGCTGTTTTCGAGCTTTTGAGTATCAAAATCAATGACTTTGTGGATAATTTATAAAATTCGGGTTAAATTTTAATGTTTATGCTTGTAAATTTTATTTTTTAAATTTCAAAATCTTATATTTCGGAATTTTTTTTTTGAAAACTTTCCAAAATACACACGCAAAAACAAATATTATTTAAACGAATGTTCTTATGCTTTAAACTGATTCTACACGGCTTTTATTTAGTTTCTGATTCAGTGTAAATTTTAATTATTTATCCAAATTCGGGGAAATTTGTATGAGAGTGAATGAGAACCCTTTATAAAAAGTCAACTCAAATGAACAGAATTGTTATTTTTATGTATCTGTCTTCGTTTAGGTCATATCATAGAAATGGATAATATAGTAGAGCATATTCATGAAAAGTTACATGTGCCGCGGACTGACGTAATCTCACCCATTGCCAATCCAATTCCCAACCTGATTTCTCAATAATCTTGGCCAATTATATGGCCACATATTCTTAATTTATTTTTTTCTGGATTTTAAGGTATAAATAAAATTTGTCATTTTTTTTCATTTTTTCGCTCTTGCAATGTTAACTCGAGCTCAACCGAACTTTCCCTTTCTCACGTTTTCTTGTTAATTATTACTATTATTAGTTTACTGCGTGCGATGTTTGACTTTCACTCCTACTTTCACTTACTAACGGTCAATCGCCAGAGCTAAAACTATGATTTTCATAATCAGGATTATCAAATTAGTCTTACATAGTCTTACATTACAAATTACATCCTCTAAACTATACACCCAAATATAAATCGTTAGAATTTCTTTGATAGCGAAAATATACAGTAGTTTAGTTCGGTTAAACGAAGAATCAAAATCATCCTATGCAACGTTGTCATTATAGGTTTTCAAAAATGCTATAGATCTACCATTTCTGAATGTTAAAAATAAATTATTTCAAACGGGAGGTAACAAAATGTCACCAAGGTTAAAGCTGTCTTTGATCTGCGATAAATCCGCTAAAAAATAAGAGAAACAAAAATTAAAATGGCTGTTTTGAAACCCCTGTGAATTTTGGAAAATTGGGACGCAAATTGGGGGGCGCAAGGCAGTAAATTGTAGCGGTGAGTTTCTTTAACCTTTTTCTTTTTGATTCAAAAGTAAACATGGAAAACATAAGGAAATGTTTTCTCCTTTTGAATTTCCTTTCTATAACAGGCACTGCTTCAGAATGATGAATAACAAAATATTAAGCAATATTATAATTACGAAACAATCAAATTGTAATTGTACGATGCATTCAACTCGTTTATAAACTGTTGTCTACAGTTATAAGATACGAATCAACCTCGGGTCATAAGATATCTGATGGTATGGTGCTATCGATTCTAACGAAACAAATAGTAAATATGACTATTATGTCCAATGATTTGACATATTGACAAAGCATTGCCGTCACGGTATTCGGGAAGTCATATCACACGATCACAATTTTAGCGGAAGTATCATGAACTAACTTTAGTAACACGTATGACAATCAAGGCCGGGCCGGGGCACCACAAGCAATAGTCGTCAAATTTAGATCGGAGTGTTTTATCAAAATGAACATGTTTTAAGTTACAAATATTTACTAGATGTTGGCGGACCTAAAATGTGACGACGATTTTGTGGCGAACAATTGAGCTGCATTTACAGTTTAACTCGTTATAGATGTTTTATACACCAAAAAACGTCGAAAAAAATTAGAGCAACAAAAATCATATAGGTTTGGCGGGCATGAGATTTGCAGATGTATTTAAGCTAATGTTTTGAGTCAAATAGAAAAAGCCTCAAAAAAATTGTCGAATTTTTTGAGTCTCTATCTTTACATTTCACGGCTACTTACTACTTCCCTCCTCCAACTCTCCCTGGGGCTAGACCAAGATACGACGAATGACCTAATAATATTGACAAATACTTATGTGTTCGAAGTAGATCACACCCAAAGCTCACACCAGAAATCTTTGTATTTATGTATAGAGTTGAGTTGAACATGAGTTGAACACAACCAATCAACTAAATAAAAGTGGCAAAAATTAACTCCTATAATCGACCTTAACAATGATGACTAATTTACCAACGATGGATTGAAATAACGAATTGGTCGAAGGTCAATGTCAATGTCCAACGGGCAAGAAGGTCATGTGTTTAAATATCTTTGACCGTGTTACATATCGATTTACACTGCCGTAATTCAATAAAATCGTTGCAAACGCACATCGTAAATGGGTGAAACCACACGAGCAAACGTCAAACAATTTTAACATCGTCGTCCTACACGTTAGAGATGTTTCATTAAAATATCTCACATTGCCCCAACCATAGAGTAAATTCGTATGCATCGTTGAAAAGTACTTGACAGTACCTTTTTGATGATGTATCGTACATATAGAGTTACAATTTAAAACAATGTGAACTTTTACTGTGGACCGTTGACTTTTGACCTACACGGTTCTCAAACGAACTTAACCTCCGCTTAAAGGTCATAAATGTTTCCCGAAAAAATAATTTTAAAATGTTCAACGGGTTGAGAGTTAGAGCACAAACGGACGGACGGACAGACCGAGTAAAACCATTAAAGGGTTTCACCCTTGAATAAAACCAACTTCTCTATCTTGATCCTTGACCTCAATAGCGGTCACAGAGATCAACATCATAAGACTAACATGACAAAAGCCGATTAATATAGACAGTTTCCACTGCTCACAACTCACCCCAAGAAAGTTAATGGTCAGTAATACTTATATCTCTTGTCTTATATGATTTGGCGTATATGGGTTCTCGGGTTTTGGACAGGTTATATTTTTGCGAATTCAGGATTTAGAAGTTGCTTACGGCCATCGGGCTGGGGCACTACTTGAGAGTATTACATCGCCCTGTGTGAATGAAGTCAAACGTCTGAGCATTTATTTTTTATTTGAAGCTGACGTGCTGTCGCTTATCGGCCAAGTTATCGTTATCGATTGTAGCTTATTTTAGTAATGTAGTGTGTGGATAGATGAGGGCAGCCTGCAAGTAAAAAGTTAATGTAAAACATCAACATCCAAACTAAAAGTCATTACAAGTATTGAGATTCTAGAAGAGATTCGATTTGGGCATTTCGCATGACAGACCAAGCCTTACGATAATACAGTAAATATAGTTGCAAAATTACATTCATCTCCTCATATGATATGTATCCTGCCTGTGAATTTTAATAAAATTGGCTTGGGCTTACAAGAACTTGTTAGAACTAAAAGTCCCGTTTTGGGGTGGGTTACGAACATAGAAGTAAGGTCCTCTTGGGTCATAGGTTATGACTGACAGAGGAACATTCCTAACTCTACCATCCTGATATTTTTCAAACGGGTCTTATTCGAAATTAAAATTAAAATAATGTGACTTTAATAAGGAACTATGGGTGCATAAAATGGTGAAAAGAGCAAAGTGCGCTCTCTTTTACCTAGATCGCGTAGATCGCGTAGTTCCCGACCTTCATACCTCCTTAACTAGGCCAGGCATATTTTTGCGCCCATAGTTAATGCAGTAAAGTCATTGTCATTAAAGTCTGCATTATTTTGATTCAAATTTCGAACGAGGCCGGTTCGAAAAATATAGTAGTGGTAGAGTTGGGATTGGGAATGTTCACTTGTGAGCTTTTTAACTGTTTAAACACTACTGTACTTATAAGGCCTTTGGAACTGATTGTTAGGGTCATTTGTGGTCAGTATGGTATAGTGTGATGCGACCTTGGTTTGGAACATTCATGTGTTGTGAATGACCCTTTTGGGGAATGGGTTAGGACTTAGGCATGAGCATTTTGGAAACACTGATGCGTAAATGAAGCTTTAGAATTGTTAGGGTCATTTGTGGTCAGTATAGTAGAGTGTTTGGAACATATGTATTGTAAATAGGTCTTAAGGGGCATGTGTCATAAATTAGACTTTAATTCGTGTGGTCAATAAAGTCAAAGGTCACTTTGACCTTAAAATTGTGACCTGCAAGAAAATTTCAAATGAACGGAAATTGTTCGGGTGGTCTCAAGCTATGAGCATTACTGAAAAGTTCGGTCAAATTTGGAGTAATTTTATCATTTTCAATTTTTTTTTAAGTTTTTGACCCCCTTTGCCGTACTGTATGAGGGGTATAAATAATTGGGATATGAAATTTTGAATGAATAGTGGATGAGGTATGTTATGAACGGTCCTCTGGGTCTGTCTGGGCGCATAGGTTGAGTATTGAGACTGGGAAGAGGTCTTTTGTACTGTGCTCATATTTTGGGAATGGGTAGTTACTTTCGGAGAGTGGGAAGACTAGCACATCTCTTCACACTTTGAATACCCTAATCCACTCTGTAAGTTAGTACATAAACATAACAAGGAGTAAGGAGGATAAAAACATTAAAATACAAATAACAACAGGGATTTTAAACATTTAAATTCTGATTCTGGATAAATTATCGGAAATTACAAAAGAATTTCAGTCCAAAAACTATATGTCTTACATCTTAAGTTACTAAAAGTACGGTTCGAGTTTTATTTTTTGAGACCGAGTATTATACTCGCACGGCAGGTAATTGACCTTTGCCAATTACCAATTATAGCTATGGCTATATGCTATGGGTAATGCTGTTCCGGCAATTCACGGTTCACATTTTAATTGTTTAAAGACAAAAGAATATTCCAATAAGCACATGAAATGAAACAGCATAAAATTAAAGGATCTATCTATGATCTAAAGCCAAAAGATCCCAATCATCATATCCCAACATTTTTAACTTTAACGTTGAATTTATTGACATTAAATATATATTCTAGTTTTGAGTTTTAAAATTATCTGGTGTTATTGAATTTCAGATCCGAGATCCAGACAGATGGGGAAAATAATATGCGGTGAGGAAATGCTCTAAGGGACCACACAAAATCAGACTGCCGGATCGTCGGTTTTTAATAAAAATTGCAACCAAATGGTACAAATAATGAACAGTGGACAGAGCTCCAGAAATCGTAAGTCTCAATTCTCAATATCAACTGTCAAACTTCATTTCCTAAAAAAGATTTACAACTATTCAATAATTCAATGCACAATAACCCCAAACTATAATTTACACGAATAAAAATTTATACAAAATGATATGGGACTTAAACTCCAGACTTGGGGTCTTTACCATTTAAAAAATGTTTTTTGAAAAGTATGAAGTAAAGCAATATTAAAATCACAAAAAATCGTTCCAATGAAGTGAGGATGGATTCCCGTAAGATCCAACATCAATTACTCAAATATTGAGTGTATTAAATGATACGATCTTTAATTAGACATTAGAGGAATGATTGATTTTTTACTTGTAATAGAACCCATGATTTCCACTCCTTTTAATCTTTCTTATCTTTCGGACAAGATAACCTGAATAACCTCCAATGACCATGAACCGTCTCATTTTTTATTTTACATAATCATTAAACGTCTGCCGGGTCTGGACCTTTTATTTACTCATTACTATGCCCTTGTAATTTGTAACATGAACATGATTTAACAATATCGTAAATCTAGCATAATCACCAGCACACGTGGTGGAACAATGGAACAAATTAAATGATATCTTATCACATCACGTGTTTTAAACTTTTTAAATTACCTGCTAAGACTACTTGGCCATAAAGTAAAAATCAGAATTCCTTGATTAATGAATGAGCACGTCACAAACACTAAAAGATAATTCCGATGATGATGCCTGTTCTTATCGATTTTTTTAGAAATAAAATGGTTAAGGTTCAAGTTCACGGAATCCTCAAGTTGCAGAATCAATGTATTATTGTTTTTATTTCAGGAGCTGAACGGGCTTCACTTGACTTTACCCCAGATGTCCCATCAACGGATAACACCTTATCCTCCTCAATCGAAAATAATTTAAGTTCCTCCAAAACATTGAGATCAACGCCCGAATCCGAAGAAACGGACCTCGTGCCGCTTGAGCAATCGGGTATTGATGAGCACAGGAATCTTAATTTTAATCACGGCGAACCGCAAATCCCACCCACAATCCTCGAACGGAGTGATGATGAGGATGAGGACTGTGAACGAATTCGTTTCGATTTAAGGTCTCCGGCTTTGACACCATCCGAGTCGACAAATAACAATAATACCTCAGAAAAAGACAAAGATTGGGGCCTTATCACGGATCCCTGGACTGCCAGTTCAGCCTTAGCATCGCCTGAAGAAATTCAAGAGTCCCTATTATTAAGAAAGGGCAAAAATCAAAGGCACAAGAATCAGCAAAACAATGCCAAACGGAGACATTCCCGAGGTTCTACCGGAAGCAGTTCCAATTCCAATTCCAATTTATCTGGATCTGGAAGAACTAGAAGACGAGGAAGTGCGACTTCAAGCCAAGGGCTAGGGACTGACGTGACATCCTGTCCAACGCCACCGGAAACGGACGTCAGCCATCAGCCTAATAGTGATTTAAATTCTACTAACTTTGTTGAACCGGGATTTAAGCCCATATTATATTGTTACCGATGCTTCACAAAGTTCCCGACCTATGAAGCATGGAGAAAGCACGCTGTTTATGAGCACATCTTGACAAAGAATCCCTACCCCATTGTAGAAATGAACTACATTGACCCTGGTTCCCTTCAACTTGGTTTTTGTGCAGAAGCATCAGGGTCCACGATGGAAATGGAAACCTCCATGAGTACAGACGATGAAACCCTTAATGGCAGTAACTCCCCTAAGGAACAACTTAAACTTAAATTTTGTAAAGACAAAGGAAAGTACTTTGTAAAACAATCCAGTGTTTCTGAAGAATCAAGTAGTGTATCTGAAATAGTAGATGGGACACTAGACAATTTAAATCAAAGGTCGAACCTTAATGAACCTGAAAGTAGTAACAATACGTCGTCCATGTTAGAGCATAGATTACTAAGAAAAAATGCTAAGCAAAAGCCTAGATCGTTTAACGAGGTTTCAGTGAGAGTGACAGAGTCGGGTTCGGTTGAGACTTCGCAAGTTGAAGAGCGATTCGAATCAGATGAACTCGTCAACGAAGAAGAGAATGAAACTGAAAGTTCAATTTTAGAGAAACGACTGTCGAGAAGTCGAGGATTCCAAGAACCGCCTAAAAGCAAAGAAATGGTACATCCGGTTCAGTTGTCGTCAGAGGGACAGTTCCAACGGGCCATGTCCATCGAGACCGAGTTGTCACTTTTGAATGACGACGAGTTCGAGAAAGCGTTGGAACAAGCGACGGAAAGATCCAGGACTTTTGGAACGGGGGATCAAAACACTTTTGTATTCGGAGGAAACGACAACTCAGAGCCATCCCTGCCCAATACTGACGCCACAAGTACAACAACCCGAGCTGCCTTTAAAAATGTAAGTTTTGACACCTTACCTCTCAAATTTAGTCGAACTCTGGCTTACAATGGACATTGTTCCAGGTGACAAACGAGTTAAAGAGACCATCATCTTGTAAATTGACCATGCTTGATTTGACCTGGAATAGGTCAAAACTGTCAAAAGTAGATCAGAAGGTTAGCAATCGAGAAATTAGTAATTGGAGATTGGACTCATTGTAGTAATACAGATATTCAAATTTATTTATTGAATTTTGTATATTGTGTATTGATCTTCCAAATTGGGAGATCCAATTCATTCATACCTACATCAAAATGGATCGGATACTGTAGGGCATATGGACTAAGAAGGCGTTTACTTATTCGAAGCGAACTCATTTCTGACTTCAAGTTAAAACTAATATTTGCATTTGGCTTAATGTCCGTTATCTGTGAATTACTGAAGAAATATAAGGAAGGTTGATGGGGCTGAAATTTACACTTTTGACAAAACAAAAGCATTTGCTTACAAGCTTTTATAATTGGATTCGAATGTGTGGGCTGGGCTTAGGCTCCACGCGGCACGCGCGCGCTGGAAAACTCACAATTTATCACGATTGTGAATGTGAATTTCAAGGAAAAGTGAAAAGGCCGTTGAAAATTACAAACGCACATCAATAGAACAAAGGAAGTACATGAAAAATCGTACACAGAATCACATTTAAGTAATAATTTATTCGCTTGGAATTTTTATTTGAAATTTGGTTCTTTGAAGGTCGCAGAATATTAAGTTCCAAAAGTTTGATTTGATTAAAATATTTTAGAAGTATATTTTCATGACTATTGGGAATATTCTCAATTGTATCACCCCGATATTTTCAAACAGGTCTCGTTCGAAAGAGCAATGCGAATAGTGAAACTTTAATGTAGGAACAAGGAACTATCGGTGCTTAAAATATGTTTGAGCTGGTGGAGCTAGTACATAGTAAACTATTTCAGAAGGTCAACTACTCCGCATATTTCATGTTTGCTTTTTGTAAAAGTAAAAGGACTATTTCTCTGCCAATCTCAATATTCTCAATAATACTATTTTTCTGTCCTCTAATGTTAACTGCCTATCTACTTTTGAACAAGCCCAGAAAAGGTGTGATAACCGGAAAAGTTGACTTTCTACCTTCTCATTTTCTCTCCGATGCTAGTTTTTAACGTAAAGCGCGTACACGTGCTTAAATACATTTTTTCGATTTTGGGGTTGGGGTTGGGGAACTATCTGGGCGTCCGCATTGTTTTGAAGTTTAAAACAGATGGAACGCTTTGTTTATGAAATATAAAAGTATTGAAAGACCATTTGTTTTGATAACATTGGAGCGTTTTCTTGGAAATTGCCTATTAGTTAAAACAGTCAACAATCAACATTTAAATTAACAATTCGGAATTGTTAATTATTGATTGTGATAATCGTAGTTTGTAGTTGCAATTGGGTCAGGGTACAAAACAACCCTTTGTTTTTCCAACGATTTGGAAATCGTGTAGCACATTTTAAATTTTATTGAGTTAAAACTTAAAAGATCGAATCGTTAAAAATCACCCCCCGCCCCCCACATTTGAGTATCTTTAATTGACTCATTTAATCTTTGCAAATGAGTTTGTTATGGCATCCAGCTGCATCTACGTCTACTTCATATGATATCCAGGTAATTCTGTCTGCAATGCAGTGTCAATTATTTTTTTAATTTTAGTTAGGGCGGAAATACGCTGACTTTCTTTCCGTTTCATCAGTTCACAGTAAAATAAACAGTTACAAATGAATTTATAAAAGGGAGAAAACAAGACGAAATAGTATTTCTTCGACACATTTTACACGTTTAAAGTCGCTGCACGCACGTGGACATTTCCTACCTAACTAACATCATAGCATCCGGTTAGATGGTCAAAATGTAAGGGGTGTGACTGATCTGAACCAACTTTAAAGACATGATCCCTTAGAACTTAGAACATAGAATCTATGGTATAAATGTTGGGAAAAAAATCGAAAAAATTCATATGAAAGGACGGACGAACGGACAGACCGACACAGTAGAGCTCATAAATTGTTTCACCTTTCACCCCTTTTAATAACAATAAACCGATGTAACGGGCGTAACCAAGTGTTGAAAACATCCACCCTGGTGTCAGTGGGAGTGGTCCCGTATACGTCAAAGATGTTCTATTACTCATGAGAATCGTTTAAACCCCATATCTCAATTTCCCCCAAAAAGCCCGGGTTTCGCACTCTGAAATGTAGTTTCAGGTTATTATCATGTATAGATAATAGACATCGAGTGTAATGTAAACTAACTAAGCGGCAGTTTTAAAATGAGTAAGGGCTTTGAACTGATTTAATAATTTTTTTGGGGGGGTTAATTTATGGGGGACAGGGGGTGTGACCGATTTGACACAAGTTCGAAATTAGCCTCACTCTTGACCCAAAGAACAAGTGTACAAAGTTTGGTGACCGTAGGTCAAGCCGTTCGCCAGTTATCGCACCGACAGACAGACAGACAGACAGCCTAGTCATTCGCATAAAGTGTTTTCAACACTTAATAATGATGGAATTCGTTGTTACCACATACAAGCATTTATAATTGCAACCGGGTTTTAGATGAAGGCTGTTAGGATTAGGATGACGTATTACAATAGAATCTCATTCAAATTCAGTCAAGGTACTCTGCCAAAAGTTTGCCAATTTCCCTATTTTTCATAGTTCAATTTGGCTGGCCAAACTGACAGGTGTTTTCATTTTTAAAACGAAACCAAACCGTCCATGTAGCCACATCCGCTTTACAATCACAATCAGATCAGATGGATTTGGGGCCGTTCATAAACTGAAAATATGAATTTAAATTTTTCACTAATTAAGTGATTAAATCTCTTACAGTTGACTAATTTGAATGACAATTAAAAGACAAAATAACATCCCTTTGTGACTTTATTAAATATGAGCAGAATGTGGCTAACTTATCTGACTATCCACAGCGTGCGCTCGTTATAGATAATTAACCGCTAGCTATTTTTGCGCCGTGTCGACGTTAGGCAGGTACCAGGCTAGAAAATTTAAACTCCAGTTAATTTCCCCTTTAAATTTTCATTGTCACTTAATGTAATTTTAGCACTGTTAGTACAAGACATCACAGAGTAGCAAAACAATGGCCGAAAATAGTTTACATAAAATTAATAGTTGTTATTATTCCAGAAGATTGATATAATGTCTCTCCTCGCCTGTCCTTGTGGCTGTATAAATGGTCTATCCGATCGGATACTGTTGTTGTCGAAAAGTGTACTATTATCCTAATATAATTATGGATATATGTACAACTCTACCGTATAAATAGTAGTTTCCTACAGGGCTATTAGACGTCTATAAATCCCATGCATCGGTTTAAGTCATTAGCCCATAAGTGTAGCGATATTTTAAAAAGCGGTTAAGGTGAAGGAAGAGGTTTTAATGGTAGGAAATGAAATAAGAGCCCATTCATTGATAAACGGAGGTGATTGAAGTATTTCTCGGTAACTTGTAAATAGATTCCAACAAAACTAAAGCCACGTCACATCAAACTCTCCAGCCTTCAAGAGATATATTATTTAGGGGTTAATTAAACTATTAATCCCCACTTGTCACTATTAGACCGCAGTGGTGGTCGATTAAAATGAATCCAGCCACTCTGTTCCAGTTCAGACTAGGAGTAGTTTCACAATTTTGCTACCCTCTCTGTCTGACGATTCTTTTTACTGCAGATAAGGACTTATCTTCCTTATCCTAATTTAATATAGTAAATCAATTTATTATAAAAAATATAATCTTATCATTCCCCACTCTGTCTGTAAGCCTTCGATGTTCAAAGTTTTATTGAAGCTGTGGATAAATCGTTATGCCGATTCACGTTAACGAACTGTCAGTTCTGCCAAATATTATGTTGAATATGCTCCAGAAATCCACTTGATTGATAGGAGTATATACTATAGTAGTGCCAATCTGCCAATTTGTGTGAAAGTATTCTGCCACCACTGCCACTTTTGATCCAGTTCAGTGGTCGTGTCGGACGGGGATGTAGGAATTAGAACCGAGCATTTTAATTTCATTATAAATTCAATCAAATAACAAGTTATATCATCTTAATAAATACGTGGATTTTGAGGAGGTGGAAAGTGCATATGGCAGCTGTTATCTACTTCGAAATTACGTCCTCTATTGCAAATTATGACTTCATTTGTGTCAATACACCTTCTTTGTAAGTGTCATTCATCAGTTTAAAACGAAGGGTTCAAGTTAACAGCGGAGATATCGATGTCCAAAAACTTTTGCAAAAAAAATCGATAAAAATGTGACTGCGTCGGTTTCAGGTGCAATTAGAAGTTAAGGGATTAGTTAAAACTGCAAAATAAAGTGGTTGAATTTTTAAATAAAATAGATGTAATTGCTGCTACTTATTACCCTTCCACCAGTTAAATTGAGAGAAACGATGAGAGAAACTGAATCCATTGAATTATTGTTCCGGGGAATTGCAAACATGGGCTAGAGATAGTTTAAAATAAATGTATTTAGATTGGTTTTGTGGGAGAGATCATGCAGGTTTATATTCACAAGAAAGTAAACTGGGAGCGACTACCGACAACTACCAAGCATTCAGATTTTCAGCTCTTCCTCGCTACTCACGTAAGTCAACCTCGAATTAAGTACATCTCTGGTACTAACACAAAAATGACAAATTAGGACATGATCGAATTTCAAATTCTTATCTTAAAAGGGAACATTCCCAACTGTACCACCCGTATATTTTTCAAACCAACCTCATTGGAAAGAGGAGTTAAAATAATGAAACTTTAATATAGGAACTATGGGTGCATTTGACCTAGTAAAGTTGGTTAAAAGGTCAGGAACCGGTCGCTTGATGTTAAAAATTAGGATGAGTGAGAAGGGGAGAAAGAGGAGGAAGTCCACTTTTCCCTTTTTCGCCACTTTTCCCTTTTTCGCCACTTTTCCCTGGAAAGTCGCGTTGGAGATAGGGAGCTAACATTGGAGGAACCCCTGTATTGCGCTGAACCAGCCTTTTCGCAAAATATAAACGGGGATTTACCATTGGAATCCCTCAAATCGCGCCCGCTTTCGGACCTTCCGACCTACTTTACTAGGTCAAATATATTTTATGCCCCCATAGTTCATATATTAAAGTTTCATTATTTTAATTTTAACTCCTCTTTCCAATGAGGCTGGTTTGAAAAATATACGGGTGGTACAGTTGGGAATGTTCCCTTGTTAGTATGATGGTACAGTCAACAGTTGTGCGTCATCTGAATTCATTCCTTAAAATCCTTCTAATTCTAATCCTTATTCTTATTAAATCCTAAATCCAAATTTCGAACGGTTGGTTGAATGTGGGATAAGGATGTTTTGAGTTAAAAACTCCCGCCAGTTTGTTGTTGTGTTGACTGTATTTGTTGCTTATATTTCATTTTGACCTTCTCAGTCTTAAGTCTTAATACACAATAGATTTATGTCTTATATATCGACCTCTCTGTAACTTGTAATTTCAGAAATTTTTATGCCCCACATTAAAATAAATATAGTAATAATTATACGCATATAATATATTTAATATATTATTTGTAATTTGATTACTTTGACACCGCCCCCCCGGTTAAGGGATAACCCCTCTACAATCTATATACCGTTGAATAGTGCACAATTCCTTACAAACTGCACTGAATTAGGTCAAAAATATTGACATTTGACCTTACCTCTTTTAACCTTTGACCTACATAACCCCCAATCAAACTCGACCTTCGCGTGAAGGTTCTTTGGGCATAAATGATTTTCCGAAAAAAAAATTCTAAAATCGAAATTTTGAGCCGTTACCCGTTACCCACAATATAATCGTATTCAGGGATAGATGGACGGACGGGCACCAAATCATTCGCATAATACATAAATAATGTATCTAATTTTAAGATACATCAAGAATTCAATCAATAAATGATTAAATCTCATTTTCATAAAATGTTCATCCATGCTTAAAATAATACGGACAAAACCGCAATGAGCAAAACTGAATGGTTAGTCAGCTTAGCCTCATTTTAAGACCCGTTGTGGTTGTGGAGTCCTTTGTTTAAAATTAGGTTAGTGGTCCTTCTTATCTTAAAGATAAGGTTAGCATATGTAATGTTTGTGACAGAAGTGGAAACCCTTAGGAGGCGAATTATTTTAATTTTAAACGTTTACTAGCAATAATTTCTAATTATATCTAGTAGATCCGTTGGCGGGATATGACATAAGCTGTCACCGACCCTCGATTTAATAAAAATGGAACTGGCCAATGGCCAAATGTTCCTCGTCCGTATATTTAAGTCCATCCAAAAAAATTACAAAAAATAATTGTAAACATATTCAAGGCTCATCAAAGTTAGAAGTTGCAAAACCTGTTCTTAATTTGTAATTCATACTAAACTAAAAGTATAAACACCATTAAGACTATAAATACTGAAATATTTCAGTATTTATAATCCCAGGGCAAATGGGGAGATATTAGTTTGAAATCCCAAAAGCTCTGCTGTAGCGTAACATTGTATGATAGGACAGTTTAACATTGATGGGATAGGTGATAGACTTACTATCTCAAGGGGCATCACATATATATTTCAGTATTTACGGTGATTCGAGATTGCATTGATCAAAGGTAAGGGATAAAAGTGATCCTTGAATATAATGATTCAAACCTTCCTTAATCTGTCAATGTAAGCGGAAACTGGATTGCAGTTGCCAATTATTACATGAGTTAAACTCGCAATTAAATGTGTAACTAACTGACAAAAAATATGCGCTTTCTACACTTAATTTTCCCACGGGGATGGGGAGTTTCGAATGTAGGAAAAATATTACTTGTAATTTGTCCTCTTTCACTAGAATGTACATGTAATCATGTAGCTAATTGTAAGAATAAAACAATTTACTAATTAACATTTTCCCTGAACGAAAAATTAGGATTGAATTTCATTTGTTTTGTATTTTATCCTTCAAACTTCAAACATTACAACAGGTGGAACGTACGCCCCTTTAAAAGTCTAAACTCAAACTCAAGTCGTTAATTAAATAGAAACAAAATCGGATGTACAAAATGTACGGTTGACCGGTATGTACTTAAATATTTTTGTTTTGCAATAATTGTAAAGTTTCTTATCCCTACGAGGCATAGGCTGACCTTTTAATATCCATTAAATAGATTCTTATTTTATTTTAAATTTTAATTTATTTTATGAGGAATGGGAATGAAGTGTGTGACAAGAGTCTCTCTTTACTAAAGAACCGACTCGGATCAGTGGGATCGATAGTACTAGACGAAGGTTGGCATTTTTATCCAATTGATTGGAAATACTCGTGGAGTTGTATATCTACCTAAATCTCGTCTTCCTTGTCACCGACAATCGCGTCACGGCATTTATAGCTCTGGCATTCCTCCTTTTTAATCTATAATATTTTAACTCGTTCTAAAGACTTTAACTTATTTTTATATTGATTTAAGGTATTTTTAATTTACTTCATATCCATCAGGGTACATATATATTTTTTACAAATTATATTAAGTATATTATTTCTATTGGATACTGTATTGACCTCTGATGAATAGCATATGTTCATTAATTAAAGGGTAAAGCCCTTTAGTATGAAGGCTAGGTTAGGTTACGCATGTTAGAAAATTCTAATTGACGCTGTGAGGTAAATTTTCATGATTTTTTTGTGTTTTTTTTGTGACGATTCTGGAATTTCTAAAACTGGATCTACATGTTGTTAGTTGTCTTGCGCATTTAAATTTTAATTTAAGTCTTGTTTATGGGCCGTGTAAAGAAGTTGGGACTCGACAAACACTATATTTATTTAAACCATATAACACAATCCATTAGCAAACAATACCTTGAATCAACCCTCATAATCATAATGTTGCTTCATTTCGTTTCTACGCCAAACATCGTATTACGAATTGTATAGTATTAAAGCCGATCCGCGCCGCGTGTTCTTTATGCTCTTGTTTGGAATGGGCGATCGCGCTAATAAATATTAGGATTATCACTATTATCAGGTACATAGATTTATTGTGGATGAAGCGGACTATATTCTATGATCAAGATCAAGTTGAACTTTGCGAATCGCGACAGTTTAATAGTTTGAATTTTATCTGGTGGATAATTGATGGAAGGAGATGTAATTAAAAGTTTATTTTTCATGATATGAGATATGATATTCGATTTGGAGGCTTGGATAACTTGGGTAACTCCGCCAGTCAGTCTGCAAGAGTTTATTAAGGAATGGATTCGTGTTTATCTCAATGCTATTCATGTCTCCGAAGCCGCCTGACCCCCTGCCTTTCCTATGAACAGTTTAATAATTAATTGATAAGCTCATTAATAGTAAAGGAGTTATGAGGGGAAGAAAGAAGGTTTACGAAATTGCATGAATAATTAATAGTAAATGAACCCATTTAATCCATATATCTAAAAACTGAACTTGTTGAAATACATGTATTATTGTTATGGCAGACGAGTCGCTCTTAAACGCTACAAGTATCAACTGGCCTTGCTACCGATATTTCATAACCTCAACATTTGGGAGACAGTCTTGACGAGGGGGACCAGGTTCCCCAGTCGTCGGGAACAGATAGACCTCGTCGTACTCATCATGTTTAAAATTTAACAAAAAAATCCAGGCTTTTGTACCTGTTCAAATGGTGGTGGTGGTGGGAGCCTTGTTGGTATTTATTTTACAGTTTTTATTTATTCAACTACCCTAATCATACCCCGAGACAGGCTTTGAAATTGGAATCAATATTCTAAGATAGGGGTAAAACTCTATCAGGGTTGAAAATATAGTGACTATGAACATTTTAAAATATCACCTGTCTTCAAGATATGTGATATTTTAATCTGACCTGTATAGCCCGGGTTACATGAATAAATACATACCTACAGGTTATATGTTGCCCATTTGCGGAGTGTGGCCAGTTTGGGGCTTGCCCATTTGCCAAAATACTGATTTTTATAATTTATAATTATAATGTTCCCATTGTCGGGAATTTAGACAGCATATTATGTGCATTTTGGGCATTTAATTAATAGATGAATGAATTTTAACGAAAGCATTTCTGTTTGTGATTGAATAGATTCCGACGGGGTCTGGGACTGGGAGAGGAGATTCCAAGGCTCCTGTACCTTTATCCACAGTCGATGAAATTGCGGCTGATCAGATTCCAGATTCAAATCCCAAAACGATGATCTCACAAGACAAAGGACCCTCACTAACAATCCCCCGCACCACCGACGACCCCAAAGCCAAAGTATTGTCCAAAGATGTGCCAATTCTAAAAGAGAGTGAGAAGGATACTCGAATCGATGCTTCATCAGAAATATTGCACAAAGATACAGAACATGCCACGAGCACTGAAACACCAGAAAGCCCATACGCTGAAGATACTCAAAATACCGACGAGGTCGGCAATCACGACCCCAAAGAAATACCAGTCGAGATTCCTAAGAAATTGGGAAGCCAGAAGCAAGTAATTTCTCAAAACGAAGGCTCTGATTCAAATGACGATTCACTGGGTTTGAAAATTGTGGACACTCACGCCGAAGCAAGTCCTGGGGATGGCGAAGACCATACTGCCTCGGCAGAGGATTCGGCTGAGGTCATAGGTTCCAAGAACTTGGAGGGAGATGAGGATTGTAACCCGATTGAATCTGATGATTTCGAATGTCGAGTTTGTCACAAGACCTTTCTTTCCGATGAGGAGGTGAACGAGCATTTTAGTCAAGAACATTTCCGTTTGGCTGGAGGGCAGGGGATCCTGGAGCCCGAAAGTCCTTTCCCTAGTGATAGCAATAATATCGAAATTCGAGGCGGATTCAGTAGATCCATATTTACTTCGACAGAAGAAGATCCTGAAGATCCGTTGATGGTTGAAGATGTGGTCCCTATGCCCTTAAGACGAGATTCGGGAGGAGATCGTCATAATTCCGGAGGCCCCTATTCCAATGCTCTTGCTGGCTTGCTCCAAGCTTCCGGAGTAAATCCCGCTAACGTCAATCAAGGGATGATGCACCCTAGTTTTAATCGAGGTCCAGTTCCACCTAGAGGACCATATGCTCAATATACAGGACCACCAAGACAGAATATTCGGATGGGGCCTGGACCAATGCATCCAGCCATGAGTATCGGACAACCAGGTGAGGGATATTCTGACCTGATTTCTCTTGTTTTTGTCTTATTACTCTGAAAACCCGTTCAATCAACAGTAGGGATATCCTTCTGTCCCCGCATCACACTGGCTCAGCGTGTCGTACACGAGTTCAGATTAAAAACATTTTTACTGACTTACACTTCAGAGTCAGGTTCCTTCGCTCATTACGTTTTACGTACTAACAATTATCATAATTTTATTTAACAGGGATGCAGAACATGAGGCCATCATTGCCATCGGGCCCAATCTATGGGTCAAACAATCCAAATGAACACCGCTATGGAATCAGCTCTTCTCAAGCTCCGATGCATATTTTGAATCACGGTCAAGGCGCTCGAGGCCCTCTGACTAATATTCCATCTCACATGACCCAACGTCAACTGAATTACCCCACGTCACTCCATACTGCTCTAACGACCGCAAGTGCCCAACAAGGCCCCCTTCATGGACAAGGGCCTCGACCAGGACAATCGCATCCAAATCAAGTTGTGGGTGGAGCGACAGGATTTGTGCCACAAAGACCTCCGTTAAGGCCCATACAACACCATTCCATTCAGACTGGAAACATTGGGGGTGATTCTCGTACCCTAAACATGCGAGGGAATCCAAACCCCCCAGGGAATTATGGACAGCTTTCCCAAACCATCGCCCAACAACAACACTTACTAAATGAACTTAATTCGCAACGGGGACGCGATGCATTCCAACAGCAACGAGAACAACAGCTTCAACGGCAACGTCAGTTGCAGCAGCAGCAACAACAACAACAACAACAACAACATTCAGTTCCTCAAATGCCAAGATTGCAGCAATATCCTCAATCCCAGCAACAACAACAACAACAACAACAACAACAGCAACACCAGCAAAGTGAATTACAGTTGATGTCAATGAATGACCCGGCTAGAATGGTCCAAGTAAATAGAATTCACACTATGGGGCCTGGAGGGATGTTGCAAGGTAAACGACCAGCTCCCATCAACCATGATGTGCATGAAAGGGGAGGGGCCAAACAACCCCGAATGGATAACCCCTATCACCAAAATCAAATTAGAGGTTCATCCGAAGTTACAATTTCTCCAAGAATCATCCCATCCCACCCCAATTCAAATAGCAATAGTAGTAACAACAAAAGCGGTCCACCTCTAACGTTAGACAGAAATGTGGTAGCTGCCTTGGGATCAGTAGGAGGTTCAACGGGGGTCAGTAGTGTTCGAATAGGAAATGCAATTACTCTAAGCGTCTGTCCAACTAATTCAGAGGCAAGTGGTTTAGGAAATAACGAGAGAAGTCAAACAAACCCTCAGGGTTCGTCAAGAAACTCTTCGGGTTCGTCTTCTCCAGTCATTTCAAATCAGATGTCGTCTGTCCTTGCCGTCCGTGGTGTCACCGTCACTCCGGCTTCCCCACCAATTACAAGTATTTCCCCAGCCTCGACGGCTTCCAATCCTAGTCCAAGCGGAAGCCCTTCTTTACATCATCAGTTGTTGCAACAACAACATATGCAACAACAACAACACCCGCAACAATTTTCAGTAATACAAAGGGGTTCGGCATCGAACAGCCCGGTGAGGAATGTAAGCCCTCCTGTCCTGAACAACGTTCGTCATTTGGCGTCAGGAGGCCCTCTTGGGCCTGGAAGAAATCAATCCCCACATAACTTTGTGATGCCCCGACCCCCTCCACCGCGAAATCCCAGCCATCCGAACATAACCCCTCCTAATCCACACTCTCCGTCTTATAACCTCAACTCTGGGGCTGATCGACCCGACCGACCACCAACAGTAGATTTGACGGATGACGATATTCAAGCGCACAACAATCAAATAAGAAGTCAAATGTCTGGTAACTTAAGGCAGGGTCCTCCTCCTCAAGGTCAACAGGTTGCATCGTCGGGTGGACCAGCTCCGTATTCCGTCCGTGCTCAACGACCTGCAGCTTGTAGTATTTGTGGCGTCCTTTTCAGTTCCATTCAGTCGTTAGAGGAACACAAATTGTCGAGTCACGGAGTACGAGTTAATTTATCGGTCGGCGGACCTCGAGGACCTCAAACTGCGGTTCGAAGTAGTGGGATACAAATTCGAGAAGTTCGAAGTATGAATCCTCAACATCTTGGGATGAGTCAAGCGACATCAGTCCGTGCCCCTCCACCCATTCGGCCTCATCTTCCTCCTCAAAGTCAACAACAACAACAACAACAATATCAACAAATTAGGCAAACGACCGGAAGTCCGAGCAGACCCAGCAATCCAACTGGCCCCAATAACCCCGCTGGCAAATACCTGTACATCCCTCTTCTCGACTTGACTCGAATCGATTCGAATAAGATGAGACGGTTAGAAGAGATGGGGATCAGTTGCGTCGTTCCTCTTCATGGGAATAATTCCTTGTCTCAAATGGGGATTCCCGTAATGAACTTGCGAAGTGACGGGATGATGGGGAGTCACATCCCCTGGGACTCTGTTCTGCCGATGGGGCCAGTCCATCAGCCCACTTCACAACCCGCCCTAAATTCACCGACATCGCAACCTCCGCAAAACCCGCATCGGAGTCTCAATCCAAATACAAATCATAATGGATCATTACCACCCCGACCTCATTGACGTTTGGACGCTATTGTAGAAAGACTTCAACTCTCTGTCGGTCCAATTTAGAGTAGATTTATTTATTTGGGAAAGTATAAAGAAGAAGTTCATCGAATGAATTCTGACGTTTTGAGGAACCTCCGACACTGCAATATCACTCGAGAAAAAATAGTTATTAAGAAACCGAACCTAGATTTCATTTGATGTGTTCAACCTTCGTATAGTATATATTTATATCCCTCTTAAGTATTAGATTAGGATTCTACTGAAATCAATTTTTAACCTTATCTACTGAGGTTAGACTGAACTACAAGGTTAGGTTTAGGGTTTTAGGTCATGACTTGGTTTTTTTGGAAAGAGTTTGTGTTGTAATGTTATCTCTGTCTCTATACATTTGTGAGGGTTTGTGAATGAAGTTGGCATGAAAGTCTGTTGCTCTCTCTCTAAAACAGATAAGTGAAAGGATAGGAATGGATCGTTGGTATAGAATCTTCTCAGATAAGACGTTGGATTTTGGAGAGGTTAAAGGTCAAGAATTTGTCGGTTTACTGCAATGGCTACGATTACTAATGCCAAGGGATGAACAGTTCAAAGTTTCATCATATTTTTTGTTAAGTTTTAGCTAAAATCGAGGTTAAAAGTTAAAAGTCTTATGGAATGAGTAGTAGCTTAGAACAAGTAATGAACAAAGGAAATCGGTTGACATATATTATGATGTGTAAATAGAGTAACTCGACGACCACGTTGACTTATAAAATTTAGCTCGAGAAGGCGAATAAGTTAAATTTCCAGGATTCCTATAGTAAATCCCTGTTTGTTTTGCTCAGCTCAATACTATTTTTCACTCATCCAATGATAACTGTCTATCTACTTTTGGCTAAAATATAAAATGCTCACTCCCTATCTTCTATTTGGCCAAATCCCTGCTTATTTTTAAGACACTAGATCAGAATGGTCGAATTACCCTATTTGCACATTGACAAATGACAAACCTTTATATGCCCAGCGTTTCGTTGGTTTAGATTTAGTTGCGACAAGGAAATGTTCCTTAACGAGAGTTGACTGAAAAAATTAATTAATTTCCTTTAAAAAACGACACTCCCCTAATTATTCTGCCTGCTTTAAATGCCGACATCATTTAATTCATGATTTACTACATTTAAGACAATTTACAAACCAGGTTGGCGAGGTTGGGAATTCAGTGTTTTAAATATTAAATCGTTAGCTGGACACAGTCCTTCAAGGGTTTAAGCAAAATGTTTCGAGTTTTCTGTTGCGTTCGTTTCGTGTTACGAATTGTTTGAAATTCGTGTAGATATCGACTTGAAGATAGTAGAAAAAGTTAAGTAAAATCGACCCATTGCAACAGTATGGACAATGCATGAGCTTTAGTTAATGATATTTCTAATTAACAGAGGCAACTACAAGAACTACAGTTTTTTAATACGTATTTATCTATTTAGAAATATAATGTACGTAAACGTAATGCATCCTAAAATTATTGAGTAGTAACTAGACTATTTCAAAGTTTCCTCTGTGTAACTATTTACAAAGAAATGTCGAATATTGAATATTGTGAATGTTCACTGTTACTATAATGAGGATAGAGTCCGGAGATGATTTGAAATGATTAAATCCTTAAATGTATTAAATATGAACAGTTAATGCAATTGTGTGATACTTAAAACTACTAAAAATATTTGTAGTCGTCCATTAAATGTCTCACTCGTTCTGTATTACTATTAATCGGGTTGTAATTAATCGACCTCCTACTTAAAAGAAATCCCCTCCTATTTTTTACTGAAAGTGTCCTCCACTGTCCTGACCTCCTACTTAACCAAAATCCCCTCCCCATTTTAACTTAAATAAGCTCCTACAAAATGGTATAACCTCCTCGATATAAAATGTTAATAAATAGACTTTTTTAATCGAGTTGATAAAATTATATATGCCACTCATGTGGTGGGTCACTTGTCAAGGGTCACGAGTGTGATTTCCAAATACAGACTGAAATGCGTTGGTAATTGATTCAGCGCAATCCGCAATTAAAATTGTTGGTTGTTCTCCTTCCCCAACTACTGTCTGGAGTAATTTGAAGACGCTTGTGAAATCCTCTTCAGCTTCTCCGCTAGTTAAAGCGATTCCGATCGGATGAAAAGTCCTATTTTTATCGGATGTACCTATTACGATTACGGGAAACCCTTCCCATACTAACTTATACGTAGCATCCGCATGTAAAGCCCGGCTCATTGTTGCAAATGAAAGAAGTCGTTTAGTGGACACCATGAGCCGAAATCTCTTCTCTTCAAAATCTATGTCGTTACCAACGATATAAGGTTGATCGTCGTCTTCTGGAACGTTGCTGTAACCTTTACAAAGGGCTGATAACTGACCCAAGGATACACATGGAGGAGCCTCTTTAGCTCGTTGATATGCCTTGTAGTTGCTGATTTGTCTAGTTTTAGGGTCGTATCCTTTCTGGCGAAGATCTGACAGAATGGCCTTTGTTGATTTAAATTTCATTGAATCATCAATAATTCCCTTCATGTCGTCAGATAGCCCATGTGTTTTTGCAATACAGTTATGATCTGCATCGGTTTTAAAAATTTCCACGGCTTCGGACGTTTCTATACGAATACAAATATGTATATAGAATTACATGCTTAAAAACCCGAACTTCACCCAATTAAAGTAGTAACATTTACCTTTTAAGTCTAAGTACAGCTTGGCTAAGCATGATTTTGAATTTTTGCAGTCAAATAAGACTTTATTAGCTTTTCGATTACGATAGTTCCACTTTTTTTGGTATTGAACATGGGCCCTTGCCGTTTTTAGATTGGGAAACATTTCCCCCGTAGAAATCCAATTGTGAATCGTTCTTCTTTTTTTTTTGACAAGGAACTTCATTTTCGTCATCTGTTTTCTCAGAATCCGAATCTTGATTTAGTTGAATGTTTTGTGACCTTTGACTTGCCATTTTTTGCTTAAAAATATATTTTCACTAAAATGATCTAAAACCTGAGGATTTCATGGGATGCCAACTCATCAGAAAGAGATTGGTGGATGCCGTTATCTATCGTATATGCAAACCGTGAGATAAAGAAAGACAAGAATATATTATGATAATTAACCTTCTTGAGACTTTATCTGGATGCTGATTCTAGAATTATATGATTACTTGAACTTTGCCTTCATTTCATACCATTTTCTTCGGAGGAGGTTATACCATTTTATAGGAGCTTATTTAAGTTAAAATGGGGAGGGGATTTTGGTTAAGTAGGAGGTCAGGACAGTGGAGGACACTTTCAGTAAAAAATAGGAGGGGATTTCAGTTCTAAGGAGGTGGATAAATAATAATCCCTATTAATCTGTCCTAATTCCAGTTACAGTTTAGGGTATTATTTTGCAAAGGAATCTGTCAACTCAATTTTAGAAAACATTTTATTTAAATACTCTAAAAAAAACTGGAAAGATCGAGTTGAGCATATTTTGTATATAGTATACAGGGTGCTTCCCAATATCCCAATTAAGGTTACTCCTTACCTTTCCCCTATTAATAATTGTTGATTAATAATGACTAATGAAATAAAATTCCCCGGCACCCTGTCTAAAGGTGTAACTGTACATTATCCTTGAAAGTATTTAACTCCTAAATTATAGGTAATACGTCGGATTGAAAATTTATAAATATCACGAATACATTATTTATTCGTGAAAATTGTTAAAAAAGTTACCGGACTAGGTTAATACATAACGTTTACTACCGCAAGCGTAGTCTAATGTGTGCATTTGTGTCTTTGTGATTTAATTGACAAATATTTTATCAACTGTTAATATGTCTACTTGTGTAATTAAAAGCTCTTCAAAACTCGGCATTGAAAGATTGAAACGACTATGAAATATTTATTCAATAAATCAAATATTTGACAAATCTGTGATACTTTGATTGGTTTATTACTTGTCCTACATATTCGTTATTTTCATCATCAAGCTTTAATTCAAAACCATGTGAAATGCAATGTTATACATCGAATACATGATGAGACTGATGAGAGTACGGGTGAATGTGCAGTTTAATTCGGTCAAAGTCCTCGCACATGCGCAAATAACTAAACCACCTATGTTAATAAATTGTAGTTATAAATTTAAATTTTCAAACTTTGCTAGACGCATTACGATGTTTTTTTTAATCCGTAAACTGTACTATTGGTACAAATTGAAACCCTCCCGAAATCTTGACTAACAAAAAGTATTGACCTTTGAAAAACATGCATCCCAAGGGCTTGGGGTCAAAGGTTTTACGTGCACGGCTTTGTACTTCGTAGCCCCGAGCATTAAACGGTTGGAATGTTGGTCGGTTTATTGCACAGGACCGATGCAAAGCATGACGCTAGTTTCTAAGGGTCACAAGTCCCAAAACAGAGTCACTTCATCCTAGACTTTTCACTCGACGACATCTGCTTTTTCTAAGACGCTATGTTAAACTATATTCACATTTAAGCACTATCCAGCTAACAAACAATAAGTATTGTGATTAATTGAGACAATAATTAAATCAAGAATGAAGAATAAGAAAGGAAAGCTGACCTTTTGTGGTCCCATCTACATAACCATTGACGATGGCGACGACCAAAGATCCAGTCACTTGGAGCCCTTGACTTATCGAGAGACTGAAATCATCACGCTGGACGACGGCGAGGAATATTACGACAAACCTCAACGAAATCATGTCCAAATTCCTAAAAATTCTCTGATTCAGAATCTAAAGTCCACAAACATGTTAGGCATTGACAAGGCAAAGGTCATGGAAATTTCGGACAGCGAAGACCATGTCGAAAATCTCGAAAACCATGTTGAAAATCTCGATAATCAAGTGGAAAATCTCGACCATCATGTCGAAAATCTCGAAGATGATGTGGAAATTCTAAACAACCTTGTCGCAAAACCCGAAGATGATGTGGGAATTCTAGACGATGATGTGTCAATTCTGGAGGGCCATGTAAAAATTCGGGAGGACGATCTGAAAATAGTAAAAACAGTTGATAAGGCGGTAGGAGTTGTGGCAAGGGATGAGTACACAATTTCCGATGACGTGATAGCGAATACAGTTAGCTGCATCAAGAGTTACGGAAGTAAGGATGATTTGGGCAGCGTTGTCGGAATATCGGGCACGGCCTCCGAGATCAATAAGCACTCTGACCATGTCAGTACGGAAGAAACTGGAGACCATATTCAAAACGATCGTCTGAAAGTCGGCAAAAAGAGACTATCGACCAAAACTTCGACATATTCCTTCGATAAAACTGCAGTTGTGTCTGTTCATGAAGGAAGAGTGGGGTAATCATTTTATTTTAACTTAAGCACACATAAAAAGCAAACTATTCTACAATTATGTACATCAGTGAATCTTAAAGTCATTTCAAACATTCATTATTATTATCCACAGGTATCTTCATCGGAGCTTTACAAATCGAGCCGTCCTGCGCACGGACCATTTTGAACTTGACTACATGTCGAACGGTACATGTTATACGTAAAATGTTCTAACATGTAGTCAAGTTCAAAATGGTCCGTGCGCAGGACGGCTCGATTTGTAAAGCTCCGATGAAGATACCTGTGGATAATAATACATCTCTTAAGATTTAGCGACATTAAATAGATTCACCCCACCCTCCCCCACATATTTTATAACGATGATGATTTAAATTGTCACTTCCGGAACTACCTTTGCCCTTGTTGAAGGAACATTAAAACAGACACGAAGAGAGGAGCTTATATATTTTTGCTTGGGAAAATGCAAACCAAACATTTCCAAATAAATGAGTATTGAGAGTCGATTTGAAAACAATGATCTTTAAAAGAACATGATTGATTATAGTAGTGTCATACTAAAGATAGGAAAAGCCGTATTCGACAACCCGAAAAATATTTCCTTATACAACCTTTAACCGTACTTTCCAGACGTCCACGGGCCTCAAAAACTAGAAGTTCTCTTCGGATCAAACTATACTATTCAACCGAACTTGAATCGGACATCGATAATGGGAATCTAACACTTGCAGCTAATGGAGTTCAAACTAACCGAAAACGTTTGTCAGTGGGATCAACCTCTTCAAGGCCGAGACAGTCGCAAAGACCAACAAAAGCTAGCAGGTATGAATCTTTATACTATAAATAGTTTATCAACAAAATCCATGTCCATGTAGACACTCGACTCTGCCAAGAATTAATAGTGTTTAATATGTTTTTGTAACCCTCATAATTTTCTATTTCCAGACTGACCCGAATCTCAAAAACGGCAAATCTATCCCAAGTCCAGAAGCGATACAACTTAAGAAGATCAAATACTTTGACTGCGAAATACGAAGAAATGATAAACACTCCATTTTTTGATATCATTAGTCTTGGCCATTCCAAGATACACGGGACTGGGATGTTTTCTAAAATTCGTTTCGGCAAGGGAGATTTGATCACGGAATACATGGGAAAGGTACGTTTCAGTTTATACAAAAGCCTAATTGAGTTGGTAGTAATTTATAAACGACGAATAAAATGTGAATCTGAATTTTTCGAATTTTCAGTTGATATCGTTGAAAGAGTCTAACCTACGGGAGAAGATGTATTTCGCGTTAGGGATAAAAGAAACACTGATGTTCGCATTGGGTGAAAGTTACGTCGTGGATCCCTTCCCCCTCGACACTCCAAACTATGCACGAATGGTTAATCACTCTTGTGAGGTAAGTACCAGTTAAATGATTATAGGACTGCTCATTACCGTAAATTCATTAGGTAATGAGTTTATATCTAATGAATGTATGGTAATGAGTTCTCCTCATACACTTTATTAAGTGTTGAAAACACTTTATGCGAATGGCCAGTCCGTCTGTCCGTCCGTCCGTCTGTCCGTTCGTCTGTCGGGTCGATAACTGACGAACGGCTTGACCTACGGTCACCAAATTTTGTACACTTGTTCCTTGGGTCAAGAGTGTGGCTAAGTTTGAACTTGGGTCAAATCGGTCACACCCCCTGTCCCCCATAAATTAACCCTCCATCCCCACCAAAAAACCATTACATCGGTTCAAACGGTTTATTTGTATAAAGAACCTTTTTTAATTTCTTGAAAATTTACATTTAAAAAACTAATTTCGTTTACTTTCAGCCAAATGCATTCGTTGAGACAGTTTATATAAGTGGAAGAGACAGACTACTCCTTTTTGCAAAGAAACAGATTAAAATTGGAGAAGAAATAACAATCGATTTTTTGTTTGAGGTTAGCAAGAAACCGGAAGTTCCTTGTAATTGTGGGGCGAAAACTTGCCGAAAATTTATTGATGGCTAAATTTCAGTTCCGAAAATTCTGCCATTTTGTATAAAGTTGCCATTATCTACAGTAATTGTTTTTAAAATACAAGATGAATTTGATTATCGAAAATGTGCACTTTGATTTAATAAATTATACCTATTTTGAGGAGTCAGTTTTTATTATATACTATCAATTTAGATTATGTGAAAATAAGAGTTAATTATGCCGTTGTAAGAATATTCGGGTTTCAATAAACTATTATGCTAGATTCAATATTGATTATGAGGCATTGAGTGATACCCGTTAATTTGAAACGATTGTTATACTAACTCAGTTTTTATTTGCACCAGATTAACATAATTCCGAAGTGACCGAAATAGTGATCACTAAAATTGTTGAACTAATCAATTTATTAGCAAGATTGTGAATTTATAACAAAAGACACTTTCTTCCTGCTAATCTATCTTCATTTTTTGTCATTTTACCTGCCGGAGTTTTTCGATTTTAAAAACCTGCATTTGGTTGCAGTTTGAAGTAGAAATCATGTTTATTTTGTAACCTCGTTAAATCATCCTCCTTGTTCCTGACGTACTTGAGAACAAAGAGTTAGCGGAATGCCGGACGAGAACTGAAACCATATCTAAACAAGAGATACGGAAATGAGAGCATCTTTGTTTGCGTTAATCGTAATAAAATAGTAAAGTTATGTAAAAAGAGGTTTCTAGTGAAGTAAACCGGGATGTCCTTTCATTTACCTCACTTTTTTTACATTCTCTCCGATTACCAGCTTCCTTTTTCACAACTAAATCTGGGTTACCTAAAACTATTACATTTCAGAACTCTAGCTAATTTTGTAAGCATATGATTAGCATCCTTTCGAACGAGTATAAACACTATGACTCTCTGACATTTTTCAAATAAAATTAATCAGCTGCATACAAAACGTTTAAAAATCTTTACTTCAAAAACAATCAAGGTTCGCAAGATAGGATAATCATCGAAATATCGATGTGGTTTAAACTGACAATAAGGGATGTAAGTATGTAAGGGAAAGACCAATGCCCGATCGTCTTGAAACTTTTACCATGTTATAACAGACTAATGTGAACAATAAAACCATAAAAATTAGCTACCCTAATTTGTGTTTACTATGTTTAAAAAAATCACGAAATAAAAAAATCGATGAAATTAGCATTTTCAAACACGTGCCAAATCTTCAGTTTTGGTCCGATTTTAAAATTTTTTGCATTTTTGTGATGCTAAAGAGTTGTAATTTACGAAAACGTAAAAGTATCAATTTTCTGCCGTTTTTGTCTTTTTTTTTTCTTTTTTGGCGAGTGACGGATACATAAAAAATCTTGAAAAAAGCCCTTTATCATAACACCCTGTCCGTACGTCTGTCTGTTTATACTTTAACTTTCGAAGGGAACAAGGTTTTTTAAAACTGTATTTTTTCTTGGGCTTAAGTAAAATAAAAACTTAAACTTGAAAACTCTTATATTACAAGACATCCCTTTATTTATTATTACTAAAAAAAGTTTTGCTAGCTTTCATGCATTTCGATTTTCGTCAATTCATGTCCCCTTTTATCCATAAATTGGAAACCTTAATATTAAGCGACGTTGTATTCTCAAAACGCTTTCAATTACTGCACTGTACATCCGCAAAATCCAAATGAACTGAATTGTATTGCATTACATTTACAGAGAGGAAGAAAGGTAATCCTGATCCTGGTGTCCTCCGTATATGTATAGTAGATGATACACACGGAGGCAAAAGAAAATGTTGGAGCGTGGGAACTAATCCGGCCACATTATCCGTTCTAGTTGCTACAAGCCGAGAGTAAACTCATTCTCAAAATACGTAGCTCTCATTTAATGAACCATTCTTATTATGAGGTTAAATTCATATTTTTATCCGAAATTACAACAAACCCTTCCGCTCTTATAATTATTCTCTTACTTTGACTTTGCATAACCTAACAACATTTAGAACGTTTAATTTACTAATGTTATACTTGCCATTTTATGAATTTAGTTCGGATCAAAGAAACGTTCCAGAGATTATGTATGTGGAACATGGACCAAAATAGTCTTATATTTAGAGGAATCATCATTGTTTTTCATTAATTTGTCCTACGATTGTGTAAAGATTACAAAATTTCGACGAAGTTATTTGTTGGTACTGGAGTGTAAACATTTGCGTATGTCGTGTCAAGACGGAATTTTAGTTCAAATTCAATTGACCATTGGAATTCCATATGTAGTTACTCATTTTTTCACGGTTTGAATCTTATATAATGATAGTTTGGGAAGCTACCGCATACCGTCTTGATTATCATAATCAAGTGCCTGAAGTCTGTCATAAATCGAGGCATGGGATAATATTAACAAGGTTATGAGTAAATGGGGACAAAAGTAACATAAACTTCATAATTTCTTAACCCTTTCTGTGCTGCGGAAGAGTAGGACGAATTCTGCCGTTTCAGTGAAAATAAAAACGGATGCTAGATAGATACCAAGTACTTTGTTCTAGAAATCCGGATTCACTTCAATAAGCATTTTTCTACCCTTCCCCTGTACGTCTTATTATCATGAAGAAGATTGGTGTAACCTGAGACTTTCGGCAGTCAGTTATTTGACACATACATGTACATAACTTGTTACAACTTCAATTTTAGTACATATATTGTTCTTTACAGGGTGTCTCGATCAAATATGTAATCAATCTAAAAACTGAACATAAATATAGGGTTCAAGATGAAGGGAACTTTGGTTTATGTGGTCGAGGTTATTAAGTGTTGAAAACACTTTATGCGAATGACCCGTCCGTCTGTCCGTCCGTCTGTCCGTCCGTCTGGCCGTCCGTCTGTCGGGTCGATAACTGACGAACGACTTGACCTACGGTCACCAAATTTTGTACACTTGTTCCTTGGGTCAAGAGTGAGGCTAAGTTCGAATTAAATTCAAATTAAAATTAACCCCCCCAAAAAATGATTAAATCAGTTCATAGCTCTTACTCATTTTAAAACTGCCGCTTTGGTAGTTAACATTACACTCTATGTCTATCATATATACATGATAATACCCTGAAACTACATTTCAGAGTGCGAAACCCCGGCTTTTTGGGGAAATTGAGATATGGGGTTTAAACGATTCTCATGAGTAATATGACATCTTTGACACATACGGGACCACTCCCACTGACATCAGGGTGCAAAACCTGATGTTTTCAACACTTGGTTACGCCCGTTACATCGGTTTATTAAAAGGTTAAAACCCCCGGCATTATTGTCGGGGCCTACCTCTTAACATTATCGGGGCTAAGAGTAATCGGGGCGATAATTTCGGGACCAAATTTTCGTGGAAAAAACTAACTGGGCTAAATTTTCGAACACCGCGTTCTAGAAAACCACGTTTTTTAATTTTTAGACTTACTTGTATAGGGATTTGATCTCTTGCTGCCATTAAATTATTGTGCATCCATTCGTAAGTAATTAAAATCTTCGCTATCTCTGTGAACGGATTTGATGATGGAAGTTAAGAAACTGTATGGTAATTACTAGAAACTCTTGGGGAAGGTAATGCAAAATGCAATGCTGTTAAAAGTAACGGGACATTGCGGCTAAAGTTCCCGTCAAATCCCTCATTCTTTCTTAGGCATCCTGAGACAGCAAATAAATTACACAAGAAATAGAACAACAGCTCTTGGTCTAATCCCTAATATAAAACACACGTAATAATACATTACAAATTGACAAAATCCTCAAATCTCGGCCTACTTTTCGACGGTTTTAAAAGGAGCATTATCTCACTTCCTTTTTTATTGTTTCACGAAAGGTAATTCATCTCCACGTGCTACAATAGTCATAGCACTTGTTAGATGTTACCTTTATGTAATTCATACCCATGAATCCCCGTCGGAAGAACCTTAATCAGGGATTATGTGACTAATACTAAAAGATTACGTTTTGGTTGGTAAGTGAATAAGTTCTTGATCTCTGAATCCGGAATGCATCCATATGATGCAAAAGAATTAAACTATAATGTCGGATCTCACAAACAATTTACAACAAACTATCAACTACAAGAAAATTTAAGTAAAAGACCAACGCATTATGCGAAACAAGAATTGCATAAACCAACAAAAATAATCGAAATACAAGATTGCCGTCGGAGGAAAATGCAAGCAGCTCTCGATATCACAAAATTATGTGATTATGTGATGTATAATATTATAACTGTTGATGACATAGTTAAACATGAACATAGTTTTACATTCAAATCCAAGTTAGTTAAAATGATTAAAAATACGTTAAATTAAAAGCTGCACAACATAAAAACAAAATCAAAGGAATGAATAGATTATTTATCGCTTCAGCATAAGAACGAAGTTAATGAAATGCTGGTATGTTTGACAATGATTTACGAACCTCTGCTCAGTAACCATTTTCATTGTAAATGTCAATCCGTTGGCTAATTACTCAACATTTGTCTCTTTTAACGAAACTTTGTGTTTGTTCTAATGTTTTAATGTCTAAGATTCTGTAAAGTTTGAAACTTTAGCCGGGGGCTTTAGTGCAATTAAAATATAAATCTTCGTCGGCCTTAAGCAGCTTAAGACTTTTTCTTCGGCTTATAAGGAATAAAGTTAAGCGTAACGGGAGCGTCATATATGAATTAAGTGCGGCAAATTTCTCATCTCTTCTTGTCAATCCATTAAACAAATACAAAAAAAGAAACTGTATATGGTTTTGTTAATCTCCTTACACATCTTATTTCAAACCTCTGGAACTCAATTGATATCATTATCCCAATTTTCGGGATTTCAATTACACTTGACTATTTTATATGCTACAAATCTTTCGAGAGTTGTGAAATCTATGGATGCTCCAGAATGTTTAGATAAATTATTCACTAGCATGTTCAGATGAATACTAATTCACGTTAGTATTTTTGCTTTATTAAATCAAACTTGACTGTGTACAGACCTGTTAGGTTTGACAACTCCATAATATTTAAAAATCGGTAAATGCTTCAATATTAAAGGGTCCCATTTAATGCTTCCAACCGAAATCTGAAATTTGCCAACCATTTGTGTGCAACCATCTAATATGAACCTTGACAACTTCAATTGGCCATATCTGCGACCGAAATCTGAAAGCGCCCAACCAATATTGGAAAGCCCCAACTCAATTTTAACATTGAATTCCTTGCATAAGCATAACCAAAATCATTTTGGAGTCGGGCTAAAAACATCATTTTTAAGTGTCTTGCACGGAAGGACGGTTTTAAATTTCCAAACTGTTGTCCAACTCCTTGTCGAAATCGTCCAGCTTCAAAAGGCGCCCAAAATTCCTAAAATGTAGCTCATATAGGTTAATAATGAAAGGGTGACGAGCTTCGTGAAGTTATAAGGATGGGGTACTGAAATAGTTTAATGTATGTTTATGGTATCAGGGATAGAATACTGCGCTTAGCTGGGAAAGTCGTGTTACGGAATCGATCTCTGAATCGTTTGAATCAACTTATTCCAGCACGTCTTTTTCTTTTTAATTTCACATGCAAAGGATAAAACCAATATGGTGTTAATTGTTTACAAACCGTGATTGCTGCCATTTAATGCACCTGCATTATTTAATAAATGGGTTAACTCAGAAGTGGTAAATTTAAATTGGTTAACTATCGCTTTTGTTTTTATTATTCAGTTTGCTAGAAGAGAGATAGATTTAAGACTGCTGAGTGTAATGAGGGCGGAAGAAGATAAAGTGTGAAATATCTACGGAATCGGATTTAACCCGATGGGGTGAAACCGAATCCGAAAATGGATCCAAGAATTGTTCCAATGATTCCTCCAAGAGACGTTGGTGAGAAAAGTCCCAAAAGCATCGCTCCCAAGAATTGTCCTGTAAATTTCACAAGTTCAGATTAACTTCAGCCATAACTATAATAAGCCTATTCTTCGGTTCAAATGCAACGAGGATTTCGAAATTATGTCATAAATATTTTAAAAAATTAGTTGAATACCTAATGGAATGATATTGAGTTGAGTGGCGGCGGCGGCAGCAGCCGTTGTAGCAGCAGCGGCGGCGGTTGTGGCTGCCACAGTGGTGGCGGTCGGGTCAGTGGTCGCGGTTGGGTCAGTTGTAACTGCTGCGGTTGTTGCCGCGGCGGCTGCGGTAGTAGCAGCTGCTACAGTTGCCAATGGGACTAAAGTTTAAGAATTACAGAAAATTAGAACCATTTCTTTTAATTGGTTGATCTCAATTTTGATCATAAAAATCAGGAGGTAAACGTCATTTTTCTAAATCTCTAGAAAATGTGTTAATAAGCGCCCAAATTTCTTGTGGCATATTTTTGCTCTCTACATCGCTAAAAAAGTTAGAGGATGAACGAGTAGTCACCATAGTATTTACATTAAACATTTGTGTCCGATTTTCAAAAAATATCAGAAATCCTTAATATTGAGCTCATTGTAAGACACTTAAAAAGCATTTTGCGTAGAAGATTTTTGCGACATATTTTTTGAAATATAAAAACGTGTTCAAAATTTATTCGGGTTGATTCGTTCATATCCATAATTCAAATCATATTCAATCATGGGCTTACCAGGCAGAATGAGTTAATTAAGTTAGTAAATAATAATTTAGTAATTATGCTTCAATGCTATTGTATGGTATGGGGAGAAAATAGAGCTCTTAAGCAGAGAAGCCGTAGCAGAGTGGTCTTATGTGTCGCCCTAAACGGGCGCCAGTAAGTATGTTTAAGTACTGTCGGTGGATAATCAATTTAAGGGGCTTTGAACTATTTTATATTAATATTTTTGTTGAATTTAAAGTACAAAATAAAGTATTCAGAAATAGTTTTTCTGTGTAATCTTTTTTTGTAAAAAATGCATTTATTTGAACGTTTAAATTTTAATTGGGTATTAAGTTTTACCGGAGAAGTACAACTTCTTCTGTGGGTGGACAGCTCCCATGGTCATCGCCAAAACTGGGATGAGGCAGAGGGCAAGACAGATGAATCGGTTGGCCATTTTGTAGTTCGAGAATTACTCAAAGGAGATTTCCTTACTGAAGTACTAAACTTGATCTACAAGGGAACTTGGAAGACTGGATGATTTTGTTCAGATCCAACCGTCCTATTTATACTCCGTCATTTCAATGAAAATCATATTTGAAATCAGAATTGACGTAAACGGATCAGATTCTAGTATTTGTCCGACCTCATACCATTTAAATTGCAAATAAAAGCTGGAGTTATCAAAGTTAATAAAAGGAAACCCTGATCTTGACCGCAAAGTTGACACAGATTCGGTTAGTGAAATCAGTTCGGGACTGTCGCCCTTGACGTGACGTACAGATAGTGTTTGTTAAGATGCAGCAGACAAAGATTGACAGTTGTTTCAATATTAAAAATGTAGAATTTAGAAACTCTAGTTTGAACAGATGCACATCAAGACCTGGAAATGAATGTATCTTCATGTATTACTGAAATTAGTGTAGGATTGCTCTACTTGTTTAATAAAAAAATCTAAATTCTAATGTTGTAGTAGGTTAGGAATTTATAAAATTATAAAAATGCTGAACATTGTCAGTCAAGTTCCAGTCGATTGAGAGACAACTCAACGTTTAGATTAGCCTTCCTAATTATATATTCAAATTTTATTGTCGGATTATCAGATTTTTTTCATCGTTTCACGTTAACACGAATTCTAAAGAAATCAATACAGAAAAATATTTATGATACTAGCAATTTACCTACGGTGTCCTATTATGTCTTTAAAGACTTGTCGGTCTAATTAATTTAGAATTTAAATAATTGCAATGAATTTATTAAATATCTATATTGTAGCATATGCATAGTCAGAATTTCAGACACATTCTCTATAACAGAACATGAAGACTGACTAAAATATTATGATCAGAAAGTAGACAGGTAGAATATAGGTTAAACTTGTGATTTATAGCTCTTTTATTATTATCACGTCAAGTGTGAAGTGCGGTTAATACTGGAATGATTAGAGAATTATAATATATCGTTTCAGCCCTTTTACCTAATACACTTTTTTACTTTGACTTTGATGCGGTAACGTTACAACGTAACCAATTAAAAATATTTAGGGAGCAATGTCATGAAATCCTGATATTACGATAAACGGTTCACGGTCGAACTCAACACAGCCGAACTCAACACGGCCGAACTCAACACGGGGAGAACTCAACACGGGAGAACTCAACACGGGGAGAACTCATCACGGCACACCCACTTTTTAATGCTGCTCACAAACGACGAACTCAACACGGGAAAACTCAACACAAGACGAACTCAACACGCACAATTTCTAATGCTAAGACCATTTCCTAATGCTAAGACTATTCTATTAAAATAAAATATTTATCCGTGTTAATAGCAATGCTAAGACCGTTTTCCAATGCTAAGACCAATGCTAAGACCGTTTCATAATGCTAAGACCAATGCTAAGACCGTTTTCTAATGCTAAGACCGTTTTCTAATGCTAAGACCGTTTTCTAATGCTAAGACCGTTTTCTAATGCTAAGACCGTTTTCTAATGCCAAGACCGTTTTGCAATGCTAAGACCAATGCTAAGACCGTTTTCCAATGCTAAGACCAATGCTAAGACCGTTTTCTAATGCTAAGACCAATGCTAAGACCGTTTTTTAATGCTAAGACCAATGCTAAGACCGCTTCCTAGTGCTAAGACCAATGCTAAGACCGGTTCCTAATGCTAAGACCAATGCTAAGACCGTTTTCCAATGCTGAGACTAATGAAAACGGTCTTAGCATTGGTCTTAGCAATAGAAAACGGTCTTAGCATTGGTCTTAGCCATTAGTAAACGGTGTTAGCATTGGTCTTAGCATTGGAAAACGGTCTTAGCATTGGTCTTAGCATTAGGAAACGGTCTTAGCATTGGTCTTAGCATTAGAAAACGGTCTTAGCATTGGTCTTAGCCATTAGTAAACGGTCTTAGCATTGGTCTTAGCATTGGAAAACGGTCTTAGCATTGGTCTTAGCATTAGAAAACGGTCTTAGCATTGGTCTTAGCATTGGTCTTAGCATTAGGAAACGGTCTTAGCATTGGTCTTAGCATTAGGAAACGGTCTTAGCATTGGTCTTAGCATTAGGAAACGGTCTTAGCATTGGTCTTAGCATTAGGAAACGGTCTTAGCATTGGTCTTAGCATTAGGAAACGGTCTTAGCATTAGAAATTGCGTGTTGAGTTCGTCGTGTGTTGAGTTCGTTTCTGTACGCAGTGGGTGTGGTCGCAACCGTGTTGAGTTCTCCCCGTGTTGAGTTCTCCCGTGTTGAGTTCTCCCCGTGTTGAGTTCGGCCGTGTTGAGTTCGGCTGTGTTGAGCTCGACCGTGTTGAGTTCGCCGGACACGACGATAAACCCGTCGGATATTAGATGAAACACTAGTTACTTTATACAATTCTTACATTCTACTCGTTTTATGCCAATATTTAGAGTAGTTTCGGTAGTGATTTCTTGATAAAGATGATTTAACTCTCGGCATTTCCGATATTTGGTTAAAGAAGCTTGTCTTGATCACCCCTTTTTGATTACGAATTCGTAATTTATAATGTTAAAAATGTACTTCCAACTTTAGACTTTTGTTTTTATAAGGAGGCATAATAATAAGATACATGTATTTACTACGGCAAACTATCCTGGCATATAAAATAGCATTGGTTTAAAATTAAATTAGAGGATGTGGTACTAATTTGCGTTCAATGTTAACTTTCTCACAACTTGACAAGTGGGGAAAATATTACATGTCTTGGAATCCGCTAGATAATAATGGAACGGTCTACTCTGCGTTTTTAAGCATGTGTAAGATATGAGTATTATGGAAGACTAATGGAACGGGTAGATATCTCATAATAATTATAATTAGTTTAGGAACTATGTATTTCAACAACTGACTCTTCCTATCCACTTTACTCAATACTATTGCTGATCTAAAACAACGATGACATTTATCTCTGGTCTCAAATCATTATTTGAGTTTTGATTTGTTGATTTTTTTCAGTAATTGATTAAAAGTGGATACGGCATTTAAATTTGACTGTAATTTCAACAATCATTTGAATGAAATTTGAAATCATAGAATTAAGATAAGGGTTACCTTACACGATATATATTTGGAAGGGATGTTGTGTTTTAGCAGCTTGCTACAGAGACTAGTGTCTCATTTTGGGAAGTATGAGACGCTAGCCGAGGAATAGGTTAAAGCCGTCTTGATCTCACAAGGAAACCTTTTCTGATTAAAAATCTCGATTTTCTTATTTCTTATTTTAAATTTAGCTAAAATAAATCTACTCTAAGATGGAGACTATCCGTGCCAAAAATTACTTGGTCATAGTAAAGTATGTAGGAATTTCCTATTTAGTAAATTCCTGTTTACTTTATAATTGTGCGATTGTATTTTTAACTCATCAAATGTTAACTCCCTATTTTCTTTGGCTTAAACCCGAAAATTGATTTTTATTTGCATTTATCATCTCACATCTTATATCAATTACAACGTAAAGCGTCCAGTCCCACGAACTCTACTAACATTTCAGCCTGTTTTCAAATACATCGTGCTGAACTCCATTTTAAAGGGTCAGACAAAAAGTCCACAAAAAATTTTAGATATTAAAAGCTTGGAATCGTTTCTTTTATTTTTACCGCAGTCGGGTTTAGATTAATTAAAATTGGTCACATTATATAGATTAGACATAAGTCTAATCGATGTTATTCAAGGGTTGTCAACATGTTAAAGCATCGTATTATTAAGTGTCGTATGAGACAAGTTTAAGGAAGATCTGTATTGTACATCTGAAAAGGTTCCCTTGTGCGACAGTGTCAGGTATTGTAGAGGAGGCAGAAGAGGTGTTTATTATTTCATCCCCGTAATCCTACAACCCTTTCCTCTTCATCCCTTGTGGACGGTAGTGGGAATGACTTACTCTAGTTTTCAGTTCCCATCCACAAGTCACAGGAACAACATCAGACCAACACCTCATTTAACATTAACATCCCTCAAACAAACACCACCCTTACACACGGAGATTCCTCGTTCTTTAAATAACTTATTACTATGTAATAGTGATAGCTTAGCTTAGGCCGGACGAAATTGTCCAAAATCGAGGGGTAAACGGAGACGTTCTAGTGCATAAGTATCTCAATTTTTATAAACCTTTTTATCATAAAATCGCTTTTTATGTTTTAGAATCCTAACCTAAACCTCGTGTAAGAGTTTCAAATTGCATCCAAATATTAAATCAACATGCCTGATTTAAGTTTAAACCTCGACATAAAAATACATATTCAAAATAAAATTTGTCAAACTTTAAGGGATCGGTTGAGTTCTTATTCGCATTAATAACTGCAGTTTTTTCTGATTTCTGAAAGCACTATTCATTTAATCTGTTACCATCAATCAATAAAACTGGAGTGGATAAGTGAAATAAACGAAACTGACGATTTGTGACTTGTAAGAGGCAGAGTGGTAATAAATTGTAACAGTGAGGGGTATTTCAGATTTTAAGTCATAATACGCAATCTGTTCAAAGTGATCGTTCAAAATAAAATTTTAAACTCTTTGTGTTTTTGTACTGGAGTTTTTGGGACTGATTTTATTTTTTGGAGTTGAGAAATTGTGATTAAGAATCGTTTGTAATGGATTCGAGACATCATCATCATTCAATTCATAGTTGTCACCTCAAACATCATGCCAACTCGGCAGGGAATGGATTCGACAGAGTAGGTCAAAATGTGCGTTCAATCTCACTTTTACACCAGTCACTTATTTTTACCCTCAAACATCAACAAACCCAATTTAAACCTGGACAAAATTATCATAGTCTCGAGCTTTTGTAGTAGAAGTGCAATTATAAAAGGGTAAAACCCTTTCATGTTTTCACCATGTCTGTCTGTCTGTCCTAAGTGTCCTAACGAAGCTGCTCTAACTTCCGAGCAGGTGTATATTTATATTTTTTTGTTGGAAAACAATTATGTCGTTTTAGCAAAGCCTTACTTTGTTTGCGAATGGTGTTGGTCAAAGACGGTCAAAATTCACAATTTGTTCAGTGCCAATATCGCTGAAAAAGTATGGTCAAGTTTTATGACCTTATTCTACAACTGGGGAACTTTGAGATTTTATATAAAACGACTTTCACGGACGGAAAGCTACTTTAAATGTTATGTCATTAAATGGTACGGTTTCACCCTTTTGCGATGGACGTTTTAAATGGTTGATTATATGGTTGTCCTTATTTATATGCGTACTATCGAAATATATTTTGACAACATTGATACATGTATACAATTAATTTTCTCTGCTTGTAGTTTCAAAAAATTTGGTTTATTTGCCTTTTCCTTAATTTAAATATTCTGAAATCAATATTAATTATATTAATTACAAAAACATATCGTTAAAATAACCACACCCAAAGAAACCATCGTAGTAGATTGACGGATTACAACATCCTAGACTCCAAAAACATGACTTAAAACTAAATGGTAACAATGGATATTTAATGTTCGACACACACGACAAGACAAGGTTTAATCCTTCATTAGACATAATTATGATTTCGTGTTTTAAACAAAAAAAAAACAATCTGCACTCATTTTTGACACCCTTAATTTTACATTATAAACGCCCAGCCCTGCTATTTCATTATGACAGAAACCTTACGTCTCCCAAACTCTCGTCAGTTTATAGACTCATAAGATGTTCATACAATTTACTTAAAAGTCCTTTTGTTTAATGCATAATTATGAATAATTATCAACGGATTGTTAAAATTACTATAATAGCGTTGAACCACTTCATTCACTGTTACCGACGTTAGAATTCAGAACCATGTCAAATTTCATTTCGATGTTACCTAATATTTAATGCATAACACAAGATTTTGATTTTTTACAACTTTTAAAATCTCATGCAAAAAGAAAGCAAAAAGCATTTGCTAACAAAGGAAAATTCCCAACTGTACCACCACAAAAGTTTTCAAGATCAAGCTTTATAAGACATCTATCAGGTGGTACAATAGGAAGGTCCCCTTGTAAGGTAAGATGATATGGTTAGAGAAATTTTAAATTCTGTAGATATGTGTAAAGGAAAATTGAAAATAATGGCTACAGAAATTGACGATTTTTTTATCTACAGTTTTTTTTTACTTTTTTGACACAAAAACACATAAATAAAACATTTTAGAGACGTTCATTATGTCATCAGGCAATTAAGTTGTCGAAAGAACTTTTAGCATGATAAAATGTGAAGGTACGATTTGAACCCTAACTTGTAAAGTTTTTGTTAAAATATGTAAATTTTACAGACATCAGAAGCAAAGACAGTGTCGTGGATGTCATCTTCATCCATATAAATTACATAAATAAAATTACTCCTCCCTCAAAATTGGCTGAAAAAAACACAAAAAACAGAACATTAACCAACCGAAATGCACCACGAAATATATTAAATTAATATTGGAATGGATAGACAAAAACTGTTAAATTCTAAAAATCTGAAAAATAGTCTAAAAAATATCTAATTACTTAATGTCAATTAAAAATCTATTTCTTATTTAGCAATGAAATAATTCGTTGACGAAGCAACTAAAATTAAGATCCGCGATACCCTCTTTTCCTATAAATTAAATGTCCAACCCACTCGCACTTGATTCTCTATTTCAAAAGCTAATACCTAGTTTTGTAAAGAAATCTGTACCGTGTAAGTAAAAAAAATGTAAATCAATTGTATGTAGGCCTCCAAATTAGCACATAGTATATTTAATTGAAGGAAGAAGAGTTAGAAGAATCATACGGATGCATTTGAATGCACAGAGTAGATGGTTTTTGCGAAAGGGAAATGCTCTCCAATTTTGAATGGTTTCGATTAATGTGCAGAAAATCTAGCATTTGTTAAGCATTGCGAAGAATGAAATTACATTCGAAATGAGTCTGAACGCTAGTTCAATTTAAAGAATATTTTAATTCATACAGATTCACGTTCACAAAAACTTGAAAGAAAAGAATGAGACAAGGAAAGTTACATATTTATATTTTATCATATCAAAATATTACGTCTATTAAATATTACATATTTTATCCGACCATGAAGACGCAAGAATTATTAAAGTAATTTGTATTTCCTTCGGTCTTACAAAAAATGTTATGTTAGAGGAATCGTCGAACCGTTTCAAATGGGCTATTGAGATGTCAGCATGTCGCAAAATAATATAAATAAGATTATTATTTAATGCATTCCTATTATTCAACTTGACTTATAATCCAATTGACATGTAACTTTCATTTAATTAATGAACTATTTCCCTCTTCATCTTTTTTGAGAACTTCAAACTTAATTAATAACACAAAAATTAAAAATCTCTCTGACAAACATTTTCCTAGCTTTTTTATTGTTCCAATATTGTTTCCAAGTTATGAACTTAAAAATATTGTTTTTTAAACCCAAGCTTTTTAAATTCTGTTCAAACTATTAGATGATTCGAGGGTTTGATTTGGAAATTAAAACTATGGTTTAAAAGAGATTACTATTTGAAATATAGGATTATTATTTACCTCAAAAGCTTAGTAATTTCCATGATTAAAAATAGAACTATCTTGTTAGTAAGTTGATGAACACGGAAACGAGACGTATTGGGTTTGATGGACTCGTTGTTATTTTGTGGTGGTGCGGCTGGTTTTAATTTAAATTCTCACAATCTTCAGAACTTTGGAAAAGGTTCATTAAGTATTAGAGATCAGAATTGTATAATATAATCCAGCCACTAACAATGACTGATTGATTACATGTAATCAATTCCCACGTAATCAAACCCTTGTTACCAAAATAGAAAATTTTCCTATAATAACTCTGATTACAGTCAATTGTACTTGATTACATTTCTAGATCTGCAATTCCCTATTGCGAATTGTACGTTTTTATGGATCGCAATGCCTCTCCGTCGTTAAAGTCAAGATGGAAATAGCTCATTTTAGAAGCTATTTGTGTCTTATTCTTAACTATTCGTTGAGGACTCACTTTGAGGACTGATCTATTGTGAACGTCATGATTACATATATTGTTAAGCAGAGGGGATCATTATGAGCCGTAGAAATTATTAACGATGATTTAATCTTTGTGAAAGGGAGTGTTTTTTATTTAGCCGGATGTATTTTTCAAAGTTTTAAATTGTTCGAAATAGTCGAAGAACCCTTGTATGGAAAGTGGATTTGAGCTTTCAAGTTTCGGCAGCTCATCTCTCTTAATATATTATTATATGACAATTGTAGGGAGTCTAGTACAATCTCATTTTCCTCGTCACCTCAATTCTTTAAAAATTGATACGCATAATTTATTAAAAATATTGAACTGTCCAAAAGTATTTACTTTTAAGGACGGATTGCCAATTGTCGCAATAATATTTTAATATTAACCACGTCAATACGTAATAATAGTATATGATAAAAATAATAGAGATCCCTAACTGATCACCAAAACCCTATGCACAGACTCTAAGTAATAAGTGATAATTATTTAAGTCCAATTAATTTAGAAATCTTTCCATACGTCTATTTCTTTTAAAGTTTAAAACATCAGTTCAACCACTGTTTGTAACATGTGTTACTTCGTTCGATACGGTTCAGAATTTAATTAAAATTCGACGAAAAGTATAGAACAATTGACAGATTAACTGCAATTACAAATTACAATATCCCTAACTGAATTTAAAAGATATTATTCGTAGAGAAAGATTTTGATTTAACACTTGATTTGTATGAGAAAGCCCCCCAGGAAGAGTATTACGATCCCGCGGCTAGGAGATTGTTAAAGTTTTGATAGACTCCTCAATTCCGATAAAGCTAATAGCATCTGTTCTTTTTTTTAATTATTCAAGGATGAAACTCTTTCAGGGTTTTACTCGGTCCGCACGTCTACCCCTTGGTTTATGATCTAAATTTCGACGGTTAATTTTTTTTTCGCAAAATTGTTTGTGGAACCTAGGTACAATGACTCACAATTCAACGATGTATACGATTTGAGTCTATGTTTGGGGCAATATAAGATTCTTGAACAAAACATCCCCAACGTGTCCGGCAACGATTATAAATGTTATTTCACGTCTTTTTTCGGCTGGTTTCACTCTTTTAGGATGTGCGTTTGCAACGGTTTATTATTCAAAGGAGTTAAGAATAAGAAATCATATGGTCCCACCTGTTCACTAAATTAGTCTCCCAACTTTTCGCCACATTTTCAATCCTATCTTCATCTCATTCGTTTCAATCTGGAATGTACATTAAATATTCTATTTTTACACCTCAGCCTCCGCCCACTGCAATTAAATGGAATTACAGAACAGAATAATCTTAAATATGGGTCATTCGGATAATACATAAAAATATCATCGAATGTCAATGATAAGATTACAGGCCTTGATATTCTCACTTGCAGGCTATTTTTAACATTTAAACGCACTAACTTTATCTTTTAAGAGCATCAATAAATAAATCAGCTAATGAAGAGGATGGGAATTTTGACTCAAAATTTAATGTAAACAATAGGCGTCTGTACATGTTAATTATCCAATTCCCATCATAACATTCTATTTGTTGAATTCATGCTAATTTTTATTTACAAATAAGGACTATATATTTTTGCATAGTTAAAATCAAACACAAATATTGTGGTTAATAATTCTAAACAAATAATTCTGGTTAAAAATACAAATCAATAGAAATTTTAAAACCCAGATTAGGGTTTAAAAACTCTTCGTTATATTTGACGTTGTTCTTGGTAAAAGTTAAAATTAACTATGAATGGTTCTAATTGCAATTAACAACTTCCTTAAGCTCGAATTTTATGCTACGGTAGAAATGGAATTCGTTAACTTGCATTGAGAGGAAATGTTAACGAGGTTTGTTTTAAATAAAACAAAAAAAAATGATGGATCTGTATTTTATTTTAACTTTATGGTAACAAGAGTGCAAATTAGGAATGGATTTTTAATGGATACACCTTATGTGGTAAAACGTGACTAATTTAACAAAAAATTAAGTACATTTTAAAATGCATTGTTCGGACACCTCCATTCTTGCATCTTATGTTATTGTGATACAAGAATGAAATTTGGAGTTTGAATTATACAGAATTACTGGCGTAAAAATAGCTGCAAAAAGATATTGTCAAAGGAAATCGGCAGTTGGAGTTCGGGATATTCTATTCATATCTCTAATACAATAGCAATAGTTAAACCGTCTTAATCCAATTATGTACGCATTTTCAAAACCTCGTCTATACGTGCAAGCTAATAAAGGAGTACTTGTCATTTTAATTTTTCAAGATGGAATAAAACAAACATGCATATTAATAGGAATTTAATTAAAGTTATACAACTGTTCAGGTGAAACTTTCACTTGAAGGTACTTCCGTATTTTTTATTTATAAATCCCTAAAAAATTGAAATTGCAATTGATTTTAACTTCGATTTGTCTAATCAAGACTGTCCATAAAAATAGTCTATACACATCAGTTTTCGAAATTGATGTCTAAAAATCCTTGACAAAAACCCTATAACTAACAAGACCATTAAGATCTAGAACTACAAATACAATAAGAAGTAAACACGAACCCTTTGATTCGTAAATCTATTGAAATATTTAAAAATGGATGCATTTTTAGACTGAATCAAATAGATTAAAAGTGCAAAATTTGGAAAAAATCGCGGAACGAATAGAAGCGATAAATTTGATATGGATTAAATTTTTTATTGATGATCATCTTAATGAATGATAAGACTTGATAAATTTTCGATTCAATGAAAAAATAGCATTGTATGCGGATTAGGGCAGAAGAATTGTGTTTTTTGTGGATTGGAGGAATAGATGTTATTTGGACTAGAAAGAGTCAGTTTTTGTGCAAAAACACGTAAATAATATTTATTTACCAACTTTTCCTTGCACAATGAACAGAACTATTTAAAACCAAACCATCCGTCTACTACTGCATCCATTAATTCAATTTCACGGCTCATTTAAATCTAAAAAAACCTTTTATTTCCCAACAAATAATTGCTGATTGAATTTGTTATACGTTGAAAACAAACACAAACCTAATCAAATCAAGTTCGTCAATGTGAAAAAATTAGTAATTAGTGTTAATTTTTAAAAGGACATTTCATTTAAATGTCACTGTCCTCATTATTGTGAGAACTGAGACGCAGAGACTGATAAGCCAGATTGTCAGATAACTGGACTTGATAAGACGAGAAGAATATTACGAACGTTCGTCAGACTTGAGGTTTTATAATAATATCTGGCACACTCTTAATCCATTAGAAACACTTACTACCTGTACCCCATATTCATCATCATCAGATTTAAGCATTTCAAACCTAAATCATCATTTTTATTTATTTTTGCCAACAAGAAAAAATTCAGAGACCGAAGCCAAAGGAAACCCACTGACTTATAAAACCATGCACAAAAACAGCTTCTTATGAGCTTCTATTTTATGAACTTTACACAAATCCAACTCCCGTTTATAACATAATAATATTAGGACTATGAAGGAGAGTTCATAAATCTTGCGTGATATATCGCATTCTTATTCATTTTAAGGCCTAAGTATTAATTGTAGTTTTACTTTTAATGCCTGATATGCTTATCCAACCTTGTGTTGGAGAATTCTTGAATGGGATTTACGTAAAGAAATAAAGAAGCTCCTAAAGATTGTACAATATATAGAGTATATTTAATATAAAGTATGAATGAGGGTAAACCACAAATATTATTAATAACAATGGTATAGAAGGCTCTTACGCATTCGTTGCCGGATTAGTAAGGTTTAAACGTGGTCACACGGGACTGAGCATTTGTGTCACTTAAATTCACCATTCGAATTAAGGTGACAACACAAAGCCATTTATTCAAACCATTTAGCATTTAACTTGATTTCATTCATGAGTTCAGAAAAATCTTTTCAGAATTTGCAGATTTATTAGAATTGGGAATTAATTGGCGAGAAGAGCCTTGATTTTGTGCATTTGTTAAAAGGAACTATGCAATTTTTATTTTTTAAATGCTGAAACCCTATAGTTTTACTCTCGTCTGTCCGTCTGAGCCAATGCGCTTTATTTTTCAAACGTTTACAAATAATAATAATAAGTTTTAAGAACTATATACGGCGTTAAAATAGAGGCTTGTTTAGTACCATGTATATCAAAGGTCAGTATTTTGTTTAAATAGTAACCATCCATATGAATAATTCAATGCTATTGCGACTTCACTCTATGGCTGGGGCAAACTAAGATTACTGTATTAAAGAACTCCCAACTGCCAGACAACCAGGTTGTATGTTCTTTGACATAATGTTTCGTGTGGCTTCACCCTTTGGCAATTATGGTTTGCAACAGTTTATTTTGATTGTGAGTATTAATTTTTACTATGTCGAAATCATCTTTGAAAGTTTATGATTTAATGGTTCTATTGACAATAGAATGTGGACAAACTTAACTTCTATTTAAGTTATGTCCGTTTTAATATGTTGAATTTGTCAGAACAAATGATCGAAAATGTAAAGGATTTTCATGCCTCTTGTTTTTAAGTGTAACAAGGTCCCGAACCATCATTACGTGGTCCCGTCTAAGATGACGCTGCAAAACAACATTACGAGGCATCATTTCGTGTAGAAATATATTTTAAACTCATAACCATTTACTGGACTCTTACAATTTGTTGAAAATGTTGAAATTGAATTAAAGGTCTCCCAATTTCTAAAGAACACATTTTCTTTTCGCGAATTCATCTTTATTAAATGATCCCTATTCAACGAAACCATTTCGTAGTTTTGCAGTTTTGAAAGACGTTTTCATGCAATTTGGATGATAAGATTCATAAAGAATAAAATCAACTTAAAAATGCCAATAAATTTTTACGTGGTTACATAATTCTACCTGTCATGCAAAAAGCATGTCCTTGATGAATTGTAATTTTTACAACTTTTTCGCGAGTTTTTTGCATTTGACCCAAAATTAGATAGGGAATGAAGATTGGAGAGAGAGAAGAGATTGAAGATGTCACAAACAAAAATAAATAGTATTTCGTCCGAACTAACACTTACAATAAAAAAGGCGGAAATTTAGCTTATTTCTTGAGCTCACATTTTTAGCCCACTTTCAACCAGATTTTCCAGCGTTCGAAAAAATTCTGAAAATCTATTTTCATGCTTAAAAATTTATTTTTTATGATTTTTTGACAGCAGTCGGTCCCGTTAAAGCATAACCTTAACATTTAAAATGTTGCATTGTAATGGTGTCAACGTTTTTACCCGTATACTTTCCTGTGAATTTTAAAAGAATGAAGGTTGACAATGCATAGGGTAGTTTCTCTTCATGTTCCCAAGTTAACAAAATCCCTTAAACTGAAACTAATAATCGATGCTGAAGATGAATCACGTACACTTTATATCAAGATCGAGACTCCTTAATTTGCAAAAAATAGAAATCCGATTCTCTTAAAGTGCATTGACTATTGAAAACGCCTTCCAATTTTCTTGACAATTTGACAATTTGACCACGACCTGGCCTCTTTTCCACAACCTCTATAAGTCCCATTTAACCATCTATTCATCTACCTCTTTTTCTGTTCTTTTATTTAAATAATTTTACAACCCTACAATTCGCAGTCAAATGACAGAGGCAAGTGAATCCAATTCAAAACAAGTCAGTTGGATATGTTTGTTGGTGAGACATGGTTTTGAGTTGTGTCAACCGCCCTCGTCAGTGGGATTAAATCTTTTCCTCAATAAAACATTTAAAATCAACTCGGATTCCTTAGTCTTTTATTTTTCCTAATTTAAAAGAGGCTTAAGAATACTGGCATAAAATGTGCAAATGGCGTTGGATGTTTTACCTGAACTTGAATTCTTTGAGCAATTCGTCACGGTTCCTGGACTTGATGCCAAAAAACAAACCATTCAGTTCAGATCCTCAACTCTATTTCGCTCGTCTGAAAATTCGTATTTACATTTCACAGGCTTATGTTACCACAATGGGAATAATATGTCTATCCTTCTTTTGCCGATTTTAGGGCATTTACAGTATGTTACAGAAGCCTATTTGGGGGTCGTTCAAAAAGTACAGAACTTAAAATTGTCATTAGCAAATCGAAACGATATTTTTTAATTGATTTTGATATTTTTACATGGATTGTTTGTTGATTGCGATCCTGTTGCATTTTATGGAACACTATACTGCCCTGGTTAATAAAAATCGAATCTTAATTTGAACTTTACTATTACGCAAGGTACCTTACTTTTAGAATAAAGTGATGTGTTTGTTGACTCGCCGGGTAAAACTCGTTTCGTCTTTTATAGCCAGCTTAAAGCCATAGACTAGCTATACACACACGGATGAAACCTGTTTTACCCGGCGAGTCAAAAGCCACAGAGACTCTGGCAACTGAAATTACTTTACCGATTTTAAATCGGAATAGATTCAAAAAGCTTATTAGCAAATGCATCAATAGTTTTTAGTTTTAAAAATTTAACCCTTGGTGCTTGGGGGTCAAAATACTGTTTTTAGTGAATATTGGCCCGTATCACTGGTATATTGGCGGAGTGCTGATATACCATTGTTTATGAACAATCCAAAATAATGATTTAGTTGGAGACGTGCGTGGACCTCTTCCCACTTTGCTCTACATTTCCCAAATCTTCTGTTTTCGTCGAATAATAAATCGGACGAGGCTTTTATTGTGAGGCAAAAGATGAGAGAGATTGATTGATGATAATGAAAGATAGCGGAGTGCACTGAAAGGCAGAAGCAAATTAAGCAAATGATCTTTAGCTTAATCTATCCTTTGTTTAAGAAGCCCTTTAATTTACTCCTTGCCAGCATTTTATTCCATTCTTCATACCTCATTCTTTAGATAGTCTTGGTTTTAAAACAAAGGCACTTTAACGTCTTTAACCCATTCAAAACAATAAAACATCAACTTATATCTGTTACATTTATTGTCAATTTAAATAGATACCGTTTCTGCATCAATTCCTATCAAATTACAATCCCAATTTCTTCGGGATTTGCTGTGAAATTATAGAAAATAGACAGATTGGTACACTTCGTAGGAAATTTTAAAGACTAGATGAATGCTAATGAAATCACTGAAATCAGTATTAGCAATATTGGCTTAAGTATGTGGGTATTTCAAAAGGATTTTTAGACGGTTGTAATACGTGTCTGATCGGGACACTGAAGCCAGGAATGAATTTCGAATAATTAGTAATTTTAGCACATATTTTAAAATTCAAGTACGTCCTTACGTTTTACTATTCGGAAAGTTAAGTTTCATGAAATGATTATATTTCTCATTTCTGAACTGTCATTTCCCAGGATTCCAAAATTTAAACTGTTAATACGCTTGTCTTCGCTTTTAAAACGTTCATAAATTGATCGGGCTGTTGTCACTTTTCGTTGCATTATTAGTATGAACTTAATGTGGTGAACTTGGTATTGGAAACAATGTGTTTAAATATCCACGTTACTTAACACTAAACACTGAATTGAATTGAACAATTCCTTAGCAAATGAGATGAGATGGCAGAACTCGAAACAATGAACTGGTTCGGTTCTAATAATTACAATTAAATTAAATTAATTAATTTAATTTAATAGCCTGGTAAGAATTAACTTTATCTACTCTTCTCTAGTGTTTCGGCTGTTTGTGACCAATCCTACGCAAATCCAACATTATTAATTTCAAGACGATCGCATGTAAATTAGCTGCCCTTATTGCACATGCATTTTCAGAACGGTCTAATAAATCTGCTCAGCTTTGTGACTAAGGATGACATGCAAAGTTAAGAAATCGGGAGGACTAGAACGGGTGTAAATAAACAGTTTATAAATAGGACAATTTCTTGAAAACTTTACCATGTAAAAATAACAAAGCAAAGTAAAATTAGAAGGTATATGGTCGTGTCGAACAGGTCAACCTGCACTTAAAATGTGTAGGTTTTTTTTAGTCTTTAGTTTAGAATTTAATTGTTGTGGAGTTGTAGGTCAAGGCGGGGGTGTTTTTGTTCGAGGGATGACAATTCGAGACAATAGTTGACCATCCAATGAGGATGAGAGGGAAAGCCCGTATCCACCAAACCCTGACAAAGGATTTACTTTCACAGATTTGCATGACACAGAATTTTACGTTGTTTTCCGATTTTGAGCTTCAACCTGTAAAATTTAAGTTTTAAATTTGGGGAACACGTAAATTGCCGATTTTGTATATTTTGAGTGTAACAACGACTGAAAAAACACACGAAGCATGAATTTTGATCCATCCTATAAACAAAAATTTTCATTGTAATCAGGAAGATTTAATATTATAATGACTGATAATGATTTGGGAAATTAATCAGTTTGACATACACGCCTTTTATAATTAAAATAATTAAATGTTTGATAATTTGATTCATAAATGAAAATTAAAAAAAATTTGCGCTTCAATGTTACGTAAAGGGCTAATTTGTTTGTAATTGTTAAAGAAGCTTCATAAATTGACCTACATAAATGATGGTTTGAGGAATACTTGGGGTTGGAGATAGGTTCAACCGCAACAGTGAAAGAATTAAAATTGATTAAAATTAGTGTATAATAATTTTCTTTGTTGTTTTTGTTTGCAGTATGGAGGTTTTCCACAATTAAGCCGCATATTTCCGCCGATCTCGTCATCAAGTTCCACAACCTCGTCCACAGACTCCGACATTCAAGTCACAAGAAAATATCGGTTTCATCGGAAATGGTGCGCCTGCGTTTGCATCGCCGTTTTGTTCGTCGGCCTTGGAGCTGCCGCCGGCATTTATTTCGGATGTAAGTACAACTCGCATTTTATTGCCACCTCCAACTTTACATAGGTTTTTCGATTTTTTTGAACATTTATACCATTTATTCTAACGCACCTCTTGTGTCTTGAGTTGGGTCACATCGGTCACAACCCTTTGGGTATGACCACCTATCCCATGTTAAGAAAATGACCACGTTTCGGCAACGAACTGAGAAGTGAATAAATGTGTTTCAAAAATGTTGTTTCGGTTACACCTCTTTTTTATATTGCGTTTAATCAAATGGACTTCCCAATAAATGTAACGTAAAACTTTGAATTATAGTCCCCTTTCTCGTAATAGGGTCTCCATTCCTCGCTTTTTCAATTTTAAAATTGTCATAATAAAATGCTTTGAGATTAAGAATAAAGCACTGCCCCTGAGGGACTTATAACGGAATTATATACAATACAGAATACAGCGCAAGCACGTTTATTAGTATCATATCGGGGTTAAAATTACTGAACGTCATACCTATATACAGGGTGAACTGGTGATGATTTTCTCACGTAATCTGAATCATCAAGAGTAGGTCAATTTCTGTAACATTCAGACAGAATAGGACATCAAGTCATTGGGATTATGGCTCCTGACTTAATGCGTTTACACGTAAGACATACATACCGCTGTTAGAGTCGTTATTAAACCCTACACCAACCTACAATACTATTTTATATTGTTTGTTTGATGTTCATGTACTCCAAAGATTTAACAAAATTAAAATGATTTAAGTTATGATTTATATACACCAGAAATTCAGAGGTGTATGGCTTAGAAACTTAAACTCCCTTAATCCCCCATTTTTTAAAGATTTTATTTGATAAAAGACCGTATAAAGAGGGTAATTATTGGGGCCGGAGGTGTGAGAAAGGCGTAGATACTTTGACATAATTTACAAACTCAGATTTTGCTATAAAAATATGTTATGTTACCGTACCCGAGGCAAAAGATGCAACCAACGTATAAATAACATAGAATTATTATTACAAACAGTTCGACTAGTCAACCCTTTGTTTTTTATTTACACGGGCTTGTTCAGAAATTTGGTTTTTCGTTTCATATGTTTTTGCACGCTTTACAGGGCTTTACTACGCGTTTTTTTGTCAGATATCAGAATTCAAGAGCCATATAGCATTACAGCACATAATTACGATTATGTACGGTTTCCGATCTCATTAACTAATCAAGAAGAACAATGGCGAATTACAAGGATCTAATTACTAATTCGATGTTGAAGAGAACTCTAAAATTTAGCTCTTGTCATCCATTTCCAATCCCAGCTCAATTTTTAAAGTACTAAACGCACGAAATGATGCAAAAAATGCAAGCGACAAATTAATAATTACTGACGGAGTTATCATTCACATAATAAGACCTTTAATTTAGCTTTGATTCGTGATAGGTTTTAGATTGTCCATTTATGTTTCGTTAACATGCTTCAAATTCTATTGCGTTTACGTATTGTTTCAGTCCAATTAAAGTCTAAATACAATTTAAGTCAAGAAAAAATTCAGAGGAAAAGCTCTCATTCAAATTAGAATGGAAAGTGAAAAAAAATTGGAAAAATAGTAAATTTTCTCACGACAACTTTTTAACTGGTTTAAAAGCTTTCTTTAAATTTTTCCTATAGCGTGATAATTCATAGTGTTCAAGCACATAAGGGCTAAACTCCTACTCAAACTGTCATTATTTAATTAAATAGAAATTAATTTTGTTTCTGCAATTTACAATTGCTCATTGGAACTAGGATTTGGTTTTAAGTTTTAATCCTAGAAATAAATGATGTTTTAAACCTTGTAAATGCGATTTTGTAGATTTTGAAGTAATAATGAATGTTAATGTTTGTAGACCAGTTCCTAAGTCTGACACCGCCAATGGAGCAAGTGTTCCGTGGGACACTGATGGTGGCGAAGGGTGACACTTACCACGAAACGTTGTCGAGATCGGAAACGTCGGATTTCCAGCGAAAGTCTCAAGAGTACAAAACAATCATCGACTCACTCTACTCGAAAAGTGTCGTCAAAAATGCATTCCTCGGATCCGAAATACTCGCTTTTGATGGGTACAACAATACTTTTACATTCCGAAAAGCTTGAGAATATTGCTTGGGTCATTAATGAGTATGAATCAGTTTGAATTTATACCTAACCTAACCCAACTTCCGAAAATCCTCGATTAATTTAACTAAACCTACAAATAAGATTCCATTTAGGTATGTATGGCCAAAACTGTATAGAGACCTGTATATATTGGGTCAAAGTTAATGAGCCCCCTACAAATGCAAATTAGCCCCTGATTAGAACTTTCCCACAATCCCATTTGCCCCCCAAATCAATAGAATCGGCCCCCACTTTTGATAAACTAGCTCGATTGGATTATTGGGTCCAAAATTATGTAGGGAGCTCATATCCTGTAACCTAACCGAACCAAACCCAACCTTACATGACCATGTAATTATATATGGCTTTTCAATTGCAATTTATATATTATGGGTGGGACCGATTGTATTTATTTGAGGACAAGTTAATTCGAATTAAGAGCCGAATTCCCATGTAAGAGGACCTTATTAATCCTAATCGGTATATGAACCAAAGAATTTGGAGTATATGCATTTAAAAAGCTGTCATGTATGATTAGATCCCATCTTCAAAAAAATACTTTATTGATTGTAGCCGCATCAACAAGAAATAGACCCTCTGCTCTAGCCATATTTTAACCAGAATCGATTTCAAGCCTTTCACTAATTCAATTCCTTCAAGTTTATTTCAGGAATAAATCAAGTATAAGGACTTAAGATCTGATTTGAAAATTCCAGGGTTGAAGATGGGAAGCTGAGCGTGTTCTTCAATCTGCACGTGGACACCCACAGAATCCGTGTCGATGCTGGGGATTTGTTCATCATCTTTGCAGACGCGGTTCGAGCATCGAAAGGGATCTTAAACGAAACTCTGATTATCGATCAAGACTCACTCGAAATCCAAGGTATTTTAATTATCAAAAATTAGAAAATTATTCTGATTAAAAGGTCTTGTTGGCTTATTGTTTTAAAATTGAACTTATAGAACGGAGCATGGCATTCCTGTACTTGCCTTCAACCGAGAGGAACTACGTCATGATTTCAAACTTCAATGACAGCGAAGAGGACACTTCGGACTCAACACCTCGCCCAATCAGCCTCTATCCCCCAACAACTCGGAAAGGCTATTCCAAATCTTCAACCTCATCTCGACCTGCTCAGGTCATCGGGAACGAAATCGATGACCCCATCGACTCTAGCAGCAATCACATGGACAATAGCATTCTAAGCGGGGAATCCAGTGGGGGCACTTGTGTTCCGATGAACGTGGAATTCTGCTTGAATCATACCACAGCTTCAAAGCAACGGTAGATAGACATATTTTTATCGTATATCGTGGTATAATCCCCATAATAAGTCTGCCCCTATCATTAGTTAAAATGATATGTGATGATGTTTTGAGGTTCTTCAACAGGAAGGTATTTTAAAATGTGGCAGCGGGAATATGCCCATTTTAAACTGGAATATGCCCATAATAAAGTGGAATATGCTCATAATAAACTGGAATATGACCATAATAAAGTGGGATATGCTCATAATAAACTGGAATATGCCCATAATAAAGTGGAATATGCTCATAATAAACTGGAATATGCCCCCAATAAACGGGAATATACCTCAAGAATTTGCCCTCTCGTAATGGGAAGTTGGAGCCTAAAATTTATTTTTGTTCCCTACCCTATCAAATTTGAAAATAATTAGTCATTGTTTCCTTTCCGTTATTCCCATATATATTGGCTACGTTAGTTGTGCCCATCTAAAACCCACTTGAATCTAGATTAACGATAGTTGATCTGGCTTTAATACATATGTGAATTTGAAATTGTTCAAAGTATTCCATTTAAGCCAATTTAATAATAATAGGACTCTGGATGACTTGACTCTCCTTCAATTGGCGTCGGTAGTTGAATCGCAATGCTACCCCTTTGCAGCCCATTTCCTCTGCTCGTGGGGCGTGGCTTGTAAGAAGGACGAACTGTTAGACAATGAAGGTCAACCCCTTCTACCCTGTCGAGATTACTGTGACGAGTTTATTGCGAATTGTGGTCAGAAGTTGCCGCGTCAGATTCGGGATAAGGTTAAATGCGGTGGGGACTGGGCCGGCCCTGGGACTTGCATCACGAAACCCGGTTGTGTCGAGAAACTCTATTCGTCGGGACAGAAACAGCGGATTTGTGACGGTGTCATGGACTGCATCGACTTTTCCGACGAACTTCATTGTCCCTATTGTCCTCCGGGCAATTTCCACTGTGGTGCTGGAAGAGAATGTATTGCGCCGGAAAAGAAATGTGATTTCACAATTTGTATTCAACGTATTTACTTTAAGGATAATTAACAGTTTGTAATTTAATTTAATTGATGAACTATAGGTGATGGTGTAATGGATTGTCCGAATGGAAGCGATGAAAAAGCTTGTTGTAAGTGGTTCCTTAAGAAATGATCAAAACACAAATGTTTGTCGGTTAAATTGTTATAGATAATGTTAATGTTTGAAACTACTACGGGCTGCATGATTTAAAAAACTCCGATTTCGGGAACCTGATTTTATCCTGATTCATCGGGATAATTTCATGAAAAAGTGGTTTATTTTCCTAAAAATGTCAAAATTTTTATAATTTTCCGATCTCTCAAGAAATTTTCCGATGACCACGTCATATTGCATCAGTGTTTTTACCCGCATTTCAAGATTTGCGGTCTTGAGTGGTGCTTAATTGAAATGCAATTGAAAATTTTCTAATTTATCAAGATATTTCCCAACTCTGCCACGTCATAAATTTGCATCGGGTTTACCATCAGCGTTTCATGAAATGGGGGTTGGGCTTTAAATGCGATTTCTTGGGTTGTGCCTGTGCTAAATTATAATGTAATGTCAAATAGCAGGTTAATATAATTATGTTTGTGTAGTGACATTAGCCCCGTCGGCGGAAGCAGCAGGGTACGTGCACCAATACTTCAACGAAGGTTACCTATTCGTGCACGATCAAGGGCGACTGGGTAAACTGTGCGTGGAGCGGAATGATTCGACGGCGGCCTCGTTGTGGGCGCAGGAGTCCCAACTCTTGTTGGATAACATTGGCTCCTCGGCCTGTGAACTTCTCGGATTTCGAAAAGTGGCCTTCGTGCGGATTCAAGCGGACGGAGAGGCGGAACAGGAGAAGGAGGACGGGACTTATGTTCGGATTCAGGAGCCGGGTTCTTCGACAGAAGTCACCTTCTCGGCTGGATCTTGTCCTTCAAAGAAGGTCCTTTATGTCGGATGCAATCATCTTGGTAAGGAATTTAAGGAACAAGGCCAAAAAATTGGACAAAATACCCTAAAGGGCTCAGAAATATTTATCCATGATTCTGGCTAAGCATTTCCGTTCGATTTCATCTTCTGCTCACGGACATTTTCAACTGCAACTTGTCCTTCAATAAATGATTACTAATTATGTTGGCTTACTTGGTCAGGTAGAAGGACCGCTATCTGAAAAGTTAGAGCTGATTGTCCGTGACCGGAAATAATTGGCCGGAATCATCCACACCTACCGTCACAAATTATCAGACATACGATTTTTTATCATTAAAAACCCATGCCTTTGCTTTCCGTCTGAACGGTCAGATTCAAACAAGTACAAAACTACTGCAATTAAATAATAATTTGCGACCAACTTACCTGTGCCAAAACTAAAAAAAAATAGTTATACCTTGTTTTATTACGAGTTATTTCTACAATTATTATTACACTGAATGCGACTTTTATGGATGTATACACCATTTGTTTAATGCTCTATTTTTGGTCTGTGTTTAGAATGTGGACAAAGACCATCTCATCAACGTAAGTCAAAGGGATGGGCTGGTCACGGGGACTGGCCTTGGCATGCAGCCTTGTTCAAAGACGGAGAACACGTTTGTGACGCCACGTTGGTGACTTCGCAGTGGCTGTTGACCTCCGATCACTGCTTCTCTGGTCAGTCCAAGGCCAGATGGACGGTTCATTTCGGACGAGTGCGGATGTCAACTGTGAGTCCTTGGCAGCAGGAGCGACGCGTCGTCGGGATGGTCAAATCGCCCCTTGGAGATCATCTCGTCCTAATTAAAATGGCATCCCCCGTCATCTTCTCAGATTTTGCTCGTCATATTTGTTTGCCAGATGAACCGGATGGACGGACCGGGTTGGGGTTCCCTTCTTGGGAGAAAGTACCGAGCAAATGTGTCAGACTCGGCTGGAGCAAGGAAGGTAAAAGACTTACAAATTGTAAATAAGGTTTGGACTGAAGAAGGCTAAATTTGCTTGAAATTCGTTGCCCATGGAGGATTGTGTTGGACAGGCCCCTTGTGAGTTTTGAGTGTGTCCTATGAAATGAACCAAAAAAATTTATGTTTTTAATAAATACCCAACACGGGCATGCCACATGATACAATATTTAGTTACGAACTAGTACCAAGTAACTCCTTATTTGAAAAAATCTGAAATTGTCCACTAATGTAAAGGAATCAACGTCTGAAAATGTCAAACTTAAAAAAAACGAATTGGAATCATTAGAGATTTTTTTAAGTTTTCAAGATTTTACGGGCGGGTATCCTGTATATAATAAAATAAATCTTTCAGGTGTGTTGAGATTCCCCACCTTTCAAGCGGGTTTCAAAAAATATTAGGGATTCCATTAAAATATGGCATTTTTCTTGACTAAAATATGCGTAAATTATCCGATCCTTCTCCCATAAATTATGCCTAAATCAATATGTCATGGTTTAATAATTGTTGTAATTCATTTTTTATAGACGAGTTAGTAGAAACAGCAATGCATCAATTGAGTCAAGACTCGTGTCACCCCTCTCACTTGGATTCGCAGAAGAGTCCATCCTCTCGTCCAACTAATCTCTGTTTCGAAAACGATCCACCGGGTCGAGATTGTCTCAAAGAAATCAAAGTGTTCCCGGGTGGTCCAGTTTACTGTCAAAACGAAGAGACGAAAGAATGGGCCCTCGCGGGTATCACGCCCTTCGACTCAAGACCGAAATGCGGGATCGAGAAATACCGCGTCGCCTCCATTGGAGCCAGCACGGAATGGATACTTAAAACTATCGAAGCACTAACCAACAACTCTTAATCACACATTAATAATTATTTAAGTAATTTTAAGTTTATTTTAATGACATGTAGTAATACTGTATAATGCTAGAATATGTATATATCAGATGAGAGGTATACTGGAAAAATTCCATGCGAACAAACTAATAGGGGTAGGTAACGGAGTATCTGAGGTGTATTTTTTTATTTATGTTTTTAAGAGAACTGACAGTGACACACTATATGCAAATGACTGGACTTTCTAACTGCTATTCATAGTTTTTTGTAAAATAAGGAGACAGAAAGATACAGACGTAGCTTAATTACGAATCTATAATATTTACTATCTATCGTTTTTTGTACTTGAATTGAATAAAGGTTGGAGTAGAAAGTTATCGATTTTTTAACTTTGTTGTTCATTTTTATTTACAGTATTTTTACCATATTTCTAGGATTTTTACTGATGTAGGGATCCACGACTCAATTCCATGAGTTTCTGTCACATACAATAGACCGTTGCAAATGCACAGTGATAAAGGGTGGAATCACATGAAACAAGACTTCAAATGACATTTAACGTCGTTGTACTTGTACAACACGCACGATGGAGACGTTAGATTCAAAAATCTTACATTACCCAACCATATAGAGTAAACTTGCATAATCGTTAAATTGGACTTGCTACTCATGCATCAACTTTGCTGGATTATAATTTGCAAAATTGAGACTTTCGACCGTAGTTCCTTGACCTTTGACTGGAAAGGTCAAAATTCGAAATTATTTAATAGTTCCAGAGTTAGAGCACAAACGGACAAACCGAGTAAAACCTTAAAACATTGAGGTCTTAAACTGGATTATATATAGAGTTTAGTTGGAGAATGGTTGAATATGGTGAATATATTCGATTAAAATGAAAAAAAGTGAAATGATAGGGGGGAGCAAGAAGAGATATTTCTTGATCGGCGCGGGCAGCGGGAAAGGAAGGACGCCATGTATTTTGAATTTAATGTCGCGCTGCTTATTACAACGCACTGCATGGACATCCTCCCTTGTCATTTGTTGTTTAGAATAATTAAAGGCTTAAAATATATATATAATTAGTATACAAATTGATTCGAAATTCCGGTTAGTAAACCCAAGAATAGATTTTTGAAATAAATTATGTTTTTATGTAAATTGTTGTCTCGAATGTTTGGACATCTACATCTACTCTTCGTGACCCCCTATAGATGCAATTTTGATTCAGGGACATTTTCTTTCAAGGCACGTTAAAGTCAGTCAAATAGCTGTAGTTACTTCATGGCATGCCATGCCACTTGACAATGATGCAATGGTAGGGCACGTTCAGGTTCGCGAAAGATATTTTCGAAACCAAAAATAAAAAAACATTCAAAATCTCAACATTTGACATTACATTTACAAATTGGATATCTAAATCTTATTGTTAAGCGTCTAATGGCAATAATGGTGCATGTATGGTATTGCTATGCATGTAATAGTAGTTTGACGTATAGAACGTTACTGTTTAATACTGCTACTGCTAAATGCTAATTGGTATTCAATATTCAATCGGCGAATTAGCATATCTCATCGCTTACTTCTACTTTGGCACTAATACTATTACCAGACATCAGATATTTGTAGAATCTCCCTATATAGGATGGAAGTAGATAAGTTCACGTTATAAAAATCTGCGATCTAGAGTCTCAAGGCTCAATCTCCGTTACATCAACATTATATATTTTGTATTTAAATGATAAGCAAATAAGGATTAGGACTGGGACAGGACTATATACATGCGACAATCAAATGTAATTGTCAAGATTTGTCATAATAGAATTGCAGTATGTTTGCTTTGCTCTATGTTTAATTTGGTAGCAGAGATGCCTTGCCGCCTCATTTGACTTTTGGTCATTCATCGTTTTGCATTGGTCTCGGCCTCGGCGTGCGTGGTCCTCTGCCTCTCTCTCCTTTCCTCTCCATTCTCCATTCTAATCTCTGAAATTATAATCTTGAATTTGTTTGGAATTCTAGCTACTCAACTACTTCATCTTTGATTCCGATTTCTTCTTTATCTTCAGTTCAAGTTTCAAGTAAGTACAAAGTAAGCACAAACTAAATAATATTCAAAATTCAGTCAACAGTTCACAGTCACAGCTACAGCTCACACTGCGCCTTATACAGTTCTATGCACTGCGCTAAGCGATGAACGACGAATCCAAATCCAAAATCCCCATTTTTTTGACATTCAAGTCATTCAACAATCAATCACAAATCATCATCAATTTTGAATTTGACATTTATAATTTTTCTTTTCACATTTTTATTTTTGACGTTTCACATTCCACATTTTTTTGACAATCAATACACATAATCACTGTTCGACCTCAATCAATACATATGACAATGACACTCACTAAGCACTATTTTAAATACTGACTGTTTAGATTTAGATTTTATTTTATTTTTATTTTTATTTTTAGATATCCGACTATCACTATCCAAGATGATGCGGGCAACTCGCCGTCACGATTGCATTGAGTTGCTCAATGTAAGTGAAGTGGGGTGACCCATTTTTGAACATTTGTGTGAACATTTTGAGTTTCACCGTTCATTTTTATCCACTTGACCATATACTTGCGTGGCACTGACCGGTTGACGAATTTTACCATTTGCCAACACGGTCCTAAAGGATTCTCGAGGCCAAATATCCAAAAGGTTCGGTTGAGCCGTTCGCCCGTAATCGCGCAAACGGACTGACGGACACCAAGTCATTCGCATGTGTATACGATTTTATGTTCACTGGAAAGCTTAATACTAACCAAATTAGTGTAATTAAAGTGTATGAGTAATTTATTATTTCTTTTACAAATTTCAGCACTCAATGTGGGACAGTTATGTGGTTAAGGAGTCTGTATGTCGTTACTTCCTCAAGGCGACTAAAGATTTACTTACCTGCCTTTACGCTTACAAAGGTGTTCGGCTGAGGGACATTAAATGTAACGTTGCTTTATTCTGCCAATATCTATAATAATAACTAATATCGAGTGGAGCAGGCCTAATTTTGATTTTTCTGTTAGCTTCATTCGCCGAATATAATGGTTACCATCTGGATTTGGGTAGACTCGAAATTTCATCATGGACGACGTTTCTACTGCATTGTAGAGTTTATATGGATTTGCAAAAGGATCTAATCAAAGAAGAGGTCATTGGATTTGTAAGTGTTTTTTCTCTTTTTTTAAATCTAAAATAAAATGGCGAAATGAAATCGAATTTATGCTATTTAGGTTTCACCGGAGGGCTTAATCAAAATGGGTCTCATGGAACCACCAATTGAAAGAAAATTGCCACCGAATCACGTGCAAGTAACCGTAGGTTGCAATCAAATCTTTTAAGTGTTGCTTTTAATTTCATCATCATCACCCGCCGAACCAAATTTATGAAAAAATTCAATTTTTCACATTGATTCACAATTTAATGACAATTGTTTTTACATTGATTGTGGGTATATTTGATTTTTATTCCTGGAATTGAGGCATTTTTTTAAATTACAGATGGAGAACGCGTATCTTGATGGTTTTCTGGATTGTGCGGATGGAATCGCAATGTTGGATCCCCGTATTCCAAATCAGGACTTGGGATCTGCCGCAGCAGCAATCAAGAAGGCAGCGGAAATGGAGAAATTAGGAAAGAAGTCTTCGACGGAGCAACGAAAGCAGATTGATAAATCAGTGGTCACAACTGAAACTACGGCCCCGATCAACCAATCAATTAACGAGTCGTCGCTGTCCTCAGTCGCTGCTTTTATGATGAATTTCGAGAAAATTACGGGAGCAGAATCGATGGATTCAGGCCCAGCCACCATCATCTCTCCGATTGCGCTATTTGGGGACATTTACGGTCCGCCTCCTACTCAACCTGTCAATCCTGTAAGTCATTATAATTACTGTTGTTCAATTAGAATTTGGAAATCGGCTTTATTGTTAGTCTTTTAGTTCATGAATGAATATGAATCCTTTCTCTATGAAGCATTTTACAAGGGCGGAGATGGATGGAAAGGAAACAAAGATCTGCAAATGACATCTGTATCTCCTCGTTTGAAGCGAAATGTAAAAGGGTTAAGGAAGAGTGGATACGAATCAAGAGATAGAGTAAGGAATCGGAGAATAGTCTTTTAGCTTAGTTAATAAAAAATAGTAAAAATACGAGATGAGAACTACAAGAAGGGGCATAGCTATTTTACGTTAAAGGGTAGACACATACCTGTAATAGAGCTATGCAGACTTACAAGGTTTACTTCTGGTCCTACTATTTAGAAATGCTTTTTTGTTGTTTTCCAATGCGAGGTAGGTTCATATTTATATCAAAACGAAGTATATGTTGGATTGGAACTACTAGAACGGATAGTGAGGAGTAGTCGAAAGAGATCGAAATGGGCCGAAAGTCTTGAGTTTTGGATTGCATTTGCCTGACAAGGGAATGTTCTCAGGATGGAATTCGGGAATTGCCTGAAACTTTTTTGGTTAAATCTACAAGTCAAATGAACAATAAAACCAAAAAAATTAGCTGCCCTAATTGATGTTATCCATGTCAAAAAAATTGATGAACAATGGAGCTGCAAATGAAAACACCGGAATTATTAAACAATATATACCAAAAAATCAAGAAAAAAATTAGAAAAACGAAAATCATAATATTTTGCTTTTATTCCAAGCGGATTTTGAGAAATCGAGGTGGGAAGTGGCCGGATAAGGGGTGTGGCGACTTTGAGGGCAAAAAAGGGAGCGAGAAAACTGGAATTATTGTGATTTTCTATAGTAACTGCCCGTCTGCATTAGTGAAAAGTCTCGCTGTGTCGCTATACTATTTTCTGGACTTTTCCTATCTTCACTCAATGTCTTTTTCTACGTCACGCCATGAAAAGTTTTCTTGTACTGATCTCGCGCCGTGGCACACTTTTTCTGTTAACTTCCCACCTCGATTTCTCAAAATCCGCTTAGAATAAAAGCAAAATATTATGATTTTCGTTTTTCTAATTTTTTTCTTGATTTTTTTGTATATTATGTTTAATAATTCCGGTGTTTTCATTTGCAGCTCCATTGTTCATCAATTTTTTTGACATAGATAACATCAATTAGGGCAGCTAATTTTTTTGGTTTTATTGTTCACTCGACTTGTAGATTTAACCAAAAAAGTTTCAGGCAATTCCCGAATTCCATCCTGAGAACATTCCCTTGTGAGCCTGAGGTTGGAGCGAGAGATGAGCTTTCAGACTTTTCATGACAGTTCTGCTCTGCAGGGCCAAGAGTACGGATACTCGCTTTTTGGCTCATGATTTAACTCGGAACATTTTAGATTTCCTATGAATTTGAACTGTTTGTGTGTTAGGGATGTTTTAAACATTCTGAAGTGCATTTGTGATTAGATTCAAAGTGAACATGCAAATATGTTAAGTTTTAAAATTGGAAATCTCTGAAGCAAATAAAGTGACAGTGGTAATTTGATTCGTAATTACAGGTGGTTGGAATCGATCCCGCAAGTACACCTTCGGCTGGACGCGGACGGGGCCAACGAAAGTGAAAGGGAACACTCGGAACACCGACAAGAACAAATCTGGAGGAATGAGGAATTGTTTCAACGTTTATAGTTAAAAAGTTAAAATGTTTTTAGTTAGGTCATAGGTGTTTGTAATCGAATTTGGATTTAAAGTTTTACATTGTTCCGTCTTATGTATTTGACGAAGGGATTAATTTTTCTGTTCCATTACTTTTACAAGGGTAAGAAAACCATTTTCTAAATTATTATATTTGTTATGGGTGTGGGGTGGATGTTGTGGAAATTAGAATTCAAATATGTTATGGTAGGTATATTAGCAATTAGATATGTGCGCTTGTTTTACTATTTCTCTACACATTAGACAATGGGGCAGGCAAAAAATAACTCCAATAAAAAACTTTTGATTTTGAATTGATCAAATTGATTAGACACTTTGCGATGTACCTATTAATTTTTATATATATGTGAAGATGCGACCTTGTTTCGTGTGTTGTAAGAGCGCTGGTGGAAAAAACTCGGCAACTCGGCAACTACGTTGCCGGGAAATTTTTCAGGAAATCGGGTAATCAGAAAAATTGGGGACCTTTTTTAAAAAATTTCCCGTTTTCTATCGAAATTGTCAAATTTTTCTCATTTTTTTCCTTAAATACGGTCAAAATTGGGTTTTTGAAATCGGGAAATTTTTTCAGATTACCGGGAAGAAAAAGTTTTTTCCACCAGCGTGTAAGAGCGACATATTTATAGGGGCTTAGTTTTATCAATATTAACTTTATTTTGTATTGTAATTAATGTGGAAATCGGTTTGACCAAAATGTTTAGAAGATTGATTTAAAAAAATATCAGACAAGATGTGTGTGTTGAAAATGATTAATTTTGTACAGAAATACTAGGTAATTAATTATTTTAAATTTAAAATTTCTACATAGATCTGTTCATTACAAACCGAACTTGATTTGTTTTACGAATAAATTGTAGATCCAAGTTTAAACTGCATAAGTTTGTTAATAATCCTAATTATCAGAATATCTAATCGAATCACTGTACTAGAAACCTATGTTTAGTCATTTCTGACCCCGTCCAAAAAATGTTGACTATGGTGCAACAATTTTCGAGACACCCTGTTCGATTGAACCTGTGAGATTAGAGATTCTCGAAGTGTTCTTGGTTGTGGATGTTGTAAATAGTAAATATCATTGAGAAGTCTGGTAGGTGGGTATTTGAAGGTAGGAGATGAGTTTGGAATCAGGTTCTTGTTCAGATTTGAAGATTTAAAGAAGCTTTTGGTGTACCAGTCTGCAGTACCAGCACCTCGGAATAATATTCTAACCACAACTGTCCTCCGTAATATGATCTTGAGATGTAGCCTAGCTAACAAGTTAGGTCCATGTCTCTCCTATTCTGCCCATTGTACATCAGTCGTTTACCCCTTCCGATTCTCTTAATCTCCTATACAATTCTCCCTTTGGCTAATCTCTTGAGCCACATTCTACGTACAGCTAAACGTAAATTAAAAGCAGGTAGTTGAGACTTGCAATTCCAAGGATTGGATTCAGGTTCTGTCGTACTATTTCATAAGCCATCCATTTGTAGTCAAAGATTTGTCGGTTTTTAGCCGTAATGGTTTGCAATAATATCAGTATTAGAGGACCCTGTCCTTGGTATACATGCCCTGATATGACTTTGGGCCCTCGTTGCCAGTTTCTGACGTTCTAAACCGTAAAAGAGAGTATGGATTTCTGGCCAGTTTGGCAGAGGTTCGGAAATTGAATAGTGGCTGAAATCAGGCTAGAAGTGTCTATATAGATTATATGTAGGTTGAACTGGCTCCAGTCACCGGTTGGTGAAATGGAAACCCGCACGGATTTACCATTTCATTCCCATCTCCAGAGGAAAGATTCGCAATTTTGGACTCGGGACTTGTTGGGAGGACCGTTTATAAATATCGGACGTCCAACTCAGTTTTTGCAATAGGTTCTGAAAAATTGGGGGAAATGTTTTTGAAATGAGATTTTGACCGTGGGTGGTCGTTTAAGGAGGGGATGGTTTGACCTAATGACCCCTAAGGAACTGCGGTGCCTTATGATAGGGTCTCGTCTGATATGTGGGGAAAGTATGGAAGATAGTAAGTAGTGTAGTAGATGATGTTATTGATTTTGTGAGAGCTGGTCCTCGCTTCTGGTGACTGGGTGAAAGTGAAAACATGCGCTCACAATCTCCTCCACAGCTTTCTCTTCCGATAGTGACTTTTAGCTATTGCACATTAGTTACTATCATTATCTTAAATATACAATATCTTGGGTTAAATTTAATGAGCCCTAACCTACGTGGAGATTGGTACTTTAATTTAAAGAAAAGCTGCCCACACATGAATTTACCAATAAAACGCAAGAATCCTGCCCCCTAGACCCTTTACAGCGTGGAAATCAGTTTTCGGCTTCAGTTGGTTGTCATGAATGCTGTGCTCCGACCCTTTGGGGTCATTTGGAGATGAAAGAACTATAGTTTAATGACTTAGGATACTCTAGTCCAATGAACGTGTATGCTGCTGTAGATGTTGGCTGAGTATTGGATTGTGTTGTGTCGTTGCGTGATGATGAGAAAGCACTAGGTGGGACGTGTTGGGTTGCTGGAGAGAGAGAAAGGAGGTGAAAGTTTTGAAGGACTTTTGTTTTTGCTGCCTTGAATGTGAATGCGGAATGTTAGGGAGAGGACGTTGCCCCAGTCTCACGTACCCAGCCCAAGGTTACACCCTCACTCAACATACTACCCCTTACCCCCTTATCCCTACCCCAAATACACAAATAACCCCCTTCGGCATTTATTTTTTTCAACCCCACACACTTAATGTACAGGGTGTTTCAAAAGTATGTGAATACAGCACACAGGACCAACCTTAAAGATTGCGATGAAAATTTCATGCAAAAAGAGATCTGCTATAGTTTGTAGTGAAGAATTTTAATTTCAATGTCCGCACAATTTTGAAACACCCTGTATATATGTTCGAGAGCAGATATGGAGCATAAGCAGAGGCTGAAATTGTACTTTGGTGAAATCGAATCGATTTAAATGATCTCGATTCATCGATTTCAAAAATATTTATCTTATTAATTTAATGCCATTATCCCGTAATAGCACTGACATTTTGTTTAAAAAAGATTGTAATTGTCAGTACTGAAAAGTCGTTTAATAAACTTGCAATTCGAATTCCGAATAGAAACCGAAATTGTAGGATTAGAAGAAGGGTTAGAGGATTTTCCCCTGAACTGACTGAAATGGTAGCATTAAATTCTGCATTTGAAATATGTTTATGGCAATGGCCATTTTAAGGAACATTCCAAAAAATAATTTTCTTTCCCGATTTTTATCGCTTCATCAATCAAATTATCAAGCTTCCATTTCTCTCTAACTTCTCTTAAAAGATTTCTGACAAATCTCGATTCAAGATGAGAGATTTGAAAGGTGATCCCGTTCGAGTGATGACCTATAATCTGTAAATCTCGAGTGCAATCCGTTTTTGAGCTTATGTTTGTGATATGGATGTCGGATGTAATATATAATACTTATTTTCATGAACAGAATTGATATGTTACATGGAATGATTTAATGATTAAACATCTAAACTGAAAAGTCAAGGTTTGATTTACTATTTCTACAGACTGCAATTGTAAAATTGTAAAAAGCTGCATATAATTTGGTAATGACGTTATAAGATTGGCAATTGGAATTTGATACCGTCTCGATTAAAATCACGTATTCATGGAAAACTCCCAGTCGGTTTAAAATTGGTCTCAAATCTCCTCAGATTGTTTCAAAATGATCATATAATATTCATATGTATGCAGTTCAATTTCCATTTAGTATCCTCTCCTCAAAAGTCAGCAGAATCTTCATTTCACATTTGCAGACTAATTTACCAAGTTTTTTAGCTGATGTTAGTAAAACGAAAAGGTTATAAATCTCCCTGTAATTTACATAACTGATTACTGAAATTATCAAAAGTAGGTTCTAAATTAGGAGTAATTTCAACATTTAAGAGTCTTAACAAACTAGTTCCTAGCGTAGATTATCTCATCAGTCCACGACTACATATGTGAATTTTGGACCTCCGAAAGAACGGTTGGTTAGATCACACTGAAATTCTAAATATTCACCATACTACATTATGCCAAACCAATTTTCCAAGATTAATATTTATTTACACAGGTTTTAAATCGCCACTATATTTTTAAAAAAATATATAAAGAAAATGTTCAATCGGATCCTTACTAACAACTAATGAATCAGTTAAAAAATGACCGTGCTCATATAATTAGTCATTACAGGGCATTGGTCATTTCAGCAGATACAATTGTGAATTTTTTCGCTTAATATTTCATATACGAATATTTCATATAGCAAATGGCAATTAGAGTTTATAGCCAAATGCACCTGAATTCTGAATTCCAAAGTTGGAGACAATTGGTTTTCAACTCACTACAAAATTGCTAAGTTTATGTTAATTGTCAGTTTCCAAGTCCGTCTTATTTTATCAAGTAAAAAGTGTACCTACAAATAAGTTTGGAAACCAGATTTAATCAAAATTACATCTTCGACAACATTACTTTACAATACATCATGCATTACCGGTGACAGATAATATTAAATTAAATCCGAACCTTAAATATCTGATGCGTCCCAGTTTTTTTAAGAAAAACGCATTACAACCTCCCAAATAAATATAATCTCTAACAGTAAGATTTAAGCGTCATAAGTTGTAATCTTTGAAAAGCTTTCCAACTCTTCTCAAAGAAAATAGTAGACTAACCCAGACTTTAATAATAATTTATAATTAATCCTCATCCGTAATCTCAGTTATAAAAATGTGGTTAGCGTTTACGAGACGCGGTTTCAGATCGTCGTCCAATTGGAAATGGCGATAAAGAGTTTTTATTTATGAATGGGCCGATGATATATTTGGTGTGTCAAACACTTATTAGGTTTTGTTCCCCTTTCAAAGGATGATAGTGTCATTATCCTCTTGCCGGTTTTGTTGAACTGTCAGGATAATAATCTGAGAGATGAAATGAACCATCGAATGCATCAACTCGCAATCCATACTTTTACCAAATAAGCCTCTCTTCTCATCGGAAACGGACTGTGACGAGTATTGTGTGTTTAGAACAATCGTCTCTCACTACCTCTACTCCTCTAAATTCACTCAAAATCGATCATTAATAGTGCCAAATCCTTTCATATTCCCCGTATTAACCATATCATTCTTTAAAAATCTAATGCTTCCCATCCTTTGAGATTTTGTGCTTTTAATACAAGACAGTTAACAATGTTAACATAATTGTGAGCATGCCTTATAATTGCGACCCGCATCGGAACATCAAAATGCAATTTTTCGTTGGTATGGAAAAACAAAAAAATCAATTTGATATGCTGATAAAATCACCCAAGCATAACCGTCCCATCATATGAACCGTTCGGAGCTTAAGATTAGACAAATCTTACGTTTTTATGAGGTTTAGTTCTAAACCGAAATAAATCTTCAAATAAACTCTGAATTTGAATAAATAGAATGAATTAATTACTTAATAATTAATTAATAATTAATTATTTATTACTTTAAAATCCTCAGTCGTACTTTAACCAGGAGTTGTATATAAGTAAAGGATTGAAAGGTATCAATCCCTTGATATTTATTTCGTAGATTCTGTCAATTGGGAATTGCTTTGGATGAGAGGATTTTTCGATGGAATTCGTCATTTAAATGATCTGTCTGTCTGTCTGTCTGTCTGTGCTATAGAATGCTAAAGGGATTGCATTGTTGGCTGAGGATACGGGACAAGGAGAGTTAATGAGACATTGAAACAGTTAGTTCTTACGTACAAGTCTCGTCAATGGTTCATTGCAGCTATTCTACACCAAGTCTCATTCTTTCCAGTTATTCCTATTATTAGCTCACTAGATCCCCATATTATTATATGTATTACTCCTTCAAGAACTGTTCACAAATCGCGACACAGTTCATTCTCAGAAAACTCACCTTTCATCACGCAAGTAAATTACAGACGCAATTGTCAAAAATGTTCAAACTGTCTCGAATATCATGTCACCACGCAAGAACGTTTAGAAACATTGCTAGATTTTTAGCACTTTGGGTCAATAGGAAACCCCTATACTAAATATAAATCCTCATTATTTTGACATCTGTAAAAGAAAAATCTGGATTAGCCAATTTATTTTATACAAAACAGAAATGTTTATTGAATTTAAATGCAATTTTTGCATTAATAGTTATAAATTCTCTGTAAAACTCTCCTTTGTAAACAGTAACGATTTTCAGCATATAAAAGATGATCATAATTCTTTGGTTTCGGTTAGATCGTTTGCCGTTTTAAAATCTATCGAGCACTTTACAGCCCGTCGGGTAACTCCTTTTGTTGTCATTGAAATATACGCAAATATAATGTACAGTTGTGTAGTATTTGTGGATATCTGACTCGGTCTAACACAACTTGATTAATGTTAAAAAATATGGTTCCCATCTTATTAAGAAATACCCAAACTGGAAAGCTGATACTGTTACATTCTCGTTTATGGAATATGCAGATGCATTTACGAATACGACATCATTAAACAATCTGATTTCCATAATATATTAGCTTCTGTCCGATTCGCATCATGACAAACCCTTGGTTCTAACAAGGGAACATTCTCAGATGTAAAATCCCGATATTTTTTTAACCTCTCTCATTCGAAAGAGGGTGTAAAATAATGAAACTTTAACATTGGAACTATCGGTGAATAAAATCGTTTTAACATAGTAAAGTTGGTGGGAAGGTCTCAAAAGCATTATTTTTAAACCATCCGAATGTGAGGATATTAGACTGCTAGATTGTTAGTCGTTCGTAAATTGGTAATATTATTAGCTGCAAAATCTACGAGCGATGATCTTCAATTCAATAAAATCTCAGGCATCAGTTGGTCAGGTTCAATAGTTAGCTATTTGCAAATTTTGTCTAAAACCCTTATAAATAATTTCTAGCGTTTGAATAGTTGTTTTTAGTTTTAAAGTAACAAGGTTGACCCTTGCGAATAAGAATGGTCTAGAGTTGTTTGAGATGGCTGCCACCTCCTCTCCTTTTAAGGCGTGAAAAACGAACATGAATTAATTTCGAAGATGAAGCGTTGCCAATTCCTAAATTCGAATAGTGTGGAATAGGAATATATTCTTCATTTAAAATGCAACCGAAATTTAAATAAATAATGTCAATTTAAATACAATGTTTAGTTTCTTTTTGATAGCTAAATTGTGTGATAGAGTGTGCCGAAGAAATTTAATCGTGATGCCAAGAACGATAAAATGTAGAAGTGCACTATAATTTGCAAGTCCTACTGCACTTTATCATCTTTACATTTTGAGCCTATTATTATATTTATATGTCAATTGAGGGTCTTTAAATATGTTTAGAAGAGTTTGCATTCGAGTATTCCACCGAAAAATAAAATCCCTATAAAAACATGAGTTTCTTGACCTAAATACTTAGCTACAAGTTATAAATAAAGTCGCTATATATTGATAAATTTTTTATGAAAATAGTTTTATAGTTTAGGTGCATCAAATGTTGCATTTTTATAAACGACTAACTGTAAGACTGGGTGAAATTAAGTCCTTGAACAGTTTAAACTTTAAATCCAACGTGGATTAGTAATTGCATGACATGAGTTGCAGTTTTTTTTACAAAAGCAATTAGGATTTTTAATTAACTCATTCTAGGCGGTTCTTAAGTTTGGGCTTTTATTGTACTTTCTTGCTTGACAGTTAATTTTATGGCAGATATTAGACATTAGGTAGACGGATGGGTTGTTCGTAAACCTCATCATTTATTTATTTATTTATTTATTTATTTATACAGATGTGATACCCACAGTACGTGTACTTTCATTCATTCCTTACTAATAAGTAGGGACAACAAAAAATGCAGCTAAAAATGGTCAAAACATGAAGCTAAAACGCCTAAATATGCAACTAAATATGCAACTAAAAAAGTTAAAAATGATTTTAAATAATTTATATTAATCATTTTATTCCATTTAGAAATGCATTTAATTTCGTTCAACCCTTAACGATAATATTACTATTATACGAACATCTAATCTGGTTATTACAGAATTCCGACTAAGGAAGTTAAAAGTAAGTTGTCTGTAATAAATGGCGGCATGGGAAAAGAGATCTCAAAGAAATTAAATGAAATAGCATGACAATGAACTTTATGACTGTAATCATTCAACAATTAAACCGAGTCAATACTGTGAATAACAATGGACAGTTTGACAGTTAAGAGAAGGATTTAATTGTTGTTAAAATTAAATATTATAAAAATACCCCATTCGTATATATCATATCATAACATATCATATGAGTCATATCAGAGTGCGGAATGAAGACTTAAACAGCTTTGTTTTTATGAACCGTAAGCAGAAAGTCTTACTGTTTTTTCACGAGTATTTTTATATAATTTGAAAATTGGCAATAAAAGTAGGAAATATTAATTCAGAATGTTAAATTCGATGAAAATGATATCCATTACACGTTTATTAGAACCACCACTCAATTACATCGAATCAGAGATAGAAATCAAAGTTTCTCTAATAAACAACTTACATTCTGGTTACACGAAAATACTCTTGAAAGGCTCCAACAATAACAATTGCATGCTTTTAGATTGGAAGCTGTATATATAAGCGTTTAAATTACAATTTTACGATGGGTAAACTATTCGCTCTTAAAATAAAATAAAGATTTCGTCGGCTTCGAACAAAAGGAATATTTGTTTTTAACCAAATTTTGAAGTTTCTAATTTGGATTGGCATGATCTTAGCAGATAATTTAAAATTTTATATTTTTTTTTAGCAATTTTATGATATTCGATCCATTTAAAAAAGTCAAAAGTCTCTGTGCTAGTTGACTCGCCGGGTAAATTTATAACGAAGGATCTCATTTTTTGATCAGTACATGGATGGGATACAAATAAGACATTGGAGGGATAGGAAATATTACATTCTAATCGAGTTTATCCATAGATATAGAAGAAGGGGTATTTCTTTCTATCAAATCAAATTACCAAATGTGGTAATGTTTCAAGTAATTTAAAAAATGTGTTAAGATTCCTCAAAACTTTAACTCTTTGTTTGAAAAGCTGTAGACAAGTTAATGTTATTGAAGAGTTGATTCACGCTTTCATTTGCTTCAGGTGATCCTCTATGCATAATTCCACTCGGCCTACTTTTCACCATATCTTCTCTAACTTCTGAATCACTCAGTATTTTATTATTACTAAAATTAAGCGATCGCTAAGAACATTCTGTATTATATAGCTGCTACAACGATATAGAGATTCGAAACTGAAGCTCTTCTCTATCTCGATGTATTTACGTAGAATAAGTAAGAGAAGATGGGCCGAGTCCATTTAGCTATGAAATGTGACATGTCACACTTGCCACCGAAGGGATGGACATGAGTTTAAGTGTGACATTGACATTCCTTTGTCAATTTGTCATGGGAAAGGCAGTCCTTCACCTTAACTCTCTATACAATTCAATTATGATTATAACTGAGGATATAGTTAAAATAAGCTTCTTTAGTGGATATACTGAACAATTTCACGCCTTTTTAAAGGGCATAAAAATAGAAGATTTTATGGCCCACACTTGAATAATGAACAATAGAATTTGAAGTTTATGAATTATTCGAATCTTTTTCATAGGCAATTATACATTCGTTTTCAATGAGACGTCTGGGGAGGATGGTGGTTGAAAAATAGGCTATTGAGTCAGTAAATGGCCTGATTTTTTAGCATTTTACTAATTTTCTGAAACTGCATTTTCGAATGCTCTCTTTCCTGGATTTTCTATACCTTTTCGTTTTGGTTGAAAAAAGTAAATGATTCCGTAGTGGTTCATAGTTTGTGGTGGTAAGGAACCCGGTGGGGTCTTAATAAAACTGATCTCGTGTCGAGATATATCACGGTATAATCTTATTATTATCCTAGGAGATGCATGCACTTATATCTATGCGGGGAGATGAGTTTGAAATCTGTCTCCTCATTCCCGACTTTGTGACATTTGTCGTTGTCTAAAGGGATGTCCCTTCATGGTGGTCTACTAATCCCATCCACTAAAACAATATCACGATCTCAATCTCAGAGATTCGTCTTTAACAGAGGGCCTTGTTTCTATATTTACAGAGTCTGGACCCTGTTGGGCCTAAAACATACATCCCCTGGGGTGGATCATATAAGAGAATAGTGAATATTGCAAATGGAACTGGGACCAGGACCCACAAAACCGTCATTTCGTCACGAGGCTTGCTTATCTTGATAAGTGTGAGGTGTTATCTGTTTTAGTAAAAATGAGGCTAGTGTCGAATGCTAAGTGATTCTGTGTTGGTGATTCGGGGTGAGGAGGAACTGGAGGAAGGTCGAGGATGGCGAGCGCCACGTCCATCCTCCACCACAAGCCACCTCCGCTCAAGACCAGAAATGACATCAACACGGCTCTTTTCCTCAGGTCAAACAATTACTACGGATCCGTTGGACGACCTTCTCATGGTAAGCTAAGAATCTGACTTTCAAACACATCCTTACGGTTTTTAAATACAAAAGTTTGGATATGACGTCATACAAGGGAACATTTTCAGATGTAAAATTATAATTTGCTATGAACTTGTTTCATTTGAACGAGAAAATAAGATAGTGATACTGTAGCACCGGGGCTATAAGCAAAAAAATCGTCCCGAAGTAGTGAAGTGGGTGGCAAGGTCAAGGACCGGGCGCTTTTTGTTAAAAAATAGATTAGCGATAGGGGGAGAAGGAAAAAGTTGACCTTTTCCTTTTTTACCCTTTTTCGGGTTTCCGCCGGAAAAGATAGGAACTTACCATCGGATGAGTGAAAAAATAGTATTGCGGTAGAACCAGCCTTTCCAGAAAAACAAACGGGACTTTACTAAAGGCATTATTCGCATTATCCTTTACAATTCGCCCGCTTTTTAGCGTTTCACAAACTTTACAAAGCAAAAACTATCTTATTCGTTGCATCTCTTTCAAATAAGACAAATTGAAACCAAATCGAGATTTTACATCTGAACATGTTTCCTTGTTGTTAGAATTTTCATTTCCAATCTGTTCTACTATTATACAATGAATTGTGGTGGCCGAATGAGTATGAAACTGGACCGATTTCGGAAGGACGTATCCGTCGTTTGTTAGGCTCCTCATGAGATTGGATGTCGGTGTTGGTGATGGTCGTAAAATTCGTAAAATGTATTAGATTAGAGGAAAAGGGTTATTATTGGAAGGGTTGGTGGTAAGGAGATTACTATTATTACTCACTGTTGACTGTACAAACTGACACCAGGCACCAAGACCAATATTCTGTCCTTACATGTACCATCCATCCTCATCCCTAATACATAATATCGCTTTTATCAGTTTAAGAGTCAATTTCTCTCTGTCATCCATCCTTATAGCCGAAATTGAGAAGGGCTCATAAAATGGTCTAGGAGACTATGGTAAAAACTGTATGAAGATCAGGAAATGCGTGTCTGAAAGCTCTATTCACTTCCCGAACTCAACTCTGCAAAGTCAGACGAATATCCGTTTTGCATGTCGAAGGGTTTGGAATTTTTCGACAAAATCTCCACCCCCTCTGTCCTATAAAAGAGAGAAGGAACTGTAGTGGTTCTAAACGTCGACAGTCGGTATGGGTGATTCCAATTTCCAATGGACTTTGTTTGAATATTATTAGGATTGGATAAGAGAGAGGGGACGATGATAAGATAAGGCTAGTCTCGGGCACAAACCGCTTCAATTTGAAATGACGGATTAAGAAAGTTAGAGGAACGTGCCTTGGAAATGCTTTGCTATCAGTTTGTGTTCAAAATTTATTGCAAGCTCTGAACCCTGTTTTTCGATCCATTTACATGAGATTACATGAAGTTACATGAAATTCAGGGAAAATCCTGGAGTGATATTACAATTCCTCTCCATCTACCTGCCAGTATTTTGTCGGAAATGCATTCAACTAGGAGAGTTTAGACGTTAAAGTCCCTCTGCTAGTTGACTCGCCGGGTAAATCCTGTTTCTTCAGAAGTATAGTAGCATGAAATGTCTGTACAGCATGCACAGAGTTTTACCCGGCGAGTCAACGGAGTTTTGTGCTTCAGTGCCATATATGCCGACATTTAAAGTCAATTTGAAATTGTAGTTTTGGGAATTCTGAAAAGATCCACAAAATTCAGTTTAAGAAACGTGTACCTGAACGAATAATTTTGTGAACAGTCCTAATTCTACAGGGGATCCCTTAATATATGAACTTTGAAAATAGAGATAAATCTGCATCTCCTTTCCAATCCTTTTGTATTTTCCATATTTTTGTCACAAGTTCGTAGCAAAAATGCGATGAAAAATGAGGTTGTCGTTGAAGAGGAAGTGTGGAAGGGTGTGCTGACAGGAACGGGCTTCTCATAACTTTTGCTACTCTCAAAATCCACGTGCATAAATAAAAATAAATTACCAACAAATATAAGACAGGCTGCATTTTGTATCTATTTTTCATTAAATTGTTCCCATAAGACGTTGGAATTGACACAGGATTTAGGAACGGACCGAAACGGACTTATTTAAAAGTCAGTTTTTATTGTTGTTTTTCTCCATTCATATCTACACAATAGAACGGGGATTTCAGGCTTTCTTATTCGTACCTTCATAATTCAAGACAAACTAGAACTGGAAATGAAAATAGACGTTCAGCCAAACAATTTTGGTTTAAAGAAGTCTTATGTTGTAAAGGAGAAATAAACCGGGTTTAAGGTATTGTCCGTTCTATCCGGAAGATCGAAAAACATCGATTCTACTTGTATATTTAAATTTAATTGTGAGTGATATCAGTTTAATCTAAGACCTCTCTTATTATTTAAAACCTGTTAATTACCTTCAGGATTGTAATGCAAATGTGAACGTCATAGTTAGTTGTGAAGTTTTCGACAGGATATAAGTACATTTCTACCTAAGTAGCATTAGGTTTTAATTACATGTCAATTGTCGATGGTCAAGAAATTATAAGTTAGTGATGTAATTGTTTGTGAATGGCCCTTGAATTTTCATTGTCAATGAGGAGGGTCAATTGTAACTTGTCTGGAGAGTGAAATTCATTATTTATTTAATCGACCCACGAGTTTCTTCTTCTCAATTCAATTCAAGATCAGTCCTTTTCATCAAAGCATTTTACTCGTTCCTCGTTCAAGGAAATTTTTTCAGGTTTCCACCATTACAACTTACAACCGTTTCCACTTTAACCCTTAAATAAAATCTATATTGATTAAGTGCTGGAGATACATTATGTTTCCGTGAGTCTGTCGGTCCGACAACTCAAGAACGGATTTCTCTTAACGGCGTCTGATTTTACTCTATGGTTGGGGTACTTTGACAATCTTAATATTTTGTTATTTTCAAGTTTTGATATTGCTAAAAATTGATGTTTCAAATGTTAGAATCCGAATGATTTACGGTGTCTGGTTTGAAAATAGTTCAGTAACTCGATAGTTCCTCTCCGATACTTTGTTATGTACGTTTGAATGGTTTCTTCTATCCACCCTTTTCCACTTTCTTTTACGAAGCGTTTCTTTCCAAACACATTTTGCTGACCAACCAGGCACTGAGTTTTTTTATTTTGTTGTAATCGAATAAAGAGACTCACTCCCAACTCATGAATTCTCCAGTTAATTGTGAACAATAATTTAAAGATTTAACTTTGTCTACACGAATTTGTCGTAATTCGTAGAACCCCGTAATTTAATGAACCACGTGGCTAACTCCAAAGAACATGTTTTTGCAAAATAGTAGTTTACGGAAGCTAATAAAAATAAAGGGTAGCAGGGAGAATGTGAGTATTTGTCACAATTAGTGCCGAGACATTAACTTTTAAATTTATCCTTCTAAATCCCGTTCTATTTTTAAAACCAAGCACCTGCAAGTAATTCGTATGTTTACGGACATGGCACGTGGATTGTCGAAATTCTTCGGGTACAAAATAACCTATTACAGACATTCCCTTTCAACACTATCCCACATCTTTTATTTTTTCCAAGACACATGAACATAGTTTCTTCATATTTAAAGTTTAATAAGCTAAAACAATGGATCGAATTTCAAGTCAACCCGAAACTGTTTGGGTTCAAATTATAATAGCCAGGTTCAGTTTTAACCTCTTTGATCCTTTTTAGACAGAGGAAGTAAAAAGAACTCAAGAGGGTTACAAATTTCAACTCGAAATTCGAAAAAGGTTGAAAGTGAATTATGATACTTTACTTTGTCAATATTAAAAAATTCTTGTCTCGCATCTGTAGGAAATATGATTACTCCGGAATTATTCCCCATGGGAGCTTTATTGAAGTCATTCATGAATAACCGGTCCGTTGTCATAAAATTAGGTAGTAATTGGTTAATATCCAATCCATCTTATTTAAGCCGAAAATTTGGTTTCGAGCATTTGAGTCTTCACTGGACCTTACAAATGTATATTAATTACGAACTTATTTTTTTTAGAAATGGTCAGTGAATTGATTCCAAATGTTACAATGCCTTATCTGAACATCTCACTCCCATTTTTCCTTATCGCATTTCCCTCCCGTTTAACCCATCCTTTCTGAGTTTCCTCGTTAATTTCAGCTTGAAAAGGCCTGTAATCTCGTCCCACGTTCTCACTGACTTGAACCTTTTGACATTAACATTTTTTGCTGAATATAAAAGAGCCCATCATCTTCTCCCTTCTTGTGCAACTTAAGATGACAAGAAATTGCTTGTAAATTGGGAATTAGTGTTGAGCTGAAGCTGAAGGGAAGATGGAAGCTTGTGACTTTAAATTCCTCAACTTTCCAAACCAGGGAACCAGGAATCGGAATCCATTAGGACGGGGTTCTTAATTCTATGTTGAATGATGATATTTGAAATGTGGAATTCAGTTGCAGTCGGAGGGAGGAGAGTTGTTGGGATTTGAATTTTGATGAATTGGGGATTCTTGCTTTTTAAATTGCCGTGAATTACAGATTCTGATCCATTCCTCCGCTCTACAGAGACTACCAACCGCATTCTTTCATTCTCTCTAGAATTTATTCGACATGAGATCAGAAAATATGCTTTTACTTCATTCATTTCGGCAAGACAAGACAGTTCCGACCCTCTACATTTCACGAAAAAAATTTATTTCATATGGAATTTGCCAATTCAGTGGGGACTGGGGACTGCAGTTCCAGTAGCCATTGTGTAGCCATGTTTTTGACTGTAGATTGATGCTTAACTGTTCGACAAAACCCCGACTGTACCTCTCCGATGGGTTTTCAATTCGTCTCATTCGAAAGAGCAGCTTAAAACAAGAAACTTTAATTTTAATCTAGGGACTAACTGTGACAAATACCGTTTAGAAGTTATAATGTACAGGTACATGGGAAGGTCAAGGACTGTACGCTATACGTTAAAAATAGTATCGCCATCCACGAGAAGGAAAAAAACTATTTTGGCCCGTTTTTCGGGTTTGTTCCAACACAGATAGGAAATTGTCATTGGAAGAATCAAAAAAATATTGTACTAGAACCTAGAACAAGTGGTTTCGAATAACCAAACATTCACTTAATTCATTTTCAACATCCCTATATATAATAAACTTAATTGTAATAGTTGCCCTTTCGAATGAGAGCAATTTAAAATTATCGGGCCAGTACAGTTGGGATTGTTCCCTTGTGAGACACATATACCTCCTGTTTTTCATTTGTATTTAAGCTTTCTAGAACGTAAGTCTAATTGGGATTGGAGGTTGTGATGTACTTTTAGATGTAACTGTTTTTCCTCGTTGTGAAAGTCTGCTGCTACTCCTATTCTCTGATTCAGCTGCTTGTCCAGATTAGAATTCTTGCATTGACTCAGCACCTTTGTCTTCAGATGTTCAGATGTAGGAACGGCTGGAGAGTGTTTGAAATAGCTGATAATGCTATATATGGCTGCAGGGCTCTCCTCATTCACCTCAGCAGACTCCAGCTTTGCTTGCATAGTAGACCTAAAGCTGGACCTGGAATTGAGAATGGACTGTTTTTTGTAGATGATGGTTTGTTGGTCGGAGGTGGCTATGGGATCCCTCCACCTATTTCACACACTTTTTTAAATCTCGTAAGGAATAGAGAAGGATGTGCAACAAGATCCCAGATCTCATCCTCCAACGTCGATACAGATTCCTCTCAAAGGGTCCATTCCAAAATCACGTTCCAAGATTGACATTTTCCTAAAACAATAAGCATAGTATCTGGAAATTCGTCCATTTCTTTTTGAGATATGACCAACCAAAAAGGGGAAGTTTTTTTTAGAGCGGACACCCTGCATAGTCTATCTTGAAGCACCTGACTGGCTATAGAGGAGCAAAGGGTTTTACCCGGCGTGTCAAAGAGCACAGCGACTTTACTTCAGGTCGATATATGAACCCCTCTTACACTTTAGTAAGCACATGTACAAGCGATTTATTAAAGAGAAGTCTCTTTAAATAAGATCACACTTCTGGATGACCCGTTTTTTAGAGCCTTGTCCAGCTGGGTTATATTTATCCCCTACCATTCTCCACCAACTTCCCTTGAACAATGAAAAGGGATATTCAGGCATGCATTCCTTACTGCCGAAACAAAAAAAATTATAATAATACTTAAATAAATAAGTTGGGAAGGGAATGTTTTTAAACGTACGTTCAATGGAAATAATTATCTTAGGTCAGAGAAAATAATACCTACTGAGGAATTTAAAATCAGTCTACAAAATGCGAAAAATTTAGATTTGCGTAGTGAGTTTAGGGAATATGAAAACTCTATCGTATATTTCATCTTCTCTTTGTAATGGAGCGCTTCCGAATTCTCCTCTGATGTCAAATAGATTATAAAGAATTGTTAAAATCTGGGTGTTTGAAAATATTTTATACCATTCCAAACATTTCTTTTATTTGAGCAAAAATTTTTACTGTAAACGTCACAAAATTGTTTTTTTTTAAATCGAGTCAAGTTTATTAATATCTTTTGTCCATTTGCATCAATCCCTTTGAAAAGACCTTTCTGCCATATTTATTTGCACTGTTCTCATTGTTAGTTGAGTCTTGTTGTTGGGTTGGTATATTGGAAAAAGAGCAGAAAGATATAAGAGTTATTTTATCACATCTCCAGACTTATTTCTGGACAATAACAGAAACGGGGTTCTTAGGCTGGAAGAATGTTTATATAGAAGCGGATCGAATCGAGTTCAAATGACCCGAATGGATCCTGAGTTGCTGAGGCTGGTCTTTTCGGATTTAAAAAAACGGAGCTTCATGCACTCCATTCACTGTAATACAGTCTGTATTCTGGTTATTTGGAATGTGTCTCAAAATACGCGATTTATGGCCAGAGACAATCAACTTATTCACTACCCTTTTAATGGACTTAAATTAGGCAGCAGCTAAAACAAAAAGCCATTCATAAGTTCAACCTGCTGATTATGTGCATTTAGCAACTAAAACTTCATATTTTAAAACTTATTAAGTTTTGAACGCAGACGTCTCGTAACCTGTTTAAATGCTTTGGGAGGTTAGTAATTTCTGCAAAGTAAGAAGTAACACATAATTTCCAATGCTTCATCAGTCTTCCATATATGTATATGTACTGTGGTCCTGGAAATATTAAACTTGATAAATAAGACAAAGTTGGAGTGAAATAATTTACTGATTTCAAATGACTTTGAGCTGTTTGAGTGTCTTGAAGAAAACAAGTGAACAGTTTGTTAAGATAACTTCGACACGATTACAAGATAAGCTCACGTTTTTATTCCCTTCACTCTGGTTTCTCGTCTGGGGTTCGTCTATAAACGCTAGCTTCAACTGCGTTATATGCTAATTTTTTAATATTTAATAATTTAATCTTTCCAATTGCCAATCTCAATAAAATTCAAAATGGATATCAAAAATGCATTTATTTTTGTACTTTTTAGCTAGTATTTTTTTTCTGGTAAACTCAAACAACCCCAATTTTATTGCTTTTAAAATTGAGAAATTTGCATAAAAAGGTCCCTATTTTTCTAAGTTACCTAACGATTTTTCAGCAACTATTTTGCCAGTTCTGGCAAGTACTTTACTAAGGTTTTTTCTAGTAGCTCTCCAGTCGTTGTTTATAGACGATCCACAGTGAACAGTTGTGACCATGACCCATGACTTCCTCGTGTTTCTGATAAGATCAAGAGTCAGTCTCTGTTAAATTGGCTAAGGAAAGTTATTGTTACACCTGCAGCAGGCACAACATCTATCCATATCCTATTATGAATTATAATTACAAACATTTTAGAGATGTAAATAGACTTTGCTATTCTTGTTGTTCTTGATTCGTATCTGAAAAATATGATCAGAGTGTCAAGAGGCCTTTGATTCCTTTGTACAGATTCAGAATCCCTTTCCTGTTAACCTCTTATTACAAGTTTATGAAGGGCGGCCCTGTTTCAAATCCACAAATTGACCTATATTTCGGACTTATATTTTTAAACCAACAGATATTAATCGAAAATATTGGACTTTGTTTAGTGTTTTAGTGAAATTGATAGTTATCCTTAACCTTTTGCTTCCCAATCTGTCTGGTTTAATACTAAAGTAAAAACAATGTTTTTGTTTAAAAATGTTGTATTACATTATGTTCTGAATGAAAAGTCAAGTCGTTTACTGTCCATGCTTTGCCCAAGTATAGTATGACAAGTAAAAATGATGAAATATAACTGCATTAAAACTGTTTTTTAGCTTGATATGTTCTGTAGATAATTTAATATGGACTTAGGATACGAGAAACGGGATGGATTTGTGATTTGGAAAGAGTTGAAGTAGACTTATATCCGTGAATTCCTTATGAGAATCTGTTGTTGTTATTAGTTTTAATGTAAGAGGGGAAGGTTGCATGTAATTTAATCTCAATTCCTGTCATTATCAACTTCATTCCGTGGGAAATAATTAGGTAAGAATGGAGTTCAGTAGAGTGACCTTCTCACCTTCCCTATATCTCTTCAACAATAGAGACAATAGTCAAAGCCAACTTCATTCTTTAAGTCGTCATAACCCTATTGCATTATCCGTAAGACAAATTCCTTTGATTACTGGAAAATCCACTTGTATTAACCTTCTGGACACCGAATTTTGACATTTATTGCTTTTCTGATTTAAAAAATTATAGCATATATAAGCAATTGCGATTTGCGCCTGGTTGCAAAAACTTTATATTTCCAATTTAAAAAGTCCGATTAATCGTATGCCTACGAAAAAAATCAGGAAATTTGACAATATCCAGGCAAAAATGGTACTTTTCAGACAAAAAAGGTTTCTTAGTCTGATTTCCAGAAAACAAATTTTCTGCTGTTTATCCAATTCATTTCCACCAGCAACAGTTGCACTAAAATTATATTATGCTTCTCGTTTAATGTCCTAGGGATAATGCTACTGATAATAAGTGTACTGCTATTGGAAAAATATATCAAACTCTTGGGAATTTCAGTTATGTTCTTGAGATTAAGCTAAAGCCGTTGGTTTTGAAAAATATAATGCTACAAGAGGATAAAACTGAACTTTTAGTAGATTATAATATTGTATATATTTGCTTGAATGAATTCCAAATATATTTGTATGGAAAATGAATGAGAATGCTCCCACGGAGTGTGAGCTCCGCTTCCGGTTAACAGGAACAATGCAGCTCATTACTTTTATGACAGTTATGAATAAGGGAACTTTATTCAAAAGTTCTGTAATTCTGATGCCGTAATTAGACAGAAATGGAAAGGAAATGCAGTATTCCGATTCCGAACCAATAACTGCTTCTTGTCACAAACAATGAATCCTAATTATTTTTCCCATCGTATTAAAACGGTAGCAGCATCTAATTGTAAGATATTCTACAGTTTTCATTTTATTTAGGTACAATTTTTAGTGTTTCGTTTTAAGAAAACTGACGCCGATACGATATAAAAAGATGTAGGGGCTTTATACATTATACAGTAGAATTTGAAATGAGCGAAATGAATTGATACGGAAACAGTGTCCCTTAATTGTTACTTTAAAGAACTGGCGTATTTCTTGATTTTTTAAATAAAGTGTGGTTTAATAGTTTTTTTTAGCTTGATAGGAAACAATTCATCGACCGACAGACCAATATTTTAAATTACGAAAACTTTACAGACAGAATTGTATGAAAAACTAGCCTACACAAAAAATGAGAATTGAGAATGAAAAGTTAAGACAAAAAAAGTGCATGAAAATCAAAGGTTTGTACGTAATACACATTGATCTCATCTGATCCAAACTAGAGTTAAATGGCACTGCATTTCCAAGACACAAGTCATCTAATATAAGATTTTCATAAGTGACCATTTTTGTATTTTTTTTTCAATTCCGACAGTTTTTCAATCAAACCCTGGTCAACTAATTAAAACGTTTTTATTCTGTGTATATTAGTATATTAATTACTTCAAGTTTAAATTCTAAAAAATCAATCATTTCTGAGAATTCGTTCTAGAACTGTCCTTGTCAGCTTTTTGAATGGTCCTCAAGAGGTTAAAAGAAATATGAATGAAGAGAAGCAATCTAAAATAATTAAGGTGTAATGACGCGGAGAGTTGTGGACTCAATTTCCAATCATTCAGAAACGAATGTTGAAATAAAGTGTTCCTCTCTCGCAGTTTTCTAAATTGGCCCTCCCTTTCGTCTTTTACCAATTCTTCTAGATTGAGATTTTAGGTTATAAGATATGCACGTCTTCCATTTGAACAACTTCATTTTTTATCCTAAAGAAAAAGGTCCAAAAGTCTAGCAAAAGGCTCAGAAAAAATTGATTTTGGAGTTAGGAGGAACGTGAGAGAATCTTAATTTCAGGTAATTTCTTTGCTAGATGTATTGAACTACAGTTCAGCTCTCGTAACTTCATAAAGGATCATTCTTATATTATATGTCTTCAATCAGAAATTCAAATCCTCACTCCCTACCGAATACAACAATAAACTATAAAATTGTAGAAGGAACTAAATATTCAGGCACTTTAGGTGAAGAGTTCTTATTGGGAGAATCCATAGCCTCTGTATCTGTCGGATAAATACTTGACTCGCCGGGTAAAACTCATTTCAAATGCAGCAAGTATAATGCATTGATTTAACATAGGACTAGCTATAGGTGACGAAATGGGGTTTACCCGGCTAGTCAACGGGAATAGGGATTTTATCAGTTCCAAATCTGACTTTTCGATGTTTTGATTTTTAATCTGTTCAACGACTTTAGACAACTCTCACCCTTAATTTTCATTCTAATTTTTAAAAATAATTGGCGGAATGTTCGTAAAATATTTGAGTTTGGCATAAGAGGTGTATGGCGGAAAGGACTGGGCGGAGAAAGTCGGGTTTACAGTTAAGGAGGGATGGAAAGCCTGTCTGACGTCATCCGTTTCCAGGTTTTTTGGCATTTGTCCACACTGACTTCAACCGGCACCCAACCACCCAAAGCATTCACAACTATTTATTATTCGACCAGAAAAAAGTTGGCTCCAGAAACGTCCATCTTTCACCATTTACTTTTACAAAGTTTCGGATCTCTTCAGGAATAAATACTGCGCTTCACAAGCACACTTTCTCAACAAAATTCTAATATTCACTTTTCTTCTTAGAAATCAGAAACTGCAAAAGTGTGGAAATGTTGGCTAGTCTTATTGAAAACTTTAGCCCTTCTTATTACCATTTTAGACCGTTCTTATCATCATTTACTATTTATGAATTTAAAATAGCCTCTAGCTTTCCTCTTACAAATGACTCGTTTCCAGACTTGCTTATGGATAAGGGTCAATACTTTCTGGTTTGAGAGATTTTACTTGAGATCTAGAAAATATTATTAATATGTCTCTACTCATTAAGTTGAATTGCAGAAAGCAGATTGGATTTATGTACTTTACGAATGACCCCTGAAATAGATTGAGATTTAAAAATGTGATTCCCAAAATTAAGATACTGATGTGATTTCCATGCAATGTCTTCATTTAAAGAGTTTGTTTTCCAAAAACTGAATAAGATCTTAAAATGATGTGCTTGTGAAGAGGATTTTGGCTTAATTTTAATTATCCCGTAATCATAGTATTTCCTAAAGTCTAGAATGTCAGATAAAGTGGATAGAGGAGCCAGGGAAAGTTAGGGAAAAAGAGCTTCAACCCATCTCACAAGGGAACATTCCCAGCTGTACAACCCACATATTTTTTTACCCGTTTTCTTCGAAACAGCAACTCAAAGAATAAAACATTCATAATGGGACTATCGGTGACTAAAATCATTGTGACCTGGTAAAGGTCAAGAATTTTTCAGAGATTCTTATACAAAATTCCGTTTGGTTTTTTGGAAAACACTGGTTCTGGCGTAGAACTATTTTCTGACTGCGTCATTGTTAACCCACTTTCATTTTGGAGTAAACCCGAAAATACGGTGGAATCTGAACAACGGCCTGAATCTAAATTTTTTGTTTCCTTTCTTCTTTCTTACTGACTGACTAATTTTAAACGTACAGTCCTTTGGTCTACCCTAGTACCCTGCCCCCTATTCGGTCAAAGGGTTGTAGTCATTATATTAACTTTTCTGGTTTTAAGTTGCTCCTTCGTACCATACCAGTTTAAAAGCATAGGTTTGCAACAGCTGAGAATGTTCCCTTGTCAGACTCACCTACTCCCATCCACTTTCATGCAGTTTCATCAACAAACTCAAATGCCAAAGGTCAACTCCGAGGAGGGAATATCATAGAAACGGGGTTTAGACCCGACTCTATCTCCCTATTCTAGTGCCACTGCCGGAGACGGGAGTTAGTGAGTGTTGGAGAGTGATGCAGAGCAGACTTTCTCTTCTGACATTTTTAATTCCATTAGACTCACATGTTCTAATTATAGATCCTAATCAGGGGGAAACTGGGACTTTCCTTATCTCAACTGATCAGAATATCTATAGGACTCTCTAAATGTCAGAGCAGGATCGTACTCAAACTGCATCTTGTCTACGTCAGAGCAAGGAGATTATCTAATATTCCTTCATTCCCAGTTTGCCTCACTCTCAGAACTACATTCCTAATTATTAATTAATCCATTTCTTACAATTAGTAATAATATCCGACTATTCCACTTTGACATTTATGTTTTAGGTAGGACTTATGGAAATACGTTGTCTGTCCGTCTGTCGTCCGTAACACGATGGGACCAAAACGACTGAAGCATTTGATCCATTTCTATGGTTTGACTGCAGATTTGGCACAGTTTCTTTATAAGTTCGAAGTTGGGACATATCGGTCCATAGGTTGACCCGTGGGGGAATTCAGGTTAAACATGTATTTGATAAGACACAGAATACCCTGGTGTTTTTTTCTAAATTGAAATGATTTGTTTGAAATTGGTTTGCCTTACTCTTAATATTTAAAACGCCATATTGTGGCAGACGGAAAGTAAAAGAAATTCAGCTTCGAAGCTGCTGGATAGCTGTATTTTAAAATAAATAATTGTGTTTTGCTTCTAAATTAAGAAAGCAAAGATTTTTTGACAAAATCAAGGAGTTTATGTAAAACTAGGCAGCCACAGGCCCGATATCGGGCCTTAAAATGGCAGATAAACGGTTAATTACGGCTAATTTCAAACAAAAAGTTTCAGGCGTGAGGCACAGCAATTTTTAAGATTGCACCCGATGGTCAAGACACGGACACCTCTGAACGTTGCCCTACTCGTTATTGGTTATTTAAACCAACGACGTTGTTTAAGGGTTCCGATCTAGAACCCTTAAAACATCCATTCCCAAAGAAATCCCTTCCCCGCCACTGCCCTATCCAAATACTATCATTGAACCCTGCCCCAAACGCAAACACCCTCCATCCCCATTAACATACAACACTAACCCCTTCCAATCACTAATTCACATTTAAAACTTCAAAAGGAGAAACGTTCTCACTCCGAAAATTTGGCAATGACCAATATTAGACTGAAGGTCAGGGTGCTAAAATTTTGAAATTCCAGCACAACCGAAAGATTTCTCGGCGAAAGAAGTTTTCAATCGATATGTCACACGATAGTTTCGAAATTTCGACGACTTCGACCGTTTCAAGGTCAAGGAGTCAAAATTTCAGAATTCCAACATCGCCAAAACATTTCTCGGAGTGTGGCGGTGTAAATCGGTGTCTCGCATTACCTCTTTACAAAGAAACATTCATTAGGTCACGTTAGCCTAGGTCACAGGTCATCCATTTTCAAAATTTCAAAATTGCCACCTCCCTCTAAAAATTATTTGTGAATTTTTGGCCATTTCATTTTTTCGATAAGACAACCCAGTAAGAAATGCATACCTGGAACATGACATAGATACAAATTAGCAGTTATATGTATATAGATAGATAGTTAGTGAAAAGGCAACAAGGGACGAATGCACCTGTCGACCCCGTCCAATTCTAGTTATATAACATTCTTCTCTAAATCCGAGATGAAAATGCAATGAATTGAGATGACTAATTTATTTGCCACATAATAGATGCTTATTCCTTTGTAATCTGCAACTGGCTGAAAGGACAACATACGCTCTAGACATTTTAAAAAGATTAAGAAACTGCAGAACAAAGACAAGTATGACTCACCTAATTTAATTCGAGACAAATAAAATTACTTAAAAGCATCCAACATACAATTACTTTAGAAATGATGCAAATGAGTTCATAATAACTCCATAGGTTGTCTAAACTAGAATAATTTTAATTACTTTGCTATCTCTTATTGACAGCGTTTTGAGATTTGAAGATCTAGTTCATAGTCAAACTCACCAGGGGTCTTTTTGTTTCTAGTCCAAATTCGGAATGTCAGGCCACCCCGATGATTTTTAAACTAGATTATGTTCTTGGATTTTAAGATTTTTTAACAAAATGAACTACAGTCGGAATAAATCTAGAAATTGGAAGATGGAAATCATTCCAATTTCCAATGATTTGGAATGAAAGAAGATTCTTTGAATTGGTCTAACAAGGGACGTAAGGGAAAGACAAATGCCCGATCGTCTTGAAATTGTTACCATGTTATCAACCACTAATGTGAACAATAAAACCATAAAAATTAGCTGCCCTAATGTGTGTTTACTATGTTTAAAAAAATCGCGAAATAAAAAAATAGATGAAATTAACATTTTCAAACGCGTGCCAAATCATCAGTTTTGGTCCGATTTGCAAAATTTTTGCATTTTTGTGATGCTAAAGAGTTGTATTTCATGAAAATGTGAAAGCCTCAATTTTATGATTTTTTTCATAATTTTTTTAAATTTTTTGATGTATCCGTCACTCGCCAAAAATTGTTTTTTTCAAAAAAATGACAGAAAACTGATACTTTTATATTTTTGTAAAATATCGATCTTTAGCATCACAAAAATGCAAAAATTTTGAAAATCGGACCAAAACGGATGATTTGGCACGCGTTTGAAAATGTTAATTGCATCGATTTTTTTATTTCGCGATTTTTTTAAACATAGTAAACACAAATTAGGGCAGCTAATTTTTATGGTTTTATTGTTCACATTAGTGGTTGATAACATGGTAAAAATTTCAAGACGATCGGGGATTTGTCTTTCCCTTACGTCCCTTGTAAGATTTTTTAGATTAAATGAAATGTAGCTTTTAAGATCTCGTTGATGAAAATTTCAATCGTACAGAAATGCGTAGAGATAAGATAAGGCTATAAGTCAGTAGTGAAATACGGACTTGGCTTGTCTTTATATAGAAATCGGGACTTTATAAACTCCACTAACCCCATTCTCCTATTTTTTTCTAATCTTCTCGAAAGGAAATAAAAAAAATCTGGACAAAAACGTGAAACTCTTTCTTCGTATTTTGCAATGTCGATGAAATCCTGGAGAAGTTGCTGTTTCTATTTTTAGACTATTGTATTATATTATTGCTTGATATGGGCACTGGTGGATCATTCATAAATCATGTTTTACAAGATCATTTAATATTCCTTTTCAGTTTTAATGAAAATCAAAAAATAAAATTAGATTCAAACTGATGGTGCTTTCTTGTTCGCAAGAATTAATGCATTCCCGCGCGTGTACGGCGTCCTCGACGACGCGACATCAATTTTTTAGCGATTTAAATTCGCGGAATGTAGTTTATTTCTCTTCCTCTGTTTAAGCGTCCACTCATTTCGTTTTACTTTTGATTTTGACAAAATAGCGACGAACCAATTAGCATTCATAATTTCGAATTTTGCGCAGCTTTTAAAGTTCCAGAACCGACTGTGTAGTTTAAACTGTTTTTCAATATTTAAGATGTGATATGTGTTCGGTTGTTGGATCCGTATTAATTACTGCTTTTCCAAGCCGATGATGTACGAAGTATTTGATGTCGAATCCTTTGAAGTTGCTGACGTTGTCCAGGATTTAGAAATGGAATTGCAGAGACATTAATTTCCGGTGTTTTTGGCTTTCAATCCCAAAACCCTTCCTTTACATTTCCTATTTTATATTCTCCTAAACTGAACGAGACATTCTCTAGTAACCCTTGCCTTGCTTCAACCAATTAATGAACGTTTAAATACAAGAACATCGTTAAATTTTATATTTTGGTTATGTGAAGGAATGGTTGGTAACAATCCCGGTTTCTTTAATCAATTTGCCAGCATAGTTTGTGCAGAGTCCCTGGAAGGCTTCTAATTGTGGGTCGAGGAAATCGAAAGCACACGGAGTTTGCCCACAAAGTGCTTGTCTGTTACATCATCTTGTCCATGGTCTTCAAAGCACTTTTTGGCAAGTTTGCAATAAAAAAACTTGTCAGTTAGTGTTGTCGTACACATGTGAAATGTCTGAGAAACCTGGAGAAGGTGACATGTCGAGAGAAATGTCGAAATCTGCGGAATATTATTTGCAAATTCAAGTGTGTTGAATTATTAGGAGACAGCGAATGAAATTTCGACTTGTCGAAAAAAATGTACCAGATCTGTATTTTGTTTTACATGTGTGTACAGTCATAATTTTGGATTGACTGGGCATTCGGAAATTGTAGACTAGTGGGATAGGCTAACCATAGGATGTAAGGGATACAGAAAATGTCTGGAATTCTAGAACGAGAAATGGCACCGGCTGTCGTTGGTCTCGGATTCTGGACAGTGGATTTTGGGAAACCCATTTCACGCACATTTCATCGACAAGTGCTTGGATAACCGGAGGTAGAAATGCGTCATGTAAAGCCAAGGCTCGTTCATATAAAATAATATGGGGCATTACAATTTATTATCGACTGCTCAACACCCGAGATCGTTTAGTAATGTTGTTAGAGGTTTAATAGAGTAGACAGAAAGCCTCCTTTCAAGATCATTTCGTCAACTGAAGTAGTGAACTGCTTTCGTCTGACATAACTCCATTTGGATCAGAGAGAGGACTAGAGGACCCTGGTCTATTATGTATTTCGAATCAGTTCCTCCTCAACGTCTTAAAAATGGCTCCCTGACGTCAAACGGTTTGGTTAAGATTTGAAGGTGATGGAGGCTAGTGAATAGTATTTCAGTCATTTCGCAAATAATCAAGAGGAATAAATTAGGTTGAATGGATTTGTGTTGCACTTGTTTAGATTAGAGTTAAAAAACCGTTGCAAACGTATTTCACGAAAGGGTGAATCGACACGGGACAATTAACAATGCTTGTAATAGAGCTAAATGTCATTAAAAGAATCATCTTACTATGCCCCAACCATAGAGTAAAATCATATATACCTCGTTGATTAATTCACTTTAGCTTTGCAACGATATAGTCCCGTGCTGGGTTACCATTTGAAATTCATCCGACTTTTGACTGTACTGTACCTGGTTTGGCTTTGATCAATTCATAGCTGGAAGATCATTACGTCATCAATGGTTTCCAGGAAAGCATTCAAAATGCTCATTCGTTTGTGAGTTGGAATGGAAACGGACAGACAGATAGACGACGGACAGAGTAAAAACCATAAGGATTTCATCTTCCACATTCCGAGCCAATATTCTACGTTCATTTCCAGCTCTTTCCCGACTTCGTTACGTGAATTTATAGCTCTTATTTGACGGAGAAATTAGGATAGCTTTCCCACTTTCAAACCAAAATCCGCCACCGAATGTCTATAATACTAATTTCAGTAATTTCCGATGTTAAAGGGCCAAAGGGGCTCTTCATATCCGATACTTACTTTTGAACATTTTACCAGCTTTTAAATTTGTAGATAATTGATAATAACTTTAATTCAATTAATCAATTACTGAAGTTCTTACGGCTGAATCTCATTAACAGATCACAGTACTATAGTAAAATATATTTTTAAGATGATCGAAAATTCAGTCTAAAATTTGTTGTTGGTGGGAAGCCCCTGCGAAAGTAGAGGCTTTGCCATATTTACAGATAAATGTCTTGGGAAATGTTGGAATTTAGGCTGGAAACCTCTCGTCGAGGAAATAAAATCAATCGATATTACATAAATTTAATAGGAAAAAATGGAGTAGATGGTAAGCTGTAAGATATAAATTCTGCAGAGAGACCCATTCTCCTTTTTTCTGGAACAAATTCCGTCAATTGAATGCAAATGGAAATTGGTAAGAAATTCTAATGATCCCGATTTGGGAACTGGAATTCCGAATTCCCTATTTCTCTTTTGCAGAGGGATTTTGAGATAAAACGAAAGAGATTAAAGAAATCCATCCAAACCACTCTCTTTCTATTCACAATTAAACAAAGTTCTCCGCAATTGAAAAAGCTTTCTTTTTTTATTACAACCAACCGTTCCTGATTAATAAAACTATAATAGCCAATTTTCTCTAAAAAAAAATAGCTCATTCCGACCCTAATTTTTTTGTTTTCAAGTAAAATTTCATTGCCAATGACCACAAAGCCGATATTTGACCTCCTTGGGTTCAATTTTTGAAACTCTCAATCCTTGGTTCAACTGTTTCCAAAAATCTATTCAGATATAAAATCGAAAAATTACTTACAATACGCTCATAAAGTGTTAAAGTTTTTATTAAACTCTTTGATAAGAAATTCGGAATAATGAATAACGACCGTTGATGATGTAATTCAAGTGGGCGAATTTTACAACGGCTGGCTTGCCAATTTAAAAAAAAATATTCGCTTCATGTAAGGTCATAAACAGTTGCCAAGTTTTTGTTTTTTATTGTTTGGATGGTGAAGCTAAAATAGTTGACTTTAATGAAGGAGTTAGAAGATTCATAAGTGAGGTAGGTTGCAGGTTAGATTTTACAATGATGTAGTAGCTAACGTATATTCAATGCAAGTTTCTGCTGTCAGCTTTGGCACTAACGGTTTCTGTACATTAAGAGCCGGTCTCCGATCTCTTGTTTAACATTCGTTTTCTGACCAAATAAACCGTTGCAAACGCACATCGAAAAGGGGTGAATGGGTAAAACCACACTAAACATGACGTCAAATAACATTTAACGTCGCTGTTCCACACTTATTACGCAGTAATCGAGTTGAATTACACAATAATCTTATATTTCCCCAATCATTGAGTAAACTCCTTACAAAACCCGTGACCATATCTTTACATCGATGTACTACATATGTAGTGTTCGGTAATTGCAAAATGATGACCTTTGAACTTCTTGGCTTCAAACTTAATCTCCTCGTGTAGGTCATAAATGATTTCCTGAAAAACATTAAAAAGTGCCAGACGGACGGACAAATAGCTTATTTGTTTCGGCTCTTTATAAATTCAACTTCAATCTCAAATCTTAACCTTAATTTTTCATTTCTAAAGTTCGCAATTTCGAAGATTAAAATCGGCAAATGCATATGACGGTGTGACTAATGGTCCATTAAATTGCGAGTCAATTTTATTACTCATTTCTGTTATATTTGCTATCATGGATATTAATGATGGGATATTATTTGAAGAACTGAAGGAAATGAGCCATCCTCTAAACACAAAACACTTTCCGATTTAATGTCCTTCCATCTAAACTCACTTCTCGTCATTTAAATTTAATTCTTATTCCGAACCTGAACTTCCTTATGGCTTTATATGGCCCTTGTTAGGATGTGAACTTGATGACTAAAGTAACTTTAAATCTCTCGATATATTATAAGCTCTTAATAAGAAATGTGAGGTCGGGATTATGGTGCACATATTGTTAGGAATTAGACTTCATAGCCCAAGGGTTGTTAATTTTAGAATTTCATTTTAACGGGACTTCCTTATACGTGCTTCTCGTCATTCTAGGTCAGTTTTTGCTCACCTTTTTATTTTGCAAGTTTAAATTTGATAGTGAAGAATTTGGTCAAGTCAAATAGAAATACACCGTCGAATGTTCGGTTGTTTTTTTTATCTCAATTTAAAAATAGTATTTGATATGGCTTAATATATACTCAATATCGAGATCACAATTTTTTCTGCTGAATTGGCGGCTTCCTTTAGCTTTGTGACGCGTTTTCGACGATAATTGAAGTTCAAAGATACGAATTTCGAGAAATCACAGAGTTTCAAACGTTCAGAGTGAGTTTTGAAGAACAAAATAAAATAGACGGCTTGTCATCTTTCTGAAATGAGAGGTTAACTGGACTTATGGAATGACAATTAGCCAACTTTATTTAGAAACTTGGAAAATGAGTTAAAAAATCGTATTTTTTGACTCTTATTACCAGCAGAGATTAGAACGGCTTTGGGAAGGACCGTTCATAAGTCTTACGAAATCCCGTTTCAAACGTTGAATATTATTTTTCGCTTCATGATAAAATAATATAGGTCACTGGATCTCGAGATTTTTATTGCTTGATAATTTCAAAATCATATTCAGACAATTTAGTTTTTGAAATACAGTTGGTTTATGAATCTTACCAATTTGTAAAAATGAAGCTAAAGTTGTGAGATGGTTCAAATTGTGGGAATGATGTTCACAAAACCTCTGTTTCATTCCTTAATAAAAACTACTTCATTTTTTGTTAACTTTTTCTCCTGAACTTTTGTTTAATCTTAACTTTGTATCCATTCACCATTTGTTTTTGTTGAAGACGAAATGATGTCGTCTTGTCCTGAAATGAGACAAAGTAATGTTATGTTGAAGCTGTTATTGAGATTGGGAAGGCTTCTCCATGAACAAATATCAAAGAGTTGTTTAATCTGAATTTACAACTTTGTCTAAAATGCTCAGATTTTTTTCAGCCTTTTATTGTGTATGATTACATACATGAAGCTGGAACTATAACTGGCAAGAAAAGCACCAGAATTTCATGTACAGAAAACAGAATGGTAGACTTTACATGTTCAATAAAAATTATTTTTTAACATGGTTAGTATCAATTTAAGTAGCTAATTCTGTTATTTAAATTTGTAGTTTCAATAGCATGTCTAACAAAAGAACAAGCAATTATGGGCTTGACACTTCAGGCTATTCCCTTGTAGGTTTTTAAAACAACTGGATTACTTGTCATCTGCTCCCTTAATGTAATGAGACTAGTTTAAACAAAACATGCTAAAACGTAGCTGGATAAACCCCATTCCGTGTTTTATTTGTGAATGAGATTGAAAAGAGTCTTGGAAGTTTAAACTTTAAATCCGATCCAATTCTATTTAAAACAAATAGACTCTTTTTCATGGAGACATGAACTAAAATAGAAAGTGTTTTATTTTTAAATCCTCTTCATCCTATTGTTACAGCTGTAGTTTATGACTGTGAGCTTTCAGAGCCTGGAGTTAATCGAATTACAATGCTTTCGACAACATCTGTTTTGACTCGAACGGATTTCTCTTACCGGCTGGCAGTCTGGATAAATAATAGGTTTTTAGATTTAGAAGATTAATATAACATGGACTCATTTAGCACTAATTCCGTTATTTTCTAAATAAAATCTGTTAACTTTCTATACAAAAAACTGTCATGTTGTCAAATCAAGTTTTCCTAATTATAGATCCGATAATTACTGTCTTTGTTCATGCTTGCATTCACTATCCGAGTAGAACAAAAGATGTTTCCCTCTCTTCTCAAGATGCTAAAACGAAGAGGTGTTACAAACAAGAGATTTTAAAGAACTAATGAAGCTGATTTAGTGCTTTAAGACGGTCTTTAATCCTCCTTTTGCCTTGTCATGATCTCAAGATTTAATTGACGGTGTTCTATAGGAAATATAGGCCATTTTGCATTTGATGTTTAGACGTGGGCTTGAGTTATCAAAGCGAAGAGGTAAAAGTAATTAAGCTCGTCGTGTTAATTTCTAAATGATTAATTATCCATTATGGAGTGAGGTGGAGGAAAGTTGGTCAGAACTGCATTTTCTGTTGGACAGTGTTGAGTGGATTGTGAATTAGGGCCACGCTCTCACTTATATGCAAACACAGATCAGAATTCGTTTGATCATTAACACTTATTGCTAGAAACCGTTAGCCATCACTTGACAAACCACCTCAGCTTTTTTATCGCAAACTTAACAGATTATTTCATTCCCACATTAACTTACAGGAAATTTTGAATTTGTAATGGAACGGGAAATTAATCCAACTACTTTTGCTTATTGATTGTCATATTTTTAATAAATACTTTATGTTTATTTTGTGGTTTCTGTCCGTCCGTCGCTGCGATATCTCTAGAACGGCTCAATTTATCGAAGTTGATTCAATTTAATGGTTCAAAAACGGCTGCTCTTTTTATGGTCATTTTTTCTTGTGAAAATATCGTACTGGTCGGCGAATAAAAACGCCCTTCAGGTGCGCTATATTCAGAATTATTTCCATGTCCTCGCCTATGCAGTACTTTAAAAATATTTTGTTTTGCTGTTTTGGCATTTTAACAAGTGGCATGGAATATTGAAATAACAGATTGTTCAATCATCGATACCAGGTATCCTGTGAATTCGCAAATTTACAATAATTCCACCCTTTTTCCTTTGATTTTGATTGATGTAATTTGATTTCATTTAGTATTTATGTCTCAATAAAATTAAAAATTATTATATTCAAATATTTGATTATGTATGCATGTGGTTTTTGTCTGCTAGATAAGACGTTTAATGGTTTAATCCATCTGACTAATTCAGCCGTTTCAAGCTTCTTATTTTATCGAATTTAGACTACCAGTTGGTCAGAGACAAATGCAGAAGTCAGAATCGTCAACGGTTAATAACCAATAGGGCGGTTACGGTTACGGGTGATGAATAACTTGATTAAAGATCTACATCTGCCGTATATTAGTATACAGGGTGTCCTGAGGGCGACTTTTGTTGCTGGTGGGCTTTACACAAAATTGTGGAACACCCTGTATATGGATTCCCTATTCCCTATTTAAGCGATTAGAAATTAAAATGATCACATCTCGTAATCGTATTAGGAAAATACATTTTATTTTTATAGAATTGCTTAATGACCCCCAGCTATTAGGAATATCGCAAATAAATGTTAACGAGAAAGAGCGTGTAACGGTACAATCTACAATGTTTGTGAAAACATTATTAGAACCTGCAATTGTTCAAACTTACTCTGTCCCTTCTCCTGTCACTTTTGACGGTCCGTTGTGCTGTTGTGAATTATCAGAATAATATTTGAATATTTGATTTGGAGGCTAGAAATAAGTCATGGTTAGTTAATTCAGTGAGAGATAAAAAACATCTCTTTTATTTGCACATTGTTGATTTGGACTCTTGATTGTCGGTCTGCAAGGAGAAGGATTAAAAAATATGCAAAACCAGACTCGCATTGTTGTTTTTGTTGTGGTTTCTCGTCCATTGTTGACTCCACTCTTCCTGACCGACTGAACAATAACAGATCCTCGAAATACAATTAAAATCCAATGTGGAAAAGGGACTATCATCCGGTCTATTGTGGATCCTATTTTATATTTTATATTTTATTTTGACTTTTTTTGCAGATTTCGTGTACAGATTTACCTATTTTTTTTGCTTTTACATCCGTAGTTTTGTTGACCAATCCGTATTCGCCAAATTTATAATTTTTTAGATTTTCCAACTGATTTATTGGCTAATGCAGGTATAATAGGGTTTGTAGCCACCTGTACTCATTTGATTTGCCGAGAGTAAATACAACGTATAGATTATAGATATGCCTTAATGCCTTGATAGGTAAAACATTAATTGACAAATGCAGAAAGGTGATTGACAAATACCCTAAAGCCTATTTAAATGGGGTTAAGATAGTCTGTGAAAAATGAAGTCGGAACATTAAGAAGATGGAATTATCTTCGTTTTGAAAACATGATTTAATATCTACTCCTTGATTTTGATTTGGAAAGGCAGATTATCCGTTCACATGACCATTTACGGATTGTGTGGGATTCTTTAGCATTTTTTTTATTTAATTTCTTTTTTAGTTGATTGGGATTAGGATTGATCAAAAAGTGTTCAAAGTAGTTTTCGTGCCTTGGGTTGGTCGTGGTTTAAGTTTTATGGTTCTGAAGAGGATTAGTAATTACAATTAGCCAGGTCCGTTAGCCGTATGCAGTTCTTTGGTCACTAATCTTAACGTGATGCAATCATAGAACCCAATATCATGAGAACGGGAACAGTTTAAAGTTTAAACGGCTTCTACGATTACAAGACATTTCGGTTCATTAGCTAAACAACTTTCAAGATTTACGTTTAAACTGCATTTTAATTACAAGTAAACGAGAATCTTCTCCAAGCATATTTAAAAACCTTTGAATGGGTAGTTGCAAATATTCATTAGGCTGTAGATACGAGGTTTTTACAATTTAAATCAATATGTTTTGTCCCAAGCGCATCACTTTTTATTACCTAAGGGTCCGTCCAATTTAAATAAATAAATCTCATTGATTTAACTATTCGTGGTCTACCAATTTTTTAGTTTTTAGCACTGCTTAATCGAAGGAATGAATGACTTTGCTGTTACACTAGAACGAATTTACAAAAAAATAAAACTAACAAGCAATTGAAATTATAAAAAGAACCTGTATAGGAAATTGGAAATTACCTGTGGCTTGAAAATTTGAGGCTGGGTCGTTGTAAAAAATTAGGACATGCAAAATCCACGTGCTGAAGAGTAGGACAAATTTTGTTAGAAATTAGGAAGTGCATGCGAAGCTGGAATTAAAAACCGTTAACTGGGATCGGCTCAATTCAGAATATGACCGGATTTAACTAATCATATTATCGTAATTTTTGTTAATAATAAAAATTCAACGTTTCTACAATTAAAATGTTTGGAAACGTAATCGAAATATGAATGTATCGATAAAAATGATTTGAAGGCTGGCTTGATTTACACGAGAGTTCCGGGGCTCCTTATAGCGTGGGTTCAGTTTTTGGTTTACTAACTACAATACGAACTACGATCTAGCTATTGGAACGTACCTGCGGTTCAATCAGATTACCATTTAGTTTAATAGCTGTTAAGTTATAATACAAACATCATCGGTTTAGATCCCGTCAGATAATTGTAATGGTCTTTTTACAAGCTATATGTGAACATAAAATTAAATCGTCGACTTAATCATGCATGTAACAAAGTACTGAGCTAGCTAACCTATTTTAAAATAGCGATTTGAAAGTATTTCTGAACTATAACAAATAAACCACTTGGATGCGTATATAAATATCTCCAGTTGCCCCAATCATCGTGTTGGAAGCTCAGGCGGACGGACAGACACCACAAGCAAAAACACTGCATGCTTGTCTGATCTCGAAAGAAAAAGTCAGTACTTAATTGTTTATTAAACTGCATTTCCTTAAGTCAGTCTTGCCGAGTATGATTTAGTAACGAGGTCATATTTATGGCATGTGCAATTCTAATTTTCTGCTCTCTTCCTTAATCTTTTCAGATTGTCACCAAGTTACGGGCTGGTGACGAAATTACTTGGCTTATCCGCCTATTTCCCCATGTTCTCTCCAATTTTGTCACTACTTTTCCAATTACTCAATACAAAATTGAAACCAACCTGTTTTGAACTTGTGAGCTAAAGCCATACAAAAGTCAAATTAAATAGGATGACGAACTTGTTATGTAAGGGGATGAAGGAGAGTCTAAAAATAGATTTGACCTATAGACCATAGAAGGCCTCAATTTATTCAAAGGATCAGAACTTCTCCAGACTCCGAATTCCTATGTTCAGCCTATTACGTCATCCTTTTCCGAATTACATTTCCACGTCACTATCAAAAGGTGAAAGGAGGTATAGATGTTCAAACTAATCCTTGGACATTTCAAAATCTCACGTCAATAATATATATCTTATACAATTCGAAAAATTGAAAAGTTCAAAGTTCAAGACTCTATCTTTCGACCTTTCCAACTTTATCATCTTCGGAACGTCTTCAGTCTTTTTAAGAATCATATTATTTAAAACATAAATAACACTTCAACTTTCCAATACAAACTAGGAGAGATATAGAAAAGAAGTTGTGATTTATTAATTCTTTAAAGACCTTATGGTTAAATAACTTGAAACGGATTATGACTCCTTAACAGTTGTTATGTTGTAGAGAAACTTGGCATAATGTGGTTGGGTTGGGTAGCCGGTTTGGGACGCGAGATATGAAGGTTCTTCCATAAACTTGATGATGATTTACTAACGTTAGTTACTTTAACCTATAATTAAATGAGTTAACCATTTGTTAGTTTATGTTGAGATGGAATAGCGTGCTTTTTGAATACTCCTTGGAATTGTTTGTCTTTGGAAAAGATGCGATAAATCTCGATGAGATGTTGAATAAAAGAAAGTACTTGATTTTGAGGCTTTCAAAGAATAGGAATCCTAATTTCCGTAAATGTCATCTCGTAAATGTTTTTTGTACTTACAAGTAATTACAGGATTATAAAATCAGATGAATGGGAATAAGAGTCATTCGACACCTCATACACCACATTACCATTTATGCGGTTCTAATTTTTTAATACGAGTTCCAATTCATTGAAATTTAAAGTAAATCCTAACTCGTTTTTACCTACATTTTAGGATAGTGTGACTAGTAACTTGCCATTACTTCCAGACCTCAAAAACTAAACAAATATTAACCGGTTTTAAACAGAGTTTTAAATGACAGAACAAACGTATGCATGTGGATGTTTTGTTTGGTCTTTTAATTCTGCGTTTCATATGATAAAATCCATTGTTCCACAAACTCGAAAGTAACAAAATTCTCATAATGAATCATGATGAATGTATATTCGTTTGAACTTTTCATTAGTTATTGATCTGTGAATTTTTCGATATTTCTAACTTTTATGGTATCCGGAATCCCAATAATTATATACATGCCTATCAATTCGAAAAACTGCATTGAGATTAAAATGTCGGGATATTTTTAGATCAGTTATATAGATAAATAGTTCGGAATGGAGAAATATTTTTTATGTTTCCAGTTTACAGCTTATTCGGAAAATAATTTACTTGTATTTTGTATAAGACAATAAGGCTGTTATCGTCTCAGTTAAAAGAGAGCATACAAAATACGTTTTTTTTAAATACTCAAATTATATAGTTTTTTAAAATCTCCTTTTATTCTGCTCTTTATACAGAATACGAAATAAAACTGCTGAATCCAACCTAATAAAAACTGATTTTATTTAATTTCAGGACGACGAAAAAGTGCAGTGGAACTTTTACAGGAGTCCAAGTCCTTTTACGTGAAGTCAGAGAGCGTGCTGGACACGAAGCAAGAGTTCAAAAATGCGGACCACCTTCAAGTGAGGTCACCCACCATGGAGTCCTCGCCCCCGCAGTCTCATTACAGGGGCGGGGCGCCGCCCCCTTCCGCCCCGCCAGCCCCGACCTCCGGCTCTTCCTTCCCTTACGCCACGTTCACATGCGGGACATGTCCCCCCTACCCCCACCAGCACTTTGACCACAATAGCATCCATCTCATGACCTCCAACTATCTCAATAGTATTAAGAGGGAGGGGAGTGGGAAGCGGTCGGGGTCAAAGGTCACTGCCAAAATCACGCTCATGGAGGCCCCTTTAACGAGGGAGAGGTCAGGGGCCGAGAATTGGGACGCTCACCACCGGAAGTCAAATTCGACGAGATCGAGACGATCGATACAACCTCCGGGAACACTGCACATTATGGCTGATCCGGGGACAAAAAATGCGACACCGGCTGTGTCCAAGAATGCCATTGGATTACCGCTCCATTTCACAAGCCTGAGTCAGAATGGGTCATTGTACAGTATGGAGAAGCACTCCATTGCAACTGCCAACCTACCAGTCATTACTTCTGCTAATAATAGTGTCCTTCATCATGGTGAGGGTGAGACTACAAGACTTATTAACATTAACTTATTATTTCATGTCACATTTTTAAATTTCTTAAATCCACCTAGATTGCAGAAAAAAGTTGGATAAATGGACCAAGCCGTTATGTCATTAGTTAGTTCGCCTTTGGCACTCTGACCCCGCTGTTTTTTGTGGGTTTATGTTGGATTAATCATACTTTGATAATAATATAAATTATTTTGTCTGACCACATTTAGAAGTATGATTTGAGTTAATATTTGGTCTTCCAATCTCACATCCCACCGACCGGTTCTAAGCATACAATTTAAGTCATTAGGGCTTATTTCATTTAAAAAATATTAAATTCGACGAAAAAAAGCACAACAGACCAATCATGCCAATTTTTAATGCCTTAATTTTTTTATGCTTAGCCTAGGCGTATAATTGTATTTCAGAATGCAGACGTTGGTTTTTGGTTTGGTAGTTGGTTACTTCGGGGGGAGGGGGTCAATTTTACTTATTCTTCATTTTATTTCAAAGAATTCATATTTTCTATTCAAGTAAAATTAATCGGGTTCTGTTCCGAATGTAAACAGTCAACTTAACTTCTAATCTACGAATTCTTTTCTTATAAAACAAAAAAATATAAATTTTATTCAGACGCAGACTTGAAATCTAGGAACTGGAGTTTAGCACAAGTAAACACTGGAAACAACGGAATATAATTCGTTTTGTTCTGTTTCAAAGGGTCATTCATAACCAGCTCTCCGTTTCAATAATACAAAAATAAATCTACAATTTATGTAATAACTCATTATGCATTACGTATTCAACAAGCTGGAATGCGAACTATATTTTCCGATTTAATTACAGTTTGAAAATTCTTAGGAAGTGTCGACCTTAATTTTATTCTTTAAAAATATTTTCGTCTTTTTTAATCTGCAGTTTTTGCTATAGTTGTTTTAGAGTTATTTTGTAAAATTAAAAGACGCCAAATCTTAATTTCAGAGACGTACAACGATTCAAACGTATTTGTAGGTATAGGTATAGAATTTTTGTTCCAAATTCTTCAAATAACCAACCGATGGTATTTTGGTCCAACTCCTTTTGTCCAACTTTACTTTTATGAAATAGAATGAGAGAAACAAAATGAAGTTAGAGAATTGAGAAATATGGTCGTCCCGAAAATAGTCTATAAAAATGTGTAATGGAGCTGCGGGTTGTTCAGCCAGATATTTGTCTCTAGTTTATTTGTTAATACCAGAACGGGGAATTCTTGAGGTTCCGAAAAATGGGATAATAGGTTGGAAGGGAAGTGGTCCCAAAGTTGTAATAAACCCCCCAACGAATGTACTCATGTATCGAATATGCCCCGTTTTTATAAACTTATTGTTGAACACTGTTAAAAACTGAATGTAAAAATGATTTGAACAGATAAATTACCGGAAATTTCAGATCTCCCAAAGCCATACAACGATACAACTACATACACCATTAATTATTAATTGTACTTGACTTGAGCCTATCTATATAAAGAAGTATTACACTTTTATACCTTTGCATCAGTGCATGTATTACACATCATGGTAGTTAATATTTTAAAACATATTCTTCTCGGTTCTTTGTCCTCTTTTCCATAAATGAGTGTGTCGAACAAACTTGATCTCCGGCTACTAGAGAAAAATTTCAAAAAGTTGTACCCTTAGCTCATAATGGGGCAGGCAGACGGACGGACGGACACCAAGTCATTCACATAATGACACTAGGGTGAATAGTAGTGGAGAAACGAACCTTCCCCGGAAATGTCCCTTGTTCCTTATGGAATCCATTGTACCACTAGTCTGCCTTAAAAAAGAAAGTAAATGATGATGACCTAAAGAGCCTCAAATTCTGTAAAACTAAACAAGTCCCGTTCTTTCATTCCGTCTGTCCCCATAAAAACATAAAAACAAATATGAGCAGAGATAGGAACATGAGGATAAAAAGCATGAGGGGTGGACTGCTGTCGCTTTTAATTTGAACTTTGTATTCTGGGCCAAAAGTCAAATAAAGCCTCGTCTTTATCAGGAAAACATATTTTAGATTTTTGTTCTTGAAATTGAAGGGTTGATACAAAACTCTGTGCTAAGCCGACTAGATACTTATATGTTCAACGTTCACAATGTTATTAGTTCATGTCCATTTATGGGAACGTTGGAACCTGATCATTTTACTGATATTGTTTGGACTAGAGAGTCAACATGTCAATATCCATCATCTTTAATCGTCTTCAAATTGCATGACAAAATTCAGAATTGACAACTCGCCTGAGAACATCAAAGGCAATTAGGGATTAGAAACCTCTCTCGTCGTTTCCAATCATCCAATGCTGTTTATGGTATATTAGAAATACGTGAATATTATCAAAAAATTGTTAATTTTTATTTACCCTTTTGTTGACCCATTTATTCCTAATATCTTTAGTTAACCCGTGTCAAAGTTCAGGTCATTAATCGACTTCAATTCCACCTCATAACCAGTTCATTTTTCTAAAAGATAGCTGAGATCCCATGAAGAAAGTAAATAAACGTTTTATCGTACTTGTAATGCTTAATAATATTATAATAAATATATTTACCAATTTGTTGAATGGCCGTAAGAAAAGAAAGTTGTGTCAACATTACGTGTCTGCAAACTAATAAGTTAGTACGAGAGTAAATAATAATACTATAAACAGGTGTGTAGGGAATTGGGATTTGCTACGTTTTATAGTATTGCAAAGACCACAACAATGGGGATTCATTGTTGGAATAATTGGAGGAAATAGAGGTCATACAGAGTTCATTGGTTTAGTCTGAACAATTAGCATGTTAATACGAACCTAACTTTTTATGACAATGGCAACAAATCAAGAGCTTTGAAATCTGGTAGGAACAATGAACTGACCACCAACAAAGGGATAGATCTGCTTCTCTAGTAACAATAATACATAGTATATTTCAATTCTAGAATTAGAATTCACTGAAGCTGTCTCTTCAGCTTTACACGTTCCTTCCGGAATCCTCGTTCATCGTTTACATTTTTTAGATTAAATTTACAAGGATGAAATAAATGTTGATAATATCAACAATATTAAGTCAACAAAGATTTAATTTGATAAATTGCAATCATTGTAACGGTCCCTTCATAAACAATGATTTATGGTTTAAATCCTCTTGTTAGCATTGAAAATGACAGTTTGTATTGCTTACACTTGCTTGGGTTGGTTCGTTTGGAAGCTATGTAGTTTACTTGCGACGGATTCTTCTGAAATCGAATTATTTGTCAGAGTTGTTTGGTATATACATTTTCCAGTTTAATTGTTTTAAGGGTGGAGCATAAAAGTATATAGAGCGGCATATAAATCTAGAAGAGGTTATGGGTGTGACTGACAAAAGCGTTTATTTAAGCGTTCGAAAGTTAGAGCGTTAACAGACGGACATACAGACAGAGTGTTCCCTTAAAGAGGTTTCACCCTTAATAAAGTTAAATACGGTATAAGTTTACTTTGTACATGAAAAAAGAATGCGTAAAACATGAAATAGAAGATAAATATTGGTTATTTATGGCATTTTGCTTAAAAAACCAAGCCCAAAATAAATACCTCTTTGTGACATGGACTAATTGACTTCCTCTCATCTGGGATGCATGTATATTTTTGGAGTTATCTATTGGGCTAGTGTAACTAATTATTTAATCATAAGGGTTGTTAACCCTACTTTTCAGCCCCAAAAACTACCTAAAAACTACTTGATTAGCGAAACCTTTTGTGTTAGGGAAGTCTATTTATAATTTGCTAACAATCTCTTTGTTGCGTGACATTTTAAAAATTGTTCTGTTTAAAGCACACACAATTATGGGGACAGTTATAAAATGCTCTCTTACATCACCGATATAATACTCCTTATAGGATAATTGTTATTTTGTTATTAAACTGGGGCACTGGCACATTTTTAGGGGATGCAAAATTGACAACTATGGTCAGTGTTGTCATCTAGATTAAGGCTTACTTACGGTTTATTAGATACTGTAATATTTATAAATATGTTAGTCTGAGTGATTTATTTCGGACATCTGATTAATTAGGAGTTAACGGGAATAGTTTCCATATTCTTCGTTATCAAGAGAGACTACAGAATCAACGAAACATGTCCACAGTTAGTAAGTTAGGATTTTAGGAAGCTCAGAATCCGTAAAATATTATTTGTCATTGAGTTAGCAGTGGACTTGGTGCCACTTGACACGAGACACGATCCATATTTTATTTCACATCAGCAATGTCATTTTTAGATCCTTGTACATTTCCAAATCAAAGTATATGTTTATTTTAAAGTCTAAAATGTTTAGAAAATGATGAATTAAGTAAATGAAGGGTTTTGGTAGAAAAGTTATCATTTTTGTAATTAATTACTGCAGGATGTTTTGAACGGAGTGGATTACAAAGGGGATTGAATTATGGTCTATTTTAATTGAAATATGGTCAGTTGGGTGTGGTCCACAATCAATTCTCTCCTGGCATACAACTCCGGTCATCATTTCCGGATTTCCTAGTTTACCCTTCTATTTCCATCATTCTGTTACTTTTAAATTACAGTTCCTGTCACACCAACTCATGATCACGATATTCACGATTCATGAAAAGCCTTTTAAATAGAACGAAAAATATTTTTGGGGAAATGATTCAGCGAAATCCAGTAAATAGACCAATTTTGTGAATATTATTCTAACATTTATAATGGTTGAATTGCAGGACAAATTCGAGATCGGAAGGATGAAGCTGTGGAAGGGGACAGCCCCCCGCCCCTTCCGCCCAAAAGCCCACGAGTGACGTCATCCAAACCCGCTCGCCCCAACGACTTCCCACAGAGACTAGTCCAACAACAACAACAAGATCATGCCGTGGGCCCGCCAGACGGGATGTTGCCACCGCCCCCGCCCCGTAGGCCCCATCACCACGAACCAACCGACGTCCACTCAAACCTTCGAAGAATCATACACGAGCAACAGAAAAACGGCGGTGGGAATGGAGCGGAACCGATCATACCTCCCATGACCCTCCCATCTCCAATATTGCCCCTCACCCCACCCATCGACGTCGTCATGGAGTCACCGATGTCAGATTCGGGTCCAATCATAAGCCCCCCACCCGCATTCTCGACACCAGTCACCCCCATGCTAGATCGACAGAACTCATCCGTTTCAGACAAGTCCAACAATCCGTACATGATCCTCCAGAAAACCCCGTTGTCGGCTGCGGTATCAATGTCCGGGGTCTCGTCGATAAGTAGTCGAAGTCGGAAGTCAATCCCTGACGACGTGTCGATGAGATATTCTCCCCGATCTCGATCTCGTTCTCGATCCAGTTCCAGTCCCATGAGTCATCAAGATATCGAGAATCCAAATGTTCGTGAGACTGTTCGGACTGGAGTTGGTCGGGTGGGTGGGGGTCGTTCCGTGTCAAGTGAGGACGAGGAATCGGAGGGAGAGGCTATTTCGGCCGATTTGGAAGGAGATGACGACGATTCTTCCAGAATCGACTCTTCGAAAGTGAAACGGAATAATAGCAAGAAATCTCACTCTTCGTCTGGAGTCTCCAGTCGACCCTCTCCTAAGAAATTGATCTCGAGTCAGAAAGTTGTGTTAAACGTTGGAGCCCCCAGGGCCACACCCACTCCACCGATGGCAGTACTGCCAAAGGGGCAGAAAGAGGGCTCAGGGGGTGGGGCAGGGATACCCAAATCAGTCACCGAAAACTTCTTGTACCGAGTCAATCCTCCGCCCTCGACGGCTTTAGAACAAGAATCATCGTTCCTCATTATTAATAGTAATCATGCAGCTCAAACACTTCCACTCCTACATCATCCAAGACCAAGAATCGGTAATCATTAGTTTTAGTATTTATATTCGGGTGGAAAAGCGTGTATTTTAAAAATGTAAAGGGGCTGAAATGATGGGCCGGAAATTGCGGGCGGGAAAATTAGGGGTCAAGAAACGGGGGTCGGTGTCACCCGAATTACTTATCTGCATTTGCTTTCAAATTACATCCTTGGAGTCCTTATAACAGACGATAGGATGAATTTTAAATTGTTACAAAGAATTGGGTTCGACTTTTGTAGTGTAATGACAATAGTACAGTTCCTTTCGTACTTGACTCCCCGGGTAAAACACGATTCGTCTTCTATAGCCATCCAGTCCCAAGTTAAAGCAATAGGCTAAATATGTTGTGCAATACATGTAGGCGAAATGACTTTTACCCGGCGAGTCAACTAGCACAAAGTCTATATATAGGAAACATTTTCTAACATTGGGTCAAAATATATAGTGGTGTTCGTAGGAGGCGTTTTATTTGCCATATTTAGTCCGTCATAGGACATTGCCTTTCCGTTTTGTATTTTGTGACAACAGAGCAAGTGAACCGATCAGCACTAGTTTATGATTATGAAATCCCTGTGTATTTTAAATTGAGAGAAGGGCTGTTCATAAAGCATTGACATTTTATTCTTCAATCTCAACCTTTTGCAAGTTAAGATTTTAATGATAATGAAAACATGTAAAAATGGTATTAAAATACATAGAAGTTTGCGTGCAGGAAGTGACGTTTATAATCTCTTATCGAATCAAAATCTGCATAAACCTTTCTTATCTCACGTAACTCATATCTCACATCATTACAGAGCCCACCGCAGTCTATTTACCTTTCAAAATCCTATGCAAATCTCAACACGAGTTTCTTAAATTTATTATGCGAATGATCATCTAAAAATATGGAATTTAATTTCATTAATTTGAGTATATCCTTTTGATTTATTTTAATTTTAATGCAAGGTAAAAGTTTGCTGGATGCCAGAATAAATATTCTTTACATTTAGATTTAGAAACCAAAGACTTCTAAGCCTTTTAAAAAAAATTGTCAACTTATGAATGATTGTAAAGGAATGAGCTTATGTGTATAAGTAAGGGGCCGAATGGAGTTACGTTATCCTTGTTTCATCTGATCCGGATGATTGAATAAAAATGAAAGGTTTTTCATAGTAGACAGACAAAATTAATAAAAGCAATCAAGGGATTGCATTTTTCTTAAAATATCAAATATTTCACGAGTTTAACTCTTTGACAGCTTTAGATTACAAAATTGCGACTGTTGAACGTCATTTGCCGTCGTATGTCAGTTGCAACACAGGAGGGAGGCAAGATTTTACTAAAATCTCACAAAGCCTTTAGCACGTATTACACATTCATTTTAAAAGCTCATCAGGATCATCAAATTAGTCCATTTACAGACCATTGCATAAATAATTGAGTTGGACACCCAAATAGTGTCCATATTGCTAGCATAAAAAGCTGGATGCTGTTTTATTAAATGTATGTTATTTTAAATTGCAGTTTCCCCTGTTCGCCGACCCATTCTCCGTTCGAAATCGGACCTGAGTCACCGTTACATCAAAGCAGGTCGAAGTGCAACTTTGACCCCTGGCTTCACTCTGGTGCAAGTTGATGTGGGTCAACCCTCTCTTCGCCACGGTCAATCGCCCCCACCGCCAATCCCCATCCACAATTCTGTCTCCACAAACGACTTCAATTCTTCGGGTCGGAAATACGAAAAATACCAGCAGCAGAGCCACAACAATCACATCTACTCAAGACCCACAGCCCACATCAATGCAACTGCTTACGAGAACCTCCTTCTCAATGGCAAATCTGAATTGGACCGATTTTTTGACCAACTTGGCCTGGACAGCAAGGGCCTCCTTGCTCTCCTTCCACCCCCATGCCCCTTGTCAAAGGTCAACAGAGATGGAAAGAGTGGAAGCGAGTCACCCGTTTATTTTTCCAGCGTTTCCAGCGTCGACTCTGGGGCTCGGAAAAGCGCAAGCGGGGACTCGGAGGTAAATGCCCCGATACCCCCGCCCCTGGGCATGATCATTGGGGCGCGGACTGCCGGAGGGGCGGCTCAACCTAATAACCCTACTACGAATAACAACAACAACAATAACAATGGACCGTCCATTGTTGTCCATCATGGTGAACCGTCAATTGTTGAGAGGAATGCGAGGGTTATCAAGTGGCTCTTTAATTGTCGAAAAGCTTCGGATGGAAGATGATAATTTTTTTCGCTCGTCTCTGTTAATCTGAAAATTATTCGTTTTTAATTACTTCATGTTTAGTAGTATTTAGCCTATGGAAGCCTTCAGTTTTATTAATCTGTAATAGCTCAGGACTCTGTCATTTCAGTTCCACTTCCAGGCCCCAAATTCTAAAAATATAATCTGTGCAATTAATTGTAAGATTGCAGCGCGTTTGTTAAACACATTGTCTTTTACACCTTGGACAAAACATTAAGACGTGTGACGCACTCAAAAGTTAAGATAATTTGATTGAGAAGTTGGAAAGGGCAAACTGTCATGTGTAACCCGTGGGGGTTTCTTAATCAAGAATCCAGCTGGACTAATTGTAAGATTGACACTACTTTTTGTCCTATCGAACCTAACTTTTTTTTACAAAATTCCAATTTAAAACAATAGGTTGAATGTTGGCTACGACATAAGATTGACAGAAACTATGAAACACTTAAGGACAATAAGCTGTAAGGGTGGATATACTTATGATTTATAAACTATGATTAAAATTTCAGATTAATGGTTAGAGTACTCTAACTTACTAGTAAGTTAGTGTGTATCGCCAAAGACAACATTAAAATAAAATAGGATGTTCACTTTGACTATGGCCCGTCTGGATTACGAAAACATAAACAATTGTTCAAAATCATTTATCATATATTTATTATGAACTGAATAATTCAAATTAAATGAGGACATTTGTACCACAAGTCCCCAAATCATTGGACTAATTTCTGAACATCAAATTTCCGAAAAATTCAGAATTTTTACGAATATGGAACATTCAAATTTCAAATCCCTAGAAATCAAGTTGTAAAAATTAGACATTTTTGATCTTATAACAGTATAAATTTAACCTGTCTAATAATTATGTGCTCTTTAAAAGCTTTGACCTTTAACCTTTGCTCTTTATATACAATAAGGTATTTATAATTAGTTAATTAAATTAATAATATCTTCAATATAGCTAAATTACTTAGGAAAATGAGAATGTTAATGTCTGTTAATTTTTGTGATGCACAAGTAAAGTCATTATTTGCTTTAGTTGAGTGAGACTGGAAGGCAACTACTACGTTTTTAATTTAAATTCGTATGAAAGCCTGAGTTTCTTTATGTTAATTATAGATTATTAATTACTGACTTTTTAAGCAAACTTACCGACAATTTAATTTAAAATGCATGACTAATTAGCAGTTTAAGGTTATCTGTACTGAAAAGGTGCGAATGTGCTAGTCAAAGGGCTTCTTAACATTAAAGGTTGGGAATGTTGAACTTTGAATCAGTAAATGATAAGTGTACGTTATATAATGTTATAATTATAGATTTTCTTGAACGGAAATGCAATTAAAATTGTAAATAAGAAAATAACTCTGAACCAAACTTGATAAAACCTGAAATTATTATAAACAGAACGCCAAATAGATCTGCCTTACCTCTAATCTGTAAAACCCCTCAAGAAAATCTATAGATTTTAAAATGTATCCTGAATTTATCCGGAAATTTACTCGACTCGCCGAAATCGTATGGAAGTTATAGATAGATACGTACTTTACGAAGTTCAACGTCATAAATAGTATTTAAACCTGTTGTGTGTGTTACAATATAATATAACAATTAAAATTATGGTCTATAGATAAGGCACAATTTTATGCAAATTTATCAATACATTTGCTTGGATGCGTTTGTATGTTTAAAAAATGAGTTGATCTGGTATTTGATCAAAAGCTGTTGATGAACTATAGGGCTTGGAGCAGGGATAAATTTAGTATTATAATGCTAGTACTTAATGGCACATTAAAATTTAAACTGAAATCTCCCTTACAAATAAACTGCATAACATATATTTTAGGTGAACTGATTTCTTCTGCAAGAATCAACCCTTTATGAATGACTAGCTTAAATTAATCACATTTAAATCATATTGAAAATGACAACAATTAATCAAATTAATTTTATTTGAGAATCTCTAACGTTCTGTTTCCCTTTTTGCTTTCCCCTTTGGTCTCGAATAATTTCGGTTAAATAAATTCGTATAAAAACGGTTTTAATTATTATGGCTTGGAATTTTATGGATTCAATATTCAATCCCGATATATATTCTAATATTCAACGCCTAGCTTACTAGCTTTTCAGATACCAAATTAATTTGTTTTAAAGCTATTTTGAATTTGTATAAGGTGATGCATTTTAAGCTAAGGGTTAAAGCATCAATTCAGCTAGTTTGTAATGAAAATTTCAGAAGTTCAGTCGATAAATCCCAGTCGATTAAATGGTAGTATAGATATAATATGATTAATATGTACTAAACGCTGAATTCATAAATTAGCGCTAAATAAGGCGTCGTAAAAGCAGCCATGAATGAGGCCCATCGATATCCAATTATTCAGTAATCGCGTCTCGTCGTATCTTTAATTCTAAATTTAGGATCGTAGCTTATTAATGTGATCGTTTTCCATATTCTGAACCAAAATGAACCTCTCGGTTACATGTATTGGTCCTTTCGGGCAGTTCGGGTCAAAATGTTAACGCTTTAAAATGTTGGGAATGTACCATTTTAAAGGAATTTTAACAATCTTAAACTCCGAATAGATAAATTTACATTTGAGTCGAATTCTGGCATAAATATTAAAAGTTTTTGGTCTGTACATGTACAATACTTGTTGTCTCTAGAACCAATTTCAATTCGAATATGTAAGCCGAATGTTCCCTAAATTGTATGACATTAGAAGAGATTAATAACAATAGCATGTAAGATCTGCTAAAGTGTAAAAAACCCCGATGAACACTCTAAATACAACTATTTTAGGATAATGGTTTCAATTTTGTTTCCTGGAACAATGAATATCGTTTGGTGTTTTTGAATAACAATTAATTATATAGATATTCGCAGTTGATTATTGATTGTACTTGATTGAGTATATTCTATCTTTGTAGATATCATTGTTATAAATTGAAATGAGTGTTTTTATAGCTCTGTGATATTAAAATAAATGGCTAGAGGCTGTTCATTGCAAAAAATACCGTTCTATGTACTTTGTATGCTGATGAATTACAATCCATGAATCATATTTTCAAATGCATCTCATACTTAAAACAAATTTTAAAATTAGCACCTACGTAAGTAGGAGGTTTATTACTAAACTGTCACGACGTTGACGTTATACCGTTAAGTTCGAGGAATCAAATTGATAAAACATAAATCCATTTGATACCATTATTTGATTATTTGCAAGCGCTATTTGATTGTAGGCTGACATTGTCTTCCGCAAATATTACAAGGATACAAGATACAAAAGTAGAATAAAAATATGTAAAGACTATTGTCAATAGTAGTATTGCATCAATTCCATTTATGACATGAACTAGGGATATGGCGAATTAATACAAACCTTACGAACTTCTTACAACTTATCATAATAAAGAATAAATATACAAACTACAGTTAAATAAGTACCTTACGACGAAGTGAAATCCCAAAATTTAAGTTACATTATGCGAGACCAACATAACAATTTTGAACTGGCGTTTAAAAACTATGCGGATGCATACAAGTTATCTACCAAACTTGCATCTAATTATCCGTTTCTATCCTAAACATGCTAAAAGAATGTTTACACGCTACATGACGAGGTCGATCGAAATAAAAACTTACGCCGTTGTGGACTTACAGACTAATTAGACTTGAATTCGATACTCTTACAACTTGCTGTCGACTATCTTAAGAACCATGATTTCATCCCTTAGAATTCGGCTGAAAAAAGGAATACATTTCAACCGATATACTTCACACCAAGATGACTCTATTGGCGAGGTCAAAATCTTCAAAATTTCAAATCGACGAATGACATTGCCCATCTCGTACTTGAGCTTTTTCATTATGAAGCGGTTAATTGTTACAGTCGTTGGGTTGGATGAAGCTTCACGTTTCCAGAGCGGCGAAAGTGCGAGATCAGACGATCCTAGACTGACTGAATTGATCTTGATTTTAATAGAGGCTGCTCCTTCCAACAGATCAAGTATCGAGTTGTAATTATTTTCGTAATCGCACGACTGTTGCATTAGGACGCTGGATCTATCAAACGCAAATTTACTCCGAGATTCTGTCACCCGATTGTCTCGAAACCAACTCAATTCTGCTTCGCGATAAGTTCGTTTCGAATCCTGGCAAAGTGCACGGGTTTCTAGAAAAATCTCCAAAAGGTTCCAATACTCGACTTGAGTCCATGGCAATTCTGATCGACGATCCGTAACGCGTGTGACCCTAATTTTGATAAAGAAATATGGTGTTAAAGCCAGTCAAAACTGAATGAGTAATTGTAAAAAAATAAATTATTATTTATTTAGGGCTAGGGCGCTAAGCACAATCAAGCATAATTCATACAAAACTCACATTATGTCATCAACCGGGGGAGTTGCTTTAATGACCTCCTGGTGATTGGTACCGAAAACTGGAACAAATATTAATTAACATAATGCAGTTGCAGGATTATCATCAAATTCAAAAAAGGAATATAAATTCAATACAACCCACCAACTGAAGATTGGAACGTGTCAGAGAGACGAGGTTGTAGTTCTTTAATTTTGAATCCTGAATGACCAGCAGGAATGTCCTGATCAGTTGTAGCAAAAACGGAGTCTTGAATATCATTTCCAGAGATCAAGGCAAGAAGTCCATATTCCTTCTTGTCACCATTTCTGTCTTGAGAAGTTGAAGGCAGTTGGTGACGGATCCCGATTATTGGTTCCTCGTCTTCAGTCTGGACAAAGAGACGGGATTTTGTGACCCTTCCCCTCCGACTCTTTGGACCTTTTGAAACTTTCCCCTTGGGGTTCGTAGTCACTGTGCATCAAATATAGTTTAAATTTAATATTGTTCATTATTACCAAAGCTAATTAACTGAAGTAATGCCCAGCCATGCATGAAGCCAATATAATAGAAAAAGTTAGGAACATATACTAATTAAATCGCCATAAATACATCAATTATTGTCAATTGATACTAACAATTATATATAGTAGATCTTTATGCATTCGAATTTGGAATATACATAGACAAGATCATTTAGATGATTTTATGTGGGGATTGGTTTAATGCATGCAATGCATAGAATGAGCGTTGCTTTGGTCTTGTGATTTGAATGTGAATAATTTGTGTTTTGCATATTTTAAAATGTGAATGAATTTTGATTCTGAATTTAATTAATAGTGCCAAGGCTGACACCCGACATAAAGCATATATAATTAGGATAAAGCATAAAGCATAAAGCATATATAATATAATTAGGATGCTAATAAATGTAGATAAAAGTAAATGTACCTGGTGCAGTTGGTTGATTTGGAGTGACTTCGGCGGCTTTTCTTTTGTTCTGATTCCTAAGGGTGGGTTGGTTATTGTTCTGCTCATCTCCCCCTCCCTTCTGGGATTGAACTCTATTCTTGACCTATCCATTTCAACATGAAGGTCAAAGGTCAAGTTAGTTTTAAGGTTCAAAGTTGAAGTCAAGAACAAAATGACATACATTGTACATAGAATTTGATTTACAATTACAAATTACAAACTGAAGTGATTTAAATTTGAACCTGATTTGTACTTCTGACCTTGACCTCTCCTCCTCCCTCTGTTGACGGGGTGACTGGGGCCAGTTTGGACTTGATCTTGAGCCCTTTCGATGCTCCCTTATTCATGTCTTTTTGTGCCAGTACTTCGGGTTCAGGGTGAAGGGGAGGGTGAGGTGCAGGATTTCCACAGCCACCCAAGCTATTTCGAACTGAAAGACGTAAATTGTAAGTCTGGGATCGGGATGACAGTAATTGATCCATCCTTTTGAAACCTCTGACCTCTGCCCTACTTGGAACAAAGAATAGCAATCAAGTGAAGAGAGTCAAGTCTAATCAAAAGTGGAGAAAATGAAGGATACGTTTCAAGTTCCAGACGTTCCCAGAGGAGACTTGTGACTTTGGACTTAAAACTGACGATGAACGATAAGTCTGACTGAAACTAGAACCTAGAACTAGCCCTTACATCTCATTCTTCTTGTGAAAATATATTCTAATTCTACTTTTTATATTCTTGTCTTTTGTGTTTTGTAATAATATGCAGCGAATACGTCTGATAAAAATGGTGTGGAATTGGATCCCGTGCCGTGCGAAGTGAATGAGAAAAATGGCTGTAAGAAAAAATGAGGGAAGAGACTCTTGGGTAGTTGATCCTCAATTTTGAATTTACATAAACTGAAGGGGAGTTGCAAATCCTTTGTCTTTGTCCCTCGGCAACGAATCAACGTTCCCGCCATCCCAACCCGCAACCACCATCAAAGAACAAAAAAAAAGTTTAAAAAACGTATTTATATAACACTTGCCAAAATGGACACTATTTAGGTGTCCAAACATTCGAGGGAAGGTGTATGCAAACAGACTAATTCGATGATCCCGACCCGATTACGAAAATCGTAATAATATTATTATGTCATAGTATTTATAAGTAAATGGGAAGGTTACCCACCACGCGCTGTGAGGTAGTTTTTGGTTTAGCATCACACATCAAGAATTTTGCATTTGACCCGAAAGAAAGTATGGAGTTAACATTGGAAGCGTGAAAAAATACATTGCGCTGCAACAAGCGGTTTCCCAAAAAAGGAATGTAAAGATAGATACTATTTTGGGGGCGCTAAATTACCGATGGCTTTTTGACATTTCCAGCTAATTTACTATTTTTAAAATTGGTAGAAATTAATTTTAAAAGTGGGTTATCTCTTCGCCTGTTCTGTGCATATGAAGGCAACTCTTATTAATGGTTCCCCTATAGTATTAGACGATGAGATCGGCTGTAGAATTACCAAATCTACCTTACCACAAGACGCACACCCTCAGTGTCTAGTCTAGCCTGTATTACATATTTTTTTACGAATATATCTTATCTGGCATGTTATAACAATAAGATGATTAAGACTAGAGGATTAGTTGTGCACGCAATGACTTGAACTAGGAAAGAACTGCACAATTAGCATATCCAACATAAGGGATGACTGAATTATTCAAACGCTTTAAAGCTTAACTTAACTTAATTTTTGTATTTGTTGGGGGGATATGAGGTTTCGAAGTCGTTAATTAAATAAGCAACTTGGATTTGGATGGCTAGAAAATAGAATTAGATCTACATACATCTACAATCTTTGTGCCGGGTATTATTCATGATAATACCATTATGATAAATTAATACTGAAATAAATTCCCATTAAAGTTGTTTTTAGCTCTGTTAAAAAGATTCGGTGATCCGTATTCACGTTCTCACTAATTGTTTTTACCTCATTTCCTGGAAGACATCAATAAAACTATTAATTGGCGTTGAATTGAATAAATATGAAATGAAGGGTCCTATATTGCATATAGATTACTGCGTTGTTAGTGCCAGTCACTAGTGCGTGTGTGAAATATGTGAATGAGTCCAGTTGCATGCGTATGGATTGAATTGAACTGAATAGAGGATGAGGAAGGGTTCGAAACTGTTCCGAACCCCATTTCCATGACCACCCCAAAGCATATTTAATCAATATCTACCTTCCACATTCTATTTTTACGGTTTATGGCAAAAGTAGCTTTATTTCGACTTATCAACAATTCCTTATAATTTATTCTGTCCTATTACAGAGTCAGTTTGAGTTAATTCCTATAGTTGTCTCGATGCCCAGAAACTACCCAACCTTTGGGTACATTTATTTAGACTTATTTACCCCGGCGTTTTAATTCCTATAAATGATGTAGACCTTGTGGAAGTGTAAAGTGTTCGAGTGCCAAAACTCCTGTCATTGTGTCGCAAAGGATAAATAATTGCCGATAGCTGGTTGGTCACGGTTAGTTAAGATCATAAAATGCCAAGCAAAGTAGAAGGACGGGGCACCATGAGATCTCCGGACATTTCCGGTTCTTCGAAATACGGAGAGAGTCTTTCGACGAAAGGACGTGGTCCACCATCCCTCCCAAGCCTGCCACCGGTCAGACCAACTCTTCGTCACAATCCCTATTACTTAATAATTAACGTCAAATTAAAATTAAATGTTAGTCAGTATTGAATGCTTAAATCTGTTTCTTTCGAAGGTGAACCGGCGGACATCGAGGACTAGTTATGGGACCGTGTTGAGTCGTTCGACGAGCAGACGGACAGGAGGTCAGTTTCAGGCGAATATCAAAAGCAGAGGGGGTCGGCGATCGGGGACGGGATCGGAAAAGACGGGAAGCAGTTTGTCGAAATGTTCCATGTCTTCTGCAACGAGTACAGAAGAGAAGCAGAAGGAAGTGGACAGTCCAGTCCTCCAACTATTTGACCTCAAAAAGCGACTTGGCAAGGGGGTAAGATTGACCTCTTTGACACTTTGACCTCAAAACGTGACCTGAGTTGATGTGGAATAATTTGGTGTTGTAGGCATACGGGATTGTGTGGGAAGCAGTTGAAAAGCGATCGGGGAACCAGGTGGCCCTCAAGAAGATCTTTGACGCATTTCGAAATAGCACGGACTCTCAACGGACGTACCGAGAGATCATGTTCCTTCGGGAATTCGGACATCATCCACATATAATTAGCCTCACTTCTGTTCATAAGGCATCCAATCAACAGGACATTTACCTTGTATTCCCCTACATGGGTAAACACACCATTCATATTCATAGCATATATGTTAAGCTTAGCGAAACAAAGTCGACTCGAAATACCCTTGACCAGAGCACTAAAATCGTGATTTAAAAATTAATTTAATGCTCGATTTTTGAAGTTACTCATAAAGATGTAATATTTGTTTTCAGATCATGATCTGCATAAGTTGGTGAAGATGAGACCGGAAGCGTTGACGGATTCCGTAGTTCGGTCGATAATTTATCAAGTCCTTGTTGCGCTCAAATATCTACATTCCGCTGAAGTTATTCATCGTGACCTCAAGGTAAATGGTTCTTTACAATTTACCCAAATAGTAATCAGCACTTACCCTTAATTCTGAGTCCACGTTTTTTGGAATTGGGCTTAAAAATGGACCGATTTTTTTAATGATCATAAAATTATATGGCTATTGGCTATTGACACATGATATTCTGCTTCGACATTGTTATTTTGACTTTCTTTTTAAATACCTAACTAATTTCTGACTGTTTCGTTGTGGATTTTGTAACGTAAATCTGAAATAATTTGTTTTAAATTTACAGCCAGCTAATATATTGATGGACGTATATCTGCACGTAAAACTAGCGGACTTTGGCTTGGCTCGATCTTTGTCGAATAATCCTGAGGAGACACTTGGAGCGGAGACGATGAATCCCGTCATGACCGATTACGTTGCCACCCGATGGTATCGACCTCCAGAAATACTACTCTCATGCAAAAAGTGCGTTTCACTTATTTTTCTTAAAACATCTCATGCGAATTTTAAATCTAGTTGACCCAAACCATTTAATTTCCTTTGTGAAGGTACACCAAGGGCGTTGATTTATGGTCAATCGCGTGCATACTGGGTAACTCGGATTTGAGGGACATATATTCTATTTTTACTACAAATGATACAAATCACTTTTTTTAATCAAAATGTTTGCGTAATTAACTCAATAACGATATAATAGGGGAGATGCTGTTGAAAAAGCCACTTTTCCCTGGATCCTCTACAATCGATCAGCTTCAGACGATCTTAAAAACTATTCAAATGCCTGAAGATGAAGGTACGTGCAATACAAGAGACCAATGACGTTTGAAAACATTGTATTTGCATTTTAATTATAAGAATATAGGACTTAAAATAGATGGGATATTAATTTTAATTATATTTTTGAGTGAAACTAAAACTAACGTACCGTTGACCGTAGTATTTTTTTCTTGGGGTCAGATATCAAAGAACTATGCCAAGGGAATGGAAGCAGCATGATGACTCCCGACGTAATCAAAGCCGCGCTTAAAGAAGAAGGAGATCAGATTGAAGACATTTTCCAAGAATTTGATTTGGAGACCGTGGATTTTATCGAAAGGCTCCTCATCTTCAATCCCGATAAGCGAATCACTGTCGACCAGGCCCTCGCACATCCTTATCTTACTAGGTAACAAAATCGCTTCTTCCGGGTTTTATTAATCTGTATGGGACAAACTGGGATTCATAATCGTGTTTCAAATATGTTTTTAGTGTTCGAGATACGGAGATGGAGTGGTCTTGTGAGCATTTGGTCCGACCGCCTATAAGTGACGAAGTGAAGCTGGAAATCGAAGACTACCGACAAACCATTTACGAGATGATTGACAGAGACGAGTCGGCTAGAATAAAACTGCTCAATAAGGCACACCCCGCCATTCAAGAAAACAGCCAATCCTTTGACAACATAAAGTTTCCAGAGAATTGCTGCGACGAGATTCAGGACTTGAATTCTTATTCCGATGACGATCATTTCGACCTTTGTGAAGAATACGAACAAGAATTCAAAGAATATGCTGCTAAGACTCAAATTGAGACCCTTGAAGGAGATTATCAAGAACTCATAGTTTGTCATAAGCCTTATGAATTCAATAATCTCGACGATGTTCTTGAGGAGCCCCCATTAACCCCCACTTCCAATGAACCGTTCATCTCTAATCCCTCTAGCACTGACAATTATAAAAATGACAATGACAATAACGATGATAATAGGAACGGTAGTCGTGGGTCGGACTGGCTCAATTATAGTACTCCAGCTCAAATCATTTCGAAATCGGCATCCGATCAAATCGTCGACAGGTCAATGAAGAACGGTAGAAATGTGTCCATTTTGACCCTCCCGTCTGAGAATCCGAAGCCATACACAGTTCCAATGACATTGCCGAGTACTCGGAGTGTAAACACAAGTAAATCGGGAACTGCCACCGACCTTCATATCGACACCGATATTTCTCCCCAATACGAAGACTTTGACGAAGAAGACGGCAGTGACATTATCCAGAAATTCCAAAGCCTCTGTCAAAAGTACGACAGGAGTGAGGACTTCGGACTCCTTTCCAATTACAAGAACGAGAGCCGTCAAAGTCTCAACGATTTCAACAAAGCCAAAAACGCCGAATCTTGTGCGAATTACGAGTTCCTCGCTCAAGGTGACTGTCGAGCTCTTAATCTCAATATCGACAAGACTGATCAGAACAATAGGTCAGCCCTCAATTTATGGATCGATAAGAATCCGACCTTAATGAAAAGCAGTACTTCACTTTCACAATATCAGTCCAAACTACCGAGTCTCATGGAGGGTGATGGGGACAGTCAGAAACATTTGGGTGTTCGTGGAATCCAGGAGAGCTTATCATTGGCCAAAGGCCCTTCTGCTTCCTTCATAAACCCATACAAAGTCAAAGGGCTCAAGACTTCACTTAACGATCCGGACTCCTTTCATTCCATTGGCCAAAAACTGTTTAATTCTTCGGACTATGAAATTCGAAATAGTCGGTCTCTCCCCTCTCAACTCGACGGACTGGATTATCTGAAGACAGGGTCTGAATTCATGCCCCCTCCGATGAACAATACGAAAAACAAGAACATATCAGCCTCAACTTACAACAATAATGGGAAGATTTTGAGAAATCCAGTGGAGGCTTCTAATTCTAAATCATTTCAAGGGAGACAAGATCAAAGGACGCAGGGTTCGACAAGACTCCAGCAATTGTTTCCCAACAAAAACGCAATGGAAGATCGAATTGAGGCAATGGAACGGAGAGTAAAGGGCAAAGGTCCAACCTCGCAAGAGTCTCTGAACAGTGTCAATGGACTCATTCTTGTCAACGGGAAGAATAATACGACCAACAAAATCAACCGACGACAAAAACGTAGGTCAATTCCGATTCCGTTTAATAAAACATTATCTTCAAATTATGAGATTTTTTTACCCTGTTTCAGAATCCGGTGATATAATTGGTAAAGGGAAAAAATTCTCTTACGGAATTAAAGAGGATGAAGAAGTTGGAGACGAAAGGCCATTCGGAGGAAGGCAGTACGATAAGAAGTTTCATGGACCATCTTTCCGACGAACAGTTCATTCGAATTTCTCGCTTTCAGATCCAGAATCAACAACTAGTTACCAGTTTACAAAGTTGGCCCCAACGGATTTGAGTAGATCGTCTTGGAAGCCAACGGCAGCAACTTCATCCCAATCTGCAAACTTGAGGTCGAATGGGAAATGGACGGATGGACAAGTTGCCCGAAAGCCGATCTCACATTCTGCCTATTTTCCAAACGCCGGAGTCACCAATCCTTTACGTATCAGCGTCAGCAATAGCAACCATTACTATTCGAATTCCAAGGAATCGGACAAATTATCTTCGAAAAAGACCGTCAAAACGAACGGATTTTCGGCGGTTCATCCTGTCTCATCCTACAATTCTTCAAGTGGACAAGGTCATAATTCCAGTCTCAGACCACTGGATAATCGATATCCGCAACAAACTTCGTTTCACCCTCAGTACGAATACGATTCGTCTAACAATCCAGCGCCGGCAGGTTCTACCACTGTTAGGGCTTCCGACTTATTCGAGTTGAGAAACAATGTTGCGAGGGAAAAGCGGTTTGTAGATAAGTATAAATACTGAATGCTCCGTTTCTACTCTAGTTTTAATTTTTGTAAAAATAAACAAGACTTTAAAAAATGTACAAAAATGACTTCCAATGATGGACCAAGTTCCAACTAATACATCTAGGTATATGCAAAATTTTGTATTTTTAAAAGATACTTTCATTTTGTTTGTATACTAGTTTAACCGGCATACCGTTTGTTAATTGTTACGTCAGTTGAAATGAACTTGTCAAGCAGCTAGTAAGTATTAATTACATATGCTGTAAAACGACTTGGTCTTTGTTTTGAGTTTGACTGACTGACCATACGCCTATTAGACTTGCAAGAATAAGACTGGCAATAAATATAACCATTCAGCAGAAATCGAAAGCATGTATGTTCATACATAAACGTCCAAATAAATAACTTCTTAAATCACGTTTCAGTAATGGCATTAAAAACAGAAATCAACAAGTTTCCGATTTATCTCGCATATATAATATAGCAATGACATCTTCATTATAACAGCGGGTCAATCTAATGAAAAATTACAGTTAAACGGAGTATAAATTAAAATAAACAACTAACAGGGCTAATTAGCTGATTTTTTTTTCTTTTTTGGTGGTTGAACGAGCCTTGGACTGCTCGTTTCCTCTGAGCTATCTTCCTCCGCTTTATTGTCACTTTTCTTAGATTTCGATAACTTTAGAGATTTCTTTGATTTTGACTTGGCACTTTTCTTCTTTTGAGGCGGTGGAGATGCTTCTACTTCTTCGTCCGTTTCTTCGCTTTCTTCTTCTGAAACTGGAACATCTTCAGTGCGAGTATCTACTGTTCTTTTGTTCCATATCGTTAAACAAGTTATTCTACACGTGGTGTCAAATTCAGTCAAGAGTTCGGGGGCACTCGAGTAATCCTGTAAACAAATACAAAGATTTACTATAAAATAAATATCTAATAAAAGGACTTTGGTTGAATGAGTTTCATAATTTATATGGCTTGACTTACGCTTGAAAATCTCCAGATTTTAATGCACCCATCGCAGTTAGAACCGGTTACAAGGACATTGTGATCTGCAACGAAGTCCATTCCCTTCACTCGAACTTTATGGGCTTTAAATTCTGAAAGTTTTGTACTTTTTTTAATATCATGGACTTCTATAACGTCTTTATCACCAGCAACTACGACGATATGTTCCTGTTGAGCAAACCAAAAACTTACAATTAATTACAAATTCATAATTAGGTACTATGTAACACCAGCATTCCAGTCTTTAACAATTACAGTGACACCACAGCCACGTTATAATTATTATTGAACTGATGCCATTATCTAGGTAAATGTTTTCTGTTGGAAAGGTGACTGACGCAGATAGTGATTGAAGACAATTTCCGCGCTAATTAACCCCCGAATTACTTTAGCACACTTTAACAGAGGCGACAACGTAAAATGTCGATTCTGAGGTAAATGTGCCCATATTCCAATATTTATTGAATGACTAAGGTTAAAAAATACTGTACCTGTGGAAATGAAATAGAAGAGACTCTCTTGCCAAAGGGGATGGAGTAGACAACCTTAGCAGTTTCTATACTGTAAACATCGACTCTATTTGAGATCCCGACTGCATAAAAGTTCCCTTCTTGTGACCATTTGACAGCGTCTCCAACTCCATGAAGATTCGTTACAAAACCTGTCCTCCCTTTGATCAAGTTCCATGTCTTCAAAGCCTTGTCCTTTCCAATGGACAGGGCCAACTTCCCACTCGGATGAACGCTGACATCGACCACACCCCCTTTGTGAGCTTTCAGCGTCTTCTCACAAATCCAGCTGCCGCTTTTCCAAATGCAAATTGTCCCATCCTCGCATCCACTAAACAGAAATCCAGGTCCATGATTAGCCAGACATGTTATCGTCCCTAAAACCAAAGGGTATTATTTTTTGCTTTAGCTTCAAATTGACAACCTCCGTTACGATTGACCTTAGCATAATTAATTATTCGGTTTTTATATATTTTTTTTTACTCTTGTAGGTGAGTTATCTGACGCAAAAAACAATATATTGTCTTTTGCGCAAATGAACCCCCATTTGCTTTAGCACAAGTCACTAACAAAGCTGCCATAGCGAGATCAACTCTGTGGTAAGTTTGTGCCCTTGTGCAAAAACCTACAAGAGTCACCGTACCTTTTCAAATCCTCGTATCTATTAATAAGTGAACAGGGCTACGCCATGGACTGATGGTTTTGAATTCGTTATGCATTTTAATATATATCAATCTAATTGATCTACAATATTTAAAAACGAGAAGTTGCAAATCTAGACTTCAGAATATTCAATAATGTGAAGTTTACACAGAGACGTTTGAGCAGAAACTAAAATAGATCGAAACCGAGAGAAAGAATAAAGGAAAAGTATATGAGATGTTAAAAATAGAAAGGCGTCAGGGAGGGGAAAAGCAGATGGTGTTTTATTAAGAGGTGAAACCTCTTTATCAAACGACTTGTGTCCGTCCGTCCGTCCCGGTCGAGGATATATAAAAAACCATCAGTGCCATCAAAACCAGTCATCTCACCATAATAAAAATAGTACTACAACTACTACATGTTCTTACATATACGTTTTGTTTTGGGAACGCTCTTTAATCTTTCGTTTGTTCATGTTTGTTTCACCTCTTTCTTACGTGCGTTTGCTACAGCTTATTGTATGAACGAAGATCTTAACGAGTTTACCCGGGTGTCGGGTGACTGAATTAAACCACATCTGGCCAACACGTTTTTCTCATTCTCAATAATCTCAATACTAAAACCTAACACCGTACTGACCGTACATCATTCTAACTTCATATGGATGAAACCATTCTTCCATATACCCATTAAATTAGATAATTACATTCATTCTTCATTCGCTATATCTTTTACCCATTTGAAAAAAATTGACGATTTCTTATTTCTTCGCAAAATAAATAGCAGATTATGTATTCATTGTCCGCCTAAACCAATTACCTGTATTATTAACTGACCAATTCTTATTGATAAGAAGGATTTCAACATATAAAGTCGTCAGGCTTCACCCAATAAATCTGAGGGTCAAAAAAGATGTCCATACCGGTTTGCTGCTGCATATATCCATGCTCGACCCTTGCTCCCATGTTAATCAACCGGATGGCTTCATCTGTACTTCCGGATGCCAAGTATTTGCCTATTACCGTTGCTGCTCGAATACTTCCAGAATGAGAATGGTTTGTAAAACTCTGAACCAACTTGTATTTCTATTAGGAGAAAATATAAAATATAAATGATTAGATTAATGATTATTAAAATGGTGGATTAGGTAGATCATATTCATGACGCTGACCGACTGATGTGCGGAAACGGTATTTGTGTTTACCTGCCCTCCGTCACTGTTATCCTTGACTAGTTTATACCCCAAAAGAAACTCCTCATATGTTCCCACAATGACTTCTATTTCCATCTCTTCGCTTTCGTCTGCTTCCATCGTGTCTTATTATGGTTGATACAAGTTGATAGTGTGTAGTGTACGAGTATGGAGCCAAAACTCGCACTTCTTTAGTTTCGTTTACCTGGACGAGCCAGCCTGTAAAGATAAAAGGATACAATGGATTAGAGCTCTAATCTGATTCTACAATCACAATGCAATGTGTACTGGAACTTTGTAGTATGTAGTAGAGCAGAAATGAGTATGTAAGGTCAATCATTGAACATGACATATAATAAATGTCATGCTTTCAAAACAATGCAATTACAATGGTTAGATCGCAGTGTTGCATTGTTACAGATTGAGCTAATTGTTTACTGTCGCAGCAGCCTACCAGATTACCAGCTCATGGTAATGAGCAGTAAATCGCTTAACTGTGCGCTAACATATTGATCATACAAATCATCGAATCAACGACAACTGTATCTGTAACTGACCACGGACAAACCTCTTCATTCCATTAATTCCATATTTTTCATTGTTCGTTCATCGTTTGTACTGTACAAACTCTGCGTTTTGAAGCATGTGTAAGATATGAGTATTATGGAAGACTATGTACAAACGTACTACGAGTACTACCTATAACCTATACTACATACTATACTCAGAAAAACAAAAAGTGTGAAGTGACATCATGTGCAATGTACAATCAATTACAAAGGTCCAACGTTACCATTTGTCATTCACCATTTCAGATTCCACACACAAAATACAATCAAATACAAAATATCGGTTGGGATTGATTGTGAATTTTGATTCGAAGTAGTCGAACCATGAACCACGCAGGGTACAGGGAGGGAGGGCAAACGGTGAACGGTGAACTTACCTTTATCGCTCCGCAATCCGCACCCACCAACATGTGACAATTACAAATTAGTGACATGGCAATAATGGATGGCATGCATGCATGACGGCATAATTCTTAAAATTCAAATTATTGAAGTACAAGAATGTGGATTTTAACTTACAATTGAGAATGGAATTTAGCAGAGAGGGACAGACTTGCCCTTTGTCCTTCCTGTGACGTTTAGTTTCCGTGTTGTGGAATAAATGCGGATCTAAACTAAATTTAATTTAGATTTGAAGAATGAATGTGGAATGAGAAATGAAGGGAAAGAATTTTGATGTCGGCGTGGTTCTCGTTCTCGTTCCTGCCTGGTCAGTGAGTGAGTGAGGGAGAGGAGGATTGAGCTATTGAGCACATGGCAATGAAATTACCATGCGTCCCACACCTACTATTTATAATGCAATTCCTTCTCACAATTCCAGCTCAAATAGTTCAAATTCACCCGCCCTTCCTTACTCCACTAACCGCAATATTTAAAAACTCACATTTCTATGAATCCTGTCAACAATAATATCAACAAATAAAAATACATATAAATAAACACTTTTGACTTTAGTTAAAGTTAAATGCAATTAATTTAGGGATGGAGGGGGATGAATTTACGGAGGAGGCCAACATTTACCTCAACCTTTGCTCCGATCCCATTCGCTTCGAGCCAGTCTCAAAGGTCACCAACATATTCTACGACGATGCTAACCAACAGGTTCACTTTTGATCTGATCTTATTATTTCATTGATTGATATGTCATATTTCAACAACACGCAAATTTTTCACAATTTTTTTAATCAAATTTATATTGGTTATTGTGTATTGATTGAGATTGACATGTGACATTGAAATGCATATGCATTACACATTATGGCACATGATCAATGACAAATGATGAATGATGATTTTTATTTGTAATAATTAAATGTTTGATTAGGTCATCTCATAGGTCATAAGGTCATCGGGTTATTTTATTTGTTTAATGTGTAATGAATAAATATGTTTGACATGTGACATGTGATGTTGAATGTTGACGAGGTTGATGTTTTGAATTGTTAGGTATTTGCGGTTCGGTCTGGTGGAGCGACGGGTGTTGTTGTCAAAGGTCAGAAGGACTCCCTTAATTGCTCCTTCAGAATGGAAGACAAAGGCCCCGTCCTCTCAATCAAATTCTCTCCTGATCTGAAATCACTCGCCGTTCAGAGATCAGTTCATTCGGTCGTAAGTCATACATACATAAGACAGTACCAACCACAATCACGTCACACGTACAAAAATTAAGGATATATATATTACTTTTATATTTAAACTAAATTACAAAATGAATGTCAATGGCAGGAGTTCATGAACTTTTCCAATGGACCAGATAATCTGCAGGAATACTCCCAACCCTGCAAAAATAAAAATGCCACCATATTAGGATTTATTTGGATTTCATCTAATGAAATCCTATTTATAACCAAACTTGGACTTGAGATGTTTCAGGTAAAACCAGACAAATTTCCCAACTCAAACTCACATTCGAGTTCGAGTTTACTATTATATACAATGTTAATGTATCAGATAAATTGCATTGATTCGAAAATGTTTGATCATTGTTGTTTCCATTTACGAAAGGTTTTCCCAGAAAAGAGGATGGTGAAATACCTAAAGAACGTGTCAATTAACGTAGACTGGTTCCTGCATTCTCCCGAGAGTAATATATTGGTAATATCCTCAACGGGAGGTGTGATACAGCCTTTTCAATTAAAGCCTGGAAATATATACAAGTTCCCCAAGTTGGACAGTCAGTAAACAGTAAAATTATTAAATGACACTATCATAGGTTACTTTGTTTTTTGCTTCAATTTCAATTCAGTACTTTAAATGTTTTAGTCGATCAAGCGAGTCCTCAAAGATGTTCGGAAAGAGATGTGTCAATTGCATCCTTATACAACCAGACCGCTGTCCTCATTCTGCGACACAAACCTAAAAGTTCAACTTGCAGTGGGGCCGAAATCGATGTTTATCCTCTAAACCGGTAAGCGCACCAGCGCAAATTTTGACATCCAAAGTTTTAATTGTTTTATTTGATATTTTCACGATATACAAATTTTATTTGATATTCCAAAGAGACAAAACAACATCTAAATCTCATGTTCTGAAACTGGACACCAGCGGCCGGTTTGCAATCAACGTGATAGATAATTTAATAATTGTACATCACCAGGCTTCAAAGGTACGAATAGAAATTAATTGAAACAGATTTTATTACGAGTTGTGAAATTGTCTAGAATTCATCCAAAGTTTTTTTGTAATATTTTTAGAGTTCTATGATTTTCGACGTTCGACTCAGTGGAGGGTACGACGGATATGCCACATATCACCAGTCTCTTGTTGTCCCAATGCCTATTAAATCATTTAAGCTCAAGTTGCCCAGGAGTGCTGCAATTTCAGTAGGTGAAATTGCAGAGATCGAATGTGATCTTTATTCTGTCAATTGGGTGGTATTCCAACCAAATGTTGTTATCGATGCCAGACTTGGATGTCTTTGGTTTCTTGAGCTAAGATTAGATCCTATTCGGAATCTTATGCATGATAAAGTAAGACTTGTAGAATTCCTACTTCAACGCTCCAAAGGAAAAAAATATCTTCTACAACTGCTGCAGTCAACTGTCTTATCCCCTACATCCCCAGACCTAACTCTCGTTTCCGGAGTCTTTGATAAACTAAATGAGAACTATAGGAGTTTTCTTGATGTTGAAATGCAAAATCAGGTACGCTCAATAACTATTGAGGTTTGAGGTTAAACTTCAAAGGATTATTATTATTCATAGGTATTTGTATTCTGTATTCAAATATGAATTAATATATAATATATTTTAGATGTCCCTTCCCGTGTCCGGCAAAGCTGAAAAAATTTGCCCAAAATCTATTGTTCTATTAGACCAGCAGGATCTGTATACAAATATATTTTCGAACTTTCCAAACTGTGACAACATAACGGATCCATACATTGTCATAATTTTGACTGAATATATCCGATCACTAACACAATTTCAAATCCCGGTTCAACATTACATTTATGAGTTGATTATTCATGCGATGGTGAGACAAAAAGCCTTCTATCAGCTTCATCAGTTTTTGCAGTATCATGTTGTTACGGATTCAAAACCTCTGGTAACTAATTTACTAATTATTAGAATACGAGTGATATTTTGAAGAGGAATAGATTTTTGTTGTATTAGTGAACATTGTACTGATCATGCTGAATAATTTGTTGTAGGCTTGTCTACTACTTTCGCTTGAAGGAATTTATCCAGCTGCCCACCAGTTGGCATTGGACATGCTGAAAAGGATGTCAACCGCAAATGACTTGATTGTTGAGATACTAATAAATAAGCAAAAGATCATTCCAGCCTTAAGGTAATAAAGTAATAATATTGTCAACATAGTCAACATGGTTGAGGAGAAATCTTCTGTGCATTTGATTTGGAGTAGTTTAAGAATACTTATTTTTTTATGCCATTTCGTCATTTATGCCAATTTTAATTTAATTTGTCTTTTCGGTTTCAGATTCGTTCAAAGTTGCGAAAGGACAGACCAAATTTCGGCAAGGAAATTTTTGGACGCAGCGATGCGAAACGGGGACAAGTCGGTGTTTTATGCCGTCTTTAAGTTCTTTGAAGAGAGAAATATTCGTCTTCGAGGAACTCCTCTTTTTGAGCCAAATGAATTGTGCGATATCTATGTTCAACATTTCCACTTGCTGTTCGGGAAGACTACTGCATGTTCCAACTTTTGCTTTGAACCATGAAGAAAGTTCGAGAGGTGTTACCGTTACCTCGATCTTGTATTAAACTGAACTGTTAGAAGTTACTTATAGAGGGTCAATAGAGTTAAATTGATTTCACAGTCATTAAAAAATAAAAGTTACGAATTATTTAGTGCTAGTACAGAATATAGTTAATTCCCCATGATTATGATATGATTCTTGCATAGAATTGTATAGTATAATAGAATAGATTCTTGAAACTTATAATTTCGATTAGTCTGCTACATGTACGCATTGATGCCATTGATATATTTGTATAGTACCATTTTATTCGAGTTCGAAAATTACATGAAAATCAAAGAAGTAACAACTCGGAAGAGTTTTGTCATATTTTTGAGTAAGAAAAGCGAAAGCAGTGGGGACAAAGAGAAAGACAGTTTTTTCTGTATTTCGAGCCTTTCTTGAATTTTATTAAAAACAAGAGCAGGAATTAACATTGGATCATGAGAAAAAATAGTATTACGCCAGCACGAGCCTTTAAAAAAAAACAGACGGGACTTTTCTGGTATGCATATATTATACTATCCATATCTATGGGTATGCTTCATTAAAGTTAGGTTAGGTTACTTTACAAGTTAAAAAACAAACTACACACTAAAAACTCAATGACCAACCCCACTGTTAACGAACTCATTGAGCATAATGGCATATTTTGATAATTTGAACCTCATTCACCATTCAAATGGCATTGAAATACAGAATGGTTTTTGCGTGTTCTACCGGTTGGCCGTGTCTCTTGTCTTGAGTGTTTTAGTGAGATTGAGAAATGATTGTTTTTGGAATTATAATTATTTAGGAAGGGTCAAGTTGGTAATTGTAGTTGGTACATGAGAGGTTAATTAATTAGGAATGGAGACAACGGATTTGCTGGTTAGTTTTTGTTAGGGAAAGAGACTGTTGATGCCATCTTGTCAGATTGTGTGCTGAGTAGTGTGGAGCGGTTGGTGACGAAACTACGTTCATCCCGACTGGGTTCATTCACACACTACGTGTAGTTCAAATGGAACGAGAGGTTATTGTTGGAGGTGAGTGTGGCTACTGACGTGGTCTGTGAATGAGCCGAGAGTATAAAAAGGGAGCTCGGTTTCTGTGCCTCCTTCATTCCCCGTTCTTCCTTGCTCCGTACGTGTCATCCTCTCGGACCAAAGAAAATCGGATTCATCCTCACTCACTGCGAAGACAAACAAAGTTTCGAAAACTTATCTCTCTCCGCACTTTTATTTACTCCAGGGCGTCCCTAACTGGAAATCGTATGTCCATCCAGAACCTCAACACTTTCGGTAACTTACAAGCTTACAACCTAGTCTTTCATCTTTTGCATTCTGTTTTTTTATTTTTGATTTTTGGAATTGATGTTCAATGTTCAATGCTCAAGTTTGAAGTTCAATTCACAATTGATTGCAACTTTGGTAACATCGTAACTGTAATTTTCGTTGTAATTTGCATCATTCTCAATTCCTTGCGCATTTTCGAATTCGATTGAGTGTTCACTATTTGATGTTATTATTACGTACTTTTAATAATAATAATAATAAGTTCTACACGGGTAAGAATCAAACTGATAGTTCGAAACGAGAGTTTATCTCAATTTGTAATTAAATACAAACAACCAAGTGCATGATTAGCATGATAATGCATCATGTGAAATGTGATACAATGAAATGAAATGCAAAATATTGCATATTCTGATGTGTGATCGGCAATGATGCAATGTAAAATGCAATGTGCAATGTGAATGTTGTCAATGTCAAAAGTACAATATACAATACACACTATGCACTGAACTGAATCTGAAAAGCCAAAAATATTCTGACTTAACGTTGTTATATTGTCTATAGACCCTTTTGCTGATGCAATCAAGGGATCCGACGAAGGGGTGCAAGATGGTTTCGTTCACATAAGAATTCAACAGCGGAACGGTCGAAAAACACTTACGACGGTCCAAGGCCTTTCAGCAGAGTATGACTTGAAAAAAATCGTCCGCGCCTGCAAAAAGGTAACCACACTAAATCAACAACAACAATATTTACTAAAACTAAAAGAACCTTATCAAGTCAAATTTGTAACCATTCAATGTCAAATAATAGGAATTCGCTTGCAACGGAACAGTGGTTGAGCATCCCGAGTACGGAGAAGTTTTGCAATTGCAAGGAGATCAGCGAGAGAATATTTGTCAGTGGCTCACGAAAACCGGACTCGCAAAGCCAGATCAACTCAAAGTCCACGGATTCTAAATCGTCAAAACCAACACAAAACATCAACGCATTTTTTTTTCAATGTAGGTTTAAGGTCATTATATACAAATGTAACATGTACTACAATTCTACCTGTTCAATTTCAAATCAAATTACTAGTTACGTATAAGTTTTTGCACTCACTTCAGAATTTTTGATCATATCCAACATGGCAACTTGTCGATTCGAAGCTCTTAATTGTCCCAGAGCTTTTTACTTTACTACACAACATTCTGTACTGTACTAACAACAAAACAATCTTTTATTACAAGAGGAAATGTGAGATGGGATTAGGGGATGAATGAAGCTTTAATTCTTTTTTCCTCGCCCTCGCCAACTCAATAAATTATGTATATGTAATCGAACGGTAGTGTACTAAAATAGGAAATTAATTCTTAATTACGGATTTCCATATTACAACCAATTGACTAGCTTCACATATTAAGTGGTAAATGCATTTGGGTTTGAAAAACTCTTTCCACTGCACTGTAGGTCCTTAATATTAAATATTAATGAATTGGAATTACCCACAAATAAACCTAAAAGATTTGAACTATTCAACAGAATTACTTGTACCAAATCGTATTGGAAAGTCTTTTTTATTTGAAAATCGACTGTAGTAGAGATATAATATAACATCGCAATAATTAATTAACAGCAGTTGATTGTAAATTAGTTACTAGGTATATCGACTACAACTATTGAATTTCTGTTAGCCGAAAATGGCATCTTTGATTTTCTTAAGAATTTCACCGGCACCACCTGCACCTTGAGTTTGAGTCTCGTCTGCCTGCGCTTGATTAGTGTTTGTAGAAGTGTCGCCTGAATAAAATCAAGATCAAATTCCATAAAAAATCCGATTATCTGTTGTGAGCTGCATACTTAGGTCCATAAGCATTACTATATATTTTTAGCCTTACCAGCTTTGACAACCCCTTTGATAGATCCAGGCGTGTTTTCTTCTAATTCTGCATAAGCCCTTATTAAAGCTTCTTGGCTTGCGGAGAGGCTCGAGGGTGCTTGAACCTTGAGATGAACATAATGATCTCCGTAACCAAATCCATTTACTTTTTTAATACCCTTTCCTCTTAACCTGATCCTCGTGTGAGACGACGTCGGGCCGGGTACCTACATAATTTACATTCCCATCGTATTAATTTCAATATTGCAGTTTCAGCCTTTTTTGAATGAGTACACGTACATCAATGGCTAAATTCTCATAAATCCCTTTAATGCGTGTCGTTCCTCCCAGTACTGATTGCGAAACGGAAATAGATGCGTCAGTGTGAACGTCAGACCCATCTCGTCGAAAATAATCCGATTTTTCCACCCTAAAAGTTATAAAGACTTCCTTTCTCCCGACTGGCATTCTTACAGTTTGACCATCTTCAACTCCTATAAACAAATATCAAATGCCGTGTAGTGCACTATATTATTATCACAAATATCCATAAAAAGCAATTGCAAAGAATAAATATTACCTGCCGGGACAGGAACTGTGACTTTTTTTCGTTCGACGACAGTCCCCTTTCCTTGACATTGGCCACATGGGTCCTGAATAACTTGTCTCGTCCCTCTGCACCTTCTACACGTCGATCTCATGACGAAAGGACCAGTTGCAATTGTTTCCATTCCTGAACCGTTACATGCCCGGCACTTTACAGGACTAGTTCCTGTCGCACATCTCGACCCACTGCATTTCGGACAAGTTTCCGTTACATTGACTCGGGTGTCCTTTTGCACTCCACGTGCAGCTTCTTCAAACGTCAGAGCCATTACGATCTGGAAATTCGATAGAGGATTCAAGTCCAGTTCAGATTAAGTATTCGTAAAATGTTAAATGCTTTACCTCCTGCGAGGAACCGTAGCCAAAGTTTCCTTCAGAAAAGTCCTGAAAATCTCCTGCATTTCCGAAAGGATTTCCACCACCACCTCGAAATGCTTGATCTCCAAAAATTCTTCTGAAAAGTTCTTCGGGATCAACTGAGGATTGGAAATCCCATCCTGGACCACCACCGAAGCCAGCTCCTGGGGGTGGAGCACCACCAGATCGACCCATTTGCTCTGACGTCTGACCCCAGGCCTCATATTCCCGTCGTTTCGTGTCGTCACTCAATACCTGTAATTTAGTCATTCCAACAAAGTTAAGTAAATCTTGTAGCATTTAGAACAAGAGTTTAATCTCAATTCACTTATTGATATTTACCTCATAGGCTTCGGAAACTTCTTGGAATTTCTTTTGACTATCGGGACTCTTATTCGTATCGGGATGGAACTGCTTGGCTAACTGGTAGTAAGCCTTCTTCACCTCCTTCGTAGAAGCATTCTTAGGTATTCCCAGAACTTCGTAATAGTTCTTCCGGGCAGCGAGACTGGGCGAAGACACGTGGATGAACCGTTTGGACACAGTAAACCCTCCTCTTCTAATCTCTTTCGACTCTAAAAAGCGCACAAAGAACAAGCAAAGTAAATATGTGATCTTGGATATGACAATCATGCCACATGATGACAGATGACATATTAATTTTACCTGAAGCAGGAGCGAGGATGACGAGCCGGTGAGATGAAGTTTGATAATTTTTACTCAAATTGGCCTGCTGAATGATATTTGCTGACCGGAGAGCCGTTCCTAGTTGTTTTCTGGAAAAAAGGACTTTTCTACCCGAAGAAGCCATTTAATTCTGTCAAAATGCAGAGGTCAAGAGGTCAAAGGTCGCCTCATTCAGGCTAAAGTTTGAAGTTCAAAATTAAAAGGCAGAAGGCAAAAAGATCGAACGAAGTTATTCTGATGAAATTGAATGTTGAAGGTGTGGGTTCTTATCACTTTTCCCGCTCTCCAAACTTCTTAAACAACGAATCTCATTTGTCCCCCATCGCAATATCTAGAGTTCCTCTGCTAGTTGACTCGCCGGGTAAATCCCATTTCGTTCGTTTTATGTATATTGCAGCCTACAAACTTCATTGTTTCGACATAGGAATGGTTGTAGAAAAGGAAACGAGTTTTACCCGGCGACTCAACGAATGAAGAGGCTTTCTCTTTTTGACTTTCCCTCTCAACGTTCACCACGCTATCAGACGATAGGAATCAATTTCATTGTTCCCTCTATTCTAACTTCCAGACAAGGCATTAGAAGTATACTAGATCTATGCCCAAATGACCCACTCAGGCCAAAGCGTTATAACATTCGAGCATTCCTTGTACAATTTAAATACCGCCCTGACGCGGTCCTGAAAGGTTTCATAAGAATCTAAAAACTAATCAAAGCCATCCCAATTTTATTTTAAAACTTCACGATGGCAAGATATTCATGAGACTGAAAAACTGACGAGGGTTTGATTGAAGGCTTTGATTGGTGAGTAATTATCACTAATTGTAAGGAATAAAAGTCCCATATATGGAGTACTTTGAAGTGAACGCTTCTCTAGATTTTGACTTCATGCAACTAAAATTTTAAAATAAAATACATTGGACAGAATGTGATCGTAAAGTGGGATATCATAAATATCGTTGTCGAAGACCGCTCAATCACGTATGCATAAAATAAACATAGAAGTTGTAAAACGTTAGAAAAGACAGCCATGTATAGGAAGCTGAGATACTGTCCAGCCCTCTTTTTATTTTCAAAGCCGTTCAGATTAGAATTAGATCGGAGGCTGCGGCTGGGAGGAATATTTATAATAGTGACGTCATTGAATTAAAAATACCAAGAACATTTTAAATACTCCGTTGTCATGATCAACCTGTGAACCCGAGGACAATAATTCGTCGATTTTTAAAACTTGAAGGTTGCAGTTTTATTTTTCAAAACAACTTTATTTTTCATTTATAATCTAACCTCTTGAAACCACCGACGAGACACTTATCAAGCCGCCTTGGCTCTGAAGTGTAGCACATACATTCTATCAAACTATATTTTTTGCAGAGATGTCGGTCGAACTCGAAACCGTCGGCCAGAAAATGGAGCTTTATCAAAATCCAACCGATTTTGAAAATCTTCCCGTCGAGGTAACTTCTAAACCCCCTTTCAATTGCCGTAATAATATATTTGAATTAAACTATCAAATTAAAAACCTTCTTTGTCTTTATGATCCAGATGAGAATCCGCCTGTTCTCGTACTTGGGGCGACGTGACCTCCTCCATGCTCGGCTGACAGCGAAAGCATTTGACCAAGTTGTTCGTCTCACGAACTTCGAGAAATTGAAATTGCCATGGTGGACATTGTCGGACGATACGGCAAGAAATCTGATCCGTTCGCACACGAGACATCGAATGATCATGGTCCAGAACCTCGAGCGGAGACAGATCCGTGAAAGCAATGCCCTGAAATATGCCAGGAAAATCATGCTTCTAGACCGAGTTCACAAATCCAACGTGTCGAAGATATTCAAGCAACTGACCTCCGTTGAAGAGCTGATAATGTCAACGTCGGACGAAGGGGTCCTAACTGCCACAATCCTCTACTTGCGATCCAACGACAACTTTAGGAATATCAAACGGCTTGGCGTAAGAACTTCGAATTTGACAATCATCAATCTGCTCAAAGAAAATGGGATAACTAAAGAAAATTTTCTTTTCAGCTCTATGTTGGCGTAACAAAGGCAGAGTCAGAGTTCATGTCAGCTTTAACGAAAGATCGACACTTCCCACACCTCCAGGCCTTAGACTTTCAATGGTCCATCGACATGGTTCAGAAAAGAGCCCCAGGAATGTGGACACCTCGGACCTACAACTTCATTTGGCGGACGTATGTCAGCTTGTACAAATTGGCTTGGTTGCATCGAGAGTCCTTGACCACAATTTGGTGGGACCTGAGCACTGTCAAATGGTTGGAACTCCGAATTCGACGGGACCGGTCTGGCATAAGCCCAGCTGAAAGGATGGAGTTGGACGATCTCAAGTATCGGCTCACCGATCCGTGGAAGCTTCAGATTATCGATATCATGGTTCTGTCTTGGGAGAATATGAACAACAGTTGGTCATTAAGTAAGTTATGGAGGGTTACATTGTTGTTTGACTTATGTTCTGGATTGAATATTGGTTCCTAGCTATTTGAGGTAGGCAAGGGTCGGGTACGGGACTACGGGACATATAACATATGCGAGGTAGGAGCGGGGCATATGGGAGCGGGGTAGGGTACCGTTTTTTGCAAGGTAGAGGTAGAGGTATGGGTAGAGCCTCAGGCTATGTGAGGTAGGTTGGGGGAGGATATCGAACTATGCCATATACGAGTGATAGTCTCCGTCCGAATGGGTACTACATGATATCGTGGCCAAAGTGAGCAGTATACACGGAGACCATCACTCGTATATGGAACTATGCAAGGTTGGTATGGGCAGGGTATCAAATTCTGTCTTGGTTGGGTATGCTTGGTACCTTCTTGGTACCGAGCTTTACAGGGTATATGTCAGCTCTTTACTGCCCAACTTTTAGTGGTTCCCCACCAAGCCTTGTTGTAATTTGATTTATTATCCGATTTAACAACAATAACTAAATTCCTATTGTATTTTAACAGATAACTCCTTACTAAAGGCCCAGAACACCTTGATTGACCTTACTTTCAAAGCAGACTCTATTTTGGAGCCAGAAGTAGAAGCATTGGAAGTGATCGGGAAGAAGAACAAAGACTCCTTGGAATTCGTGGCGATTTCGATCGCAAGTGCATCCCTCCGAAGCGGAAGTCAGTTCCATAATCTGAACCCAGAAACGTTCAGCCAATGTCAACGCTTGAAGTCCCTTGACCTCAAACTTCCGAACTTGGACCCCTTCTTGCTGAGCAGTTTGAGCCCTGGCTTAAAGACCCTCTCAGTTCATTACACGGTCAATCCATGGGTGGAGGTCAATCCGATATTGAGTCGTCACGTTGTGGACGAGACGCTTCGACATATCCACGGTCGGTTCCCGAATCTCTGGAAACTGCACTTTCACTTCTGCGACGTCCGTTTGAAACCGCTCTTCCGACGAACGAATCGGATCTATCGGCTGTACACTTACTGGAGTCCAATGATGCGAGAATTCACGAGCTCCTTGCCCAAATTGTGTGAAATGAGTGTCGTTTGTTCACGGTCAAGATGGTAATATTTCACAAACCATTCCATTTACAAGTATCCAAGAAAAAAACACTGCAAATGTAAAGTAAAACTGAATAAAGAATGAACTTTTTGTACCCTTGCACAATGTAACTCGATGTGGTTCTGGAAGTTTGCCTTGATTGTTTATTCAAGGGGTCAAAGTAGTTATCAGTTTTAAAAAATAAGTAGCGATGCATAATTAGGAATGGGATGTTTGAAGACATCGCATGAACGCTTCCGATTTTCGGGATTTGCCGGTTTTTGATATCCTGAGAGAACTGGAAAAGAAGGGCAAATATAGTGGCATATCCTAAGTGGCAGGATAGAAACCCCTTAATTATTTCATTCATTTATTCATTCATAATAGGAAATTGTTTATATTATTATGAGAATTGATTTAAAATTCTCCAGTGTGCTGTATGATTTTTAAAGTCGTTCAAACCAAAACCAGCTCGAAAGAATGAATGATGGCATGAATGTTGCAGTTTTTTCAAACCCCTTCATTTACCCTAACCTATTGAAACCAATGATACACCGTTGTCAAGCAATCTTTCCCTGGCTTATATATTTTGAAAAATATAATTTTTACATTTTCTGGACTCAACGCCCTTCGAGTTCGGCTCTGATTTTCGCAAATCAACAATTTCAGAAACTTCTAAAAGCATCCATAAGCATTTTGTAACTTCATACACCCTGAAGTCGGATTTGAATCAGAAAATCTGCTAAAATGGGGAATGTTTTGGTATATTGGAATTGTGATTAAATTTATTTCCTGCCTCCCCCAGAATGAATACCCCTTCAATTTTTAAAGCTTCACTTGCTTCTGATACTCTAATGAATGCAAGTTAATTGGCCTATTGATTTGGCAGGGAAAAGTGTATGGATTTGCGAACAGGATTGGACTGAATGCTGACTTGAAGGAGGATGCGAGGAAAGATAGAGAATGGCTTCAGAATCCCCAACTTCGAAAGGTTAGCGTTTCTGGCTTGAACATACAACATAATCGTGATCGACTAAACTATATTAGCGATAGATTAATTTAATATACATAGCTGTTTTTTAGCGAATTTAAAACTACGTTTTAACGGTTCATTTAGTCATTTCAACCTAATGATGTAGGGATGTTTGCCACAAAAGAAGGGACAAAAGAAAGGGATGATATCGAACTAAATGCTTTAAGATTTTAGGCAATTTAGTAAGGGTGATATAAGAGGAAATCATTAATCAACCAACTTTAATCTACTTCACTGTACATATAACTGTTAAAAAGTCAGACCCGAAATAAACAATTTGAATGATAAGTCATATTTGGTGTGTTATAATGTAAAACTGGATTAAAATACAAATTACGACACAACAGTTAATTGGCTCGTAAATTGGATGAGTATGCCGTTTTAAGTATGACAACATTTATATTGTCCTAAAATTGGTGAGATCAAAATAAATGTTTATATTAATTATTAAGTAATTATATTATCATGTTTAATATTTCTAGTTGGTTCCAGTTCCAAAGTGTCCAAACTGCAAGGTGATGCCACAATCACAACACAATAATTGTTAAAATCTTTAAATAGCTGTTAATTCATGTCCTCATTGACTCGCCGGTAAAACTCGTATAGTTTATATGTATGACAGCACATACATTATATCGTCATGATTTTAACATTGGGACTGGGTACAGAGGACGAAACGAATTTTACCCGGCGAGTCAATGGGGACAGAGACTCTATGCAGTCATTGTGTGTTTGACTCGCCGGATAAAACTCGTTTTGTCAATTCTTATAGCTGCAAACGTCAATGGTTTTAACACGAGACGAAACGAGTTTTACCCAGCGATTCAACAAGGATATTTATTTTTATTAAAATATATTGAAGAATTTATTGTTTGTCGTAGTGTCGATTGGACGGTTTAGAGTCTGATCTTTCAGATTCAGAGACGGACATCAAATGTGAAAAGGAGATGAAATCGGGAGGAACGTCAGTGGAAGTGACGAGCGTAAATGACGAAGACTTGTTGGATGACCACGAGATCAAACGTCAATCCAACTGCGATTTCGAATTGAGAGACGAAGAAAAGGTCCTCAATTCGAACATTCATCCAGAAGCCCATTTCGCTGAAACCACTCCTTTCTTCGTCAAATAAGTTAACATAATTACATTTCGGTCATCCTTATCCTTATGTTAAAAATCGCAATTTGTCATAATATATTATTGGTTATTTGGATTGGTGTGAATAAAGTGGAGTTTTATAATATTGATTATAATCAATATATAGTAAAGTGAAAGTTGAAACAATTTGAGCTAATGCCTACATTTCACATTTACTATTCATAAATTGATGGAAGGGGGGGGGGGGGGCATTTGTGCTATTCAGCGGTATAATATTACTATTACATATTATGACTTCAATCAATGATTGGGGTAAGCTGAGATTCTTAAAAAAATCGACTCCCACGTGTCGGACAACTATGGTAAATATTATTTGAGATCATGTTACTTGTGATTTCACCTGTTTTCACCCTTTGCGATATGTTTGTCGTTTGTGACGGTTTATTGACTACCAATACTACCATAATAGTAAAATTACAATATATATAATTTTTTTTTTCGTTAGGAAAAAAACAAATATACAGTAGGAGTGTAGGAGGATTCATTTCAATTTATTGGGATTTGGGATGACGATGACCTATTATAAATGTAAAGTATAACAGGACATTAGGTTTAAATTCGGTCGAATTCGCAAAAGTTTTACACGGTTTGGGGATTATCTCAGGTTTTTTAAAACTCAGATTCCAACCATACGTTACATATATATACACGTATACTTATGTATATACATCAATCCCTCTGACCTTAAATGTATAATGTCCAAACGATATGAGTAGGCATATCACAGTGCCCCATTTCCAATAAAAATGCAAAGCTAGCGCTTTAAAACTTGTCGCACTTAATTATTTCCAATTGAACCGATGAACGAGTTTTATGAGCGGCTCATAGAGCCGGAAATAGAGCTTGTAGTAACACGTTACTGAAATAATATGATTGTGCAAAGTGAAGGAGATGTCCTAAACTGCACTAATGAAATGCAACAATGGGTTTTAGGAGAATGAATATCCGCTGGGCTTATAACAATTCATAGAATAAGAGGGTCATATATAGGCCTATTAGGATATGCTTGGATATATGTTAAGCCAGGAAATATCTATGCTAATTAACTATATGAAAGAACACCTTAAACAATAAATCTAAATATCAGATAGGTAAACATCAACATAATTCCTCGAGGGCATGTTAAACAGACATACAATGTAACTTTAGAATTATTGCAAACTTTGCTGCATTAGAAATAAAATAGCCATCGGCTCAATAGACCATTCTCTAACACTTGTCATACAATATACAAACATCATGTAATATTATTTTTGTGATATTTTATAGAACAGTAGAACATTCCGTCCTAAAAGAATTAAGCTGTTCAGTCATCAACAAAAGAAGTTGCGCCATAAACATTACAATTTCCATGATTTCCAGCCTCCGAAAAATATATTTGTATTCAATATTTGGCCAGAAATAGCATCTTCCGTTAGTTGAAACGTGAAAATATATCAAAACTTCAATCTCCAAAAAGCAAAGTAATATTTGAGTTATCCAATATATCTTGGGACTATTATTTAAAGAACGGTCTTTTTCTGGCCACTCTTTGGCTATTTATAGCAGGGCGGTTTAATAAACAACAATAACTTCTATCTGGATTTGAAGCTTGTTTTAATACGGGTTAGTGTTACTTTTTCTTATGACACGAATTTATATAAAGCTTTAGCCAGGATACTACTAATAATTGGCGAAGCTCTTTTATGGGAACACTTGTCTGTCTGTCCGTCCCTATACGCACTAGCTTTCGAACGGTTCAAGCCATTTTTAAGCAGTTTTCGGATTTAACACGTTGTTTTGCTTGGGTTTCAAACGAAAATTTCAAATAGTCGGCCACACCCCCTTACCCTAACACATTTAAACTTGAAGCCTCCTGTCCTCCATACCAAAAAAATTCCACGTGTTCGTAACGACCGATGTTAACGTATATGTTTTTAACCAATGTGTAGTTTTGGTATCACCCCTTCTTTACACCTTGTTTGCTACGGTTTATTATAACCAGTATAAGGTTGGACAATGGACAAGGTCCAGGGTCCAGCAGTTAGGATTCTAAATTGCGTTTATTTGATGGCTTTATATGAGGATACAAAAGCATAAAAATACGTTGAAGGAGGATAGATAGGTTTAGCGGAAAGTACCTTTGGCTTCTATACTCAATCTGGACTTGTGAATTGACTATATCCACAGCACATAATAAAATTTATTTTAATTGAATACTTCAAAATGATTACCTTTCAGAAATCATTAGACGGACGACCTTACAAGGGAAGTTCATCAGAGTGAACTCAAGGAAAGGCCTGAAACTTTTATGGTCATATCTACAACTAATATAGACAATAAAAATCTAAAAATTAGCGGCTTTAATTAACAATAGGTATGTTAAAAAAATTAGCAAAGTCACCGCGCGGAGGCTAAGGCCATGTAAAATCAAAGGGGGAAAACGGAAGAGAAAGTAAAGAGGGGGAAGAGGTAGAGGCATGAAAGAAAGAAAAAGGGGGGAAAGGATCTCCACCTCTACTCACTCTAAAACGAAAAACCAATTTTCACTTTTTCCACTTTGCATAAAGCATCACCCATTTTAATCCTCTCTTTGAGTATTAAAACCATATTCTTAACTTTCGTCCATTAAAAAATGGTGTTAATAAACGTATCAAATGTTCTTCGAATGTTACACGAAAGCTATGATAAGCCAAATATGAAACCCACCTCCGTTACAGAAAAAGAAGTCGAGCTTAAAGACCATCTACGAGGTAATGCCAAATTTTCTCAAGTGTTCCTTCTTGTTTTATTTGCTTCTTAATATTCCAATCACAATGAATATGTATTTTGATAGATCTCTTATGGAGTGGGATATACGATTTAATTACAATGGTTTGTGGGATGGCAGAATATAATTATAGAGACACATTTTTATGACTTCTCTCTGCGTTATTCCATAATATAATGATCTTAACTCTCGATTAATTTGTAGTTTTATTTTATAAGTATGTTATATAAACTCTTTTGCATATTATATTTTAATGTTGTTTCATTTATTCTAGCATATAAAAGCATAGACAATAATTTTGTTTACTCGTTGCATTTTTCAGTAATTATCGACAATTTCATCGAGTCGACAGAGTTTCACGTTCTTGAACAACATGATTTAGAGTTCCAAGAAGAGTTGCAAGACGATGAACATGAAATATCAAAATGTATGGAAAATAAAGAAAACATGGGCTCACAGAATTCGGATTACGTGATAAGCCAAGAAGATTTAAAAAAGGAAATGATTGACAACAACTACAAAGCGGCTGCAGTTCAGTTTTGGAAATCTGGAAATAAAAACCACAAAACCTTTTCTGCTGTCAAAAATCGCTACAAAAAAGTTAAAACCAAAGCAGATTTATATAGATGGGAGAAGCAGCTTGATATTGGAGGTAGCAAAGTACATAAATTGCAAATCATTCAAGATCAAACTCTTTCAAAATACAAAGACGCAAAGAGGTTAAAGTTGGTCGTTCATGACACAGATTTGAGAAGATGGGCAATGCAAATTAATAGGTCATCTCGACTACCAAATTTTAAGGCATCTCGTGGTTGGGCTCATAATTTCAAGATTAAAAATCGCATCGTTTCAAGGAAAATAACTAGAATCGTATCAACCAGTCATGAAAATAATAAAGATATGATACAGAAGAGTGCTGAAGATTTCGTTGATAAAGTAATTCCCTACGTACAAAGTCATGGGGCAGAAAATATATTTAATTCGGACCAGAGTGGGTTCAATAAAGAATTACATTCAGGGAGGACGCTTGATGACAAAGGAATCAAAAGGGTCGAAGTCGTCGTCCAGTCTGTAAATTCTACCACCCACAGCTACACTATACAACCAACCATTTCTGCCTCTGGAAAATTGCTTTCTCCTTTATTTATAGTTTTACAAGAAATAAAGGGGCAATTTGGACCTCGCGTATCTGAATCGGTTTTCAGACCTAAAAACGTTTACGTCGAATGCTCTACATCCGGAAAACTAACCAAAAACTTGATGAAGACATGGTTTTCAGAGGTATACTTCCCTGCGGTTGGCGAAGATTCAGTTTTGTTAGTCGATTCCTGGAATAGTTTCAAGGACAAGGAGACTATTGATTCAACAGTTCCTGACGGTAAAAAGATGACGCTTTTGATGATCCCCGAACACGCAACTTCAATTGCTCAACCCTTAGACGTGTACGGATTTCGACTTTGGAAGAATTTTGCCAGGACCATATCGGATCGAGTAATGCTGGACCAGTTAGACATTTGCCTCTATCAAAGGAATAACATCATAAAATTGCAATCGCTTATTCATAATCAGTTCAGTTCCCCGAGATACGTTGAATTATTCAAGTATGGCTGGTACCGATCTGGATACATTCCCAATAAACCTAGTGGGTTTTTAACTCCTAACCAATTTTGTTTCCAATTGAATTCAGTAAAGTGCTCAAAGTGCGAGGAACTTAATTTTATCACTTGCAGCTGGTGCGAGGACCCTCTTTGCTTTGACCATTTTTTTGTTAAATATCATTTTTGCGAACAATTAAAAGATTAATGGATTAATTGATACATACACAATGACAGTATTTTTAATTTTTAACTGATTTAATTTTAGTCTAGCATTAAAATATATGTAATATTTAAGGAGAAATGTAAAAAACGATCAGAATTAATTTTTCATCTAAACCACCGTTAAAACCTGATTTACGGTTGCAACTAATCAAATCGAGTTGACCCACTATCAACCAATCAAGTTAATTTTATCTAAATTCCTCAATTAATTTCTATTCAGTATGAATGCCTTTTACTTTTTTTTATGTTTAACTACAACCATTAAGACAAAGTATCAGTCAAATAAAATGTAACTTTTCCATTTATTTGATTTTATGAGTCTCTTACGAACAAGAATTTAAACAATTAAAGGGCATTCTGAATACAAAATATATTTTTAATCACAGTTCAATGCTTTGGAGTGAGCAGAGACTTTTTCCCCTCTTTTCCTCTTTCGTACCCCTACTTCTTTCCTCTCGTTACTTTCTCTTCCGTTTTCCCCCTTTGATTTTACATGGCCTTAGCCTTCGCGCGGTGACTTTGCTAATTTTTTTAACATACCTATTGTTAATTAAAGCCGCTAATTTTTAGATTTTTATTGTCAATATTAGTTGTAGATATGATCATAAAAGTTTCAGGCCTTTCCTTGAGTTCACTCTGATGAACTTCCCTTGTTAGTTGTGTTATTATGTGAAGGTATTCTCAAACTATACTTGATATTGATCATGAAACCCATGCGGTTGGAACTGAGTTAGTGAGTTGTTTGGAGTTAAGTAATCCAACGACTTGAATTACCATTCTTATTTTTACATTTCGCCAGAGCACATCCACAAAGGCATTCAAGAATCAGAGCATTTTTTCTGTAAAACTGCAATTAAAGTCAGTAGAGCCTGAGAACTTCATTTTTTCTTGTTTCGTAGAATTGCAATTATATTAGTCATTAGCCAAATCCTGTAGCAACTGCCGATCAACATTGAGCATTTTGCTAAATTTTAATAATTTTGTTCTGTAGTTTCGGAATCGATTTCAAGGATTGTCAGTTTGAAGATGAATAGAGTATGTATGGTGGTGGTGGTGGCTTTTATAGCCAGTTCCATGATTAGTCAAGGGATAGTGGAAGGGATTCCGGTGGAACAGGAGTTGACAATAACCCACAAAGAACGAATTGCTATTGATAAGGTAAGCGAACTTACGATAATCATCAATTTGGATTTTGACTGCACAAAGCTTATTGTTAGAAGATCTTTGGTATGGAGACATGAAATTGTACGATTTACAATGGAGGTTTTTTCTTGAACTGAAAACTCCATTTATATATTGACAAAAATCAAGAAAAAAAACATCCCAACGAAATTGATAATGACTTATGGGCACCGAGTTTTGAGAAATCGGGGTAAAAATGTGGCGTAAGATGGATAAGGGCACACGAGGTAGTTATTTTTATGGTTTGATAGAAGATGGAACGGGGAAATCGAGAGAACTCGAGTTTTTTAAGGCGTTTTTCTATTAGACTCAAAGTAGATAGGGAGTTTACATTGCGGAAGTCAAAAATAGTATTGCTCGAGAGCGAGACTTTTCACAAATACAGGCAATTTTTACTCGAATCCGCGGCCTCGACAACTGCCACACCCATTTTTCACTCACTTTCTATCTCCATTTCTCAAAAACTACTGGCCATTCAAGAAAGTTACAATTATTTTGTTTTTATAATTTCCTGCTTAATTTTTGGTATTTACACAGGTCGGTTAGGTTAGGTTAGGTGACCACCCGAAATTTTTAGGATACACACTTTAATTGTTAAATCCGATTAAAGGAGGACTACGTAGCATTTCTACTCGATTGCACGATTTTATGACAGTCTATTGGAATTAAATGAATTCCTAAATTCTAAATTTGTTTTAGAAGACGAATTAAATGAAAACCAATTCTTGATGTATTTTGATGAATGTAGCTGAGAGTGTTGCTGGGACCAAAGTTGAAGTACGGTTATATGAGGGAGGACCTTTACTTACTCCGATGGCTTCGGGCGACGGGACTTGACTTGCAGGCAGCTCAGAAGAGATTCATGGATGTAAAATTTTTATTTCATAAATTCATAATTTAAGTGATAAAATACATTAAATTACCCGTTCTTTAAACGATTGCAAATCTTGTAGAACTTGAAATTTCGAGAAGAAAACCGTATGGACACAATCGTGAATGAAGATTGGTCAGATATGGAAAACGAGTATCCTTACACTGTCGACACAGAGGACAAGTCAGGGCGACCCAGTAAGGCTCTTGTACTCGTATACTTTATTTATGTGCAATTTAGTAATTAGTAATTAGAAATCACTAATCATGTTGCTTAGTTATTAGTTGATTAATTGATTAGTTGTGGCCTTTTCGCTTGGAGATTGGGACCTTCGGAAAGGGCTTCTCCAGGGGAAGAAGGATCGAGTGATTCGGTATTTGGACAAGGGATTCGAAGAAGCGACCATTCAAATTCGACAGAAACAAGCTCGTGGCGAGAATGTCACTCAGGCCATCTTCCTCATCGATCTCACCAACTTCAATTTGGTGCAACAGGGATGTTTTCAATGCAAGTCAAATTAACAAAAAAAATATTAATCCACCAAAACCTTAAAGAATCAGATTTAACGTACTTTCTAGGTTAAGACCATCAGTCCGTCTGTCTGTCCCTTTGTGTTTTAACTCTTGGACCTTTAAATGTTTTCAATTTTGTTTATGAGAAACCTTTATATATTGTGTATCTCTTTAGCGGGGATTAAGTTCGTATGAGGGTCGTGATGGGTCAAAGGGCATTATCAAAAGTCCGCGACGTACATTTTATTGGAGACCTTTTCAATGTGCGTTTGCAATAGTTCAATTTTTTATGGTCATGGGGTTCTAGTCTGATTATAATCTTTCACCTTCTCATTTTGCCCGTTTTGCGTGATTAGTTTCCTAAGGAATTAGTTCCAAATTCCGAACTTGATACTCCCACGGACAAATACTCAATTATCATAATGATCCTTTTGCGCTTTTTGTCTAAGAAACTATGTAATACTTAAATTTAATTTGATAGTTTATTTATTTTTATTAGGTCTTCCAACGATCTATCAGTATTTCCAGCACCAAATCTACTACCCGAATCTTCCGGACAAAATCATTTTAACAAACAGTAAGACAGAATAAGTAGTTTATTAGTGCTAAATTTGTTGAGTTAATGTACGGTTGTACGGGATTTAAAGCGTAAGTGATTTGAAACGTTTAGCGCCAGCCTTATTCGAGACAGTGCTGGAGCTGTTGGGTCCCATCATGGCACCCGAAACGCGGGTTGCTTTGAAAGTGTTCGGAACGGACAAAGACAAGTGGCGCTCCTACCTCTACAGTTTCATCGACAGGAATCAACTTTATACCGAATTCGGTGGTACACGATCTCATTAGTCTGCATTTCTTGCATCAAATCACCCTCTCATCAAATATGTAGTTGTTCACTAGAACCGTTTGAAACAGTAATTAAAAAGTAAAAATAAAACTAAACTGATATGAATAAATTGCTGCCCCAGGAGAGCTCGTTCCGTTGTCGGGTTTATTAAGCAGATTAAGAAGAATTTAATTTACTACTTTCTCATTTCATTAAATCTACGTTGAATGAAATTCCATCTTAACCATGTTTGGTATGAATATAAATTCTGATTGGGTTGTTGTTGAGTCATACATATTGATTCCAACCAGAGGCTTAAATTCTGATGGAGTTTGTTTCACATTGTGACGGATAATTTGACAATTTCTAACTAAAACATTCTGCTCCTTCATCCACGGTTGACAGGGTCAATAATCGGTCCAGGATTCTTATATCTATGAACGATAATAGTTGTAGAGGATTGATACTGAACATTTTCTCACAATTTGCCAGTTTGGTACATTTTGTATAATTGGAAAAAAAGTGGATAATGTTGAAATGTAAATGTCGCTTCAGGTCATGAATCCTGTCCAGCTCTCCAGCTCTAACAGATTCCTAATGTTTCTCTCTGAAATAGACAGATCCATTTATCATTAGCAGGTTATCATTTGTTCAGACTGTACAAAATCAGGAGGCTTATATTTGTAGGCCAAAGGTTTTTTGATGCCGTCAATTTGACGATTCCTGTCTGGTAGACGTGTAGAACAGCGTTGATATTAATGCAATTTAATTTAAAATTTAGTTTCCGGAACTTACAAGGGAAGTTTTTCAGATGTAAAATCCGATTTGCTTCAAACTTGTCTCTTTTGAAAGAGGAAGTAACTCCATTTGTTTTACTGAAATAAGGCTAGTTCTGGCGTAAATTTTTCACTCTTCCAATGTTAACTCTCTAACTCTTTACCTTACTGGTCAAAACGATTTTATTCACTGATAGTCCCAATGTTAAATTTCAGTACTTTACTTGTTCTTTCAATTGAGACAAGTTTAAAAGCAAATCGGATTTTATATCTGAAAATATTCCCTTGTTAGGTTTCAATCACCGTGAAGTCCTTTCACTTGAGGCTTTTCATTTCAAAAACAGGCAATTTGTTCCATTTTTATGACATGGTTGTATGCATTGATAGCAGATTATGTTGTTTAACAAAAACTTCAATGCAATACAACTTTCTTTAAATATTATAGTACATTTTGTACTATTATTTCAGAGATGAATGAGAACAGAAGCAACTACTACTTTGAGCGAATAGCGAATGAGTTTGTGTCCGTCCGTCCGACATCGATAACGGAGGAACGGCTCAAGTTTTTTAAAAAAAATTTATGGAATCGCTTAGCATCGTTCGACAGAGAGCAATTTCGTTGACGGGTCATATAGGTCAAAGTTCAAAGTTCAAATCGAGTAAGGTCAAGATTCCCTGAATATCCCACGAGCAGTTCCTGCCTGCGGTGTCTAGTACATGTTTTTACATTTGTTACATGATAGTTGTGTTTTTTTGCTGAACGCTTTATTTTTATTCTGTTCCAATAATTCTTTGGTTTCGGTTAAATTTATATAAAAATTGCTTTCACTCTCTCTGCATTTGAGTTATATGACCGATTTCAATGATTTTCACCATAATTAACGAAGAAGGTGCACAGGTTCACAACTAAACCGCAATTACGACAATTACTTTTAAAATTTGTTTCAAATCCAATAAAACTATTCCAATATGATATAGATACATTCATGGAAGAGAAAGTTTGAGTGCTAAGTGCAAAATTGTGCATACGTGCTTGTGTTGGAATTTTGGAATACCAACATCAACGCAACCCATTCACAATTAGCAAAGTAGGGAACCGTATTCCATGCATTTTCACCAGCGATATCAAAAACTCATCTAGTACCAAAACTAATTAAAAATATGTTGTTAAAAATCCGACTTAATTAAAGTCGAGTTCCTGTTTAAGCTGCGAGATTTAACGAAGCTTTTTCAAAATAAGCTGGATTATAACAATTAAAGACGCGATAGAAAAAACTATATTGTTCCGGTACTTCTGGTTCAAGGCCTAAATGCATTTCGTTCTAATAGCCATTCATAAAGATTGTAACATCAAGCGAATGAATATACACATGTGTTATTAAATATTAAATGTCTACTCGACTACAGTTTCAGGAAGCTTATATTATAGCTACTCCCGATTTTTAAATAATTTTCTGCTGAAAACCGCCGGGATTTATTGTGAAAAGTGCTAATGGATGAGTGTTGACCAGACAATTCAGAAGACAATCCAATTATACTAATCTTACCTCTTGCCTTTACATCTATTTATATTAAAAATGCAGTGGGAAGTAAAGAGATATTACTCAATACAGTTTTTTGATTAACAATGTTGACATATGTTCATGTCGACGTCGACAAAAGGGAGAAACATTGTGACGTCTGATTTGACGTCATTCGACATGCTACGTGAAATAGTGTGACGAAATCCAGTTCTTTAGGGCATACAACGATAGGGTGAAAATGAATGGAAGTTGTCAATAGCACGTCTTTGGGCCATATTGTCCACAACCTGCACCAATTTACACATCCAATCCCTTGGTCAGTAACCTACGAGAAATAACACCCACACCGACTAGACAAAGACAACTATATTTATATTCTCCTTAATCGAAATGAAGCTATTTCTGGGAAAGAAGCAAAGCTCCATGTAAAAACTCAGTAAATTGTATTTAATTTACATACGCGATGTGCTTGGGGAACTTTGAGACAATCTAATCGTATGAGACAGACGGTTCATGCAGCCTGTGATGACCCGTTGCAGTTAATAGAAGAACCAAGCAATGCTAAATCCATTCATATGCCTGATAGAGTTAACTAAACAAGCCATCGTAACGCGTTTCAAAAGTGTCAGGTCATTTGTGTCAGAGACAAATGTGTCCGGACAAAGGTGACATGACAGAGACCTCTGACACCTGTGTCAGATTTTTTTCAGTCCTGTTTTACAAAGCTCTGAGTGACACCGGGGACAAAATATTAGGAAAGAAGCTTTCACTTAATATCTTCACCTTGCCTTGCCTTGCCTGCTCAAATTAATTAAACACATCAAGATCATATTGGAGCCTTCTACTTCTGAATTGTTAAGTTATTTGAATTATAACAAGTTTGATCCTATTTTTTAATTTAAATTAATTAAAAACTGATTTAAAGAAAGAAGAAAGAGAGGTATTTAATAAAGAGATTCAAAGGAGAAAGGAAATGAAAAGCAGACGAGGTCGTATTTAATAAATGTTTTTAAGGCGGAAATGGTAATTGATTTGTATTCCATATGGTCGGGTTTTTTTGGGGCAAAAACTAATTTCGAGAGAAAGTAGTTTGTGGGGGGAATTGTTCGGGAGCGACTGCGCCAAGGTTCAGGGGCCAGGGGCCCCCACCTCCGATTCTGCAACTCCACCACCGATCCACAAAAACACCACTTGCTTCCACACAAAAGCTTTCACTTTTACTACAAAGTCCCACCACTTTCTCTCTAGATTCTGAACAAGAGAGAGTAGGAATAGGAACTTTTGTGCCAAAATAACACTCTACTCCTCCGTATCCTGCAGACGGGATCGGACATATGGAATAGGATGACCTATGGACTCGAAACCGGGTTATCATCTCTGCTACATAAACTACAGCCCACCCACAACCTCCAGTCCTGCATCAAGTCTCGACAGTATATCTATGCATTTTGACGGTTTGACCCTTCCGGCACTTCGGGTGACCTTTGACCTTTCCACTCATTTCCACAAGAAAGCTCTCCTGACTCCCAAACATTACTAGACAGTTCAAGTGGGCCAGAGATTTAGTGATTGAGACGGGCTGTGATAGAGTGGTGTAAGTGTGTGTGTGTGGCATGTAGGATCTCATCTTTCCAAAACATATTGACAAAAACTGCATCCCGATTTAAGAGGACTCTCCTTCCATGCCCAATATATACCTACATTATATACGGGATATATATATCCCTATGGAGGAGCAACCTTAGACATGCCGAACTTTTACTTAGAATTGTGTATAAAATTTACCAAAGTGGGAAGTGAAAGTAGTGCTGATTTAACCCTGGATTAGAAGTAATTCATAAGCGGATTAGAATTAAGGACATAATTCTTAGGGAAGGAAATCAACAGGTTGAGGCAGATGTTTTGGTTCGAAGGTGAAAGTGTGTAAAAGGCAAAAGCGATCTTCTGTAACTTCAAGAACAATGGGCTCTATTTTTCGGCAAAGTAAAAAAATATTTTATTAGTTAGTAAGCTAGTTTTATTTTAATCTTTAGATATCAATTAATTGAACGCACTTGTTCAGATTCAGAATTCGCATTTATTGCTGCCAATCCGATCCAGTTTTCTTATAATATCTCGTATGGAAAGCAGAAACCCAAGAGGTTCCATTCCATGGTTCTGTAGAAAAATATTTTTTTAATTCCTCTAACTAATATTTATCTCAAGCTAAAAAAATAGTCTTCCGTCTTCCACTATTTGGAATTTGCATGATTTATTCTAAAATCAATGATTTACTTTATTCACTAACATTAAGTACAACTATAATTTAAAGTAAATACCTCCGTTCAAATTTCAAGGAGCAGTTTGGCTTTATCCGAGGAGTTGATCGTGTGGAAAAATCATCTCCGTGTGATGTGATTATCGAATTTGATTTTGATATGCTAGTGTTCGGGGCAACGCGGAACCTAACTTAACTTATACAAAGAGATTTTATTACAAAGAATGATTTCATTGAATATTAACTCCATCTACCGAGAGATTGAAAGAAGTGAGTAAATGAGTTTAGTATTTTGAAACGTTTGAAATCGATTGGATTGAGGGATTAAAAAGCTGAACTTGTGGTGGGGATGAATTGAGATGAGTTTGAAGTGTACAAGTTGAATATCCCAATGCCCCACCGAAATCAGCGTCAGTTGACACAACTCCTGAGCAATAACAGCGTTGTGAGGTCGGGGAGGGCAGTCTATTCATCTCCGCCTGGACTGAGCCTGTTGGGCGCAGCTGGAGGGGCGCTGCCTCTGAATCAACTTACCCCCACTCCAGGACCGCCCCTCATTACCGACACTCTTACTGCCTGTCTTGATGTCAATGGGACCTACCTCTGCACTTCTTACAGTCCCAGGTGCTACATTATTCAAAAGGTTAGACAAAGTAAATCCCTGTTGCATAAAACATTTTTGTATCAACAACCAATTGATGTAGGTACAAAGTCGTGCAACGGATACGAACTGATGCATTGCATTAGTACATTCACATGTGTCGCAGATCGTAGATGCACCGATTGTATATCTTGTATTTTATTAAAACTGTGTCTTTGAATGATTAAAACACGTAAATTATCAAAAATATCAAGTTGCCCCAACCATAGAATCGACCCATACACATCTTTGAAAATGTGGCGCCCCTCGCACACACTCCCAAGGTTGAAGGGTCGACTTACAAGGGAACATTCCCTAATGTACAACCCCGATAATTTTAAAACCGGTCTCATTCGAAAAAGAAACTAATTGTAAGATTGTATTGTATTGTAAGATTGTATTGTATTGTAAGATTGTAGATAAGAAAACTGTAATATAGGAAATATAATATTGGTGCCAAAAATATATTTGACCTAGTAAAGCAGATGAAGAACTGCGAGGTATTTTACGGATTCCTATATCGTAATTTTTTATCTGTCGTTGTTTTTTTTGGTAAAGTCTCGTTCTCGGACAATACTATTTGTCTTCTCAAATGTCAGTATTGATTCCCAAGCAGTGTTTAACCGATCCTGACGGAATAATAAACCGTTCCCGGTGCCCGGGGAACCGGTCCTCAGAATTTGAAATAAAAAAGGGAATTGGTAAACGATTTATCTATCCCCACTATCCCAGGTAAGGTTAACCAATATCTGGTAGCGGTTAACCGTTCCTTAAGGGAAACTACGAACCGTTCCTCGGGAACCGATGAGATCGTTAGATGTGAATCTCTGCTGAATTTAAATGTCCAGTTCCTATCTTATTTCCGTAAAATGGATGTAAAGTGGACTTTCTCTTCCTTCTACCTTTCTCGCCGGCGTTGCTATTATGATTCTGAATTCCCTTGTTTTTTTTCGGGCTCCTTTGTTAATCAATTTTTTAGCATGAATCAATTAGGACAGGTTTTTTGTTTTTATTGTTCATTTGACTTCTAGATTTAACTCAAAAACTTTCAGCCACCGGAATTCTACAATAAAAAGCTTCCTTTTTCAGTTCATCTGTTAATTTTAATAAGCCGTCAAGAACATACATCGAAAAATGGTGAAATCCCACGACACAAGACGTCGAATAACATTTAACGTCGTTATCTGACACGTTAGAGACGTATTATTAAGGAATCTCACATTTCCCCAACCATAGAGTGAAATCGTATATACATCAGTACATCGTTGAATAGAGTGTTACAGTACATTTCAAACACGACTCTTGACTTTGCACCCTTGATCTTTGACCTTCACGACTCCCGAACGAACTCATCCTCCGCTAAAACGTCATATAAGATATAACTGATTTCTCAAAAGAAACTTCAAATTATCAAATCACCCTTTAAAAGGGTTTCACCCTTTAAAAACCAACATTCTGTTTTCAGGATACAATTTAATTAGAAATTAAGATATAGAGGTTGTGTGTGTTCGGCGGCCAAGTAGGTCAAAGTTCAAAGGGACAATGTCAAATAGCAACATCACGTGTGTGATACATTAGTTTGATTAATTTAAAAGATATTTTAATGAAATCGGAAAATCTCAGGTTGCGTTGCCCCAGGCCTATAACAAAATAACCTGTAGGTGCAATTTTGTAATTTGGTCATTTTGACCCATCCTCCAGGTCAAAAGCTTATCCCACACTCACACATACACAGCATTGAATTTTCCTTGACAATGCCTTTCACTCGATGTTACACAAATAAGAGGTTTCTTTAAACAAACTGTTTATGGGCCCCCTTACCCATACCCCCTTTTGGCTTTTGACCCGCATGATCCCCTGAACTTAATCTCCGTGCAAAGGTCAGGAATGAATCCCCGGAAGAAAAACTACAAAAAGTTCAACCAACAGCCATTGGCTAACTATCGTGCACAGATAAAGGACAGACGGATAGACGGACGGACGCCAAATCATTCGCATAATGCATATACGACAATACGATGTATATGAAAATGTAATTGGAAGAAAAATTGAAACAAATCGAAGAACTTGAACAGTTGGACAGTTAGAGAGGAGGAAGGGACTAATAGGAAGAGGTTTCAGCTTTAGCGAGGAACTCTGAAAAGAATGCAATGGCATTAAAATGAAACGATAATTATTTGAAAGTTCGGTTCAGATTCAGACAGATACTGAACATAATTATGTGTTATGAAATTCAGGTGACGCCTAATAGCGTGACGGTAAGAGGGGCTCTAAGTTCGTCATCTGGATTGGCCCTTCCGGTGGTGTCTGAGGGTGTAGGAAGGTCAGGAGGTCAAGGTCAAAGGTCACTCCTCCCCGCCTCATCCTCATATCATGGGAGGAACAAAGGTCATTCGTCCTCCTCGTGGACCACCTCATATCTGGACCAACAAGAGGGCCTCCATCACTATCCCGAGACGCCCCACAAGCAAACTGGATTACGGGCTTTCGAAAAACCCGCCTCCTCTCTCACAGGTTTGCCAATTCTCTATCTCCTTACTTTTAGGGCCGTCTATAACCCAGGTGGGTCAAAGTGTTTGTAAAGAGAGGTCAAACTTGAGGTCAAATTTGAGGTGAAAGTGATTGGTTAGGGGTGAGGAGTTTTAGTGGTTTGACCGTGGGGGGTCAGTTTCTTTGTGAATGGTCCGTGTGGCTAAGGAAAGCAAGTCAGTGAGTCAGTAGGATTGGAGGATTTCTAGCTCTCCTCTCTCCGACCCATCCAAGATCCAGCAATATTTTCTTCCCAAATAGCTTGAAATTAATTATTAAATTAATTAATTTGCGAGGGGGAATGTGTGGAAATGGGACATGATTACTGGTGCTTCCTAATCAAATCATCAGAGCCCATTACACCAACAGCGTTTTGAAGCGTTTAAAAGTCCCAAGGCTCGGCACTCGAATCCATCGCAGCTCGCAGCTCGCAGCTGAATACCAAAAACTGTGGACTGTTGACTTCTGTGGGTGGAGTGAAGTGTGGAAGGATTTGAAAAGGTTCTTTTAGGATATTCTATATTTCATATTATTTATTATTTATTAGCAGCAATTTCGTTTATCAGGATATGTGATATATTGTGTATTGGGTTATTGTGTATTGGGTATGTAACGCTACATAAACTAACTTCGCTGACTATACACATTCACATTACAACATTAACGCTACGTTGACGTGTGGTAACATCATGCAGGATGTGTGAGTAAAGAAAGACCAAAGCAAGAGTTAAAGTTGCAAGCTCAAATTCAAAATTTGAAATTTGACGATTTACATTGTACATGTTTGTTTGGCTTCTGGAAGTTTGAAGTTCTGGAGGGACAAAGGATTCGAGAACAGTGACAGGGAATGACAGCAGACGAAGGAATAGCCAAATCAATGAATTATCAATGCAATTAATTTACAAACATTGAGTATATTGATGTATGATGTATGATATTGCATAAAAACGATAAACAAAGAACAAAATCAAAGGTAACGCAGAGCTCGCGACACCGACCCAAGAAACTTGTGTGTTTTGATGGATTTTGCCAGTAGTTTGTAGTTTTGATTTGTGACTTGATTTGATTTGAATAAAGTTCAAGTTCATACATATCCAGTAATCCAATCAATGAACACAGTTCAGGCTTCACAGACAACAGAACGTTGAAACTGTTGAAAGTCAGTTAAATCTAGGCCTGTGACCTAGTCGGAGGGTCTGCCTCCCATAGAAAGACAGTCCAGTCGTCTACCTGTGACCTGTCTGTGGCTGTGGAGACCTCGGATTTTTGTGGATTCTGGTTGTGAATTGGAAACAGGTGGCACGTCACATCATACGATATACTACGTACTGAATTACAGTCAGTTATCTGTTACTTATTTGGGTCGAAGGTTGGGGTTTTTCTGGCCTTACACTTCATTCAGCGCCACGGTCACGACACGGCAACGGCAGTGAACCTGTGACCACACGCCCTGCAGTGTAAAGTGACACCTGACACCACAAATGTTGGCAATGAGCTCATAATTGAGTACACAGGCCTTGCAGCAATGTCAAATGTACAAAACACAAGTGGTCTATATTTGAAATCCTGAAAGAAACTTTGGAAGTGCACTGTTTGACCATTCACCGTTCGCTTGTCATTATTTGTTATATTGTTGTATTGTCTTTTGTTGAGTTTACTCCATATATTTGGAATTTGGGATTGTGTGAATTTTAATCTTGAACCTCATTTAAGCCAAAGTTTGAGTTTTAAAGCGACGAGTATATAAAGCAAGTTCAAAGTTAAGTTTTTCATTACTTGGTGTGGGTCAAAACTCGAAAGTTTTCATCAGCTTTCATCGTTTCCGGATGCATTGATTTTTTTTTCTATTTAACTCCAAACTCTGTGAACTGCACTGATTGCAATTCTCGGTTCTCGTAATTCGCAATTTGAGATTATTTGTAAACAATTAGCGAATTGCACAAGAAATTAATTGGGAATTGGGAATTGTTTAACTTTTTTCGATAAACATCAAACTATAACATTGACATTGGACTGGCAACTGGAATTTAATACTGAACTCGTGAACTCTAAACAATTAATTGAATCGTTTCGTTCTTCCTGCCTGAGAGTGGTAATATTTTGTTGCGGGGGATTATTTTCCATAGGGTAAGTCGCTTTCGCCAGTTATAGATTATATAGTGTATAGGATGTTCTCGATCATGTGAATTAAATGGTGAAAGGACAAAAGTGTCAGGACAAACTTGTCAGATTACAGATATAATTAGGCGACAAAGGTCAAAGGTGTCAGATTTTTTTTTAAATTCTATCTTATCTCGATTCTTCACTCCAATCTTTGTATGCAATTGCTTATCTTCAACCTTTATTGGATTTCGATGCATATATTTGCAGTGGCTATGGCTATTTTGAAATACCTCAAATTATTTTTGGTCATCAATACAGAAGTGGAAGTCATAATTTTAAAATGTATCTAAGTATTTCTGCCTTCTGCGTCATAAAAATATTTCATCAAACAATACCAATTAGCATACTTTATTTAGCTACTGCAAACAGTGCAAATCCTTGCACTTGCACTCAAAACCCTAAAGTCAGTTAGTCAGGGAAGGTATTTATTTATCATCAGTAATTAAAGGTTGAAGATTGCATGCAAAGATGGGAATGAACAACAGAGAGAAGATAAAAATTTAAAAAAAATCTGACACCTTTGTTGACGCCTCATTCTATTTGTGCCCTGTTTTATTAAAGTCTGAACCGTTCGAAAGTTAGAGCGTAAACAGTGGACGGACGGACAAACACAGACAAGATATTCGCATAAAGGGGTTTCACTCGTTCACCCCGCTTATTGCAAATTCTAAGCATAAATCATAAAACCTACAGTATGCAGTCTTATATAGCCCGAGTCAGGATGCTTCAATTTGTCTGTATTTTAAACCTATTCCCTTGGCAACACTACTTTGCATGGCCCCCAGCCCCCACGGGTCAACCGATCGACCGATTTTTCCCACCTTCGAACTTTGCCTTTGCTTTTGCAAAATACACAAGTGTCCCAGATTTTAAGTCGATCGTTCCAGCCGTTTCGCCGCTAGCGTGTCACGGACAGAAGGACGGACGGACAGCATGATTACCTAAGCCCTGACTCGGGCTAAAAATATATTAGATAGCAAAAATGTATTTCATCCAACCTTGGTAATTTGGCCCATTTGCTGGACATTTTTATTTTTTGACCCTAAATGTATCTAGAATTAATAGTATTTTACGATCAAAATGTCTCGTTGGGCATTGGGTTGATATGTGTGTTGCGGCTGGTGACCCGAAGGACTTGTTACGCTGTGCTGTGTGTCACATTTATGAAAGATCACTCTTATAAGGCCCGTGTGTTCTTACGTTAGGTCAATAGTCGGGACCGGGACAGTCGGGAGCCGCAAAAGCCCTTGACGTCAAATGCGTTGTGCCCGGTCCACAGTCGGTTGTCACTCGTTGCTCGTGTTGTTAGATTTTTACGCTGGATGCCCATGGGGTTACGTTTTACCTAGAGAGGGGATCTTTTGGCGTATTTTGTCGGTGAATGTCAATCAATTGTTGTAAAGTTCTTATCCTCCTTGACTCGCCGGGTAAAACTCCTTTCGTCCTCTACTACTAGTACTACCAGATAAAGCAATTGACCATATATTCTGCTTATACTTGTATACGAAATAAGTTTTACCCGGCGATTCAAGAAGCATGGAGACTTTAAACGGGACAGGGACACATGGGTTTCAAGTCCTCGTACATGTGCAGTTAGTATTGACCTTCCAAAAATGCTTATTTTTCTAAATGAAGCAAACCTGAATTGATTATCAGTATTGGTAGCATTGTTTGCATATTAATTAACTTTTTGATCAATGCTATGCTATTTCATACAATTCTACGATGTGCTAGACTGGTGACTGGTTCCAACACTTCCAACCAAAGTCACACATTTTGGATAAAATTGAGTTTCATATAACTCTAACTCTGGACCAGTGCATCATCAATTCATCAGTCACTGATATAAATGCTCTGAACTCTCTGTATTTGTAATTTGTATGTTGTATAGGGAGATTTTGATAGGAAGTTGCTCCAATTCGGAAGCGGGATTTTGATAAGAGGTAGAGTTGGTAGAGGTGGGTTGTGGAGAAATGCGATTATCGGAGGATTGTTAAAATCCATGGGTTTTGAGATTTGTGTATTTCAGAAGTGAAGTGAGTGATGTGTATGTATAGTAAATAGTAAGTAGTGTGTAAGTATTTAAGTATGGAGTGAGAGTATTTGTGTATCGCTGGATGGTGTTGTGGAATGTTCTATTTCCCGACTCTAAAAACGGGTAAAAGTGTGAACGGGAGATTGTGTACTGGGAGTCTATCTGTTGGTTGGTGGACGGAGGTGCCGGATTCTATTCTCATCTCTTTCCCCGCCCCTTTCAAATACATTTCTACTACCATTAACACCTTACCACACACTAGCAAATTACTTCATACATACTCAATTTATATTTCACTACAATTACAAATCACAAATTCAAAATTACCAAATTACATTACTACATCAAATACACCGAGAGTTCCTAGGATAAACCTTCAATATTTTACTTACTCTTTTCTTACAACGTCCAAGACTTCCAACCAACCAAATCGGGATTCATCTGTCTGTTGTCTGTGATTTGAAAAGGTCCCCTTCACCCTTCCTTTTGTTCAATTGCAAAATGTTTGAATTAAACACTACCTATCACCTATCAAACTAACTGTTGAAGGCCAGAAGTCGAAGGAACTTTAAAAGTTGCTGAAACAAAACACAAAAGCAAAAGTGAAAAGGCAGAGTTTTTCGTCTTTTTGCTTTTGTCTCTTTAGTTCAGTCAAGTTAGACAACGCACGAAATACAAGACAACAAGAGCCTCAAAGCTTAAGATCAAAGATTCGCATACAAATTTGGAGGGTAACTAGATATTAAATGTTGAAAAAATGAAATATTCGATGTTATTTACTAACTAACTACAAACTAAAGCGATGGAATACAGAATATCAAATATGGCATTAATCATTAATAACTGTGAACTGATTGTGGATTGTGTGACATTCAACATTGTGCATTGTTACGTCTACGTGTATTGATTGTGGTTTGATTTGATTTGTTGCAGGTCGTGTTTACATGAATGGGGAGATTGTGTCTTCGGTTGGACCGGTCGAGACGACTGGGATGTCAACAATGGTCTATCCTCAACCTGTCACCAATCTCTCAGCTTCGGCCGCAGAAACACATTTCCCCGACCCTCAGTAAGTCACGCCACCCGCACCCTTAAAACTACTTCATATACTTAAAAGTGTTAAAAGGTCAGATTACGCAGCGCTCTACACCGACTGTGTCACAATAAAATTGGATGATATCCTATCACCTTCAACCTTCACCTATGTCCCGCGATGTGTTCTTTGTAAACTCTGTACCGAAAATGTCCGAAAATGCAATGTTGAATGTGCAATAACTTCCGATACCTGCTACATTTAATGACCGGTAGAACTTTGTGGTTACACATGTGACATGACATGTACTTTTATTTATTACTATTCTTTTACCATCACACATCAAACGATCAAACTAAAAGTATATTAGACTAAATTAGACAGGTACAACTACAAACTCACAAACTTGACAATTAAATGGCTTTCATTTGAAAACTACTTGAACTACTGAACTACTACTACCTCTACAACGTGATTTATAATCATAGCATGTATCAAGGTATTAATAAATCGTTACAAACGAAACGTAAAAAAGGGGTGAAACCAAAACGTTACAGTTTTAATTAAATATTTACATGAATAAGTTATTCAGGAATATATTTATCCTTACTGACACGTAGAAGTCATTTGGTAAAGGAATTTTCGAGTTTAAATTTTTTTGGGGTCAGCGGGTGTCCCCTACTATTTCAAATTTTATTTGGCTTAAAGCCAAGTGAATGTAGGTTTCAAATCCGAAAACCGTTTTCAAAAAACTTAACCCTTCGAAAGTTAGGGTGTAAACGGACGGACGGACAGACAGACAAGGTGATCACATTGAGGGGTTTCATCCCTCAATAAATAAAGTTGTTTCAATACTGACACTTATTGGTATTTTGTTGTTTGATGCTTTTATAAAATTTCGAATCTGTAAAACCGCTCAAGTAGTAAATTATACTTTAAATAAATTCTTAAACCGGATGAATGTCGTTTTTAGGGAATTTTGCTAATTTGCTATTTAAAGATACCAGATACCAATTTATTTATTATTTATTAAGACTAAAATGCGACTAACATAAACATTATTGATGTACATCTTCATTTTCAACTCAGCGCTACATTGAACGAATTTAACTCACAACTGTAAACTCACGAGTGTAAATTGTTGTATTTAATGTTATATTTTATGTTAATGTTTGAATTGAAATATGTTGCATTTCAAGTTTCGAACTCGGCTTAGTGGTTTTTTGAGAAATTCATAAAATACGTCATGTCATAAGTCATAACAAAGCTTGAGACATTTTTGAAATCTTCATGGAAAATTAGTTCAGCAAAAACACGTTTGATTTGAAGAATCATCCTGAAGACATGCCTATTTAAAATAATGTGCAGACCACTCTGACCACACGTTAAACTAATGACTGAGCAATTGACTTAATTGTCCGTCATCTCCAATTACTGAATTACTTAACTTAATTACTGGGGATTACCCTACCTCAATCTTTTCTCTCGTTTCATTTCAATATATTAATTCTATACAAACTTCTTATTTCTGAAATCCTGATTGCCTAACCTATTAAAGAAAGAGTGTATTGGTAGACGGTAAACGTTAAGGTACGATACTACATCCGTTAATAAGCCTGTTTGGGTTTCGAGAATCCTCATTTGATTTAATTTACTTTGCTTCTGGTGATGAACTACCCAATCAAGTAAGTTAAGTTAAGTAAGTAATCCGTAAAATATATCTGTCTAATACTACACAAGCCGAATGGCATAAAATTGGACATTGGGTATTAAAATAAAACCGAATTCACGCCACAGCATTTGAAAAATGCCTATCATTATCATTATTTTAAACATCAAGTTTGACGAGTAGTTGTTCTGTTGTTCTTGTTGTTTAATCCTTTTAAACATTTATTTAGTTTATTATATTCACAGATATACCGGATACCGATATAATAGAACGTTTGTATTTATATTTAGAACCCTCGTTAAATTGAAATATACCAAAACAGTTAAAGAATTGTCAGAAAAGCGGAATTTAAAAAAAAAATTTGCTCGTCCGTTGTTGTGTCAGTGTCACCACATGGCTCACAAATTGGATTTGAGCCTTTCATTTTCAATAACTTTTTGTTTATGTATGTCTTTCGTGCGTGGTATATACGTACATTTTGTTAAGATTAATCTTCTTTGAGGATTTGCATCTCCAATCTTGGGAAAAGGGAAAACAATTGCATTTTATTGTGAGTTAGGTACTTGCAAGCCACAATGTAAATACAGTTTACGGTTACATTAAACGATTCAACAACATTTTATATTACCTATTAATGTTGTTCTGCTGCCAGCCATCATTGTTACCTTACATGCGTACTTCTTCATACTGCGGGTAGTTTGAGATTTTTTCCATATTAGGAATTTAATTTAATACAGGTATTTGTTATTATCCGCAGTGGTATAAATGGGATCATCATGTCGCAGGAGCCACTGGGTATCGCTGGAGTGGTGGGCGAAGGTATAGAAAATACGGACGGACTTGGAAAACGGGGGTTCAATAGTGATCACACACTGAGCACTCACACGCCGGACATCCCACTTGAAGACCTCAAAAGAATGCTTTTAACCCAACTGGAATATTATTTTTCTCCGTAAGTTGTTACAAGAAAAATAAGATTTTAATGTTGCGAAACTTCCTAAGATCATGATTTGTTGGTATAGAATAGAATTATCGAAAATCTAAATTATTCCTAAAATTGCATTTGTTTTAACTATTCTCTTTAGAGAGAATTTGGCAAGTGACAAGTTCCTCGTTTCACAAATGGATAGTGATCATTATGTGTACATTTCGACGCTCTCCAATTTTAACATGATAAAGAAGCTTACATCGGACATCGATCTCGTCACCGAAGTTTTAAGAGGTTCGTCTAGAAAGATTCATTGAATTCACTGACTTACGACTCACACATTTTGATTTTTCACAAATAATATACCTATATTATAAAAATATACTAACCTTCTAACCTAACAACATTTTGTATAATTAGAATCCAAGAATATCCAAGTTCACGCAGATGGCCGGCGAGTACGGCCAATTAGTCATCGAACGGTTGTGATTCTTCGTGGGATTCCGGAGTCTACCCCTGTCGACGAAATTAAGGTATTTTTTTTATTTTAGCTATATTTAAATGGGTAGTCTAATCGTAGTTTTCCTTGTGTGTGTATTTCATGGATGGAGTTCGTTTTGCTAATTTGTAACTTTCCTATATATTTATAGGGTTTATTCGACAGCGAAAATTGTCCGAAGTGCACAGGCTGCGAATTTGCCTTTAATGATTCTTGGTACATCAGTTTTGAATCTGATGATGACGCTCAACAGGCTCATCGCTATCTTAGAGAAGATGTCCGAGAATTCAAAGTAAGAGATCAGCTCATATATACTACACAATTCTATGGTTGAGACGAATCATAGTTCAGTACTCTTCTCTTCGTTTCCTATCAAATTCGACGCAAACGTTAAATGTCCTTTCGTGTTACAGGGTCAGCCGATTATGGCTAGAATAAAATCAAAGCCTACAACTCTACTTTCTCAAGGAGTAGCTATAGGTGTTCCTACAATGAAAAACGGGTATCATGCGCCACCGGGTGTGATGCCGACGTTTTTGGCTAATGCGCCTCCATTTGTCCCTGTCAGTCAAACCGGACCAACCAATACCCCCGCGCCGTTGTATGCTGCCGGACAACAGGTATGGTGTCAAGTGATTTTATTTACGGTTGATTCCGCCGTAGCAGTTCTGCTGTTCATTTTGTTCTCCTTCAGATTTTCCGCTCCAGCTTTTTTTATATACTTAAAACATTAAATGTGATAGCACGCTAGAAAGGATAGGTTCAGGAACGGATTTTTGAAGCTGGTAACGGAAAATAAAAGGATATACATATTTGGGAGCGGAGTCAGCCACATTAGTATTGCGATGCAATTATATTTTGAATTCGACTGTTGACAAAAATTACAATTTACAAATAATGTTTCTCTTTGCATTTTGAATGTTACAGGTGCCAAATGTGTTCACTCTTCCTGCTTATAATGCAGGATTTAATCATTGGGCTACAGGATATTATGACATTAACTCAGGGGGATTGACCCCCATGTACCCAGTGAATGGATTGCCACCACAAGCGAGTCCAGGATACTCAAAGTCAGCTCAGATGAATCCTCGACCTCGAAATCCCAACAATCCCAAGTATGTCATTGCCATTGCATGGACAGTTAAAACTATATATGCTGGAGCGCTGCAAGAATTTTCTCTAACTTTAACAGTTTTATTTATTTTAGTCAAATGCGCGGTGTACCAAGGAGAACTATGAGCTCAAGCAGTGATACTCCAAGTAGTGTTGGTGGTGCTACTGGAAACAGTAATAGCGGAACTAATGTACAGACTGGACCTCCTCTTTCTCATCAACAACAGCAGTATAGCAGTCGACCGCAGCAGAAAAACAATGGTGCTCCTCCGCCACTTTTGGGAATGGCTCCCCAAAATGCTCCTTTGGTTTCTCATCCTCCACCACAGCCAAACCATGGTAATCATCACCATCAAAGCCACCATCCTGCTCACTCATCACTTCCACAAAATGCAGCGTCTTCAAATGTTATTTCAAATGGTCAAAGGCATTACAACTCTTATTCCCAGTCTGTACCTCACAACCCCTCCGACAATTATCACTACCCTGGCTCTAATCGTCCATACCGTGGCGGGGGTGATTCAAGGTTCGTTTATATTGTCTGAATATTTACGTTTAAATGTTTTAATTAGTCTCATTCATTGCGACAGTGTGTGTGTAGATTCAATGTTTTATGTTTAAATTAGGCCAAGATCCAGTTTAAGCAATCGAAGAGGCCCTCCTCGCCGAGATGAGGAAGGAGCTTACGAACACAATCTTGCCGGATCAAGCTCTGTGTCATCCTATCGTGGGAATCCGTCCATACGCACCGCCCCTCCCGCAGTTTCTCCTCAAAATCCTGCACAAGTAGTTGTCAATAATCAAAATCACCAAATCAATTTGGACTTGGAAGGATCTGCCTTCCCTCCTCTTCCAGGGTCTGCCAATGCTTCAAATAAAAACGGTGATGCTCCGTATGAGGGAAGGTAAGCTATCAATGGGTGTTTTTATTTATTACTATACAACCGGACAGTCTCTGTGTTGCATCCTCACCTAATTATGATGAAGGATAGTGTCTAGAGAGACTTACAGTGAAAGTAGTCAATGATTTCTCACTTCAATCGCTCGCTCGTAATGAAAGAGAGGACCCTTATTAACTACGACATTTATTTTTGTTTTTAATGTTTAAGAATATTGGATGGGGATGGCATAAACTCATTCGTAACTGACAAAATAGTGTTATGCTATAAATACTATGATTTTGTTCCTTTCAGACTGTCTGATGTTGTGAAGGGAGTGAAAAGCCTAAAAGTAGCGGTAGGATGTACTGAGAAAGATGAAGTAATCAATCCTGGTGAGATTGTTGTCAGTGCAGCGGAGCCAGGAACTGGGAGTTGTCCCGGTGAAGTTGTTGTTTCTGCTGCCTCTCCAACAAAAATTGAAGAGACGGCTGACAAATGTGAGCAGCATTCTAGTCACACTCTTCCTTCAAGGAATGGAAAGGAGTACCGAGAGGTTGGTGTCGGCTATCCCGGTGAAAATTATGATATTCGCTCACTGCAATCCAGGTAATTGTTTTGACATTATTTAATAATTTTATTGAGATTCAATTAAGATTTAAAGTTCGGACAAATATAGCTCATTGTTATTTTGTGATTGTGTAAGTTGCAGCGTTGTGAGTGTGAACAGACAAATGGCGGATAAGTCAACTCGAACGGATGAAAATTTGTTAAACGGGGACCAGTCAAGTGGAGGATCGAGTAGAAGCAGCCAATCCGGAAGTGGAAGTTATCGGAAGTCAGTAGTGTCTCAGGGAAGAAATAAATCTCCAATTCCTGGAAAACCACGTGGAGTGCCGCCATTTCAGAATGTGTCTGTGGGATCCGAGGTGCCTTATTCAGCTCCGATATCATCCTCTAAATCCTCTCCTCTTTCCTCATCTCCAGCCAAACCTCCCTTCACCAGCCCGTCCAGCTCAAACATGACTGGTGGTGGAAATTCGGGACGCGGTGCTAATTCTTCTGTGGCCAAAGTCCAGCTTGACAATAATCGATCTGGTACTGGAAGTGGGGCGGGTCCCCCCACTATTGCTGCTGCTAGCAGTCATCTAAATACGAATGATAAAGACGCTTTCCCAACCCCCAACTTCGGGAAGTCTGTGCCAAGTCCAAGTAGTACTAAACCTTTCTCCGGCTTGACTGATCATGTCCCTAAAGATGTAAGTTTTCTTGGTGCACAATCAATTAGCAATTAATTTATACTTCACTTTATTCGTCTTAATCGATGATTACACTCAACGATTGAATTTGAAGAACTCTCGCTAGTTTTTATTCCTATATATAATCCATCGGTTATAGGTGACATTGATTCTTCAAATATAATGTACGCATTATGACGTAAATTAAGATTTGAGTGCCGAATGACTCCCACGTACGAGAGAATAACATTACTCAGACCTTGCGATTATTTTTGGAAATCATAATGGCTTTCAGGTGATGAAAAGTGATGAAGGGCGGAAGGAAGCGGGACAAGGGGATGGAAAGAAACCCACCGAGGATTGCTCAATAGAAGAATCAGACCGACCAGTACGAATGAGTTATGCTCAGGTAGCTCAGAGTCGGAAAGAGGCTGCTGCACCAGTTGTCCAGGGACACACACCCAATATTTCAACTAACGCAAACAATCCACCCACCCCAGTCGTTCCAACCACCCAAACTGTGTCACAAGGGGCTCATGATGACAAGAAAAGGGGATTTAAGGATACCAAAGACAACCGCGCACAATCAAGTACATTTATATTCAAACCATTTATAAATGAAGAGTGGGACTACTAATGTTAAGTGAATACATGTACTAGACTTTTAATTTGTTGGCTTAGAACCTCAACGAGGTAATGTGGACCGGGAACGAGACCGGGACCGAGAAAGCAATCGCCGATTCCGTGGAGGAGGCTTTCGAAGCCGCGGATCTTCGGACCACTCGGATGGTGGCACCGGTCGGCCGCCACCGCGTGGAGGACCGCGATCTCCAAAATAAGTCCTAAAAGTCACAGATCATTAATCGTGTCGGAGTCCCGCTCTTGGAAATCTGCAAATAGAACTGACCACTACCGAGTCTTTTTATTATTATCTTTTAATCAGTAATCGGTCACCAGGTTTATGCTAAATGTATTTTTAGTGAGCATTAGAACACTACTGCATCATCATGTACTACGCTGGTTCATCATAGAAAGACTTAAACACATAATAATATATTAATATTATTAAATTATAGATAATCAAGAAACCTCCATTTAAAGTATCACATGGAGATTCGAGCAGTTAACAAACTTTAAAAGAGAATGAGTTTAAGAACTGATATACCTACCTACATAAAACAACCAAAATTGTTCTTCCTGTAAGATTAGATAATTTTAGAATAAGGCAGACGAACAGTATCCAATTTTAAATTACAAGTCTGGTAAAATTCAACAATGACAATTGAGTGAATTGATGATGATAGGACACTGATAACTGATAATAAGAATAACTCTTAATATTCTAAAGTTACTAATGATCAATATATGCCAAAAAGTAAGAATATGGGGAATGAATTGTAAACGCACGTAACTCGATTCAATCTTTTCCCCATTCCTTTTTTACAAAAATTCATATACCTGGAAGAAGTATGAATTTCTGTTTTGTGTTTTGCCTTTATAAACTAATTAAAGTTTTGTAGAAGTTGTAGAACCCTAGTCGATTTATGCATATCGTTTAAAAAGAAAAACGTCACATGTTGATTTTTTCACTGTATTACTAGTACTACCAGACTACCACTCTACCGTGCTTCAATGATTCAAGTAGTAAGATAATTATAAGGTAACTATAGTGGACCTACAAAAATTGCACGGCTAAATCTCATAAATGTAAGGTTAGGACTTAGGAAGAACAAGAACAGAAATTGGACAATGAACAGAACTGAATAATCCTAATATGCAGATTGTCACTTGGAATACCGCCCTAAACTCTAACTGCATTATTAATAGTACTGATGTATAAGCAAATAGTGAGTAACTGAATGATGCAGATCACAGCGAAATCACAAAGCGTTTAAAGGTATATTATAATGATTAATATTCAGTGTCACATTTGAAAACCGCCTGCTTAGAATACCTTATCTACGAAAGTAGTACTATCATAAAAATGTACCTAATAGCATGTTTTGTAATTGTTGCGAAAACATTCAAATTCAATATTCAATGCAATTTAAAGGCAGTAGTCTTGAAGTTGTGTGGTTTTATTGAAGATAAGAGATTTGATTTGTGGATTTTGTCGGTGGTGGTTGTTAGTAATGGCAATTATAGGAATTCTTATGAAATGGAGCGTGGCTGAGAATGTGCATTTTGAATCGTTTGGGGATAGCAAAGCTTGTCCGTTCTTAAAGTGGTTCATGAATGAAAAAAGTCTGTCTTCACTAGAAAAATCCAAAGTTGGAACAGGAAACTACCATTTGTTGTGAAATAATAGAGAAATAGAGATACTACTACCGTCGCATTAGTTAAACGTTAGTTAATTTTCTGTTTTTTTATATTTTAGTCGTCGTTGTTTTGCACGATCGTGGTAGCGGTAGGGATGGGGTATAAGTTAGGCTAATTGTTCATTTAAGTATTTGGTGGAGGAACCAGTAATTTTTAGTCATTTGGATCAAAAACGTTTATATGTGTTTGTGCGTTGTGTTTGTTAGAGGATATTAATTTTGGGCCATTTATTGTCTAAGGGTGGAAATTCACCCATTAGTTTTTATTTGCCCTTGATAATAATTAAATCGGAAGCTTCCTCCCATCATCTCTCATCAACTACCTACTAATTATCTCAGATTGGGCGGATTTGATAATGATTCTTGACATTTGACTGAGATCCAATTTCAGTTTTGTCCTTTTCACCTACCGAAGGTATAGCCTTCAGCGCCTATAAATCAGGTTGTTGAGCATTGAGGAGTATGTGTGCATGTCAGTCGGTTTTCGGTTTCTTTTAAGGAGAGAGAAAGGAGTCTATTCAGAAATTGCTTAATTAGTACATTATTTTTGTCCAAGTTGGCTAATTTCAAGAACAATGCAACTTAGAAATGCTTTTATGAGCCGGTTGAGTTTTTGATGAATGGAAACTTTTTGTCTTGTCATTGTCACCATTAGCACCTCTACTATTATTGTCCACAAGTTCGCGGATTGGAATCCCTTCTACTATAAGTTGTAACTGTGCCTATTCTCAGGACAAGTTCTAAATATACCTTGTCATCTGCAACCCCTTTTGTTATGCTGACCGTGGTTGCCGTTGACAGAATATAAATAATATCTAGATTCTCAAACTATTATATATAAGTTTCCGCAGAACTTAGGACAAGGAGCTAAAAAAGAGTAAGAATAATATATTTGCTAGGTTTAAGGAAACAATATTATTCAATCGTTACTACTTATTATTATTCTTAGGCTCGATTCCTTTACTGGTAATCGGGAGTAAAAAGTGACAAATATTATGAATATTCATAATGTAATAAATTAGTCGTTCCTTGCAGAGGGAGGACGTCCTGATAGATATGTATTGGATATAGGGATTATCAGCGTCCGATGTCAAACACTATATATAAATATTTATACAAGGATAAGGAGATAGGAGGAGGCTATGCTAACTTCTGACCTCTGACCTTCATGCTGACCTTGGGTCATGACCTTGACCTCCGACACTATGCATCACGATGTTGCAACCAAAAAAATCTCTTGCCTTGTTTGTCCTTTGTAAATAGGGAAGGAGGGGTCCTTCCAATTATATTTAAAAAATGACTGTCCAGTTTATATTGTGGTTCAAGTGGAGTAGGCTATTCTGAATATCTGAATTCAGTTGTCTAAAATAGGATTTAAATAGCCTGCTTTTATTTAAACGCTATGCAATTAGTTCCGTTTCTTGTATTATGATTTGTATTGTTAGTCCTAAAAATAAGTTAAAAAGCATCGGAACTGGGTTCCGGTTGCTTTAATATTTGTTGATTTCTGTTGGATTTTTTGTATTAGACGTAATTTGTTTTGTCCCTAATGTTTTTAGAATTTTTGACCTGCCCATAACTACAAAGAAATGGAGATTTATTTATATGGGTATGGAACTAATTGAGGGGGTGGTGGAAATTATGCTCAGTTCTTTATGTATAATGTTAGGATGGTTTGAGAAGCATGTTTTTCCCTCTCTTGTTATATGTGTTGAAGTAAAAATGTCGTCTATTTGACATTAAATGGCTTTATCGGTTGATTGAGATGATTTTAAATTATACAAAATTCTTAAGTGCTAAGGTTGTGTTATGGTGAAGGAGTGGATGATCTTTAAAATAGAATATGATATTATAATTTGTATGAGAATTGAAACCTAAATTACGCTAGTCTTTTCTAAAACTGCAATTTGGATTTTTATATACGACTTAGGACCAATTATCATTAGATTACCGATCAGCTACGTATTTGTCCAAATCTGCCATGGAAAGTCATTCAAAGCCAACATTGGGTTCCCTAGTCCGCAACTTAAATTAGTACTCAAGAACCAAGAGTAAAGTCCCTGTCCCAGTTGACTCGCCGGGTAAAAGTCGTCTCGTCTTCGAGTGTTACCCGGGGATTTAAGGAGCAAAGGGACTATAATACCAATGTAAAAGACGGAAAACATTTCTGAGTTAAAATGGGTCTTATGTCTTGGGCTTTCTTCTTTAGATTCAAAAGAATTGATCAATCTTTTTTAACCTTTTAAATTTTCGGAATGATCGGTTTATTCAAATGACGGAGATTTGATGTTCGGCAAGAACTGACAAAATTGTCATTAAAAATCGAATGTGAGGATCTTTGTTGTTAAGCATATCGGCAGAGGCTTAAAAAAATAGGGTGAAAAACGTGAATCAAATGGCACATGTCACTGGAAATGTTTCTGAATTTGCATCCAAGTTGTTGAGTCTATAAGGTGGTGCATCTATAAATTGATATTTATACGGGATTGTCGATTGTATTATAATAAGGATACCAAGTTACAAATTAAATATTCGAAATTATGAATTAAAAAAGATGGTCTGGAAGGTCCACCCTGAGCTTGTTAAATGGATGTGGGTCTATTTGCTAACTTCGTCTTCGCTTAATGGGGTCTTCGTTGACGATCGTTGGTACGAAATGTCCGTATGATGATTGCACTTTAATTATAGTACTTTATTAATTACTAATGGAATGATGATTTAACGTTTGAATGATATGATATTAAGTATATCATATCGATCTTCGAAAATCTAGTTAAGAGATTAAATGGAAGTGTAATAAAGTACTCTCCGATAGATTGTAAGGACTAGTTAAGGTAAATTATTAAGTTCGGAAATCGCAATTACCATTACAGTAAAGCGCCTTATAAATGATCGTGATCTAAATTTATATTTAAACTTCTGGAACTGAAACTGTGGAGGAGATGTAATTTTATTAGTCTTCGAGTTCTATCATTGAGTAGTAGGTCGGAGACTTTAGATAATCAAAATTTTAAATTTTGGCCCATTTGCATCTGTATCTATAATACGAACGGGAATTTTTTTTTAAATGCAAAGCCCTGAATTAAATACAACCTACTGTTCCTAATATTATACTCTCTGTCCATTATCCTTAGTTACTTGTGGAGGGATTGATTTGTTCCTGCTCCCGATGGCCGCGCGGGTCTGAAAAATATTAAGAAAAACGGTTACCGCGCTATAAATCGTACAGACTGGCAACGCTATATAGGAGTAGGCTATCAAATCCGTGCCGGTTGGTAGTCGCTAGTAATGTTTTTAGTTTGAGTGGTTCGATAGATGGTAGTTTAGAACTAGATTAATTATTAATTAGTTAATTAGAATAAATAAATGCTTGAAGTGAATCAAAGGGCCAGTCAGTATTCATGATTCACTGCAAAAAGTAAAGAGACCAAAATCAGAGGTATTCACTTGTGACTGTATTCAAACTCTGTAGTTTTTTGTAATCATCTTCATCGCCATCATAGATCACTGGAATGGAAAAAATTGGTCCGAAAGAAATTGTTACAGACAATTAAAAATTAGAATTAGCTATGAAACTAAAATAATTGGGTAGCGGATTGAGTTTCTAGTTCAAATGATTTAAAATCCTCATTGAGTTTAAGAATTTGGTTACAATTTCTTATTGTTATTCTATGATTTAATCGAGATACTAATTATCATTATAATTATAAATTACCTATGCAGAAGTGTGAATGGTAAGAGGAAGAGATATTTCTAAATTATTTACAATTGGCGAGTGTGCATGCCTCTCCCGATCTATTTATTGCCTTTTGGTGGATTTTGATGATACAATATACAATAGTGGCTAATTAATTTAGGATAAAAAATAATGCAATCGGAGGTTTAAAAGATAGGCTGAAGGGCCACAGTCAGGGATATGATCAGCAAATCCTTAAAACTGTCTGTGTATAACAAGAACTACGCTCTGCCTGGGGTTGATAGGATATTTGGATTATGTGTTGAAAGAAACAAGAGATGATGCACTTACTATTATTTAGCAAATAATTGTAATTAATTAAAATGATGATTACTGATTACGTATCGAAGATAAAGTGTAGAATTTTAGTCGCTGTGATAGACCTTGTTGTGTGTGTAATCCAATATACTATTGCTACTACTACTACTACTACTATCATTGTTATTATTATTATTAGGCTATGGTAATTAATAAGATGAATAATAATTAGGAATATGTACTACTTGGTATACTGCTATATTGTATGGTGTTGAGTAGAGAGACATCATTCTTCTAGTGTTGTTGTACAAGTGAAAAGGGAAAAAAGAATTCTAGGAATGTTTGTAATTCTACACATACATCCTAGGTTATAGATATGCTATAAACTAAACTGATAAATACATCTTTATAAATGAAGTATGATGAAGATGGGTATTATGAAAAAATAAGAAAAATATTATACCGAGATACACTACTATTCTAATCATAATCCTGATGATAAACTTGATCATTATTTGTCATCTTCTTATGATGGGAATCGCCAAATCAAAATAAAACAAAAATAAAAACTCATTTTTGTAATAAACTCAGCGTTCTCGTGTCTCATTTCTCATTTTACATTAAGGCTGGATTATCATGTGATTTCGAGCCGAAAAACACATAAAAATGGCAAGTCACGTGAATATAATAGGCACTCACACATTTGGCAAGGAATTAGGAATGATGAAAAGATGTAACTATTCCATGTTTCTACACGTTTTAGTCGAATATTTTTCTCTAAAAAATCATGAAAAATGCCCTTTGGTTGCTTATAAATTGTCCTCAGTTTGTATCAAATGAATGAGATGATTTGGTAACTAACATTTTTTGATCATTTAATGACACAACACGTGTTTGTAGTATGGGTAAGGTTCCATATATCGTTGTATCGTTTGAAAACAGTTAAATTTAATTCAAGCTCGAGAAAATAGAAGCATCAACTTGAATACAACTACCAGTTCTTATCAATATTGTCCAATCGTTTTGTTAGATTTACTTTACGGATTGCTTGTAGTATTTCGTGCATATTTGACATCAACTGGATTTGTAGAGGGATATAGGTCGGAAGGCACCGGTGTCGTTAGGCAGAGATGTCTCGACATTTCTGTCGCGGGACAAATGCCGTGAGGGAGATGAGTCATGAATGGATATAGGTATATTTCAGGGGAATCCCCGTGACTTAAAACCGTGTTTTGTGGCGTGTGGGCTGAGATAGTAAATTGGCAAATGTGATTGGAATCCGGGAAATCCCCCTCCACACTACTCCGTACTTTACATTCCCATGCTTTCTCTGCTCTGTTCTTTAGGACACCCGGACCCGGTATTCCCTACACTATACCAGCACCGACTAACCAATATCTCCATCACCCATGATTTCAGACTATCCAATATGCAATATAGGACAAGTTCTTATTCCTCTACTTTAATGGAAAGGTCAAAAAGCGAAACTAACAAACTTGTTTTTCCATCCCAACTCCCAAGTCTTCATTGGAAGTTCAAACTTCTGGCTCTCTATTCGAGTTGTTACAAAGTGGAAAGTCCCGCTGCTCTTTGACTCGCCGGGTAAAACTCGACATGATTATAGTTATAGTAGGAAAGGAGTTTTACCCGGTTTTAGTTTTAGCAATCTAACTTGACTGAACGATATACTTGAGTGATATACTATTTGGTCTTGTCTAGAAGCTTCGAATGTTGCATGTGTGTGTTTATATATTGAGATTTGTGATGTAAATGCAAACAGGTATGAGCTCATGGGAATATGATTATGAACTGTCGGTTCTCGCTCTCGTTCTCGTGAACTGGGAATGGATTCCAGGAATTTCCCCGTCTTTCAGCCAAAATATCCGATTCGGGACACTAATTTCACACTGACTTTTTCTTGGCTCAAGTCCTCCGGTTTTTTACAACCTCCATTTCGGATTAAAAGTTCGTGAGGTTCTAACAAGGGAAGTTCCAAGAACTGGAATTCCCGATTGACTTGATTTTTTTACTTGGATATTTTTAAACATAACAAAAATCAAACTGGGCAGCTATTTTTTTCGTCAATTAATGTGTTCTAATGAGTTGTAGATTCATCACTAAAAAATCAAGCCAATCGGAGATTCCAGTTTGTGGAACTTCCCTTGTAAGGATTACCATCATTTAATCTCATTCTACAATCTATTCTTCGAATAGAAACACATTGTGCTTGTAATTGTATGATTATTCAGCCAATGTAATCTAATACTTATCTAATACATATAAGTTAAAACTTCAATGATGACTTAATCGTATTAGTAGATTGTCAATTAAATAAAAATGATGCTCATTCCACGAGAGTTTAATAATAAAGATTATATATGATTTTTAACGCCTGATTTTCTCTAATTTGTTTTAATCGATGTGACTGGGATTTAATAACGGTTTATAATATCTGTTCGTCAATTTTAAAAAGCATGGCCCTACCAGAGCCAGTGCAGTGTTAGATTAGTCTGAAAAGCAAGCATCAACGAAAACCACGACACAATAAGTTAGCTATATCAATCATTTTCATTCATCAATATAATCAATTTTACGCAAATTATGCTTATGAAATTAATAGAAATAAAAAAGTACCAAGATTTGCGTATCAATTTTTGACAAATTTTCAATCATATGAAATGTACCCAGCGAGTGAAGGAGCAGAGGGACTTTAATTAAATTAAGTAAAGTTGCAAAGAAACTGGAAATTCCCCGTAAAAGTTATGATTTAATTGTCTTGGATGATAATGATGACATAACTCTTGAGAGGGTCGTCTTCATCTAATAACTTCCCACATCTTGGCACATCCATTTACACAGTCAAGGGAAAACACTAGAATTGAACAGATGCAACCCGATCTCTCCCAGAACTTTAAGTTCAAGTCTTATTCATAAATATAAGCCTGTCTGACCTCGGAAAGGAATGTTATTATTCTTTAAAACTCATTGTCAAACCAAAGGAATAAAATCTTGAGGGACAAAGAGACTTGAATATGAATTATGAACGACCCTCTGCGAAACAAGTAAATTGCATATACTTCATTCATTTGTATTTCAAACCGGAACGAATATCAGAGAAAGGGAACTGTTCCGACATTGCCAAGATCCGTATATTCAATATTAGAAATACTATTATTATTATACATTATACGTGAATAGTAATAGTGTTCTATTAAGCATGTATTCCGATTCCAAGAAAACACGTTCCTTTAAAACCCATTTAATGTTTACAGTTCGGCTGATGTTGGCTATAAAAGCCCGGATTTTTAACCGGCAGCCCCTCATTTACCTACCGGCTCTTAACCACTTCCTCTTCTTCATTAAACATAAACTATTTCTAAAGTTTTTTTCTCAAACATCTCAATCTTTAAGCTATTTCATTACTCGTCATAAAAAGTTCAAAGTTCCTGTAAAGCTCAAAAGTTGAAGTGGATTTTGTAGCGGTTTTACTTCGGATTTCCAAAGTTTTTCTTAAAAATATCGCAGATCGATATCGAGATTCTTAGGTGGAATTTTGAACCTACTCGAGGCTTAAATTCATATATTAGTTTTGCCAGTCATTCATCATTTCTGTAGTTTTTGGAACTATTTCGTAAGGAGATGAAAGGAAATACGGAACTAATTGTAAGGTTTGGTTGTGAAGTTGTGATGGAAAAACGGGTATAGTCAATAGTGGCAATAAGAATAAATTGCACCTGAAATATGAAGATTTGTGGGTAAGGGATGAGTCATCGAGACCCAATTCCAAAGGATCCTCGTCTGATCTGTAAGTTGCACCTGTCTAGGGTCCCTTCAAGGACCCTTAAATCTTATTGTTAGAATATAATTTTCCTATACTCTATTTCCATATACCGAACTGCATACTGACATCAACAAAATATATTTAAAAAACCTTGCTTAACCGTTCAAATCAACAGCTACCACACTGGATATACTAGGATATTCATTAGCTGACTTTCCTTCAACTCCAAAGTCCATGCGGTTTAGTCCCCAGTTTTAGTCCTTTGTTGTTGAGGTTTTGTTCAGCTCAGGGAGGAATATCAGATAATTGGGAATCATCGCGTTCAGGTAAAAGTACCTGCATTTCGTTAGGAACTGGAAATTATGTTTCATGATTTAGTATACACCACTAACTAAAAATACAGTCTTTAGTGTTCAGATCAATCTTATTAATCCCAATTTAAAATTACGTTTTGTCTCAAGATTTACGTAGATTTCTAAATTGTAACCAAAACTCGGTGGGATTATAAGAACCAGGGTTTTGAAATGAGTCCCGAAACCGGAGTCTTGATGTAAGTATTACATGATAAGATGAATAACAAGTAGGAATTCTCCAGAGATCAAATTGTTTTGAATGCCTAATCTAACAATTACGTACAATGGGTTTTGTTATCCCTGGTTCATAAGAAAAAAATACGAATTTTCAATTTAAAACGAAATGATATCCGGAATAGAACAGTTGTACAACCGATTGGCAAATATATGAATAGTGTAAATCACATTTACATGAATATTTTTTTTACACCTTCGATCATTCGGTGAGAGATTTTTCTTAAAACCGAGTATCTATTTTCCTCACAATTATCAATTATCAGACAAACCTGTCCCGACATTCTAAAACCATGTGGACAACTTCATACATGGACACCTTTTAGTTAGGTGTCAGGTGTATTTTCAATGCAAATTAAACACCATTATTCGTGGATCCCCCACAAACTGAATTTTGACTAAAAAACCATGGTTAGCAAGGGCTATGAATTTTGATGCTTTAAGAGATTGTAGTTGAATTAAAAAATAGATTCCCTTAGGAGTTTTGCACCGGCTTAATTATTAATCCCCCGAAAGTTCAAAGACAAGGAAGCTACGAATGTAATGGCATTAGAACGAATTTTACTCGTAGCTCTCATATACTTCGCAATGCACCTATTAAATATTAAAGTTTAATTTCTCATCAAGTCATTCAGAATCAAATTAAAAAATGTTATGTCTTTCAATTTATTTCATTTTGTCCTCTACTCGGTGCAAAAAAGATAATCATACATTTATATATTTACATTTATTTTAAGTCCGATTTTAAGTTAGGATTATGATATGTTCGAGAAGGAAATCCAAATCAATTTCTATTCAACATATTTAAAAGGTTTTACTTCATTTTACTTTGTTCCACGTTTATTCCGTTGTCGGAAATCTATTATACCAATTCTTGGAGAGATGACAGACAAGATAAAATGACAGTGTTAATTAGCACTAAAATTACAAATCTAACTACAAATATAATTATATATCATTTGTGCCCAACTTTCACATTCGCAAGCTGGACATGATTTTCTTTACCCCTTTCATTTGTCCAAAAGTTATAAATGATTTGTGTTTGTTTATAATGGGGAAACGTTTCGTATTAAATGAGGATTTAAATATGCAGCCTTTCTTAAGTTTTTTTTTTAACTTTTCGAAATTTTGTTTACAAAATTTCCAAATTTTGTTTCGAATTTTGGCTTATGAATAGCCCTCTTGTAAACTAGCTTTCGTAGGTGGAAAAGGGACCCAACCTGCCTTTTATTTATTTTCCCTTCGGTTCCTTCTAATATTATTTGACAAAGGACTTGGATCTCCCACCTGTCCTTCTTTAAAGCCTGAAATTCTGTCTGAAATTAAGGGTTTCGTAGGAACCGTTAGGGCTTCCAACTTGCAATTGGAAATTGAAATACAAACCTTAGCTTTTAGCTTAGGATTAGAGAGTATAGGAGCCCTTCATTGAGACATGGACTTTAACCCCTTCGCCTACCTCACCGACCGACCATTCTACTACAGTTTCCAAACCGCAGTCTGGATCATGAAATGCATATGCAACAACAATACAAGACTGACTCTATATTATAGCCTCTTCATATATCCATATCACATTAGTCCATAATATTATTTTATATTAACAAAAAAGTGTATGCTTTTAAGCCTTTGCTGGTTCAAGTTGTTTGTAGAATAGCAAGTCAAGTTGTTGAAGGGAAGGGGCAGTGGAAAGAGGTAAAAAATCAGCTATCCATAACCAACATCAACATTTAACACGTAATGTTTTTGGAGGGGAATCCTACCTCGGCATTTTATTATCTCCCTTGCACCTTCAACCCAAAGCTTAAAACAGAACATCCACACATTATGTCATGCTAATTATTACATTATTGCGAGGTTACGATTAAGGGCTATTAAATAACGTGCAATAAATTTGACTCTATGGTTGGGGAAATGTGAGATTCTTGAATATAACGACTCCGTTTTATTCTAATTATAGTTCCCAATTCCTCTTGATGCAGATTAAATGATCAGTCCGTTTGGAAATACAGCTGGTTAATGTGATGTAAGACTTCTAACCCCGATTCGAGTTCATCCTAATTAGCATTTTACATTGGTTGATTCAAATTAATTTACAACAAGTAGTAAGACAGCGATCAAAAAGGTTGGGAGATCTTACAAGCCTGTTTAAAACATAATTGTAACATAAGCGCACTGCGGTCCTTCGTCGGTCTGGGTCATAGTCCATCACAGTTTGAATATTTATACTCATTTATTTTAAGAACACTCTCGAAAGTTAATTGAAGTAAAATTTGGAGTAAAACTAAATATAAATGAGCTAATGGATAAGAGCTGAGGTGAAGGTATTTGAGGGCACTCTGTGGACGCACTTCCGCTGTTTTACTATAGAATCGTTAGCAGAAAGATAGAAGTCTGAGTCCACCTTCCAAATATCCAAATGCAAGTTAGTAGCAACTCGGCAAGTTGAACCCCCACGGGTCCCTAAAACATCCGAGTCCAATGCTATTTGCTATAAGATGTGATGTGACTGGGTTGTTGGTGCAGTAGTATATTTTGATATATGAAACGTACTCACTATCTCCCATTGTTGAACTCATTGTTGTTAGGTGTTGTAAGTTCTGAAGGTGGAAGACGAGGTTTGGGCGAAAGGTGGTCAACGTAACGAAACGAATCCTAAGCCACCACTGCCACACCAACGCCACTCCAAAATATCATTCTGTCCCCTTCGGACGCATTTTTTTTATCTCTTCTCCCGATTTCCAACTATCCGGACAATTCAGAGGAATTTGCACACTTTAACCTTTAATTGAGAGCAATAATTATTGGGAGATTGAGTTGCAAGGGATCGGGAAGAGGAAATTGAGACTGACAATTGATAAGGAGATCATCCTTTCTACTATTGACGTCAGTACGGACTACAAAGCTGATAGTATCGTTACCAGAGCTCAGAAATTAAGTTCAATTTATTATACGTACCAATAAAATCATAATTCATACTCGTGATGCAACAAAGACGTTGGAATTTAGAATAGTTGAGGCTTGAATACAATCAAAGTAATTAGTAATAATTAAGACTGGCATCGAAAGTGTTCAATTCTGGATTCTCGAGCATTTCGTTCATCCTATAACTTTGTATTACATTTTTTGAGTTTTTTTAATAGCATAATAACTGTGCTTGTGAATCCCAAATGCTAAAACTACAAACGGATCAATCACATTTTATTAAAGTGCGTGTAATCTAGTGTTCACTCGATAATATTTTAATTGGAGTTTGCTAAAACAAGGTATGATATTTTTTGTCAGTCTCTTATCCAGTAATAAATTTTATTTAAGTATAAAATCCAATTCCCATTCTCAATCTAATTGTTCTTTACGAGCAAGATTTTTGTAGGCTTTAGAAATTACTAAAAAAGTATAAGCTTTGAAAGCACGGATGAATGTTCCATTCGTAAGCAAGCAAAATCATTTAAATAAATATTAAATCAATAGTTAAGGGGAAATATTTTATAGTTTCCAAATTCTGTGCAAAAACAGAATATTTTTAACACTTTGGCCGGCCTAGTATTTATATCTAATTTGTTTATCGATGAAACCGAAAGCCAAAAATCCCATGAACCTTCATGTCCTCAAAAATGCTGTAAAAATCCTTATCAATTACTGATATGAGGATTACATTTCCACCACCACCACTTTTACATGCTTTTAGAGCTAATCATTTTCTGACAAAAGCACTTACCAAAATATGACAGATCGTATAATATTTGAAGAGATTGTTAAATATTATTCAAAACTACATCAGGGAATGTGACATTATGGAACAGTTAAATTAATTATGTATGTTTGTTTATGTATGGCCCTGCTAATCGGTTATCTGCTACCGCTGCCATTCCCCGAATCCCACTCCAATAAAACAAGGTTCAATAGTTACGTGATCTCTCATAATAAATAATACGGAGGAATTATCAGGACTTGATTACTGGCCTGACGTATTTTTGAGCATGCTATGTTAATAATACGGTGGCATTGAGATTGAGAGCAGGTGTATCGCATCACAATTAACTACACAGACTCTGATTAAATAGGTGACTAACTAATAATAATAATAATTGTTAGTCAGTTTCATCATTAAATAAAAATCTTGTGCCAATTGTTCAGTTCCTCTCCATGTTGCGATGTCTGCTACTCTACTCGACTCGATTCGAGTTTTATAAGTTGGTTTTAAATTAATGGAACGTCTGACCAAATTTTAATTGGACCTCTTAAAATCAGAAGTAAGTTGGCCATTTTTTAAATTTAATATTCACAAAATAGAAAAATCTTGGTACGATTGGCATTACTTCTGGAATTAAGAAAAAATCGGGGGATTTAAAAATCGCTTGTGTGCTGTGGCACAATTTGCAATTAGCTGCGTCATCGTGCCTTAAAATATAGTTGGAGGACACGGGAATGATTTTAATGTTTATTAATTGCTGTTGACGATACGCGGATTAATTAATAAGGTTAATTAGTTGATTTTAACATTTGTTGGCCTTCCTTTGTTTGAACCAATCCGATATACATCTATAATATTGTGTCGGAATTGTTATATCCAATAGTTTAATCTTATGATGTCTCCTAAAGCATATGTTTTTGTGTTGTAATTGGAAATATTGGGATCAAATTTCGAAACAGATTTTTTTTCAGAGGGTCTTAATTTCGATGGTGGTGGTTAGTCTGACTCCTACAAAAAATGTAGATTTAATTTTACCATATTTTACCATAATATATGAGAGTAAGTAGTATATTAGTTGCCTATAGGATTTGATATCGGTGTTGAAGGTGACTTGGCTACCTGTCTAACAGACTTTTCTTTGTCACAAAGAAAAAGGTACGGGAAGGGGACTCAAGGCCTTCCCTACGTTGAAGTCGGCTCAAGGGACAAAGGTCCAGGCCCATTCATCAACAATATCCTACACTTTCCATAGCAAAACATTATAAATACCGAATGCGAAAGAAAAATTGGAATTAGGCCGGGTTGGCTAGGTTAGGTAACTCAACCTCACATAATCTCACCTAACCAATTTCCATATAGCAATATCCTCATTACTAAATCCGGAAGAAAAAGTTAGAAATTCTAAATTTATAAGCTACAAACGTTACATTCCCCACTGTCGTGTTGGGGCGACTTTAGCTTCAGAATCCAAAGTCCAACCATTGTTTTCCAAATATTATAGTTTGTAGGACTCTAAAGTCATTTTTTATTTTAAAACAAGGAATATATGTATAAGTGGAAGGATCCCGATTTTTTGTCACATTTTGATGTTTGTCCTTTAAGAAGACATTGTTACTCCTTCTAAACTCCTTCAAAGGAGAAGGAATTTCAGAGAGTCTCATATTACATCTCACATCTCCAGTTCTAAAAAGTTAGACTTTGTCAATTCGATGCGTTTCATTTCACACAAGAACTATTCATATATTTCATATAGTACTCAACTTTCTATACTCTTCAGACTTTAGTCGTCGTTATGTGACAAATTACGGCCATATCTAACTTACAAGTGCAGAATTTACTACCCTAAAAAGGCATTGCATTGCCATTTTGCATTTATGGTCTATGGACACTGGCATTTATCGCTGATTGTGGATGAGTTTTAAAGTTCAAGACCATAAGCTTCTCAATCACTTATTCATCAAGGCTTCTTATCAAAATCGGGATTTTCCACCCTTCCCTTACCTGTAGAAAAGGATTGGAAATTAACTCTGCATTGCATTTTGCATTCAAGTATTGCATTTTTTTTATTTTAAGTTTTAGGTTAATTTTAAGTGTAAGTAACACTTCTTATTATTCGTACGATTTGGCATTTTTTGTCTGGAAATTCTAAAACTATTTTGGAATTTCAATAGAATGACCTCGTCCTTTCATTTCATTTCCTATCCGGTATTTTTTCATTCTAGAATCAAATTTCTTTTAATAAAAGACTCGTTTCTTTGAAGTTTCGTAGTATTTAAAATATCAGTGTAAGGAATGGAGATCCGTGTTGTGGAGCTGGAATTTAGGTTATGTTTTCCATTTCGTTGGCAAATAAAACAGTAAAGTGATAAGAGAGACGAATTCTTTGACGTATTTGAGATCGTGTGAAATGGATGGAGGAGGAATTGGATCTGAAGAGCTATCCTTGACGGAACTATTTTAATTAGGACTTCTCTTCTAGTCAGGGCAAACAAGAGACTGTATAGATAGTTAAGCTCATATTTCCCATATTATTCTCATAATATTTGTAGCTGGTAAAGTTCAATGATTTGCTGGCTAATATTTATTTGGCATTTAGAATTCGATAGTCCAATACCAGGAATCTCGACGTGGGCTCAAAATCCTGTTCTAATTAACTAAACTCATGTAACTTGAAGTGGATTTGTCGAAATGAAAGGAAACGTTTTTCCCAAAAACTTGGGGTCCTTCATCCACTACGAACTTTAAAATGCATATTTGCAACCTCTTAAGCCTTTTTTAAATTATTACATTAAATCCTTATTGTTAATTCTTCTTGTCTCAAATCAACGTATATCAACAACCCATTTCCAGCTTAAACTTAAATATAAAAAAAAAATTATTTTCAACAGCTCGCAAAGCAATATTTTGTGCTATGTTTGACATTTAAAAAAAATATCAATGCTAAACAGTTGTTTTTCAGGTGTGGAGATATCGATTTTTCAATTATGTTTTTTTATTTAACTAAAAACTATACAAAACCCTTTATTTTCTGATGATTTTTTAAAACATTTAACAAACTTCACACATTAAAAATTTCTGGTATTTTAAAATATTTAAAAAACTAATTTTGAAAATCGAACCTCAACTCCCTGTTTTACGTTCTGTCCAAATATGTGATTCTGTGACCAAATGTTACTAAAAAGTAAACAATTATTGACATTTGTCGCATTGCCTAAAAATGTTGTAAATAAATGTGGCATTGAGATTTGTAGACTGCCAATTGTAATTGAAGGGGATCCTGGGTCTACTTTTGACCTCTGGCCTTTACCCAGAATCCTTACTCCAAGGCCCGTTATATTTACTTATTAATCAATTGAGGATTGAGAATCTGACTGCGAATATTATATACTGAATGACGTAGAATTATGAGATACAATACCGTCCCCCTTGGGGAATGTGTGAATGGTGACGATGTCCAAGGACTGTGTCCCTTTGACCCAAAAGGTGAAGAAGGACTTATGACGATGACGATGAAATGAATGAGGAATGGCGACGACCATGAGGTTCTTTTACAGGACTAGAAGGAGACCAATTCGATACTCCTTGTTGGTTTATTCAACTCCAAACTCCGACTGATTCCTCTCCTTCTTCCCACATGCAATATACCCAATTCCCAGAGACAGCGTCACTGGGAGAACCAATCCCCTTTCACCTTTATCCTTCTCACGTTCCCCCACCCGGGAATCGTTACATCTTCACTTGCCCAAAGGCCCCCTTACACAGAAAACCCCCCTCCCCCTGGGGTATACATTACATATTACATAACATAAATAATTATATAAATCTTAATCGTAGATGCAATTGAACTTTTTTTTAATAGTTGATTCCCTTGTGGTAATCCTATTGACTTCGCTCTTGATGATTTGTTGCTGATCTTGCGACGCTGATTGGCGATGATCTTGAGCTGAGGTTTTGCTAAATAATAATTTGCATAAGGATTAGGTTCAACATTGAATGGTATAATTTTGACTAATATATCTATTTAGTTACATTGTCAACTCCGTTATCGATATTTTAAGCGATCTCAGAGGAAGGCCTTTAGGACACTTCCTCCTCAGCCACTACATAAGAAATATTACAATCGTCAGGAACATTAACTAGCGGAAATTTAAGCATGTACAATATCCATCTTTAAATTACAATCGTTATGTTCGACATTTTCATATATCTTGAACTGATACGTGCATACATATCGAAATTACGCCTTCCTTACTATCTACAAAAGTCAAGCCTCTCTTCGTCAATTAAACTATGAACATTGAAAATGTGCCCTTTTACTGACCATTTGGATACAGAAAACACATTGGGATTGTCCAATTTAACATATATCGGAGACTTGTTTAACTCGACGCGATATTTGACGAAATCTGGATGTAACGTTGGTCTTGAAATTCGTTCATACTGAAGTCGCGTCTTGTGTTTCTGTTCCCGATATTTCTGGGTTTTTTTTTGACATTGTTGGAAGAGCAGTAGGCTACTCCCCGGTAACAACTGTAAATAGCATCGAAATTCATATTAGCATATTATAGAATAGAAATTTAGAATTATGTATTGTGAACTTATTATTTTTTTTTTATATTACAAACTTCCCATCACCAAAGTTATGATAATTATATTGTTAATTATATATTTATTCTTAATTGGAATTGTAAGTAGCAATTTGTACATACTTATTCTTACCCCTCCTTTATCTCCGATTTGGTTGGTTTTCGTAACAACCCTATCTTTTTAATTTCCACGAATTAAACATTATATTTATTACTTAACTTTCAAGTAACTGTTCAAATTACTTTTGAAATTAATGACATTTTTATGTATATACAACCTGGATTAACTATGACAAATTAATAGAATTTGAATTATTTCCTATACCTCTCAAATATCTGATTGTTGAATTACTCTAGTAGTGTTAATAGTGTAACAAATTTGTCTGTCATGAAGACTTTTCTGAATTTTTGCTTTCAAATAATATATTCTACCCGACGTCTCGGAATATCTTTTCACATTTTTCTTGCATGCAGAATATTTAACGAATGACTTGATTCGAATTACGGCTGTTTGAGCCTATTTCTCATTTACGATTGGAAGCATGTTCCTAAATTGATTGTTAATAAATCTCTTTTCACACAGAATAACAACTGAAAAAATCTACCCTGGCCAGCAGTAAATTTTTCATAACTATAATTTTTACCTGTTTTTTGGAAAGATATGCTGACATTCTGCGTATTTTTGCAAATCCTAGCTTCTCAATTAAATTCCTAACCTTTTCAAGTTGATCAAGCTTGTCTAGACTTAGAATATTAATTTTAAAACACCTTCTTACAGCAATACTCAATCCTTTGTCAACATTATTTACCTTAAATAATTTATATTTTCAACCGACTTTTCCTCCAAATTTTAACTTTAAATGAACAATAATGTTATAAAAAAAAATTTCTGTGTTAACTTTAACAATTTTTCCTGTGACGACAGTGCGTCTGACCTGAAGATAATTTGACTCTTAGATCATTCTTAGTAAACAACATTCAATTACCTCTATTTAACTCGCAGAATAATTCAACCTTACTCTTTGAAGTAATTAATCCCAATAATTTGTATAGTCTTGATTGGAATAATTGTTCCTTCTCTCTCGATAGTTTAAAGTCTGTCTTTGTCTACCCTGTTCATAATAATTTGTAACTTCTCTCTCATTTTGACCCTGGTTTACAAATTCCACCTCTGAGTGATTCGCATAATCTTGATTATTATGAGCAACATGAGTCATAACCACTGCCTTCGAGCACTGAAATGCTTTATGTCCGTAATCATGACATTTGAAACATTGAAAGTTGTTTAAACTTGACTGCGTCGATTCTCGCCAATTGTTATCTGAACCCTGTTCATTGTTTGAATCGCTACCTCTACTCTGTTGATTTGTTCCGGAATTGGATTCAACTTGTAAACCTGACTCTTTATCATAACTATTATGATCTGAAGTGTACTCATTAATTTGACCGTTTCTATAATTACTGTTTGGACTGTTTCTTTGTTTAATCAACTCCTCTCTTAGTCCTCTAATTGGAGGAAGATTAGCTGGAACTCTATGCAGAATTCTACTTTGCCTATTTAAACAATCATGTGCGGCTGCAACTCTTTCTAAAAGCTGATCTAAAGTCCACGGATTTATGTCCGCTAATAAAGCACATAATTCTGGGTGTAATGCATTCCTAGCCCGCTTTAAACTAACCTCCTCAGGCTCTGTTGGATCAACTTGTTTAGCTAAATTTACCATCTCAAAAATGAATTGTTCTGAAGGATCGTTCATAGACTGCCTACGAGTATGTAATAACCTTACACGATCTGCCTTAATCGCCTCATTATCATATCTTGCTTTGAACCGTAACTCGAAATCATTCCAACTTCTAATTTGACTTGCAATGCTGTCATACCACAATTGGTATTCACCTTTCATTAGCATAGGAATTAATTCCCAATATCTAGCTTCTTCATAATTCTGACTCGCAAAATAAGTTTTGCATCTCTTCAAATACGTTTCAGATGTCATTGTTCTGCTATCGTAAACCGGAATATCTGTGCAAGTATTCATATTTGCAACTTTTACAACCTTAGTCGCATCAGCTACCTGTTTTGTCAAAACCGCATTCAAATGAGCTTGAACGTCGGGAGCTAAACCTGCGAAAACAGCATCTGCTGGATTGAATTGTGCCATCCTGACTGGTGAATAATTAGCAAATTGTACTAATGGTGGTTGTTCAACGAACAATTCTTGTAAATTTAAATCCCCTAAACTGACTTGTCTTACTTTATCAACCTTATCTTTGCATGAGACAAAAGAATCTTGATTTGAATTATCTGAATTCTGAGTTTCGTTTGCTTTTACTGAACTATCTGAGTCGTCTGCATTCAAATTAGAATGCCTGTCTGTATTGAGATTACTAGAACCCTGTAATTGTTTGACCTCTGTCGTGCCCTTTCTACGTGTCCTTTTCTTAATTGGCTTTCCTACACATTCCTCTCTTCTAGCTACAAATTCTACGTATCTTTCCGATCTAGTCTTTTTAGGTGGATTTATTTTTTCCCTAGGCATAGAACAAGGAATATGAAAAAAAATGAAAAATCTGAACTCCTATTAAGGCTTCAGAGCAATTTCACTTTACCCCACAATTTCACTTTACCCCAATTTTTTTTTTTTTTTCTCAAAATAAGTGTTAAATTTAAAATCTCGAATTACCCCAATTTCAAGAACTTATTGCCACAAGTGGACTTAAAAAACCAAAACCGATGAATATTGAGTTATCAGTAGGATAAACTCAATATTTAAGACCAAAAATACGCGTATCTGGATGACCTGATCCGTACCAGATGAGTTATCATTTGGATAAACTCGAATCCATGAAAAAAAAATAAACTGTCTTTATTACCAAAAAAATGAGGAATGATGATTGATGAATGATGAATTGATGTCCTCCGTAAGGAATTAGCTGCAACTCGCCCAAATTATGGAAGTAACTGCTTTGTTTCTGAGGCTCACTGGACTTTTTTTTTTTTTTTTTAGAAAATGGAGCCTTAACAGACAAAAAATTATGATTAATAAATCATCCCCACAATACAAAATCAATATATGTACTTTTTCGACAGAGAACGAATCTTGTCAGGGTCGTCATTGTAATTGAAGGGGATCCTGGGTCTACTTTTGACCTCTGGCCTTTACCCAGAATCCTTACTCCAAGGCCCGTTATATTTACTTATTAATCAATTGAGAATTGAGAATCTGACTGCGAACATTATATACTGAATGACGTAGAATTATGAGATACAATACCGTCCCCCTTGGGGAATGTGTGAATGGTGACGATGTCCAAGGACTGTGTCCCTTTGACCCAAAAGGTGAAGAAGGACTTATGACGATGACGATGAAATGAATGAGGAATGGCGACGACCATGAGGTTCTTTTACAGGACTAGAAGGAGACCAATTCGATACTCCTTGTTGGTTTATTCAACTCCAAACTCCGACTGATTCCTCTCCTTCTTCCCACATGCAATATACCCAATTCCCAGAGACAGCGTCACTGGGAGAACCAATCCCCTTTCACCTTTATCCTTCTCACGTTCCCCCACCCGGGAATCGTTACACAATGCCCTTTCCATTAACACGTCAATCCATGAATTACATTTCGGCACGCCAATGTCAATCTCCCTCACTATTCTTCTATATTTATGCCTCAACATGAACGGCTCTATTTTGTATCGCTTAAGTAGTCAAAAAACCAAGTTTTTATGCCAACCTGCAAAGAACTAAAAACGAATTTAAGCTTAAGTAAGGATAGGGAATAGTAAATTGGTCCGGGAGTTGTAAAAACCCGAGGGTTAATACTTTAATTTCCTATAAACTACATGTACTAGATTTTTGCTTGATATTGTATCATTGCCAAATCGGTGAATGGGTGTAACTGTAAGGGGATACTTAATTCAGGAGCACAATTCCAGAAGGGACGTCATTTCAGAAGGATGTTGACTTTGTTTTTAAGGGAATGTATATATCGGGATAATTAAATGAACTGCCGGGTATTTCCCACGATTCATCCGATTCGGGGAATTCGTATATATCCCATGTATTCCACTATGTATATAGGCACATTCATATCAAAACAAAGGTCCGGTCACAAATAATATTTCAATTTCGATTCTAAAGATAGTTCTCAAACCTCCGTTTGAGCATTTAAAAATCAAAGTTCCTGATTTTAAAATAAAAATTGAACATCGTCCAAATTTGAGATTTAAGTCTAGCTGAAAGGGAATACATTCCTAACATGCAAATAGAATATAAATATGCTCTATCAGAACTGCATGAATATGCTCATCATCTCTGAATAAGTAGTTGCATCTATTTTCATCACATTCTCCAGGGTTTCCCAAAAATCCTGGAGAAAAGTGTCTGGAGAGTCAGGAAATCGATAGGAGGTGGTGGAGGAGGGAAAGTTGCGACTGCGTCACATTCTACCCGAATTCGGGGATCCCTTCCCCATATAGCCCTGCATTTACCCCCTATATACAACATATACCCCGTTTATAAAACATATACCCCAAGTTATACCCCATTTTAAAACATATACCCCATACACATAACTGCTATATGGAGAGAGTGAAGGACTGGGATTCCAGGAACCTGGAGCTTCTCTTATCCACGGTCTTGCAGAGTTTCTAAAGGGCAACTTTCCCCCTTTCTGCAACTTGGACAAAATCCTGCAACAACTTTCTTCCCATTACAACTTCTCATTTCAGGAACCGAGTTTGTCCTTGCAAATCTTACCGTTTACAATATTTCATTTACTATTATTTATTCTACTTGGAACATACAGACAGAGAGTTTAATTAGGATCAAATTCTGGTTAAGCAAATCCCATCAGAATTGTGTAATTTTAAACAGTTTAACCGTTAAGGATTTGTTTGTGAAAGATAAAAAATCCTAAATTTCCAATGGAACCGTTTACTTGTTTTCCAGATTCTGAACTGCCAAGCCTTCCTCATCAGTGTAGCTACAGTGTTTCAAGTGTTATCAGTGGCTCTGTTTTAAAATTAAATAAACCGGAACTGGAAGATGCTCTTTTACTCAAAAGTTTTATTTTAGGACCTGGAATTAATAGCTTTGAAGATGCTAACTCCAACACTTGTGGTCGGATCTGTAGTTCGTCCATCTGCCTCTCTGTCAAAACTGGACAAAAAGATCTCGGAGGAGATGCTAGAGACTTCCAATAATAGTAGCAAGGCTAGGAAGAAGACAAAGACTTTGCCAATGAGGAATAAAAATCGTCAAGTTCAAAATCATAATAATTTTGAAAATCGTCAAAATCTTCGGAATTATCAGGAAATGGTGGAGAGGGACATTGAAGAGAATTACCTCGCTCAAATATTATCGGATCCTGGATTAAACCGGAACCGCTCAATGGACGAACTGCGATTTCAACAGGCTTCTTATCGTTCTGACAGGTAAGCATTTTTTGGTTTTTAAACATCCTACCGAAATCAGTCCCCATTGGAGCTTTAGTATGAGTTGAAAAGGTTTAGGCAGAAAATCCTGAATTGACACGGAATAATTAACTCATTGAAAGATAAAAGATTTATACGAACGTGTCATCGTTCATTGATCTGCCTCAAGTCCATCAAATTTTGTCGTATTTTCCGATAACTCTCATGTTTGTTCAATTGGCGTTGGTTACTCACGATTAACTCAATCAAAATCAAATTAAGTACGTGGATATTTTTGTAATCACATCAAGTGGAATTAGTTTGGGAATTACGTGATTGGAAAGGAATTCCAGGTTGAGACTGATACTATTTGATTCATTCTGATGTCATTACTGCCATATTCATGGATGGTACATATTTATTTATTTATTCACCTGAATTCTGATTCAAACAGTTTGTTCTAGGGTTTTTCATAATCTCAACCGCATATATCTCAATCCCATATCACTTAAGATTAGCATGGCTGATATAGCATTTTCCATGCATTCGGAATAAAACTTCACCCCGGTATAAATGTATTTTAAGGTTTAGTAACATGAGATAAATTTAGTACAGATTGTCGTTGTTTATTAACGATCCACCAAAAGTGTGGCTGCGGTGTTGTACTGTGGTTAGGTTAGGTTAGGTTATAGCTAACTCAATTCTTTCTCTTTTAATGAAATGGACATGAGGAATTTCATCATCTGTGGTATAAAAATTAAAAATCTATTGAAAACCCTAAGTGTAAGCTAGGCTGAAGAAAATAAGTTATTAACGAACTTCATAAATATAATATTAATTTCTCAAGTACAAAATCAAATTCGAAAATATAAATGAGAGCGGAATGAAATATTAGAATGTTTATGTTCAGTTGTCAAACATTTTGTGCTGGGTTCGTGACTTGGAATTTATAAAACATAGACTTCTCAAATTTCAATCCTAACTTCATTTTTTGTGTAAAGGCAAAAGCTGTAAAAAATAAAGGTCAAAAGGTTATTCTAGACGTAACAAGTTGAAGAAAAATGACACACAAATTAGCTTTAAGTATAAATCAATAACCAAAGGTCTAAATTATTATTAGGATAAAGCTCTTAAAACGCAAATAAATCTATTAATCCATCCGAATGTTTTCTGACTAAATCTGAAAGAAGTTTTATTTTTAAATAAAATTTTCGTCGAGGCTTTATTTTCAAAAACGAATTCAAGGTTGAGATTTCGGAATAACAAACGATAAAGAAATATGAGAGTAACAATTTAAGTTTAAGTCCCTCGTAGTCATAATATGTAATACACAAAAAAATAATGAAGAAACCCCTATAAATACTAATTTAGCAAACGTTTTTCAATCTCCAAATCAGTTTTAAAATAGGGTATTTTGGAACGTCAGTCGGACTTAAAAAATTCAAACGATTACCATCCATTCATCACCGCATATCATTTGTATGTCAACTCCTGCAGTGTAAACGATTAAGAGCAAAGAGGAATAAATAAAAATGGACAATGCATATTTTATTTGACAATTTCTGTCCTATTTCTGAGTAAATATGGAAATATCGTAGACATAATATTGATATCTTGCAGATCGCTAAAAGCAATTTCGTTCGAAATGGAACTGATTTCCGCACAATCTCTCAATACAAGGAGGTTGGTTCATAAACCTTTAGTTTTATACCACAGTTGAGTTTAGAATAACAAAACTAACGTTTAAATTGACGAGATTGCTCGTCAATTGTTTCTGAATTGATCTGTAAAGATAAGTAAATGGGTTGAGGGGAGTAATGCATTTATTTTGAGATGTAATGAAAGTGTAAATGGATTTGTCTTCCTCATTATTGGAAAATATTGGACTAACCTATCTAACCTATTTAGACCTGCCTCACTCATAAATAATCTAATCAATCTCCTAGCTATGCTACACTGTAAACAAAAATCTAATAAAACTCGTTTATTTAGAAAATACAATAGATTTTCGGGTTTTGAATAAACAAAACATAGAAGGTAAGGGTACGAGTAAAAATTCGGATCATTCTTAAGTTGGACATTTTGGTTGTTTTTGCAGACAAAGAATTGCCCCTTTGTCCTTGAAGCGTCTTAAATGTATTTGCAACATGGGACGTAAAACTATACGTTGTTTTTGTATTAATGCTGGGCAAGTATTGTAGTTTTGACATTTTAAACAATTTATTCGGAATTCGCTTCTAAAAGCTTATATAAAATCATGTCTTGATAGTTTCACATTTAACGTTCTTATCCAACTTTTGTAACTTCATACGTAGATTTCATGAAACTTCATTTTATTTAAACTTTTAACAAAATTAAATAGAAAACTTGGGTTTGATTTGGACACGGGAAATCCGGATTGATTAAAAAAGTGCTTCCTGTGGGATTATTCCAATTTTTAACTCCTGATTCCAAATTATTTATTAAGTAAAGGGCTAGGTCAGGGTCAGCTTAAACCAACCTTCAAAATATCTTAACTACATTCACTATCATCCTCTAGAGACAAATTCCCAAAATACATGGAGACATTTAATTGACGATAATTGACGAAGGTCCTGAATTTCTTTACAATAGTTTGTATTATTGCGTTTTAAATCCACTGGTTTTGGCAATACATAACTTTTTAAGAAATATGAACATTCCAATTTAAAACGAAAATTGACGAATATTATCTATAGAATTGTCGACATAATTTTTTGCAACCAATCCCTAGACTCATTATCTTCAGGGAATTATAATGGGACACTTTAAGTTGTGCTGAATACAAGGCAGGAGCATTTCTGTATACGTTTTTATTTTTCATCGACAGAACGAGGACGAATATTTAAGAGACGAGTTAAATAACTATACAATGTTAAGCTATCAGAGAAGTAACGTGATTTATTTTGCTGTCCTATGAGCAGAGATTAAACCGAGTTACATATATTTGCGTACACTTTTAGCACAATTTTATCCGTTTCCGGTGACAGTTCATGGGTCTTCATGTCATTTCAGCTAAATGGACATCCTTCATCTAATAAAAAATAAAATAATAAAATACGTTTAAATAGAACAAGCACGATTTTAATTATCAGAAAAATATTTGGCCTTAGAATGGGATCCATTGGTCATATAAAAATCTCTATACACACAGTTGCAGTAACCGACATTCCAGAATATAATTTTGTGTTAATTCTTAATCCCTAATTAACAGTGTGTATTTAATGAGGATTATATAGGTGTTCCTATTTTTCATAGCAAGCAATTCAGTAATCGAGCAATGTCTTAACCGTAGCCAGATATTCATGAATTGATTTTAAATGTATGATGCAATTCTGTTGTTCTTCTGTTTCTAATCCCCAATTTGTCCAGCAAAGCATATCCCTTCATCTCTATAATTAGATCTGATAAAGCAACTCCATTCATTATAATAAGAGTTGTCGGGATCGTGTAACATTCCACGAATTACGTTCTAACAAGATTAAAAATAAACAATGTGATCACATGTCCTACTCGTTTTATGCTTCTCGCATTTTTTTCTCACCACTCCAATTTACTAAATCATTACTCTCCAATTATATCCTTATTCTAGATTAGCTAATTAAACTGCTAGATATATTTAAAAGTCAATATTTGTACAGCGGCTGCTTTTTTGCACATCCTTCCCAGTCAAATCATCATACGTTTTTTGGAGGTTGGGGTTGGGATTTGGAATAGTGGATAAGGATAGGGACGTACTATATTACACCCAAGCTGATTTATCTCTATTACATTACAATTTAAAATACTCAACAACGAGACTGTTCATAAATTGTACATACAATTTCGAAATTGTCTAATTCGCGTCTTTGTCGTAGTTTTGAAAGTTGGAGTTTAAGATGGAGATCTTTAAAGCGGATTCCAGCTATTAATTAAGGGACTTAATGAAGCTTGACTATTTTAACATTTAATTTGACATTGGAGGTTACAATTTTAAATTCTATTTGCAAAGGACTATGCATAAATCAAAGTTAGGGTGACATTTTGAACAAGAATAAGTGACATTGATTGGAATCGTATCTTATACATGGGCATAATCTCATATGATGATTTTCTTACAAATAGTGTGTAATTTGTCTTATTATACATTTTTCGAGTTATTTAAATTTAAATATTTGACAAAGGTGTCTTTCGGGTATAAGCGGTCTGGATTAATGTTAGTTTAGGAACGACCCTTGGCAAAACCACATGCGAATTTATAAATCGTTACAAGTAAGAGTACGGTTAATAGAGTTAGTGTTAAGAACTGTATTCAATTCAATATAGTCTATCCCTTACGTAAACGATTATGGATATTGAATCTGTAATTGTAGTATTACTGTATTACTGACATTTTATTATTGGGATGAGATGAGGTTTATAATGGTCGAGGAAGATTTGCAAAATATTTCTGCTCATGTGATCATGTTCCTCTCTCTCTCATTGTCAGCTAAGAAATACATGTAACCTTAACTTATGGTTACAAGTGTTACAAGTTCGAACTGTTACATTTTGTCCCAATTTGCAGCAGAGTTTCGTATATTTTAAATGGAAATTGATATGGAATTCCGGATCATCATTTCTCAGGAAAAGAAACTGGGGTGACTTTAGTTATAGTTCTGATTTTAGTTTCCTTCAACCTCACCTTCGACCAAGGAGATTCTGTGGAACATTTTTGATCCTACAATGGAACAGTACCAACTGTAACACCCCGATATTTTTTTTTTAAACTGCAACTCAAATCGCGAAACCATTATATAGCAACTATTGGTGACAAGCGACTTTTTGAGGCCAAGAAGCGGGTCAGGGATTTATATTTAACTCCCGTTTGGGTTATGCCAAACGACTGGCTCTGGTGCAGTACTATTTTTTGACATCTCCAATGATAACTACCTATCTGAAAAGTGGCGAAAAGTTAACTTTTTTCTTTGCCCCTGATCGTCGCTCTCTAGTTTTTAATATCCTTGACCTTTCCATTTAAATAACTACGACAATACGACTTTAGCCACAAATAGTCACTATAATAAAGTTTCTGGTTTTGAGTTGCTCTTTAGAATACGACCGATGATTCAAGCAATACCCTGTTGGTACAGTTGATAATGTTCCATTGTTAGTCATTGTAAAGAGTCCCTTTGGATATGCAGTAAAAGTGAAAGACCGTGTCGGGCGAAAGACAGTTTAGGTTCTTTTTCTTTGTTTGCGTTGGCCTACAAGATACATGATGTATAACTTGTAGGGCTTATTATTACAACTATTTAATTTGTATCCAAGTTTTAACTTACATGTGAGATGGTATTAGGAACGTTCTTATCTCTCGAAAATGTTTTAGTTTTTAAGGGCGAGATAAGGAAATTAGGGAGTACTTTACAACATTACAAAACCTTCTCAAATATCCAGGACGGAGTTTCAGTGAATTGTTCCGTTCTAAATCTTTAGATTTGCCATCCTGACTTTATGACTATTCAGATCCTCCTATAGTTCTCTTATATGAAACAACATACGAATATTTTGTGGATCGATGCTGGTTTAAGCGACCTAATGTGTCTACACGGTTTGGTTATCGGACAAGAGGAATTGTTGAGGAGATTTAAGAAGTTTTAACATTAAATGCCTAATCCTGACTCCACCTCCGAATTTACTGGGCCAGTCTTAACCTCCGATCCACCAAATGTCAATGTCTTCCATCATCCTTACTACATCAGTTCTAATGACAATCCTCATATATTGTATATAGACTCTCAAACAAAACAGTTATTAAATATTATGCGTTAAATCAAGTGGAGATGAAGTAAGGATGAAACGAATGTTTAGTTTCGGATGAGCATCTACTTTTCAACTCCAGTCGCCACTCTAGCCTCTTTCCGAAAGGAAACCAACGATTTAAGGCTTCTACTGTACTAAGATTTTAATTACTAATTACCAATTAGCGGAGGAAAGTGTGGAGTCTATAATTCTAAATATCGGTGCAACTAACCAAAACCTAGTTATAATTTATAATTACATACTTTATTTGTACTATTTTACGTCAATTGTCGACATTCAATATTAAACGGTGGTAGATTCATGTTTTAGAACTCACAGTTTGAGCTATACATTTTTTAGTGGTTTTATTTTAGAAAATAGCTTTGTTTGGGTTTGGAAAGGACACATTTATATGTAAAGACGTAAACAGGGACAGTTTTGAATTCTAAATCATAAGTTACATCCATTTAAAGCTCTATTGTATCGTTGTAAGAGTGAGTGGACTTTAGACTAGAGTCCCTTACCTTCTTTAACCTTGTTTAACAAATATAAAAACAAAGTATTGTGAACTGACTTCTACTGTAATAAATGCAGCCTTGAGGGTAGACTTTAAAAACGAGCAGAGGGGGTTCTTAGAAATTCTCCAGAGATAGTCCTAAAGTAATTGACGAGGGGTAATACCCAAAGAAATAGTAGTTCTGACACATCTCCTTCTATATCTCTATAGATCGTAGAAATACATAGGAAGGAGTAGTCCCTTAGATAAATCCATATGCCCTTTCTGGTTAGGACTTAATACATGACACTTAAGAGGTTAATAGACTTCGTGCAGGATTGTTAAATTGAATGCTGCTATTTTAAGTTTGAAATTCAAGTCCAAGGGCACAACAGTGAAACAAAAGTTGTATTTGCACCGCTGACTTTGGATACTAAATAGTTAAATCCCCAGTGATCTGTGATACCGTGACTTGATTGGAAACAAAAGTAGTGCGGGGCTAGAATTGTTTTTGTTGTTGTTCTTACTTCCATTTCCAAGATGATGTCGAGCAGTTTGATTCGTGAAGCGTTGTTTTGTTGTCAACTTCGTACGGGCAGAAGGCGACCCAGCCGACCCTATACGAAGGGTGGGGAAACGGACGGGACGGAACAGGACACTTCTGAGGACGAACGAACCTCCGATTCTTCGGAGGATAATACCACTGTCCCTCCCACACAATTAACTAAAAAGTATTACGCTTTTTATTTTACGTTCATCATTTATTTTGAAATTAAGCTAAATAGAATTTCTCTGAAAAATCCTGAAAAAACGAAAAAAAACAAGAACCAAGAGTTTTTAATGTTTTTTTTGTAAAAGCGATGAGAAAATCGTTAAAAACCTCATCCACCATTCGAAATTAGGGATTTTTATTTTACCTTAAAAATACCTTAAAATATACGGATTTAAATTTTTAAGTAGAAATACATAAAATATTGGTTGAATTGTTGTTTAAACTCATTATGTAAATGACATTTTTTGGAGTTATTGGAATAATTGAAGTCATTGGAGGTGTGATCGGGTTAAATCTGGATCGTTTTTCATAAATAATCTGATTTATTTATTTAACCAATTTACAATGAGACATGTGGAGGGTATTTCCCAATAATATTCCTCTTTATTCAGCCGTAATCCTGGATTATATTATAAGCACATCACATTCTCAGATCTTTAATAACATTTTGAGGACCGTTCATAAATCAGTTGTTATGAAATTTTCGGATTTGTAATCATTATTCATGCGTTTCAATTTACAAATATGTTTTTCTTTAAATTCATATTTGACAAATTAAAAAGACATGGAATATGTTCTGAATAATTCATATCCTTCGATTTATTACCACATATTATAGTATGAATAAAAAATAAGCAAAATAATAACTATTTACAATGACGGCGTTAATGCAGCTCGTACTGACTCTTGATATGTAAATGTCACAAGCCCAATACCGTGTTTTTCACCCCGGATTAGAATTGATATGTATTTTGTTTACGGTCAAGTTAAAAGGAATCTGCGGAACTATAGACATTAATTATTAATTAATAACTCTTGATATGGATGGAAAATTTGTGAATAAAAGTGGAGGATTGAGAAAGACTAGACGACGGCAGAAATATTTGCATTTTTTACAGTCCCACATTTCTTCTCAATTCTGCAGACGTTTAAAGGGGTCAAATAATCTGACATATTGCGATTTATCACAAATTAATCAAAACAAATTAATTGCTACGGCTCAAGAGGCAACCTTGAACCTCTCCTCACTTCTCGCCAGAGTTCAATACTTTATTACAACCGTCGTACATTAACTTCTGAAAATGAAACTGTATTATGATATGAATAGGTTTTTTTTATCCCGGATTCAGAATTTATATGAGATGAAGGCGAAAGAATTTTCGTAATTTTTGAATAGAAATGTACAATAAAATGAGTTTGCGTATAGAAAACGCTTAATTTTTTTTACAAGAAATACCTTTAATTCTAAAGTTTAACATTCGTTTTTTTTTTCAGTGTGATGCTAGTACATGAGAGACTGGGAATAGCCCTAAGTGTTCCAGACATTTCTGCCCATGGGAACAATTCCTACAATTACGATAAGGATGAAGATGAGGGTCAAGTGATCCGGGGTCAGTGGACGAGTTGTTCGGTGCCGGGTCAGAATACGGGGATCCCGCTCTCCATAAATGACGATGGTCCAGGAGCTGGGTTCACGAAGAAGGTGGTGGTGGTGGAGCCATCGAATACGACCGGAAGTACGGTAAACACGACCCTCGTCGTTCCTCTCGTCCCCGACGCTTCGGCCATGTCAGGAAGCAGTTCGGGTGGAAACCACGGTTGGTTGAATGGACTTATCGGGTGCTTCAGACCCGTATGGACCATCTTGAACAAAGCCACTGCTCATGATCTCAAGCTACATCATACTATGGGTATGTACATATACGATCCACTTACTTGCTAATTTTACCATAACCATTACGAAAATTTAGTTTCGACAAATGAACCTAAGTAGGTCAACATTAAAAATAGGTGAGAAGGGCAAAACAAGGGGTGAATTCCGTTTCTTATAGTATCTTTTATAGTCCGTAGCCTTTTTGCGAAAACGCTCGTTCGGGTGCATTACTATTATACTTTTTCCTGCTCCTCCAATGTTAGCTCCTTATCTTCTTTAGGTCTCGCAAAAAAAACAACTTTTTGCTAATTATTATCTCAAAATGCGCAGTCGCTAACCTTCCCACATACTCTTGACCTTCTTAGGATCAATTGGTAGAGCTAAAATTATGCTTTTCGCAATCACCATGAATTATTCAGCCTTTCACTCGTTTGATACCCAAGTAGTGTCCACTGTTAGTTTTATTTCAAAAATTCTATAAACAAGATAGGTCAGAAAATATAAAGGTCTCATGCATATTCTTTGAAATGCCAGTTTCTTGCATCAATTGATAATGCAATTGTTCATCCAGTACTCTGATCTCTTATGAAATTCAAGTTTTCTTCACAATTGAGGTGATGAATTTTTAACCGTATTTATTCGTGATTGCAGGAGAAGACTGGGAATTTCCATTTGAGGAGATAAGTGGATTGGAATGGTTGGGCTCAGGGGCTCAAGGTGCTGTGTTCAAAGGGAAGCTTCGGAACGAATGGGTCGCCGTTAAAAAAGTTCGAGACGTCAAAGAGACTGAAATTAAACACTTGAGGAAACTCAATCATCAAAACATCATTCAATTCAAGTAACTCAACATTCCAATTCCCATTTAAACTTTAAATGTCTTTAGTCTGAAACGATGTCTGACTTTTGTTGTATATTTGCAGAGGGATTTGTACTCAGACTCCAATCTACTGCATAATCATGGAGTACTGCCCCCTTGGCACCTTGTATAGTTTGATAAATCGAGGGGAGGAAGTCGCACCCAAGCGACTTGTGGATTGGTCCCGCCATATTGCCTCCGGAATGCAGTACCTTCACCAGCACAAAATCGTTCATCGGGATCTTAAGAGCCCCAAGTACGTGCAATTAAACTTACTGCGTTTTATCTCAAAGCTATATCGTGTCAGTGTAAATACATACGAAGGTTAGATCCCTTATTAGTTAGATTCCTCCAGCGTTTCCGGTGATCTAAAGGTCATGTGGGCTATTCATAAACAACCTCCGTAATATCTCATTCCAGAGTCGTCTGACACTAGTAGGAGATTTCAATGTGGGAAATGGCATTCAGTTTTACTTCCATACATTTCCAAACGTTTTTGTGTAATAAAACAGTAAAACAACTACGATTTAAACATAACATTTTTAATTAATTTGTAGACAGATTTTTGGAACCGCGTTTAACACAAGTGAGTCAATATTTTCAATTTTCGGTTGGTAATGAAATGAGGAACACTCCCAGTTAAATCTCTAGACGAAAAATTAAAGATTAGAACTTTTATTACTGAATATTATTGATTGCCATTAACGTAGGGTATGAATAGGTTAACGTGAAAGAGTAATAGGCACGACTCTACTGGCATTTAACAGTTTTAGGACTTGCCTTTCATCCTATTAAAAGGCATTCACGAGATGAAGTCATTAATTCCGAATTCTTTGTCTTCTTCATTTGATGTATTACTGAATGCCTGTTAATTTAAATATTGACATTTCTTTGTCTATCCTGCAGCGTATTAATCGGAGCGAATGAAGTGGCTAAAATCAGTGACTTTGGGACTTGTCGTCAGTACAATGAAATCGACACGAGGATGAGTTTTGCTGGGACGGTTGCCTGGATGGCACCTGAAATCATCCGAAACGAACCTTGCAACGAACGGGTCGACATTTGGTAAGAACAGCTCCTCTTTACTTTTGATTCGACATCGGCTGGTGGCCCAGGGCAGAAGAACAGTTCAAAGGCACTTTAAATTAAAAGGTTAATGTCGGGGATTTTGGATGTAGTTTTGCAATTTTGCATGGAGATTTTAAAGTGCCTACGGACAGGCTTTGCTCTAGATGCAATAAGTGAGATCAATCCCGTTGGCACGTGGCGAGAGGGAAAGTAGGACAGTCTTCATTTTATATTTAGCGATACGTCTATAGACCTAGTCATTATGACGAGACATGAAGGCACAACGCTATAGGGCTCTGAACAAAGGATCTGACATTATAGTATGCCTTCAGTCATTCATGATAAGCATAATCTGAATTTATGATTTAGTCGCTACAGTTTAGCCACAATTCAATAAACTACACATATAGAGGTAAATCTTAAGAATTAGTATAATTTTTAGCTTCGTAAAACCGAGTTCCTGTTCATCCTTAATGTCATTCCAGTTCCAGGACTTAGAAATTCTTATTGTTAGTTGCGAAAACAATCCATCTTTGAATAAAAGGTTATAAAGGCGCAAGAAATAATTGATAAACCGTTGCAAAGGCGCATTGAAAAAGGGTGAAACCCAACGAGAAAAAGATTAAATATGTTTAAGCGTCGTTGTCAAACACATTTCAAGATGTTTTCTGAAAAAATCACACGTTTGGTCGACCAAACCATACAGTAACATCGTATAAATCGTTAAATAGCACGTGGTAGTATCTTTCCAACTATGTAACACACTTGTCGGGTCACAATTTGAGTAAAATGTGACCTTTGACCGTAAACCCTTGAATCACGTCACCCACGTCGTTACATGCTGTCAGTAAATGTGCTTATTTTCGTTTCCTGAAACTGGATGATTTTAAAGGACTTTAGTACAATAACTTTACATTTTTTTACAGGTCCTTCGGTGTTGTTTTGTGGGAATTGTTAACCTGTGAAACGCCATATAAAGACGTGGATTCGTCAGCGATCATGTGGGGCGTTGGGAACAACTCCCTTCACCTCCCACTTCCCAAATCATGTCCAGAGGTAACTTACACAGATTATCCATTTATAATTAGCTAGATTAGCACTAGATACTTCGAGCCCTTCTTGAATTAAACCAATGAATCTAATTGTATATGGAGATATATTATTTGTAGCGGTTTCTAATTATTTCTATCGTCTGGCTTCCTTAGGGTTACAAGCTGCTAATTCAGCAGTCCTGCAGTGCAAAGCCAAGGAACCGGCCAAGTTTTAAACACATCCTTCTTCATTTGGACATTGCTTCGGAAGAGATACTTGCCACGCCACCCGATCAATATCTCCGGATGCAAGTAAGTCCACATCAACCAAAATACTACTATTCTCCCCTTCAAAATGATTAATTAGTTTGCTAAAACAATTCTATAAACCCGTCCTTAGTCATAATTCATAAACTACAACAGAAATAAAGCTTTAGAGGCTAATTATAGAAATTTCGAAGCGGTATTTACAGGGTTCGTGTTCATGAACCGCCCTTAACCTAATTTGAAGGATACTCCCATTCCTTGCCCTTTTACTGGTTCTCATAACTATCGACCTATTGCACGTTTTTCACTGTAAACTTTGCTAGACGCAGCTCTTGATTGACTAAATTGATGAACGAGTATGGAACTATGGAGTGGTCGTAATTAGGGGTTGTTGTGCACAATTGACGTGTAACTTAATTGAGAATGGTTGTGTTATTTGCAGGGTAAATGGAAGGAGGAGTTGCGGGATCAAATGCTGAAGGCGAAGACGCGCCGGTCGCATTCCAAGGCGGAGGATGCCGTAATTCGGAAGCGGAAGGAAGAACTTCGTCATGCGCAGGACATTCGGGAACATTACCTCAAGAAGTTAGAGAGGACCAATAATCTCTACACCGAACTTAACGACTTCCTCGAGTCACTCGAAAAACGAGAGAAAAACATACTCAAGTAAGCACTCTATGCGAACCAATTTCAGTTTAGATCTATCACTTTACTCTTTTTTGACCGTTCCAATCTTAACTTCCTATCTACTTTTGGGTCAAGTCCGAAAACGCTCGCGTTTCTCTTCGCGCAAGTTGGGTCTGGGTCCCCACTTTTTATTTGTTCTAACTTCCATCTCGATTTTCTTAGCTTTTTAAAAGTAAATGAGTATTGGAATCAATACCATTCAAATCGTCTTGGAACGAAGAAAAATATGTTCCCCAAAAACTTGAAAGTTTTGGTAGAACTATTCTAATGTGCCCTCTTTGGAACAGTAAACCCCATTTTGGCAAAACCCCTCCAATGAGATCGGTCTAATAAAAATGAGAAATGTATGGCTAACGGTGAGTGTGGTTTTTTGAACAGACGGGAAGTGTCAGTGGGATTGCCGTCTTCCAAATATAAGTACAAACGGTTTAAACCTCTCTTCAAACCCCAATCACTGGCCAACAACTCATCCATTGTTAGCAGTAAACCTCCTTATCGGAGCAAGAGGACCGCGATTTTGGTTGTTAATTCAACAGAGAAGAGTGAATCCACAACTCCCAACTCTCCGGATAAAGTTCTTAGCGGCATCTCGTTCGTAAGTGTTAATATTTTACATCCATCTTTTTTTTTACAAAAAAGCAAGACTAAAAAAATATAAATTTATATTCTTAACTCGGAATATTAGGATGGGAATGGAGCTAATTTCCAATCGGATAATGAAGCGTCGTGGGAGGGACAGGACCTCGGGAAACGTGGACTTTACACTGAACTGAATTCATCGCAAAAACCGGAATCGGTGATGCGGGATTTCGGTGGAAGCAAATGTCCTCCGCTTCTCCTCAACTCAATTTCCACGGACTCAGGGAAATCGAATCGATCTCGAAAGTACAGACATCGACGGTCCAAAAGCCATGAAAATTATGCCAGAATGTTGGCCTCTCCAAGACATAGTCCACATGTTGAGAGGGTATATAATTATTTCTCCTTACTTTTTGCATCCTAGTTCAGGAGTTCTAGATACAACGTCGGAAGCAAAACTTTAGGAAAGTATTGGAATTTTTTGGCATTTTATGTTCATGGGATTGGAATCTGAGAGTATAATATAGGAAAGTTTAAGTGCTGGAGATTGATGTGAGTAAATAAAGTTTGAAGGTGGGGTTTGAGATTGAGGTCAAGAACGCACAAGACATCAAAACCGATCCATCCGTCTATTTATAGATTCCCTTTAGTCAGTCTAGTCTCTGCATCAGTAGAATCGGTTTTATATCGAACTTATCGAAAATGATTTCCCATCTGAAATCGGAGCTTCTGTTCTTGATTTAGACGAATATTTTAAGGTACCGTCTTTTCTAACGTTTCGTATTGTAAATTTGCAGGTGGGAAGCAGCACGTTAAGCCAGTACAGCTCATACCGAACAATCCAATTGATAACAAGTGAGACGCAAACGGAAGAATCGAGTTTCTGTGAATCTGAACTAGCGACACCCAGCACTGCCATGTCCCCAGCGTCGGGAGTTCTCAAATCCACTACCGCCACAACTCGGAGACTTCACCTCAATCTCCCGACATCTCCACATCAAAACGAAGAGTCAAAAGTAACTGACATGTCCTTGAGCTCAGAAGCCAGCAGTTCCAAAACACCGGGATTCGAAAGCTACCACAAACAAAAGTCATTTACAACCCCCACCGTCGAAGAAGAAGATCACATTCCGGAAGAAGATGACAATAATCACGAAGGCTGGATCGAAGACGAGGTTCCTCAACAAATGAAGCGGTCAGTTTCCAGTACTTTGGACGAGGAAGAAGAAGACGACAATCTGGATGGCTCAAGGTCGACTAGGAAATCGAACAATAACAACGAATATCACAATGGTGAGTCCAGTGACGATATGTTGGACAACTTGGACCGGGCTATTGGTCAACTTTACGCGAATGGGAGGAGGCGAAGTCCTCTGACGTCGGCGTCGTCAGGGTCCAATTGTCGATGCAAATGCACTTGTCGAAATGGAAATAGTTCTTCTCGACATAGTCACAAGGAGAGTCAGTTGACGGAAGAAGAGGAGGAATATGAGGACGAAGACGAAAGATGTGGACGGTCAAGTTATGGTCAAAACAGGGCAGAAAGCAACGAAACTTTGGACTCGAGGGAAACGAATTCGAGTCGAGAGGATGTGTTTAATGGTGGCTGTGAAACTGCCTCCGAGGACGAAGATGCTGCCAGACGTGATCTTAATTATGAATTCCTTCAACGCCAATCGTAAGTTTAAATAAACCCTTAGACCAATGTACTCATGTATCGCAGATGTGCCGTTTTAATAACGTTTTTTACAAATCCGTGAGTTTTGATTTTGAAATGTTAAAATTTCCGAGTGCCCCAGCCATAGAACGAAATTGCGTAAACCTTTTCAAGGTACTTGATAATATTTTTTCAACGTCGTGATTCCCTGAACGACAAATTTCATAAATGTGAACCGTTCGCTCGCCTGTTATGGACTTTACAGACAGGCAAACAAACACATTGTTTTTCGCTTAAAATGTATCTGCGATACATAAGTAATCCGTTACTTGTAATCCACAGTTTTCCTAGAGATGTGTTAATTTACAAGATTATGTTTTTTTCTGTAGGAATCTGAGAAACCCAGTGATAAGACGACGATCTCGGCTTCTGACCCACCCACAAAGTATAGGGTTGGCACGATCCAGTTCCCAACACATGAGTTCAGAAGAGGATATTCTTGCAAGAGGACATTCGGTGGTGGACATGGAGAATTCTGATAATCAAAAATATCGAATGGAAACGAGGATAAGTATCCAAGTGGACGAACACAACGAAGCACTTCCGCTCGAAGACGAAACTCCGACTGAACCCAATAATTTAACAAAATATCATCATCAGACAGATGAATCGACATCTAATATTTAACCAAACTCCAGGAAATGATCAATCACAGCTTTGTAACCTCGAAGATAGGAAAGAAATCTGACTCTCTCTTTGACAATTCGTCCGAAAGTCGAAACTCATCTATTTAGTTTTATTTTTTAATTGTTTTAAGAAGATGTATATTTTAGTTTAATGTTAACTTCAGGGGGATCATAAACTTTAAATTATCTCAAGTCGACTTATGTGTGCAGAACAAGGGAAATATAGGTCAAAGGTGAAATACTTAAGTATTGTTCCGACTAGAAAAATGGCATGACATTTTGTATTAACTTGTTGGATAAATTAATTGATTGTAGACTTGACTGACCTTCTATGAAAAACTTAACTTACATTCTGAATATGAAACATGGATATATACTATGATGAATGAACCTATTTTGTCGTTCAATGGAGCTAAAAGCCAGGATCTAACATAGGTTTTGTAATAAACGTTGAACGTAGGATATTTAGTGAGAGGAGGTCAAACAGATAGTTCCAAGATTGACCTCCTGACCTTCCGAATTCGGAGATATGCAATGCAATACCATTCCATTCCATGTACCTTCTCAACCAGATTATGACTAAAAATAATACTTTTTAACAGAAAATAGGAACAAACACTATCAAACATTTTATAGCTAAAATTATAAATCATGTTAAATCATATTGAGGTCTCGATTGTTGAAAAGAAGCTACAATGAGAAAGTTTAAAATTCTGCAAAATCTCAATATCCAGGAAATCTGTAACCTTACACACGCTGCCATTTAAAATTGTATTCGCTGTATCTAATTAACTTCTGCATTGTGGGAATATTCCTGGATATTAATGTTAATGAGAAAAAGTTAAAATAAAAATAACAAAAGCTCTCCGAAATGAAATTTGTTGATATTCTCGTTTACTACGACAAATAGATATAAAAAGCGAGTTAAATTTTCTGTAATTTATTGGTTAAATGACGTACAAAATAAACTATTTTGACTCTTTCTAAATTTGACTACATGGTTTCTTTCATTTTTATCCGAGGCGTTTCATTCAAGTGTTTAAAAACCTTGTGAAGCTGACGACCTCTGATATTACAAATATGACTACAAAATTTAATACCCAAAATGTATAAAATAACAGCATACGTTGATTTTACCAACATTAAAAGTAATAGGAACTAAATTCTAAACTGATTTCAGCCAGCAACAATGAATATTTTTTAACAAACAATTTATCATGTACAGTGTGTCTGCTTGGAATTTAAATAGTTTGGTCATCATTCATCAAAGTCATGATGTCATGAATAATACAATATATTTTTAACTTTTGAACAGAATCGTCAAATATTAAAGTCTAAATTTGAAGGATTGATTGTTGTAACTTAATTGACTAATAGTCTTGCGCCTCGACATTTCATACTTTCGTCTTTTGAGAGTAATTATAATTTAATAGTTCTTATCATTTTTTAATTATCCAATTGATAATATTAGCCAGATCGCACAAGACAAAGGCCGATAGATTTTAGGAGACCCCACGGTGGTTCTGACGAGGGAATATAATGCGTTTTTTAGAATTTGTAGAACGGTCTTCAGTCTTGATAGTATTTGCCGGAATGACAGCAGCATTGAGCTTGTCCATCCTCTTGGTCATATTTGTCAGAATGCGCTTGTAAATGTCCAAGAGAGGAACGTTCTTGGCATCAAAGTACTCAATCCCCTCCAACTTCCCAACTTCCTCCAGTCGTTTAACATAGTCGGGCCAAACACAGATTTCAAAGAAACGAGGAGGATTTGGTGGATCTTGACAATATAATAGATTATTAGTTGACAAACAATTTAATTATAAATTAATAATTAAACGTACAGAAAGTACTAATGAATGGATGAATAAACTAACCATAGACCCTCTCCCCTCGGCGACGTCCACATTCCTCTCGATCCAGATGGAAAAAGAATCGGAGGTCACAAAGGTCATAAAACGGCTTGTGGTTGAACAGGATGTGACCTTCCACGATGATCAGGGGGACTGAGCCGTATCGGGAGGTCAGGTAGTCCACCGTCGATTCATCCGGACCATGCTTCTTCACGAAATCGTCATTCGGGAAAAATCGAGCTTTTTCTAAGTAAAAAATAGAAACATTAAAATCTTTCTGTTGAATGTAACAAATTAAAATCTAGAACAAAGCTCTGAATGATATAGTTAAAATTAAAAATTGAAAATAAATCATAAATGTTAGGAACTGAGAGTACCTGCAAATGGTTGTTCTTTTTCAGTTCTTCTTATCATCCTCGTCAAATCGCGTTCCATTTTCTGAAAAAAATCGTAATATTAGTTCTTTTGTAATATTGAATTAATGAATTAAAATTAAATTCAAAATTAAATTATTAAATGAATTTGAATTCGCACATTGAGATCAAGAGCGGATTTGAGTTCCCAGTTGAAGTGATTAATTTCGGGTACAAAGACGTGGTACTTGGCCTCATTGGGATGAAAGTAAGCGTCCTGATGAAGAACCGAAGCCCACGGAAACGAGGCCTGGAGCAGCTTACTCACCGTCGTCTTACCCCCACAACTCGCCCCTGATAACCCCACTATCAAACTTTTACCCCACATTACTTTTACCCCCTTTAATTACAATTTAATTAAAATTAAACCCCCTAACAATCCTACAATTAAATTAATTTATTTCCCCATCCACCATCAGATTTCGGATTTCCGGTTACTGGACTGGAATACTCGACAAACTTTCACTTGCCGCCGTTCAATACACAAACATGTGCCCTGAATTACATCATCATTCAACTCTGCTCAGCATGAGAGGCCACGAGGCCAGTTTACTTTTGAGATCGAGATGAATTATGAATCCTATAAATGAATATGAATAAGCTACACTGTAATTTAAACAGTATTGATTGCTAAAGTCCCTGATGCCGTTCACTCACCGGGTAAAACTCATTTCATCTATATGTAGCAGCCTAGAGCTTTAACAATTTTAACATCCATGGGTGGGACTGCCCTGGCTATAGAGATACATAATGTAAACGAGTTTTATCCGGTGAGTCAACGAAGATAAAGACTTTATCCTTTCCCCTTATGAGCTTATGAGTTATGACATATAAGTTATGAGTAGTTTTGCTAATTCTTTTGTTTGTTTCACGTGCTTGTATTCATAACAATTTTAAGTTTTGATGTGGTCATGTTTATTAAAAAAATAACCTTCTAGTTTTCAGATCATCCATTAAATGACTTAAAGACAATTAATGACATTTCAATTTTCGATCGTAAAACTGATTAGGAGAATGAGGGTTATTGAAGTTAGCATAAATGCGCACAAAAGCCCGGAAATGGAATCAAAGAAGTTAAAAGTCTTGAAGAATGGATTGCAAAGCATTTCCAAACGCTTTGGGATCTTCGATTTGAGGATAATGAGCCAATTGTGGAAAGGTGATGACCTTTGCCTGAGGTCTCAGTTCCTTCCACCCGGTCAGCTGATCCTCGGCCGTGGCAACGGGGTCTTGCATGCCCCAGAAGAAGGTCAGGGGTTTCTTCCAATCTCTTACGGCCGAATGCCATCTCTCAGCCCTCTCCACCCGTTCGAATGTGTAGCCGATCAACTTATGATTTATCCTATGACCGTTTTTATACGACATTAGATTCCATTCGTCATCTCCATCTTCTGGTGTCAGGGGATACGCGGGAGAAAACACGGTCCCCAATTGCCACTTAAAAACGGCAGAAAAGGTCAACTTGGCCGCCAATGAACCTATGCGACTCCGTAGAAGCCTCTGTCCAAGGATTAAGTGTGAACGATCCATAATCATATTTCCGTTGAACAGCAAGCCACCCACGATGTTGATCTCGGATGGTAGTGAGCCTTCCGTGTCACGGGCAAATATCTCCGATGCGACCGAAGTTCCCATGTCATGAGCTATTAAATGCAGTATGGTTAGGTTAAATCATTGACATGCTTTGATTAGATAATTAAATGACCTACCAATTAAATATACAGCCCGATGCTTATCTTTGTTGTGCCTGAGAATCATTTCTTGGACCAGGTCTGCCTGCCATAGGAGACTGTAATCGTGTCCTTCTGGCTTGTCCGAGAGTCCAAATCCGAGGAAATCGAATATTAGGATGGGCCTATCTTTCTCAATGTCGATGAGTCGGGTCCAGTCGTAACTGCATGTTGGGTAACCATGTAGTATGACCAGAAGGGGTCCACTTCCCCCTCCTTCCTGAAAGTAACAATGGATTTTGTGGCCTCGAAATTCCTCAGTCTTCCCTTTCGCTTTCCATTCTTCTACCCGTTCAGTTAGCATACTGATTGCTTCAAATCTACGAAATTCGAAATACATAAATTAATAATTAGTAATGAAACAAATAATAATTATACCTAGATTGAGTACCGTGAGCTAAGATATGCAAAATATGTAATCAAATTCGTTGCATGTAGATATTCGGTTTTTAGTAGCTAGAACTTCCAACGTTTCAACGTTTTATTTCGGCAGTTATCAATTCTGCAGGGCCAAAAAACACGGTGATATCATCATCGTGGTGGAAGGTCTCCAGTATTTTAATACTACTTTTTATGTCTGCTTGTATTTATATGATTTATTTAGAGGCCCTATATAGTATTATGGTCTACAAGAAATGATGTACCGACCGACCACAAAAAACTTGAATGGATATACATAATTGTATAGAAATTATAATATATGCTTGATTGATATGGATAATAGATGATCATTCGTGAATGCGAATCCTGATTCCTCAACATCCTACTTAATAATTTGCTTGGAGTCTGTACTAATTTATACTAATATTAATTAACTAAGATGGTTTAAATGAATTTCATCTTCTGTGAGAATCCTCGCGTAAAATTCGGTGCATGTAAATCCAAAAGTCCGATGACTAAATGACACTTACAAACAAATTATTTTTACATATAAAAATGTTTTGACTGTAATATAATGCATTTCCGAATAATGGCACATAAATCGTAAACCTACTTAAAATAATTGAATTCAATAATTATGCACACACAGCTTTATATATTTATTTTAACTTTGTGTTTATATATATTTAATTAACAAAAAGATTTAAAAGCCCAATGACTTTCCTGGATTATCACAAATTTATTATCGCTAATTTTTATGCTTCAAACATTTGGATACTTGTAGGAAACAAAAACAAAAACGGTAGCAAATGCGAATTCAATACTTGAAGGTTTTTTTGGTGGAGGAACTTCCACAGCTCGGGTGGGTATGACTTCGTGGCAATATTCACCTCCGGTGAAAGTTCCAATCAGATTTGTTTTTGGAAAATATTTTCGAAACAGGATCGATTCGATATGAGGCGTTCCATGCATATGAGCACCACGTCCGTTGCAAGCAAACATGAATGCAAAACTGTCTCCATTCGGCAATTCACAACTCTTTAACTGCGTAACAAAACAACAGTTGCATAACTTTATAATTGTTACAGAGTCAATATTATATTATCGTTCTCTGACCTCTATTAATTTGCTTTCATTTTTCTTGCTAATTTTTGAGTCAAACAGGCCGACTGAAGCAACCGTGACATTTTCATTTCCGCAAATAATTAACCCTGCTCCAATGGGAAAGTCGTCTAAGCAGTTACTTGCAGCATTTTTGTAATGAGCTCCGCCTCCAAGTGCTACATTTGGATTTTCCCTTCAGGTTAAAATGAATAGATATCCAGATTAGTTCGAAATATGGTAGTTAGTAAGATTAGAATTTATATAAAATGAAATAAATTACTTTAAATAATGAAATACGGCATCTTTGATGGAGGACTTTGCTTTGCGGATGTCTGTATGGAAAAGAATGATTCCTTTGACATTATCCTCAGGGCTGATGTTTAAGATGGTCTTGCAGTTTTCAGAGTTTACCTTTAAATCCATTCATTTTTTGTTTGCATTTAGTTTGCATCAATTCTAGAATCGCTCACTTTAAATTGCCAGTTAATCTAGTCCAGTTGTGTTTGGAAACTCGTTCTTACCAATCCCTTGTACTCAGAATTTAGCTCTTTGGTGACAGTAAACATTTTAACCGTAAGTCCAGGAACCTTAGGTATAGCTAAAGTTGATAAAACAGGAAATTCCGAGTTTTCCATTTCCAGGGACTTTGGCTCATTAGGTAAAGAAGCCACAATTCCGTAACTAAAGGTGGCTAATATCGGTATTCTGTCAGGAATTTCTCCCAATAAATATTCCAGCCTTGGAAAGCTATCATCATCATCGTCTGTTGAATAATTTTATGTTATCATTTGGAAATGTATATTTGACTAAAAAAACCCCATTTAGACCAGTTTAGAGGAGAAAGGTTGCAGATACCATTGACGATGTATTCGTCGACAGCGGCAGTGGCAACCAGGACAATGATCTGAGGTTCAGAGAAAGTGTCGAAGAATCCTCTCTGTAAGCTAGATTTGATCTGAGGTAGCAACTGTGTCCAACTTTGACTTGATACAAGTTCGTCATAAGAAGGGAATCCCTGAAGATGAGCGTTGTTGATGAAATCCTTGGCTCTCTCCGAAATAATGCCGTGATTATTGAAATATTCGAAGGCTTCGTCGCTGTGATTTGAATATGGATGATAGAGCATGATCCAACATCGATTCTTTCGTTTTCGTCGTACAAGACGACCGATTTCTGCCCAATTCAAAGAGACTTGAGATGCAGAGAGCAAATCTCGGACCGGAAGTTTCTCCAGAATCGCTTTCACAATTGCATACTGTCCAGTAAATTCTGGACCACTTTTCGCTTTCTTCTCCATTCCTTTAAAACATACAAAATTTATGATTTTAGATAGCTATTCAGATTCAAGATTTAATCAGTACATTAGTGATGCATGATGTTATTTCCTACTAATTAGGTACTAAAGACAAAAAAATAAATCAATCTTTTAAAGAACTTCAGACATGCTTTTGTCTTTGTCTTTTGTCTTTAAACGCAAAACGCGTTGGTTTGTGTTGTAGTTTAGTTCGTTTTGAGTTTGTATTAGTTTCAAGGTTGGGATAATTGCATTAGTTGTTAGTGTGAGCAGGTTAGGTTAGGTTCTGTGCGACCTTTGGAGTTCGTTTTTTTTTGTAAAATAGGTTAGTGCAGTGACTTTACGTTGACGCTTGAGTTTGACTTGATCACTACTTACTGATGCAGTCTTAACGTTTATCGGTTTATGAAGCTATAAATTGCATGAATCCGTTCCAGTACTTCCAGTCCAGCTCTGTAGAGTCAGGTTGTCAGGTGTGTGTGGAATGAGAGAAGTTATTAAAACTCATAACTGGCAAGGTCAAGTGGTGACGGTGAGTTCCCAAATTGTTCCGTCTTTAGTCCAATAAAAATTTTTCTAGTTCACTGACTTATTGTGGTCCTTTGGATTCGTTTAAAAGGGACAGATCCCGGAAGTCTATGTCCTCAATATGGGGCAACCTAAAACAATCTCAATTTATAATTATTTCTAAGTCACATATACTATAATTTAAATTTATTTTTCTATTACTACTTATATTCTAATCTAAATACTATTATACTCTTACATTTATTTCAAATTCAACAATCCTTGTGATATAACGACCACCATGTACACATACAGTGGGCATCACATTGTAACAACCAAATAAATAAAATAAATAAACAAATACACAGCGTTTTAATCCTAATCAAGAATTCATAATGAAACTGGAGAACTGATTTATATACACAATTTTTACACGGGGCGAAAATGTCGATTTTATTGTTTTGATGGTCTCTGCTGTTGCACAAAGGCAGGTAGGTCCAGTTCTTAGGTTGCTCGTCTTGGAGTCTCCAATGACCACGCCCCCTTGATCGATGTAGATACGAGTCGATCTGAGCCCTTGTTTTTTTCAGTAGAGAGAAAAAAACTTGTCATGTTTTGTTCAGCCTCAGATACCGTAATGATGCTACCGAAAACGTCTCATTTGGAATGATTCCTAAAATGCTAAGTCGACACGTTAGCCTCATCATGTCTTGACAAAACCTCCAAGTCCGCCCTTCCTGAAAATCCAATAAAAAATAAACTAAATAAAACGTATGCAATATTTTATAAACAAAAATAAAAGAGCAAAAAATACCAGTCTCTCAATCTTCCTTCCTTCATTTGGAATTAAAAGTTTAGGTGCTTGGGGAGACGATCCTGAAGGCCTAGTCAGGTCAGTATTGCCCAATATCTCTCCCCCCGCCCCATCACACCAATTTTATCGTAGCGATAATTTTTAAGTTTCTAAGGTGCCATAGTGCCCAGACTCCTAATTCAAAGTCCCAAGAAAAACTAATCTCAGAATTTGATGAGTCTCAAACAATCTGCTCTAGTTTTGTTCCATTCTGAAATCCTATCCTTTGAACCTCAAAAAAGGAACTTGACCAACCCGTCTCCGAAGTTTCTAAAAAAGTAAAAAAATGACTTTTGATTGCAATATCTGCTTTGAAAGTCTAGATAATTACGCACAGGGAAAGCCAGGACCGAGATCGAAGCAGATTTTCCATACGCCATGTGGACACCTCTATCACAGTGTTTGTCTGGAGCAATGGCTCGAATCGATGAGGTCCACAATACATTCTAAAATCCTTAGGAATCGTAAATAAAATACTCCTTTCAAAATTGTTCTTGTAGGGAGAAGGGTGAAAACCCAACCTGTCCAAGTTGTCGGGCTGTTTTTCGGAGAAATCAACTAGTTCAAGTCTTTTCTGATAAGCCTGCAGGGATTTCAAACAAATCTAAAACAAAAACATCATCAAACAATCCGAAAAGCGCATCTACAGTTATAAGAGAGAGTCTCTTCGATTCCTCTAAACGACCAGATTCATCCAACGTCGGTCCTTCTCCTGTTTTGCCGTGCGGAAACAAGAACTGCTTACAACTCCGGGAAAGTCATGAACAGTTGATGTAAGGAATCACAGGATAAATACCATGATTTTTCAAACTATCCATGAACGAAATATTAATTGCAAATCTGGAAAATTTAGGGCAGACTTCGCAAAACTGGAAGAGTATTTTCAGGCTCGAAAAGACGAACTTCTGCTTGCAAAAGCGACTAAAGAAAGTCTGCTGGACGAAAAGAATAAGCACCTCAAGTAAGACATTTGATTGAAGTGCCTCTGTGTTAGTTGACTCGTCGGGTAGAACACGCTTCGCTCGCTATAAACGACGACACGAGTTTTACCCGGTTAGTCAACGATAATGTGTTGAATGCAGCTTGTCATTCGACAATTCGACATGAAATATCCCTAACCAACTGATTTAATTGTCATTTAAGAACGCAAAGAGATCAAGCTGAGACGATTCGTTCTATCTTAAGACGGCCGCAGTGTAAATGTGCCAGTGTTCAAATTCAGCCCGAAGAGAGTGATGATGACGAAAGCGAGGATGAAGACGATTAATCAATACAAGTGCTAATCTTCATGTTACATTGTCAAACTTTCCAGACTGTCCTCTACTATATTCAATAACAATTTCGAAATTCGGAATCATAAAGTGTATCGTCGACTTCCAAAATCTCAGTGTCAGTCTAAGATTGAAGCGAATGCTTTTATTCCTTAAATATAGAGTATCGCATAAAAATATTTAAGTAATAAAAAATTAAATTGGCATAAATTGATAACTTGATCGCTTGATTACGAGGCTATAGACAACATGAAGTGAAAAGGTGATCGAATTTTCCATACGTTCTATCATTACGTTTGAACGACAAACCAACGAGGATCTATTATTAAAAAATATGGCTTAATATTAAAAACTTAACTATTTTTGGAGCTGCTGTTGGCTTCTGTGTCAGATTCAATGACAACATCCGTTGGTTCGGATATCTTAGGAAGTTGATCAAAGAAGTTATTATCTACAATATAACGGCAACCCTGAAGGATTAAGTTCCTTTCTCGCCGAATGTCCGGAGTCAATAACTACAAAAATAAATGATTGTGTTAAAGTTTGATTCCATATTGATATTAACCATAATCAGAGTTCTGTTATCTTATATTTACAAACGTCTACGTACCCGCTGTAGTAAAGTGTATCTAGGAATGGGGATATCCATTTCCGGTTCTAGTCCATCGGCTGTCGCAATCTCAATAACAGGATTCAATATTTTTCTCGCAATTCTTTTAATAATTTTCTTTTTGTTTGGGATACATGGTTTCTGGAATTTATTTTCGTTCAAGTTCAAAGACTCGTCGTCTTGACTGTCCATTGTCGGAGACTTTGAAATAAGTGTAGCTAATTCTTCAGGTGGTTCGTCATCAGACGAGGAACCATCATTTGCCTTATCTTGGGTATATGTACTTTTTTTGCTAAGTAAAGTTTTGCTAGGATTTGACACATTCGACTTCCCAGTTCCTACGAGTTCTTGAGGAACTTTTGCTGGTAAGATACTCTCGTCAACTTCTCCTGTGAATTCAAGAAAAAGTTCGGGTGGTTATTCAATTCAAAGATGAAGAATGTGGTGTAATTTTTAAATATACCTATATGTAGGTTTATAAAAACATAAAATACAAATATACTACCTTCACATTCATTATCAGAGTCTGAGGAGGAGTAGCTTGACAGTCCTAGAAGGCCAGGATTAGCAACATGACCTGTTCTTGAAGTTCTATCAGTTGAAGGATGGGTGATTTGAGTTACAGTGCTAACGAATGAAGTGCTTTTTACAGTGTTAATGTTTGTATCCTGAGACCCAAGGTTTTCATGTTCAACAACAGCTATTTTAGAACACGACTGGGTATCCAGGTCTTTAAAAGAATTAGGGTTACTTCCACATCCATCTTCCTCATCGTCGGTTATATTAAATTCCTCCACATCCTCATTTTCATCTCCAGATGTGTTGAAGTTTTTGCATTCCGTATCTTCGTCATCCTCTTTTTGACGCATCCAGGGATTCCTCGTAAAGCCAAGAAGCTGACCATTTTCATTAACGTCGATATCCGTGTAATAATTAACCAGACTGACAATAGGGGAGGTATTATATGAAGATACCAAGACTTTATCAAGTCTCATTTTCTTAGGCAATACATCCTCCTCTCCATCACTTTGATAATTAGGTTGTGTTGTGTTATCACGGGAAGAGTTGTAGGACCGTTTCTCAGGAACAATTTTATGCCTAAATATTTCCTCTTCTTCCTTCTGTTTAAAACCCATCGTTTCTCCACGAGCTCTCATCTCTGCCCTTTCTTCTTTTTTTCGTAAGATATTCTCGGGAGTTGGGAAGCCTAAGCGTCTTTCTTCTTTCCACTTTCGAATTTCTTCTGGAGTGTCATAGCCTTTGATTCGATCATAAAGATTGTTGGAATGTTGAAGTTCAATGTGTTTCATTACAAGTTTAGCATGGGCTGTATAAGTACAACCGTCCAGTCTATAAAATTAAATAATTTATTGCCAGCCCACAAAACGATACGATTTTTAATTAAAATGTTAGAAAACTACAGAAGCTTGATGGTTTCAGACGTACTTGCAAGTGATGTGTTCAGCATTGTGTTCATCTAACGCTGCTTGACTAGGAAGCTTTCGGTCACACGGATCACAGTAAAACGTCTGCGGGACAGGCTTCCAATACGGCCTGGGATTATATACTGCTGTAGTTGTGGATTGATATTGCGGGTACTAACAAATAAAAGACATTGTAATAATGAATTACTACTTTGTTTTTCTTAGCTTTTGAAATTTTTGAATGACTGATAACTAAAATTACATCAAACTGTTTACGGTAACAAACCTTCTGTAGGTACAAAATCTTGGCATCATTGCATGCCATATTGACTTCAATTCTTTTAACCTTAAACAATCTAAAACTTTCTTCCGTTCCAGTTCGATTGTAAGCTTCATAAAGCTGATTTCTCTCACGAATCATGTTTAGAAGTTCCTGGTTAACCCAAGGTTTATCTGGACTGTCTTGACATTGACTGTCTTGAGACTGTGAACGAATATTAGTTGAGTTCCACTGCGGACGTACAGTACATGGCATCTGATTTCGAGGGTATGACTGTGGAATTCGGTGACCTGGTTGATAAGTATGGGGGTACGATTGTTGCCATCCGGGGTTAAGATGATTTCGTGGCTCTCCTTAAAAGTGTACAAACTGAATTAATTACATTTTATAATTTGGTAACATTCACGGCGATGAGCCCAAACCTTTTTACAATTTGACAATGAAAGTATATGTTTCTCACCCCTAGCTCCAAAATTGTTGGGATAACCTCGACTATTTCCAAGTGGAATTTCTCTGTGTTGAAATTGAAAGGAAGCTCTGGGCCTGGGTGTAAAAGCGGAACCTTGGCCTCTGAAAACACGGCTAGGACTAGGACTATAATTATTGCGATTGAAGACAGGAGCATGGCCGTTAAGATTCCGATGTAGAGATGAAGGACAGGGAGGTCGAGGGTCACGAGTCGGTGGACGGCCTAAATTAACGCTTTCCATTCTAGAAGATTGAAGATGATTGGTGGAGGGGAAAGTAGGGCGCTGGTAGCCTGTTCCACCACCACTGTCTCGGTCAAAGTACCCGTGCCCTATTATATAAAATATATCAACCTATATTTTGTATAAATTTATTTAAAAATTTTGAATTTGAGCATCATATTAGTGAATGCGCAATTCAATAAAAACGCAATTCGATTTCGAATTAGGCTGGTTGAAGGGTTGAACATTGAAGCACAAATAAGGAAAATTAAGTGCGTTCTGCCGTTTTCGGATTGTTATTAAGTGTTGAAAACACTTTATGCGAATGACCAATCCGTCTGTCTGTCTGTCTGTCTGTCTGTCTGTCTGTCCGTCTGTCTGTCTGTCTGTCTGTCTGTCTGTCTGTCTGTCTGTCGGTGCGATAACTGGCGAACGGCTTGACCTACGGTCACCAAACTTTGTACACTTGTTCCTTGGGTCAAGAGTGAGGCTAAGTTCGAACTTGGGTCAAATCGGTCACACCCCCTGTCCCCCATAAATTAATCCCCCCAAAAAAATTATTAAATCAGTTCAAAGCCCTTACTCATTTTAAAACTGCCGCTTAGTTAGTTTACATTACACTCTATGTCTATTATGTATACATGATAATAACCTGAAACTACATTTCAGAGTGCGAAACCTCGACTTTTTGGGGAAATTGAGACACGGGGTTTAAACGATTCCCATGAGTAATAGAACATCTTTGACGGATATGGGACCACTAAAACTGACACCAGGGTGCGAAACCCGGGCTTTTTGGGGAAATTGAGATTTAGTTTGTTTATCGTGATGTTTTCAACACTTGGTTACACCCGTTACATCGGTTTATTCATTATTCATTTGAAGACTTTAGTTTGTAGTTTAGTTTTAGTTTGTAGTTTGTAGTTGCGTGCGTGACTTTTGGCTTTGGTTGGACTTTACTTTGTACTTCATACTTGCAAAATTACTACGTTTACTTACCCCTGACCCGTTGCTGATGGTGGTGGTGCATATTTCAATTTAATTTTGTATTTAGCTGCAAACTGCTGTTTGTTGTGTTGTGTCTATATGCACACAATGCAAAATGTAACGCAATACACAATAAAAACAAATTGTAAAAGCACAATCAATTTTTTTGATTTTAGATCCGGATCCGGAACCGGAATTCAGAATTATCAAAGGAATTTAAATGGAAAGTCAATGAATCAAAATAAAATATGAAATTTATAATCGATAATTTTTGATAATTAATTTGTAATTACAAAAAAATCAAAATAATTCCATGATCAATGATTGCATTTGTTGCATGTAAAAAGAGGGACCTCGTGTTTTTGCTCCGTTGCTCCTCTCCATTCTTGAACCAACTCCCGCCTTCCGTCTGGGGAAATATCAGATTTACTTCCAATCAACTTCCATATTCCGCTTCATCTGCAAATACAGATACTTTATGTTTTTATTCCTGGTGTCTGTCCGTCCGTCTGTCCATGCGATAATGCTTGTCATTAAGGTAAGTTTAATTCCCTCGGTGACCTCTAGCGTCTAAAGTCAAGAGGGTTGGGGTCAGATGTCACAATCTTTAAAATTTCTGCTTTAAAAAGGGTTGGTTAATTGGTTATGTTAGGTTCTGATTTGAGAACTGGTTTCCTCTAATTGTAAGATACTCGTTGCTATATACGTAATGCTATACTAGTATTTTTAAGCTATGTACTTTAAGTTAAGTACTTTTTCATATTACAGGACAAGTTATTAAAACAAATTCGATGTGCTCTTTGACTCGCCCGGTAAAACTAGGTAAAACTCTACTCTGTTTTCATAACTTAAATATCAAACCGATGTTATTCAGTAAAAGTCGTTTGGTCCTCTAAAGGTAGTCCCCTAAAAGCAATAATAGACCATATAAGACGAAATGAGTTTTTCCCGGCGAGTCAAATAGTATAGGAACTCTAGTTAGGAACATTTTGACCCGGTGCCCGGACACCGGAATGAGTATCATAATAACTGTTCTCGTTTCACCGAAACGACGGCCTATAGCTTACAATTACACCAGAGACTAACGTAATTTCTCATTCAGGGTTAGATATAATATCCAATTGTATTGGTCAGGTTCATATTTACTTAACAAAATCTTTCAACAATGCTGAAATCTCATTAAATCCAAATAGTTAAACTCGCTGCGTTGGACGAAAGAATTAGTTAGGACCCACAGTTGTTCTCCATCGCTTTTAGAATCATATTTTGGCAACTCTAAAAAAACTGTCCAAAACCCTTAAAACTCATCAATCAATACAAAGTCATAGTGGAACTGGAAAACTAATCATTCTGAACAGTTCCTGGAAATCGGTTTCAATAGTTGACTGGAAATATCGTCATAATATATTATTGGTTTGTCATGAACTATGAAATCATGCACCCTCGAGTCTGGATTTTATTTCCCTGTTTCTACAATAAATTGCATTTTCTGGATAATCCTTGTAACTGGTAAATGGGTAAATGGATGAAGGGCCATGACAAACGATTGAATAGGGCCAACTAATCCACCCTCTCCTCCCTATTTATTCACGTTTCAACCAAAAATCGGATCATCTCCATCCATCCGAATATTCCGAATATTTCACAGATTCATAAACGCACGTCTAAATCCTCACGTTAAATCTCAGATCTGTAAATAGTATGTGTATTTATATATGCAGTTTGACGCTCTGTGAGTTTCGTATGAATGACCCCTTCTATTCATATGCAATCCGACCTATTGTTCGAGAGAAAGAAGCCATGCCGATTATTCCGATTTACAGTCCCACCTTTTACAATACAAATCCCGACTAGATTTATTCACTCTTACACGCTAATTACAATTACACACTTTTAGTCATAGCTCATTTACAATTTATAACACAATACAATCATTCAAGCCGTTCGACGTCACTTTTTAAAATATATGGCAAACCCTTCAAAGTTTACAGAGTACAAAAATGCCTAAAATGTAAAATTTAGTAAACAAAATAGCACTATCAATCCGCTCGCTATGTACTAAACATTTTAATCAATTGTAAAACTATAAATATTACTTACAAACTTTTTCATGTCAAAGGTATTCTGAGTTTCAAATAACAAAAAAAACAACGTCTTTACATCATTGGTTAAATATCACATACGCTTGTACAAACTAGATATAACTATTTATGAACTTATAATGTTGTGGATATTTATTATTAGCTATAAGTATTTTCGTTACGTTTCAAATGACTAAAGTTAAAAAATGACTAATACTCTAATCCTAGTTTCAAGCTTGTTTCTTTACTTGTTACAACTAGTTTGCTTTTTAATGGAAATCAACCGAGTTATGAACGCGATGTAAAAAGGGGTGAAATAAAACGAAATATGTCTAAAGAAGCATTTGCTTTAATTAGATTCGCAAAACTGTGTGGGTGTGACGGATTTAACAAAACTTTGAACTTGACATGTTTAGATGCACGATAACAATTTTGAAATCGAAAAAAATCTAACCAATTTTAAGGGGTTTTTAACCCTAATAATATGGAAAATGGGAGTTATCGACGGAAAGGGAAGAATCCTCATAAGAACTATTAAAACTAATATTATTGGGATTTGCAGAGGAGTCATCTTCACTGGATTCGTCCCTACTCGACAGATCATTATTGTTCCGACTAATGAGGCTAATCATGTTGTTTGTTGCATGTGCTGAATTGTGGTGATGAAGATATCCAGGAACAGGATGCCCCAAGTTATGAATATGCTGAATAAGTTGTCCATTTTGTCCCCCACCACTGGCATCAAACCCTGACACGTGTTGGTCCATGGGTCTGACACACGGCGAGTGTAATCCACCGTGATCCAAATCGGGCGTTGGTGTTGATACTCCAAGAACAGGGCACAAATTGCCCCCACCGCCAATGTTAACAAATTGTTGCCCATGTTGTCTTAAATCATCTCCAAAGCTGGTGTAATCGTCCGGAGGGGGTGTGTCGGGTCGCGTGGCCTCCGTTTCCAATAAATTACCCTCTCGGTCCAGAATTATTCTCACATTGCCCACCTTCACTACATACTGTCCATCCACCATCTCAAGTTCACAACCACAACCCAAAGAACTGAGTTCCGTCGTCAATTCACCCCCACGTAAGTTACGGATCACACTCACAGCTTGACTCAGGGCAAAGATGTAATTGTGAGCGAACCGCAGCGTCTCGATTTTCGTCAAACGCTGATCCTGAGGCATTGCGGGAAGGGCGAGGCGGAGACGCTCCAAAGCGTCGTTCAGCAGATGCATCCGATGTCGCTCCCGATCGTTTGCCTTTTGTCGACGAAACTTTTTCAGTTTTAGGACAACGGTGGGACTCTTGCGTCGTTGTCTACGTTTGCCCCCACTGCCACCCCCGTTTAAATTACTATTCGAATTTATCGACACTTCTGGAACGTGAGGTTCTACTAATAATCCATGGTTATGACTTTGTCCGAACTGCATGTACTTTTGATGTTGTAACGGAGAGGAGGGATCGGAGGAATTGTCAGAAAAATAGAATTCACTTTGTTGGTAATTCATGGCTTGTAGCTCGGTTTCTAATTTTTTGTTAATTGTCTTTTTGGTGTTTACTTGTGTTTAGGTGTAATTGAACTGTTGACTAGACAGGACTAAAGCTGTGAAGGAAGCACTTGGTGCGTGGCTGTGCGGATGTCGTGTCGTGTGTTTTGACGGAGATCCGGATGTGATCTGATTCCATCTGATCAAATGATTATTATTTCGGATTTCGGGAGAGGGGTCCGAGGCTTACTTCATTTCTAAGGGTTATTATTATTATACGGCTATAAAAGGGTCTCCCGTCTCGGCTAAATTATGAGGACTGGGCATCATCGGTGTCTATGCCTATACCCCATCGAGTTAGTATAAAATAGAATAGGAGAATAGAAATAAGAATAGATTAAAGGGCTACTGGGGTTCGATGAAACGAGCTTGATTTCTAGAACTCGGAATGATTTAGCTGGTGCTGGTGGTGGCAGATTCAGGGAATCTCTATTGGGGAAGGGTACCCGGGTAGTTAGGACAGTCTCATTTATAAGCATATTGCAAGTAGGACTCTACTCATTATAAATTATACAGCCTTCATTTTATGTCGTAGTTCGTATCAAGGCCCTAAATCCTTAGCGACAAGATTCGCTTACAAGATTGTTGTAAGTCGTAGGCCGTTGGTTCGTATTAGTTCAGTAACGTTTTGAAATGAAAACTAAACGTTTCGCAGTGGATATATTCAAGCCCGATACAATTTTAGAACTACTAAACCGCTGTCAACGCACAACACTAAAGGGGTAAAACCGCACGAAATAAGACGTTAAATAACATCAAAGTCATAGTCCGTCATCTGGGAGTTGTTTTATACAAGAATCTCACTTTACCCCTACCATGGAGTAAAGTTATAGACATCGTTGACTATCCTATCTTTCCAATTAAATATGACACACTGAAGGTTACTATTTGAAATAAGTGTAACCTTTGACCAAACGGCAATCAATAAAACTTTAGCTTCGCTTAAAAGTCAAAAACTCATAAATTGTGCCTAACCTAAAGCTATAGTTTGAATTTAAGCCTTCTTTCGACATATTATTATGTGTTGTTTTTTCCGAGGAGTAGGACTTGGGGACTATTAAATGAAAAGCGGAGATATACCCCGAATGTATTGAGTATCCTGAATTTGATTTCGTTGGATGTTGTTGGCTTAGCTTTTGGGACAAGTTGGACAAAACGGAACAAAAGAGTCGTTTTGGCTTAGCACGCAAAACGGGTGGATGGAGAAAGGCAGGGAGGGGATGAATAAATATAAAACATCAAAATCCAACCCTATTATTTCTAAACTACATAACAGGGGCACACTATTCAGAAAACAATAGAAACGGAAAGAAGCTTTTTTCAGAAATATTTCGGATTTTGTACACTTTATTTCTTCGCCGAAAATGACACTAATATTTGCATTTCGGATATATTGTTGGACAAAGTCATGACCTGTCAGAACAGAAAAGTGATATTCTGACACTTAAAAACCCCGAGAAATTAGCTTCTACTTGATATGCAATTGCTTCTGAAACTCCTGATCTTGACTATGTAAATGGCAATTTAAAATATAAGTATTATATTTTTTAAACTTAAGTCATTTGTAGTTAGTTCACGTTAATTTTTCCCCATAAAATTATGCCAAAAAAGTCCAAATCTTCGTTGTATGCGTCGTACAACGCTAGGAGTATTTGATTACTATCAGATTCGTAAATAAATGTCAAATGCTTAGATTACACCATGTATGGATTATCGGTACGCGATCTAATTCATCCAAAACGAAAGATGTTCCAGGATTCTAATACTAACATCATATTAATTAAACTGTTATTATAAAAAATTGGCATTAGACTAACACTACCTGCTTCGAAGTGCTTCATATAATTTGTAATCATATAGGATATAACAATGTGGGTAAATTTCTAGTTGATCTGTATCGAGAATACTGATCGGACAATGTCAAGTCGAACGAGGCAACAGATGTGGCACTACATCATCATCCTCATATCAATCCCTATAAATATCAAATATGGGTTGATGGGTATTTCTAAATGAATTCACCCGAATCTCCGATTTTATCATCCCTTCTTTCTATACCTAAACTCTCTATAGGACTGATTTATCAATTCCTATTTTCTCATTTTTTTGTACGTTATATTTTGATTATGGAAGCTAGTCACTAGTGGGTATTTTATTACGGAGAGAGTGAAAGGGGATATGAATTTATAGTTTGGGATTGGAGACTGAAAGTACCCAAATCCCTTAGCCCGAATCCCAAGTAGCCACCCGTGGTGGTGGTTGTACAAGTTGATGGAACTCCTCCGCTCTGATGATCACCGAATAAATGCAAAGGATCCGATTTACTAGCTTTTTTCATTCAATCAAAGTCCACAATTAAATGCATTTCCATTAAGCAGTATTCAGCATTTTTTATTTACAAATCAGACCCTCGGGAAATCGAGAAATTCGAAAAATAGAGACCTTCAAAATTGCCCGTTTTGCCCCAAATTGTGAAATTTCGCGACTTTTTTGCTTAAATATGGTAAAATAGGGTTTTACAAACAATATACAACCAGTAAGCTTTTGACGCTTTTCGTCGGCTCTGTTCTAGTGCCACCCTCGTTCAACATAAAAGGGAGATTAAGCTTCTCTTAACTAGCAAGGACTTGGTGGAATTGGGAATTTGCTATTTTTGAATGTCATTGGAAAGCAGGGAAGTTACATTTTAAAGACATAATGAGGATATTATGTTCAAACTAGAAACTAGTTGGTGTATGTGCATTGATTTATTTGTATTAAAAGTATAAAAGTACGAATTTACGTACTATACAGACGTACCGTGTCTATTATTTGGGATTTGTTCTTTTAAAAGCGGATGTGTAGTTTTGAATAAATTTGATTGTACGAGGAAATGGGGGTTGGGTTCTGTAAGGATAATGATAAAGTGCATTTCCTCAATGCCGACTATTATAAGCCGAGTATAGTATTGCTATTGAATGAATAATATAACCCTTGCAAACGCCCATTACAAAAGGGTGAAACCACACACAAAATTTAGTCCTTACATAGGAATGTCCAGTAGTCTCAAGTTGCCCCAACCATAGAAATTGGTCAAATACATCGTGAATAGCACTTTGTCGTACCTTTTAAACTATGCAGCGGCTACGAAAGTAAATGGTTGCCATTTCGTTTTTAAATTGACCTCTGACCTTAGTTTGAACCCTCGACCTTTAACCTGTCTGGTCTTTAGACGCAATGAAAAGCCTACGCTTAAAATTTCTAGATCGTTTACTGACAGCATTTAAATTATTAAACCGTTTGAGAATTAGAAATGCAGCGGACAGTCGGACAGGGCAAACCATTAAATGGTTCTATCCTTTAAAAACACAGAAGACTCTAATATATATTATATTCCCTTTTTTATAGCGAATTTCTATATTTGTGTAATGAAGTCGATGCGTTGGGTTGGGGCAGTAAGTCAAAATAAAAGCCTTCACCCTCCATTCCATTGAGAAAAATAATATTGTTGATCCTGAGTCTATGAACGAGTGAAAGGGTTCCTTTGGCCACCTGTCCCTTCATACAAACTTCAATCTGCACTTTGACCCAAGGACTCTTTCTATCAAATTCGTCCATTCACTCAACCAATATGCAATCGTATCCAACGGACCGTTCATAAGTTTAAAAAACCTGTAAACTCTATTTTTGTAATGACTGGTAAACCCAATTGGGATCGACATCGAAGTACCCCAGATTTCTTAAAACTGAACACCCGAAATAGATCCCTAGCCTTTTAAATGGTTCCAACTTTCCAACGTTTCCATTTCCCATTACATTTCAGAACGTTTAAGATGATACGTACAAAGTTCCGTGTGAATTTAAAATAAATCCATTGTATACATTTTCCGCGTTAGAAGTCCTTTAAAAAGGACTTAAATTTGATGATAAGGATTGAAAATTATTTCTTCGTTAATCCAGTGATGAGGGCCTCATGACCACGACTAGGACCCTTAATTAATCCAGTAATGGATTAAATTAATGAAGAAACTTAATTTCCGAACAACCCTGAAAATATTCGGGTCCAGTGAAACGCATGGAAAGTAGGATATATTGTTCTTTGAGAGAAGGACCTCCGGGACTAAGGCATTGAAGCCGGGTGTAAATCCCCAGAGGAATCAAAATCCTCGAAATGCATTTCCACCATTCTCCTAACACATTATATCGAATCCAATGAATTTGAAACATTTTCACGGATTAGATCAGTTGGATTTAATCTTTTCAATTCCCACTATTGCAATGGTTACATATTTAGTACTGAAAGAGTCCCTAAAGAGACCTGCTCTAAAAAAATAGAGGATCAAAGGATTTAGAGGTTGATAATAGGCCAAGAGAGGACATTAATGAAATTGGTCAGTGGTAAAAGGGTTCAGTTTTAATCTTTGGAAGGGTTAAAAAATGTGCTTGGGATAAAATGAGTTTGATGTGAGACGAATTAGGATTTAAGGGATCATGATTGGAATTAAAAATCATTGGCTCAGAATCATCCGAAACCAACAACAAGTTGTCACCAGCATTTTAATCTCTTCCGAATCCATTATCTAAAAACTCGAATAAATACCATACAATTTTTAGTAATATTTTACGTATTTTTTATCGTCTTACAATCTCTTCTGCATCGGTCTCATTATTCAGAGTTATGTTAAAGTGATTGCATTGTAGTTTAAAAACTTACTACAAGATCTTTTTAATACATACAAATTATAAGTTTAAATATGTACTAAATATCCTTATGCGAAATCATCGATTGTTTTTTTACCCTTAATTTGTCAAATAAAAAATGTCAAGTAAAACGGCATCGAAATCAGTTCACTATATATTCATTGAGATTTTTATTTTGAAAAGCTGGACAATGAATGGAAACACCTTGTATATCCCTTTTAGTGTTATTATTGCACATGTATAATATTACAGTTATAATATACATTATACATATTATACACACGTATAATAGGACAAGAGAGATAGAGTTGATCCTACCTGTCAATGAGTTTAGAGTTAATAGCCAAAGCTCCCTTTGTGAAGGGGATCGGATGCACTAAAGGGTACAAATAGCTGGAAAGGGTTTTATTAACTCGATTCGGTATGGATTAGAAATGGTTCTTAGCATATCATCACTCGCATTTGTCATTTAATCTCATTATGTCACACCGTGTCATTTTTAATTTCCCAAACCTTATGTTCAGAGTAGTACAGCCAGTTTACTAGTTGATAAACTGAATACTATTTGGGACCCGACGATTGCATTAATAATTACGAATTATTTATTGAAGCAGAAAAAAATTGTCCAAAAATTGATCCAGGATATTTTGTAAAATACATTTTAATATCGTAAAATGAAATAAAAAAATAATTTATAATCAAAACGTAAAGAAAAAAACATTAAATTAAAATGGGCCAATATTGCCAGCATTTCCGAGATCCGGACTAAAGTCCCCAAAAGGGGTGAATGGTGGATTTGAATGCCCCAGACAAGCATTTAAGGCCGTTTGAAGTTGCTGAATTTTTGTACCGTATCCCCGTTGCATTTGTCCACAACATTGCTTCAGTCGAGCTACTTCCGATTCCAGACTTTGGACCTGAAATAATAGAAGCACAGCACTTACAAAGGCATTAAAAACAGACGAAAAGTATTAATTAGTTTTCAAAATAATATAAATTCACTTTGATAAGTTCGAAAGGGAGTTTCGGAATCTGATCATAATTTTAACGGAAGCCCAATTCTTTTGCAATTTTTTGAGAATTTAAGAATCATTAAATAAAGTATAAATCTTATTTTCAAAAGATTTTAATCAATCGGATCATATATTTCCTCTCTCTCTGTTTTACGAGCTGTTTTTAATTTTCTAGAAGCTCAATATAAATTGCTTCTATATTTAATATTACTTCTAGCTCGTATGCTAATAAATCATGCATTTATAAGAGTTCACTCTCTAGTACTGTCCTTGTAAGTCGACAGGAATTTAACAAAGTTTCTAATTTGCAGAATCCTATACCGTCGTCATTAGCACAATTCTTTACAAAATTGACACATATTTTTGTAAAATCCCCAACCTCATTTGCATAATGAAAAAAGGCTTATGTATAAATTCAAAAATGTCAGAAAAACACTGAATTGATTAGAAGGGACATTTTTGTTTGTTAACTGAACTTGTTATTTAGATTAAAGCACAAAAGTAAACATTAAATGTTTTTCCGTCTCTCTCTCTACTTTGTCATTTGTGGAGCAGTCAGTGCAAGTTGACAAGAATTCGTATGAATTATGTGCCACTGCCTCAGGTCATTGTCCCTCTCGGCCTGTCACAAATCCATTGATTGTAAGGACAGATAAGGCAAACTGAACTAAATAGAATGGAAATAGGGACAAAAGATTTACTAAAAATATAAATATAATGATCAACCTCGAAAAATCACCCCTCTTCAAAATCTATCTACGATCATCTCCTCTCCAGTTATATTTGCAAGCTGGATGCTACGTGCAGGCCATTCATAAAACACATCTAAACTATCATTGTCTACGGGTAATAGTGATAGTGATTAAACCACCTTATTTTATGCAAATTGACTGTCTGTCCGTTTGTTGTGCGATAACTCTATCAAAACCGAAGGCCTTAATTTCTTCAAATCTGAAATTTAAATTTAATATATTTTAAGCCAAACAAGTGTTTTCCAAGCTTAATGATTTTAATTTAATGTCATGCCCTTTACTGACATTACTACATCACTATTTGTTACGTCCGTTTTTAGTTCTTTATAATAAATTTTGATTGCAAGGTCAGTTTTGACTTTGGGTTCTGTGTATGCCTGTTCTAACTGCTAATTAACCCTCTAGTGCTTTATTCTAAAAGAACGTTTACTGTGTACGACCCTGTAGCTATATATGGCATTAACAGGGCTCGTGCCAGCCTTAAATAACCGGGTTTTCTGACTCTCCCTCGGGATTTGGTACAAAATATCTGGATGTATATTCGTTGGGTCGCAAAAGGCCCTTTAAACACCTGCCTCCCATAAACAATGGGATCTTCGGAAGGGAGAACCAACTCTCATATTTCCAATTGACACTTTAATGTTTAAATGTTGAATTGAAGAGAACTTGAGCCGATCCCTGATAAACAAGACTCGAAACTACTGCACTATTATACTGACAACCGGGATTATTGACGCAAAACATGCGACCATTCACAATTACAAAACTCTCCTATCACAACTTTTAGAGCCAGAGGTTTCGAAAGCATAAACATTAAAAACATTAGCAAATATTTCATCTCCTTTTACAGTGCCCTTTTTCATTAAAAAATGCACTGGATCTCGAGCTTAATGGAAACCGACGAAACGAGTCCTTGGTTTTAGAACTTTTACACTAAATCATACGTCGGTTTTAGCGTTGGCTCGTCATTAAATGCTCATTTAAGCATATAAATATAAAATTCTTGCTAAAAACAATGCAAGCTCTTAATTAGTTAAACATACACTTCATCCATGTAGAATTTTACAACGGAGTTTGAAATTAAAATAACATTTACCTTGTTGGAGTTGTTCCTTAAAATCTCGAACTTTTCTTCTTCAATTCGACGAACTCTTTGGTTTGTTGTAGATTTGATTTTAATGATCTGACGTTGAGAAGAATCTCTTAGGTCTTCTGTTTGCTTCAAAGCTTTTCTAAGTTGCAATGAATGGAAGCAAAAACGCATTAATTGAAGAAACATAAATTGAATTTCAATTAACGTAATAGATTGATTAGTCTGGGGAATCGGCATTGGATAAATAGGAACTATTGATCTTCTGTCGTTCGCTGCTAATAGCCCTATGGGGGATTTCAAGTCCCAAAGATCTCATTAATCATTCGACAAGGAGCCCACAAATTTAAAACAAGCCAAGAAGGGTCCGTAAATTCTAAATAACCTACGATTTTATTCGTATTAAAAACTGATGCGTCTACACTTGAAACGGGGATTATTGGAATTACTAAACATAACGATTTTAGGGATTTAATTAACAACCAACCACCAAATAAATCCCCATTCCAATTAAATAAATCCTAGCAAATGCTTACACTCTCCAACCTATTTTAATTCTTTATACTACGCCTGGATTTGTTTAAATTAGAGTTTCAAACAAGGGAAGTTTACAAATTCCGTCATAAAAATCAACAGGTCCTTGTTCATATAGTTGACCTGCCATATTTCAATGAAAAATGAACGTTGGAGAATCAATATAGAGGCAAAGACAAATGATGGTGATAAAGTATTAAGTAAAGGGATATAGGGGGTAATGTGTTATTTAATCTCACATACCCCCAACCATAGAGCAACGTGAAACATATAATATCAAATTGTTGGATAGAACTTTACTGTACCATGCTGGATCAGAGATCTGGTGGCTTTTGGGTAAAATGTGAGCCTTATTGACCGTGTAGAGTTTGACCTTTGACCAGGACGACTCTCAAACTAACTTTCCCTCTGGGGTAAGGTGATAAAGGGTGGCTTACCTAGCAGCTGTGAGGGCCAAGTCCCTCTGCCCTTCCAATGAACGGTTTGACCTCTGCCAAGAGGCAAGTTGAGACTTGATCTGTATTTCCAGCTCATGGACACGGGATTTGCACTTGGATTCCACGAATTGGTCGCAATCGTGATCTCTGAGATCCAGTTTCATGGCCTCCAGTTCCTCTTGAACGGTCTTGAGTTGGGCCTGGACCTGAAGGGAGGATTCCTGTTCCTTCCACAATTCTCGACTCAACCTCGCCTCGTTCTGTAACACGTCCCTTAATTCCACCTCCACACTTTCTTTGTCTTTTCGACAAGCCTTCAACTCCTCCCTCTCCTTCCCTGACCTCCGACCTTCCTCTTCACAGATCTTTTGCAGCACAGACAAATTATCCGTTACTCTTCTCACTTCCGATCTGAAATACCCGACACCCGCTTCGGTTTTAGGATAATATTACTCTTACTCGCAGGCAGAACAAATTCGAGATTTTTTTTTGGAAAATCAGAAAAATGGGACCGTTTTTTGTGAAAATTTACTCTTTTTGCCCCATCCCTTTTTTGGCTTAAAAGCTTGAAAGTTTTGACAATTCCAATTTCCGAGATCCCTAGTAGCTGGACTCACAGAGATTTATATCTGCGCTTTTTTAGTTTTATTGTTTCGGGTATTTCAGTTCAGAGACAGTAATATATTTGTTCACTATTTCTTGAAACTGTGGAATTGAAAAATCGATGGGAATGGATGCTATTTTCAGAAACTCAAATACATGGCAGTCGAAAATAAAGTCATTTGGTTGGTAAATAAATCTGAACCTTAATCCGCAATTTTTGTGAAATTGAGACTTTAAAAACAACCCTGAAGTGTGTGTTACCCATCCAAAAAAGTTAAGTCTTGGGTTTTCTCACGCCCAAAGGAAAAAACAAACGTCCAAATGTATTACAAAGCTAGTTTGGTTTATGACATTAATTGGTACCCGAAACGTATTGTACTATTGTACATTAAATATACAAGCTTACTTAAGCGTAACAATTTCTTGTTGTAAGTTGACCTTTTCGGCCTCATTTTGACCTTTGATAAGGTCAAATTCCGTCTTAATTCCCTCATTCTCTAACACGAGGCTCTTGAGCTCCATTTCCAATCTTTCCCGTTCTTTATCCGAAATTCGGCTCTTCTCGAAATCATTGCGAAGTAAACCCGAAATCCTCTCCTTCAGCCCCGACAATTCTTCCTTCAGCACTTTCCCTTTACAAGTCAACTTCTTGTTCCGACCGGAGAGGGTGTGAATTTGACGTTGGAGCGGGTTCAGTTTCTTACGAGCTGCGTCTCTTTTTCGTTGCAGTGACGAGATCAGAGATTTAGTTTTGAAGATCAGGTTTGTGGCAGAGCTGATTTGAGACTTGAGATCCGCTTTCTCCAACTGCCAACCCCGATGTTCCGACTCCAGTCTGAGCATTTCAGACTCCTTCTCTAAAAGTTGAGATGAGACGGAGGATTGTAGCGATTGATGATCAGAGATTGCCGATTCGGACTCCTTCTTCAGATTCTCGTATCTAGGTTTTGGTTTTTAAGGTTTTGTTTAAAATTTGTGATGAATATCAATTACAAGGAGGTGTAAACGCTTTAAGCGAATACATTGACTGTCTGTCCGTAACTGCGATATCTGTACAACGGGGGTCGGACGGAAGGACGATATTCGCCGGATTTTGAACTCATGTTTTCGGGGTCAAGACGAAGGCTAACAAGGAAACATTAACAAATGCTCAACCCTGATATTTTTTAAACTGCTTTCATTCAAAAGGGATCATATTGCAGGTTGAACACATTTGCATGTACAAGTTTTTGTTACCACTGTGTTAACACTGTTTATTTTTATATTAAACTGCTGTATAGTTAAAGTTAGTAAGGCGGAGACGTTTCAGTCATTTTGACAACAAAATATTTCAATGCATTATTTTTCCAATAAAAATTTCATCCCCATTGGAAAGCCATTTTGTTCAATTTCATTTGATTTGAAAAAAGACTGGTCAGGTGTCAGGTCATAATGTCATAAAAATTATCTATTTTGAGATTTCCAGAAATAATTATTTAAGGACGCTCATTTGATGATTTCGGTGGAGTTTGAAGAGTTTAAATTTTAAGAGATTAAAATAGTAAAAAAAACATTAAGATTACTTCGAAACAGAAAGATGAAGTTGATGGGCGATTTCTAGCTTCTCTTTTTCCATGTCAAGAAATCGGGACTTAAGTTCGGCCAACTGTGCTTCCCATCTTTGACCCTGAAGATTACCTGACTCCTCATTCCTAAAATTAAAATTAATTGCTCAGTACAATTAGCCTTAAACTGTAGCTAATTAATAATTGACTTAATTAACGAATTAAAGCCACACACCTCTGACATTCTTCAGCGAGACAAGCACATTTACGCTGTAAATGAAGGGATTCTTCTTCCAGGTCTTTGTTCTTAGTTTCTAAAACGATGTTGTCCTTTTCCAAGGTTTCGAGTTTAGATTTGAAATCGATTTCAATCTTCAGCTTTTCCTGAGCAACTTCTTCCAAACGAATGGACATTTTCTGCATCTCCTCCTGAATATCAAGGGCATTTTTTAATTTATTACGGACTGAAAGCTCTTACAGGAAACATACTCTCTGTTCATACTTCCTTCATCCATTTGTGTTCAAACTCTCAAACGGTTTAAAATTTTGATTTTAACAGATGTTAAATGTTTTCAATTGACATTTTGCATTACTCATTACAGTTACAGTAAATTATTTTGTATTTGTCGTTGGCTCTTTTATTGATATGGCCAATTCTGACTGATCAAAGAGTTTTTGATGAATACTGAAATTCATGGAGATTGCAAATTAATGAATAAGCTTACCTGTTTTGTCGTGATTTGAGCCTGAAGATTGGGAATAACATTTTCGAAACTTTGAAGTTTGTTTTTCATCTCCAGAGTTCCGATTAAAAGGCTCTTCTTCGTATTCCGTTCTCTATCGAGATCGTCCTCAGTCTGAAACCATCGCATCATTTGAATAAAAAAAATCAGTTTTAAAAATTGCAACATGGAGCTTTCTTTCAATTATCATCCGTGTCCTTGCGTAATTAATCGAAAAATATGTTAAAATTCCTAAAGTGATGATTTAGGATTAGGAACCTTCTGAAGTTTGAGAGCAACTCTTGCAGCCGATTCTTGGACTTCAATCCGTCTTCTTCTTTCCACTTCCACTTTCTCCAGTAACAGAGTCTCATCATCCCCCACTGACCCCGTCGGGTCAACTGACCCCACCCCCACAGCAGCTCCAGCTACTCCACCTGTTCAATTAAACAGAGTGATAACTGTAATAAAAACCCCACGTTTCAGTGCTTATGCTAATCCCAAGTTCGGTCTGGGCTTTGCCGTTATGTGTCATTGGACTAATCTAACCTAACCACTAACAGAAATTATTTCTTAATTATTGGGGCATTTTTTTTATGCTTTCTTCTTGAACACGGACCGGTTTGACGCTAGCGTTTGTAAGTTTTTTACATTTTGACGCGAATTGTACGTCAACACATACGTTGTATGGTTCCACCGTTTAGCGAATGTTGGGTTGGAACGGTTCGATTTTTTGATGTATTTTTCATAAAGGATTTCTACGCAATTTCATACCCGTTTTAATATTTGTGGATAAGCTGGACACATCCTTTCGAATATTTTTATTATGCCTACTGATTGCAGTTCTTAATTTATTATCCGATCTGCTTGCTCCTACTCCCGCGACCGTTGGGATTGAAGGACGGCTGGGAATGTCCCGCTCTGGAACCTCTTGGACACAATGTAGATTTAGATTAAGATTCCTCATAATATTTCCATCATCATCCGAAGTCAGGATATTTTGAATAGTTGAGATCAGGCTCAGATCTTTCTCCAACTTTTTCAATCGTGTAGACAACATTTTTATTTATTGTATTCGAGTAAATTAGAATCAAAGCAACATGATTTTCTAACCGTTTTGAAATCTCTTATTTGATTTCTAAAAATAGAAACGGTAAAAAATGTAATGGTCTAAGTAGGTGAAAGCATCCCTGCCTGCCATGACAATAAATAAATAGATTAAAGAATAATGGAGATTTTGAGATTCTGATAAGAGGCGGTGGATTATTTTAAGATAAGTGATGAGGGCAGTCACCCCGCACTGCTCTGCCCCATTAATCCCTCATTTCGTAAGCAACGATTTAGTTTCAACTATTTCACTGCCGAAATACGAAATTTTATGGGATACTAAATCAATCGGCCAAAATAAATGAGCACTTATTTAAGTGCTCCATACATGGGGACTTATTTCAGGAATTTTTGGTTCATATAAATTATATTATATAAAGGCGCGTATTTACTAGCATTTTTTACTGGGTTCGAGTGATGACTTAATTCGGGGTTTATGACAAGAGGATTTTTTGGGTTCTTAATGTAAGGGGCCGTCGACCATCCCTTACCTGAAGACTTGGATTAAACTTTTTGCTCATACTACTACTCATAATATTTCTTCTGTCATTTTCTTAAATCTAACTTTTGTTAGTTATTAGTTATTTTGCATACAATTTTAACTTTATCTACGTATTATTAAGGGGTGAAACCCCTTACTGTGAAGACTCGGTCCGTCCGTCCGTTCGTCTGTCTGTCTGTCAGTCCGTCCGTTTATGCGCTAACTTTTGAATGACTAAACTTTTTAAAATTATTTTTGCGAATACTTATTCAGTGAGTCCTGGCGCATTCTGAGTTCTAATTTGGGCCGGATCAGTCACACCCCCTAGCTGTAAAAAATTCGAAACTAAATACACATATACATTTCAAATGTATAAGACATACAACATACATCTTCTACTTATTCCCATCCTTACATGAATAAGGAACCACGCCCACTGGCATCGGGGGGTGTGCCTGCGCTATTTAGAGGACATTTAAATTTCAACGCTAAACGCCTTCCTAATATTATAAGGAATACCCGCGACACATGAGAGTGTACGTGTACTTATACATGTGCACTTTTTGATGAAAAATGTAGCATTACTAATTTAATATTTGTCACGCGGTTTCAACCCTTTCGTACGTGCGTTTGAAACGGTTTATTAGTAGATTAACATTAAAATGTAATTTGTTCTTTAATCAGTAACAGACCCGGAAAAATTCAGTGTAGAATACCTTAAATTAAAGAACTGTACCTAACTAATTTAAAAAAAAAATCCCTTCATTTTATTCAAAGCGCAGTCTATTTAAGAACGTTCTTAGAATAAAAGCTGTCTCGACAGAATTGCATATGTTGAGTAATGACAATGAGATTACAAGATTCAGATTCAAAACTTCTAACATTTATTCGTTATTATGTATCGTAGATACATAATGCGAATGGCTCGGTGTCTGTCCGTCTGTCCGTCTGTCCGTCTGTCCGTCTGTCCGTCTGTCTGTAAACACGATAACTCGAGAACGGTTTAACTTTTTGAAATTTTTCTTTCGTATATCTGTTTAGGACATTCAAACGGAGGTCAAGTTCGTTTGGGGGCCCTGTAGGTCAAAGGTCAAGGGGGGAAAGGTCAAAGGTCAACATTTTTTCAAATAGTAACCCCCCATGTGTGACACATCGATGGAAAGCTACGGTCAAGGGCTATTCAATGATGTATTTGATTTGGGGGTAGGGCCACCCCCTGACCGGTGGGGAGGGGTCAAAGAGGTCAAATTACAAACATATATGTGTGATACGTCATTCGAAAGCTATGATCAAGGGCTTTTGAATGACGTATGTAATTTTGATCTATGATTGGGGCAATTTGAGATGATTGATATTTTGCGTGCTTTAATCGTTTGATACGTCATTCGAAAGCTATGATCAAGGGCTTTCGAATGACGTATGTAATTTTGCTCTATGGTTGGGGCAAATTGAGATTACTCATTTAATACGTCATTCGAAAGCTATGATAAAGTGCTTTTGAATGACGTATGTAATTTTGCTCTGTGGTTGGGGCATTTTGAGATTTTCAATATTTCATGCATTTTAAATATTTTAAAACACAGTTTTCACTGTGAACATGTTTCGATGTGTATGAAACCTTATAAAAACGTTATATCTACGATACATCAGTACATTCGTTGGACGGTTTATTTATGTATGACCTCTCGTAAGTACAAAGTACATAATTGGCAGTACCGAACATTGCCTGTTTATATCTGGACTGGAATATGGATTACCGTCATTACTTGCCGATAATGAGAATTGAGGTGCTTTTGATGCGATTATGGTTCACAATTGGTATATACTGCAATTACTGACAAAAAAAAACATTACGAAAAGAATACATATCCATGATATACCTGTCTTTGAATGTTTAATAAAAAAATTGTTGTCCAATTAAGTGTCACAATTAAACAACGCTTCTATATTCCCACCCAGCGAAAAATGCAAATATGATTCTAGGTTATCGAACTTAAATATTTACAACCGTCAACCGGCTTAACTAAAGGCAAAATATGACATTTATTTCAAATATATTTTTTTGCTTAAAATTTAAATCAGGCCAAGTACTTTACGTATAATATAATATTGTACCTTAACTTTCAGCTTATGCCAAAATTGGTTTTAGGATAGGCTTCAGAAATATGTATAAATACCCGGGCTTTCAGCAATTGCATTCATTCCAACACTTAATTAGAACAAATCTCATCGTTCGGGTCGCTGATCTAATAACTTAACATTTACTGTTCGTTCCAACTCCTCACAACTGGAAGCTTGTTATATAAAGGTAAGTCATCGACATTCATGCTAAAAAATATTTTAAAATTATAAAAAATATTTTGAATACTGATTTAAAAAAAATGTATTTATGTTTATTTCTTAAACCCATATGGTTTTACTCGGTGTATCTGGATGCACGCCTCTTTGTCTTATTCTCGAACGGTTGAATATTTTCGGTTTTCATTTTCGGTAAATCATTTATGCCCTTCCGATGAAGGCTTAGTTTGTTTGATCACCTTCTAGGTCAAAGGTCGAGGGTTTATCATACATCGTTGGAAAGGTGAAAGGCGAAAGGTATTATCAATTACAATGGTACATGGTTCTTCAATTGTTGGAGTATCTTAAGATACTTGACAAAAGACATCTCTAACATGTCAAACGACTAGTTTAATGTATTTACGTCGTGTTTCATCTGTTTACAATCTTTCTTATGTACGCTTGGAACGTTTTTTTTACAATTTTTAATAGCATGTACGTATTCTATTATTTGTGTTTTAGAGGCGGAGATGGACATTGCAGTTATTCTTATCCTGATGGTCGGGGTGGGGGGACCTTGTTGGGCTCAGATTCTGGAGCTGCCAATTCAAGACAAAATGCCGAAGATGGTGGTGCCCCATTGCCCCGACACGCCCTACCCCATCGTATTGAGTACGACAGGAGGGTTGGAATTGTTTTCGAATCAATATCTCGTCTGTTTCCGAGCTCTTCCACTAATTTTCAACTGTTCGGATGGACTATTCTTCAATCCCGATCGTCTGACTTGTGAATTCCCTTATGAACGAAGATCAAGTCCGGATCAGTTGATCCCAGATCAGGATCAAGAGATTCCTGAGCTGCCTCAATACCCCGTGCCCATAAACCCGGATGGTCGGGGGGGGCACGGGCTCTACCCCATCACTCGCCCCAATCCTGACGTTATTCCTCCGGTCATTGTTCAAAAACCACCTACTCAAGAGATCCCTGTCCCCTACAACCCTTACCGACACCTTTGAATTATCTTATCCATACTCTAATTTTATGTACTATCGATTAATAAAAAAAAATATCCGATATCAATAGAATTAATAAAATTTCATAATTACGAGTTTTCAGTAGAAACTGCCATTTATCATATATGACACTTATTTATGGCAGCACAAATTGACAAACACGTCCGACAGATCTGATCAGTGATCATAGAATTAGACACTATATAACTCTGTGGACCTGGCAGAGTCAAAGAGCATAACATATTTATATTTTGTTGTGCTTGTGATGAGTGGAATTCATGTGCAATTGGCTAATTGTAGGAGGTGTCAGGGGCAAGGATAATTTAATTTTATGATATTCTTCAGAAGAAGATAATATATAAACTTTTGGTGATTAGTTAGAGATGATAGACGCTTCTTCCCATATAATCGCGTTCTTATCCTCTCATCCTCATCAATAATTGGAAGAATTAATCAAATTGATGCGGATGGAACGGAAGGCATTGCATTGTCGTCGTTTACACAAACACATCCTGAAAATAAACTATCCAGAATGAATCTATTGGTGTATCGTAGATGTTGGCGTTTTTATAAATCTATGCTGTCGGAACTATTTTTTGTACTAGAACCATTTTATAGGTTTACACGATTGAAAGACATGTACGTATATAACAAATGATTTGGATCTGATTCCTGAATATCCTGACAGGAGATCGCGATGGCCCTCCGTCCGCTCGTAACCGTGTAAACGGACAGGAGGTGATTGGGATAATGACTCTAGGATATTAGCGATAGATAATTACTAATTAGGAGCATTGCATTAGATAATTTTGTGAATCTGGGAGTATTTGGGAGAGGGTTGTTGTTGTTTCTTGAGTTTAGAGACGCTGGGATGGAACACGTATTCTTGAGAAGAGGGAAGCTTGAACATTTCCTCCGGCAACACAAGATCCAACTGCCCTTGCCTTCGTCACAAATTCACACGGCAATTAAAAATTAGAAAGTTTGTGGACTTTTAAGTTTTAACGAAGTGACAAGTCGGCAGTGTAAAATGAATCCACACCTCTACACAACAATTAAAGAATAACAACATCCAGATCACAGATCCAACGAATCTAAAATCAAAAGGTTTGGTCAAAGTTCAAAGTCTGAAGTCAAAAGTTGACTTTTTGCTTTTTTAAATTTGAAATTTGAAATTCTGAATTGACATTCTCACTTTCTTTTAATTTAACGTGCAATGCTTTAATTTTGAATTTTTAACTGAACTCTGTGAAAAGTGAATTACGAATTTGGAATTGCATCCGGCCGGGCATAAAAGTCAAAGGCAAGGCAAAACCAAAAGCAAAAAGGTTGAAGGTCAAAAGCTCAAATCCAAAATCTCAAAGGCACTATTATACTATACAATTCTATGCAAAGGCAAAAGGATTTATATTGTATATATTGATTGTTGATTGTATATAATGTCAAATGTTGAAGCGCAATGCACAATTAGAGTACGGCATACGGTTCGTTAATCCATAATCAATGTCAAATGTTGAATGTCAATGAATATGGAATGTTGAACTGAATGTTGAATGTTTGAAGTTTGAATATCAAATATTGAATATCATCATAATAAATCATAAAGGCAAAAAAAAAGTGAAAAGGTGTTAAAAACAAACTCAATTCACAATTCTCGATGTACAATGTCAAACAAATATGAAATAAGCCATAAGCATAACTGCTATTTCTTAATGAGGCCTTATTAATTTATTATTGCTCTGTCTTTTTATGTGCTGTATGCTAATGAGATAAATTTTTATTTGTTATTTGTTATTAGAGAATCTGAAATCAACAATAAATGGCCGCAACGTTGCAAGAGTGATTCTATTCGCATGGACTCGTAATAGTCGTAATCGTAATCAATCTCAAAACGATCGGTCTGTTATTTCCGGTGAGCTCCTGACAGATTCAGACAGATCCCTGAGTGCCTCTCATCCTCGACCAGCCTTTGCTTTAAGTCTAAAGTAATCAAGTATGAATGAAAAGTGTTTAGACCAGAGGGACCGGCAACTCTGGATTTCTATTTTTTATACCCTCTCTGCTGCTACTCCAATGATTGGTAAGAGCAAGACCGGTTTAAAATCCATTTTTTATCTATGAATTGTGTGGAATTATTATCGTAAAACTTAAATGTGTAATGGCTCTTGTTCTGCAATTTAGTTAGCCTGACTAGCCAGTCGAGTATCAACAGAATTGAGGAATCTCTGCTCTTTCCTTCCTGCTTCACTGACAGACTCCCATACGTGACTATTTCAGAGACGAGTTGATATAGATTTTGACAGTACACACTCTAATCACCTCTCCTTGAATTCCCAAGGATTTTGGCTGGACTCAATTTTTCCATTCGTAAGCTAAAGCTATTAAATAAAATTGCTTCATATTAAAATTAAAATTAATAACCTACCGGCCATTTTTTTTTTAGACATATCGCTGTAATACTAGAATATGAGCTTCACAATCGTTAAAAGTAAATGGTGCTGGTTGATCTGTTCTGACAGGTGGAAAGCGGAATATATATATTCAGTATTTCATTCATTGTTAGTCGATTTAATTAAACATTGCCACGATGAGAATATTTTAGGCTTCAAATATTATTTCATTTTAACCTCGGTTTTATTTTCGGTTACAGATCGACATGGTGCCGATTAAATCGATTTATAGTTAAAACAGACAAGATAGGGTTTTGATATTTCGGGCACTTACTTCCAATTTATGGATAACAAATGGATAATCTTACGAAAATCCCAATTACAAATGGTATTTAAAGCCACCGTGTTCGTTGACTCGCCGGGTAAACATCGTGCCGTCCTCTGTAAATATTCACATGTCAAAGCAGTGGACTATGTATTATTATTCGGATATTGACGAAACGAATTTTACCCGGCGATTCAAAGACCACAAAGTGATTCTATAGGGTTAATATGTATTTAGGTCATAGGTTACCCCACCGATTTGCGAGATATGCGTGCCCCGGACAAAATTCGTTGACCCTTAGCCCCTGCCCAATTTTTCGTTGTCTCCATATCAAGTCTTGCTAAGTGAAAAATATGCTATTTATAGGTATTTATGTTGAGTTGAAATAATAACTAGATTATTGCTGTACTAGTGTTACTCTTTTAAATGGATTGAGAAATGTTTGCTCGATTTGCACATTCAATTTCGTGAGTAAAAAAATGTTTTATGTTATCTCAACTCACCAACCAAGCGTGATAAATTGTCCTACATATGTACCATGTGCCTACCTGGCTCATTCAGGCACAGATACTTTATGGCGATCGAACTATTCCGTTTAAGTTAGTATATGAATTTGATAGCCGCAAGCCTAACTCATAAACATTGCTGCTCATATTCAATATACTTCATTTTATTAGCCAAACTATAAAATTGTTAATTATTTTTCAATCTGTTTTTGCAGATTATTTCACATCCCTTATCTTTAAAACATGACATTAACCTTTGAAATTTACTTTACCCTTTCCAAGACTTGAATTGTCTAGTCTAAACCACGCCTTTCTTATTTAAACCCCCCCCTTCCCCTGGATGTTTTATAGAATCGACGAACCCGAACCCACACACAAATTTAAAAAAAAATCTAATTCACTCCATGGAGTAGGTGACTTAACGTAAGTAGGGCTGGAAAAAAATATTGGACATCGCGCGGGTAGTATTACAATCGCTGTGTGGCATTCCCCAAAATTCTAGGACGGTCAAAATAATGGGCTGACACTTCCAAACTTCCAATCGCTATGTTTGCAAACTATTGAGACCAGGGAGATTTTCGTGTACATTTTTAAAAATTTCTCAGGCATCACATTGTTTAGATTTTTGTCTATATTTTAGGGATTATAGGGATCAGATCCAGTTTTGTGGGAATTTTCCCGAGTTTATTAGCTACATTATATTCCAAGTTTCAATTATTATTACCTACTTAATTTAAAAATACTTTGTTGTTGCAGGACCTGGCTATCACTGCTGCGGACGAACACATAATATTTACTGTTAACCTCACGTGAAGACTGAATTACTTCTGCAGAAGAAGGACGTAGAGCTTTGATGGGATTTCTGCATTTAAAAAAACTGTTCAAATTATTGATTGAAACCCGAAAGGTTGATTGAAGAATTTGTGCATGTTTGAAGTGTCTATCAAACAGATCATTGATTCAGAAATAATAGAAGGCCTTACAGCGTTTTTTTTTCTTCTGATAACGTGTTTTGATTTTAAAACGGCTCGAGTTTCGTCAACGAATTGCATCGTTTCCAAATGGTTACTGGTACGTATTATTTCATAAATTAAATTATTTCATATTTTACGTATTTTTAGTGTGTTATAACGTTATAAGTTATATCCCATAGGTCAGAGGAACAGTTTATTGGATAACTGCAGTAGCTTGGTTGATTTCTCAATGTTTGCTAAATGAAAGTAGCCTCCAAGACTGGAGAAAGGTTAACGTTGAATCATAAATTTAGATTCATAAACAATTTAAATACAATTTTATGGATAAGTAAATATTCAACGGTCTGGGCTGGCTTGCAAACTGTTAGATGTTCGAAAAATGCAATGAAATCAATGAAAAGACAACCACCAATCTACAATTAACGAGAGCTAGAACTATCATTGATGCTGGTTCTTATGAACTTCACATAATATAATTGGAGGAAGTTGACTTCCGTGGAAGCAAATAATCAATTCAGTAAATATTTAAGTACGGAAAGGTGATAGTTCGATTGAAAATGCCGGATTTTGTAGAATTAGCGGAAAATATTTTAAAAGAGCCGAGCGTGTCCTTGGCGTGGGTCGGATTTGTGAGATCGATGGGTTGGATTTTTTCGGATCGATATAATTCTCGTTGCACGTTCCTCCGGGTAATAGTAATTCCCACTCGGTCCATGCGCGACATTTCTGGAATTTTGCTCTGAAAAATTGTTGCTCTTCCACTCCTGCCCTACATTACATTAGGGGCAGAATTGCCACTGCCTTAGAATTTAGAAAATTACATATTCCTCCGGATAAATCGAGTAGTAAGGAAATCCTCGTAGGGTGGAAAGGAGGGCAACGGAGGAATTCCTTCTCTCAAATATTTGCTCTATTCCCAGTTTAGAAATTGACAAGAACATAATATTATATCGGTCATTGAGATAAGCCCAACAGAGTTTGGTGACTGATAGGAAAGATAACTGGGAACTGAGTTGATAGCGTGCAGTTATAATTTATAAATATGTAATATAAATTATTTGGTCGCGTGGATAAGGGAGATTTGGAGACAGTGATGAGTTTTTTTAAATTTCATTTAAAAGGCCAGGCCAATGAATGGGTGTTTAAATTGAATAACTCGTATAAATGAATTGGAGGTAGAGAAGGCCTTAATGGCCTCATTTGTGAAGCGATGTTGTTGCTTCGACGTCCCCGAGGATTTAGTTGATTCAGTCCTCTTCAAATGCACGAGCCCTAATTGTAAGATTTGCAAATACGTTATCCATAATACATTAATTACGAAGAGATGACATCTTTTAAGCACCTGCATAAGAATATAGTTGGATTCGTAAAGAACGACTTGAGAGATCAATTTTTATAACCAAATCAAAATCAACATGCCTATCGTTTTTTTACAGGTTGCTGTGGGTGCTGTGCACCTAGGTATAAGAGATTAGTCGACAGCGTCTTTCCACATGACCCTCAGGTATGTTACACGATTTTAATTTTTAATGAAAGATTAAGTAAGACTCATTTAAAGTAATTGTTGCATTGATTGTATTTTAATAGGATGGCCTGGTCAAAGCAAATATGGAGAAGTTAACATTCTACGTTCTCAGCTCTCCTGAAAAATTAGATCGAGTGGGGGAATATTTGTTCCAGAAGGTCAGTCGTGACATTTACCGAAAAAAGAATGGGTGAGTTGCACCTTTGTACGTTCAACGTTAGTTAGGAGTTGGCTATTGATGAATTCTCCAATACTGAAGGAAACATACCATGAATGAGTAATAAACATTTATTTTTGTGTCTAGTAATGTCGTAATCGGGGTGGAAGCAATGGACCAACTTCTACAAGCATGTCACTCCCAAAGCCTAAATCTGTACGTCGAAAGCTTTCTTCGAATGGTTCAAAAACTTTTGGAATCTGCGGATCCTAATCTTCAAATTTTAGCCACTCAGTCTGTAAGTTAAATTTACAGATCAACAAAATACCAAGATTCTTTAAGGTTTTAGTTTCAAATTGTATTTTTATATTTTCTTCAGTTTGTTAGATTTGCGAGTATAGAAGAAGACACGCCATCATATCATCGTCGTTATGATTTCTTTGTCTCTAAGTTTGCCTCGATGTGTCATAATAACTCGTCGAATGATATACTTAGGGCAGAAATACGAGCGGCTGGTATCCGCGGTCTTAAGGTGGGTTTGTTTAATGATTTTATTCATAAGTATATGTTCTTTATTTGAACATTACCGTTATATTTGCTAATTTACAAAATTGGGTTTTTTGAATAATTAGGGTGTCGTTAGAAAAACAGTATCCGATGAATTAGTAGAAAATATATGGGACTCGTCTCATATGGAAAAAATTATACCCTCATTGGTTTTCAACATGGAGCAAGGAAGGTAAAAATGTTTTTAATACGATATTCATGTTCTGATAGTTTTTACAAGTGCAGCAGTACTTAACTTTGTTCTGCAAAAATTGTATATACCTAAATTCATCCAGATTGCTGTTTTATATCTAACTAAACTCAACCAGAAAGCATAGTTTTAGCGTTGTCACTATTTCAATGAATTTCAGAGCCACACATGTATTACGGAAATCCCTATTTTTATGGTTACTTTTTTAGGTTTCATTGAAAGTACGAGTTTATTATCCCTTTATATTTGCAACCATATCTAACGGCGTCCCGTAATATAGAAGGTGTTCGTAATCACATCAGAGAACCAACACCATTCTATATGTCCCCGACTGATGTAAATTGAATTAGTTGGCCTTAATTAATGTACATGGGGTTGTGAAGTAGAGTGAGAAAATCATTTTACGGATAGAGAGAGATAAAATAATCTGATTAGTGAATACCTATACGCCGTTGTAATGTTTCTAGGAAAACTTTGGTTCGTGACGAAAACGATGCAATGCCTGAGAATACTGGAGAAGATGAACTAGATGCTCCGAAATTGGCCGAAAATTGCATGCGAGATTTAGTTAACAAAGCAACGTTTGGACATGTTCGTAGTATAGTTAAACCAGTCCTCCAGTAAGCTATTTTCTTGACATTTTACTATAAACTATTGTTTTATTTTTACTTTCATGGATTTCTGACAAACACCACACTACACTGTCAGACATAATTTATCCTGAGAGCACAAGGCAAATTGCTTAACGAGGATCAAATGAAATTAATGTTTGTTTTTAATTTTCTAGCCACTTTGATGTGTTTGAACTGTGGGTGCCAAATGATTTTGCTGTACACACTTTTCGTGTTGTTATGTTCTCTATCCAGGTTGGTAATGGAACACATTTTAGTTGCAAATTAACGAAATCTAATTTGAGAAATTAAACGTTGTATCTAAAAAAAATGAATTTTATTTTTAGTCTCAATACTCGTACGCAGTGATTGAAACCTTAATGAATCACATGGAACAACATAACAACAAATCTAATGCGAAAGTCCGAACGAGTATGGCTGATGTTTTGGCAAAAATCATTGATATTGCTGCCGGTGAAAGTGTTGGTAAGTATCTATTGATTAGTAATTTTTACAAATGTAAATGCAACAGGTTGAAATGAACTTGCCTTTTAATTATTTCTTAATCAAATCTTACAGGGCCTTCTGTTTTGGAGATTGTGAATGCAATAGTTCAACATCTTCAAGCATCTACAAAAATGGAAGGGGTAGACGGTGATGAAAAGGCATATCGAGAAACTTTAATAGCCGCCCTTGGTGAATATGTCACTCATTTACCAGACTATCAGAAAATTGAAATTATGAAGTTTATCATGCAAAAAGTGCCGTCCCGTTCGGATAATAGTGCATCTCATCGTTTACTGCAAAACATGCTCCTAAAATCCCTGCTCATGGTAAGGAATACTTGACCGGTTTAAAGAAATTCAGTTTTATCGTCAAATCGTCATTCGTCGTCATCCACTTCAATTCCTACGACATTTTGACTTTAGTATTGAAGGAGATGCGTCATTTAAGTGAATATGTGTTGGAATTGAAATATTAATGTGAGATGCAATTTATATGATTTTAGGTTGGATCGAAGTATCGAACGACCTATTTAAGTACTACTTTTCCATTGTCATTCCTTCAGCCGTTGCTAACACTTAGTCAAGATGATGACGCAGAGTTGAGACTTTTAGTTCAAAATATTCTACATACTTTGATCGATCGACATCAAAACAAAGAAAAACTTTTGTCCCCTACGTAAGTCATTATCTTCATCGCAATACTAAATTATAGTTTTGTTAATTAGAGCGTTAGGGTTTCATTCATGTTACATTAATTAGAGCCTAGCGGGTTAAAGCTCTTTGAGACTTCGACGCGTTTGAAGGGATAGTCATTCGAGTGTAACATGAACATCGATTCGATTTCAATGTTCATCGTTTTAATCAATCCATAGACACGGTACAGATACTCTCTGTACTAGCTCTTTGTTTTTTGCTTTCTAAAAGTTCATTGTAGTAAATATAATGTTGAAACAGATAATTAAAGTAATATATATTAATGAACCACACTGCCTCTCTAATGATGGGTAATAACATCATAGTTTTAATTAAACTGGTCTATAATAAATGTTGTGAATTTTGAAGGTTAAAGTTGGATGGTGTAGCTCGAGAGCCTTGTACGAGGACGGACATCCTGTTCGTTAAAAAGAATGGGGCTGAAATATTTAGCAATATGTTTGCAAGTTTAGAGAAAACTAACAATGGGATTAAAAACATGAATGCCGTTTACACCACCGTTGCTCTCTTCTGTGTCGAGTTGTTTTGTGAAGATACTCTCTTCGATTTTGCAAGACTTATCATTAGTTTCCAAGATTTGGCGGTTACGTCAAGTGTCTTAAGTGCTTCCCAGAAGATCCATCTTCATGTTATAGCCCTATCGCTTTTTGCTCTTGTCGCCGACTCTCTCCCTGTTCTTCAAGAATATTTTGACAAGGTAATTTACATTCTTACTCATTCGTTAGATATTGAATTTCCACCAGTCAGTCACCAGTATTTAAACTTTAAAGTCCTTTTTGTAATTTTCCATATTCAAGTGCCGAATTTAAAAATTCGGGTTTTGAACAAAATTTAATTATGGGGAGATTGTTGGCAAATATTGAGGACAATCATTGGATTGTATTGTGAAATTGATTGTTGGACTTTTTAGCAATTGGTTGTGATTTAAATAGGTATTAAAGTCAAGAAGAGAGCATTCAATTCATCTGCTACCTCCATTAAAAATTCGATACGAAGTGTACGAGCCATCTCAAAATATTTTGGACGCCTGCCTCCTATCTCAGGATGCGATTTTTGAAATCTTAAAGAAGGAAGGGATTGAAGCAACGAGTAAATTTTCTTCGTATACATTCCCACGCCACTCTTGGGTTGATGCTCACATGCAATCTGGGAGTACAACCGATCTCAACTCCATTAGTTTGGAGGTTGACTCTGGAGCCTCTACTCCTAACGGGCCTAAGGTATCACGGGATCCAATCATCTAAGTGTCGGATAGTCCACTACGAAACTGATGAAAAATGTATTAATAATGTTGTGTCTTGATTTAGAAAACATCGGAGGAGGAAATGATGACAGTAGAAAGCCTGAAACACCTGCTTAACGAATCGCCAGATATTCGAAAAGACTTGGAGACTCAGAAACGGAAGGATATGAGCAACACGTTTAAAACAGCACCATTTGAAGATCTTGTTAGTAAAGCTGCAGCAAGGGTAAAACTTGTTAAAAATATTCTTAAAGGGACTGTTAATACCCTCTGAGTTTTTTTAGTCAATCTAACTTGAATATTTTTTTTTCAGGGTGGCAATCTACAGAATAAGTTATCAGAGATATTCACAAAAATGTCAGTTTCATCTCCAAGTGGAGAACCTTCAAATCGGAACAATAATCAACTTAGTAATCATAATCACAGCCATGTAAACAATAAGGTTCAATTTCCTCAGATTTTTAAATTGTGAGGCTCCTTAACGTACCTAGTAATGATGTCACATCAGTTAGCTAAACTCGTAGTTATATTTTTAATTTAAAGAATTGAAATCATAAGAATCACGCAATACGATGTTTGATTGTTATTTGTTATTGTTCCTGACCTTTATAATTGTATATTCATGTAAGTATTTCAATATGCCAAAGAATTCTTAGAACCTCTTGTTTTTAGAATCAATCTGGATAAACTATTAAAGATTCAAAATATTTTAATTAAACGCTCCAAGGTAATTGATTCCTACTGTTAACCTGGAACGTGATCTTGTTTAATGTTCTGGAAGGGAAAACGGTCGGCGGGTCTTTAGCTTCTGAAGTTAAAATCATTAAATATAATACCCCTATTTTTGACTCAGACTATAAGGAACTTTCGAAACTGTCATTAGTATTCATGGTACTTGATTTGTCCACAATTATGAATTTCGTATGTAATTTAATGAACAATAATAATGCGGAAGAGCTGAGAGTTTCAACTTTCATTACATTGTCAAAAGATAAAATATAAGGATATTTATCTGCGTTGAAAAATTCTCAGTAGTTCACTTCTCGAAACGAGGCTCTATGGTATCTGTGACTGTCTTACTAAAATTAGAATATAATTAAATACTAAATGACGATAACTCAATTAGCTGGTGCTCCAAAGAAAGATGATGGAATTGTAGTTTGATGGAATTGATTAATGTCGATGGCCCTCGATTTAATGTTGTTTAGTAACTAAATAGTTCCGGTTACAGTCGTTAATTGTACAAGAAAAGTATTTATCTTTCTTTGGTATTGTTAAATGGAAGAACTACTACATATGTATCGGAAATAAAATACAACCACCTAAGAATACTAATCGATGAAATATACTCTTAATCCCATACCTAAAATATGTGTAATATGTAACTGACGTAGCACTTGATGCTTCGGAACGCTAAGTTGAATCGATTCGGCGACAAAGACATAACAAACAAACTAAACGACGCTTTCTTTGTGGAAATTCGAAAAGTTGGTTCAAGCGATTAGGTTTGAACAAAATTATATCCTCCCCTCCACCCTTCCTTGGAATGTTGAACTCTCATATCCAGTATCAAGCAATATCAGAATTTTCGAATTTAAAGTTATGCAAAGTTAGTAGTAATTTTGTGGTTTGTGGAATGAGAAATATTTAAGATTTATGATATGACTATATTAATCTAACATTGAATCGCTATATTATAGCGATTCAATGTTAGATTGCAATATTTGTAGGTGATTTGGTATATTGTCGATTTAGTCTTAATTGAATCAGGCGTACCTTCTCGTTCCTTCAATCTCAATGTGCCTATCTGTTGGTTAAAAGTTCATGAAAAATAGTATCTGTTCTTCGGAGACTTTCCTAGCTTGAAAAAGACAGCGTGCCGCATTATTGGTTAACCCTAATTCTATTAAATATTGTTTTTAATAAATGTTGTATCGAATCTAGATTAACATTATGATAGTTTGTGCACCAGGTGTAAGGACAGTAACCTGAAGGTTCAGTTGTCCACAAGGGTTTATTTCCATTATCTCAAAAACGTACATTAAATAAACAATTTGAGGTACAGTGAATAATGCTTATGTTGAATTCACTAAAATTGTATGAATTAACACGTTGACAAGACAAATCCAAAACTCCTATGAATTACGTATAGAAGTGGATCGAAAATTCTGACCTCGAATATGTCCGTAAATATCATCAAGTAGATAAATTTTTGTATCGATGTACAACTAAATTCTGGATGTATGGTTATGAAATCCATGCCACAGACAGTAAATTAATCTGTTTTTCATAATTCAGTATTTCAAATCCGCAAATGATACCAAACAATTTTTGAAATTTTATTTCCAGGCCCTTTCCTCTTTAGTTAAAATATGGACATAGCACATAATGTACTAATAATAATGAATATGATCTATGTTTACGAAGTAATTAAGCAAAGTTTGCATGTATTTTTATGAGTAAATCCTGTAGCAGATTCCATAAACAATATACTGTACTGTTACTTTATGTTAATTATAAATAAATAGTTGGTCATGTTGTCCTGATATTAGGACTCTTCCGAATTTCAGGTCAGATAATAAGTAAACGATAAAAAATATAATTTGTTAAGCCAACAGCTAAAAAAAATAATATGAAACGCTGTTCGGAGTCGTCGTGTGTTGACGCACCTGGAATAAAAACTAAGTAAATAAAACGAAAAGAAACAAATATTCAGGTCAATTCAATTTTGTCGAAAATTTTACAAAGAATCTGCAATTATAAACTGCTTCTGCTGGGAGAGTTTTTGAGAAATACCGAAAGCCGTGTAAAAATCAGTTTTTCGTATTCTATTTACTCTTTTGTTGCAAATCAAATGAATGCTTCACAATTCACAGTCATCACAGTATTGCATTTAGGTTGGGGATGTTTATGCATTTATTGTTAGTGGAACTTAATTAGAGATTTTTGTTTAGCGGCCAGGCATGAGATGAAACCAAGAAATGTGTTTTAAACAAGAGATTAAATTAACACATTAATTTCAGTGAACAATTATCTGTGCAAGAAATATTGGATATGGACTTCATTCTTTGTTTCTGTGATTCTTATTGCATGGGTTGTGTTTTCACAATAGTCAGACAGGTCCAGCCAACAACATTTATGTATCCTAGACCCATTATGCGAATGACTTGATGTCTGTCTGTCTGACGATTACGGAATACATTCGAAAACCACATCTACGATTACGATACATCATCAGTGTATTCGTTGGCCGGTTTACTGAAACAGAATACTAATATGTCCTTTATTAATAAAATTTACATTATTTTCCGCATTACCCTCTACCTCTACCTCCGCTAATTATGGGTTAACACAATATCTTAAATATTAAAAATAATTGCTAATTCATAGCTGGAGTTTCATAGACGATGAGATCGCCCCAACGCAACGTCCCTCAAGTATTCCACTCACACAGAATCTGCACTAGAGGGACGTTTTCAACGTCTAAGAGTTTCAGAGTTCAGACGTATTTTCATATGACAAGTACCTCAAAATCAGATACCGCATTATCTATATCTTAATTAAAAGTGAGGGGTGTTAAAACATTCAGAATGTTGCCTATAGACGATTCCGTTAGGTATGTCATATATGCACTCAATTTTATAGATTGTGTGCTTATTCCGAGGAGCTCAATTGTTTAGAATATGATGTTTATGCTGGGATCGGAGGATGTAACCGATTTCGGATCTACCCGAATAACATATCCCTGATTCTCAGTAAATTCTACGAATGTGAAACGGATGGGTTAGTAAGTTCATTTGAGATGCTCTACAAACAAATCTCTCTGCTCGACTTGCTTTTGCAAACTGTTGCTCTCGAATCCTCTAATATTCGAGATCTCATTTGCCTTCACTGACTCGGAATAGCGGATCCTAATTTTAGCTCAAAAGTCATCTGAAATCGGGAGTTGCCTCTGATTATATCCCACTATTTCATCTACTCCAAAGTAGTCTTAAATATGTATGTTGGATCATGATGATAATGATAATGTAGGAAAGTTTGCTTACGAACTATAATATGGACTGCATCTGTCTACCGACTTGCTTTTTTTAATTTTCTGGCACCCTGACACTTGACGACGACTCCCGTACCATCCTTGCACAAAGACTCTCTCCTCCCTTTATACCAATTTTTTGTTTCTTTCTTCTTTTAATTCCATAGCCTCTCATTTATTTCGATTGCAAGAATTAGTCCCTGCTTCTCTTTTGTTTAGTCATTCTTCATTCTTATTGTTTTTCTTATAGTTAGAACTAAGGAATGGAACCTAGGGTATCCTAGATAGCAGTGGTGACGACAAGTATTTGTGAATTATCCCAGTTTTTGCTCAATTTCTAGTCATAGGCTCATTATTTTCAAGATTTTTCCACTGATTTCCGCTAAATTTCCATGAGCAGACGACGGAGCGGTTCTCAGTCCCTTTCCAGTGGGGATGGGAATGGTAAAGTACCCGTGGGGGGTCGGACCAAAAAAGCCGCATCTGCCGAACCCTTTGCTTCGAATGAAAGTCAGTCGGGGTCATCAGAATGTGGAGGGAACAAGAAGAAAAAGACCTCGTTCTGGTCCAATTTGTTCAAGTCCAAGATTTCTGAGGAGGGACTTGGACCTTCCTCCAGTTTCGAAAGCGTGAACAGTGTCGCCACCACCAACAGCTTCTCCTTCGTCAGTCCTAAGAAATACAAAGGGAAGGGGAAGGGGAAGCGCATTCCCGTCGATCAGCAAACCCTGCCCACATCGACGCGAGATCGAGGGCGAGATTCACTTCCTCGAACAAGAAATGGGAAAACTGGAACTTTGTCCCGATTTGGGATCAAAATCGGACTCAAGAAGAAATACAACTTGCAATCCTGTGAATCACTCCAGAATATCTTGACCATTGCCCCCGTACAACGACCCCCACCGGTCGCGGTACCAGCGCCGCAAGAATCAGCCCCACGACTCGAGGTTGCCATTCCACCTAATACTGAGACAATGGAAGCATCACCGCAAATGTCCTCGGGTTATGACTCCAGTACCTGGGGCACAAATACCCGCAGAAAAGGGCGGGCTCCACCCCCACCGGCTGCAAAATCTAGTGACACATCTACGGGGGTTAATGTGTGGTCCTCTAATGAAGTGGTTGAAGGCCCCCGAGAGAGAAATTCTGAGGAAAATGTGAAATTAAAGTCTGTAACTGGAATAAGTGAAAGTCAAGTGGAGAAACGTGCTAGTTTTCCTTATGGAGCCCTTCGTAGAAATAATAAATCGGGGGACAATGGGCCCTCTTCCATCTTTGCTAGTCATTCAAGGTATCAACATAGGAGATGTGGTAGTGACGATAGTAGTGCTTGTAATTCGAATACTAAAACACGAACTCATGTCAGGGGTAAGAAGAAAGCACCCCCTCCGCCCAACCCCTTCGGAGACCCTGATGAACCCGAACTGACAAATTCAAATACAATCCCTGCTGAACCCCAACTGCCCCAAGAAAACATTCCTAACAATCAGAATAAGAGTCCTTTGCAAGGTTCAGAGAACCACGGGGTTGAATTCCAGGCTTCTGGATCGAACGGGGGACCAGGCACTAGTCTAGCAACTGAAACTTCCAAAGCGCAGCTTTCGAAAAATCAACAAAAAATCGAAAATAAGCGTCAGACGCTGGAAGTTGAGGCGGGAATAAGTTCCGGAAATCCATTTGTATCTCCGTGTAGTCCTGAGTTGGAACGGACAACGTCGGGAATTTCCGGGGTGAGCGCTGGACGTTCTAAAATTAATCCAGAAATTACGATCCTTCCAAATAAGCTAACAAGCAATACTAATCTACCAGCTAATGAACCCAATCCACCCAAAAATAGTTTAATCCTCAAAAATGCATCCGTTTCAACTTCAAACTCAAGTAATCCGAATCCCCTTCCATTAGCAACCACAAACCATGAGGCATCTCAAGTTGAATCCACACCGACGATAACGCAACCTGTAACCTCAGTTTCTACAGTGTCGAATATTTCAAATTCGATTGAAATTCCACCGTTGCAAGCTCAATTAGAAGACGAAGTTACTCAAAACATGTTAAACGACCGCCAAGAAAAGGCTCAAGAATGTGTTACGACATCAAATCCTCCAGTTGTAACAACAGTTTCAGAAATAGCAACTGCATCCACTAATTCCACCACCACAACCCCTTCGACGTCAACTTCAAAAGGGTCGTCTAAAGGAACGAAGAGTCGGTTTTTTAATTTTTCCAAATCCCGTCCTAGTAGTTCCTCTCAAGTGCAAGCAGAAGATCGGGTTATAAAGGACACGGATATAGAAGAAGCCCACAACGAACTGGATATTTTACTCAAGACTGTCGATTCGAATGGAACCTTAAGGCTGGAAGCAAAAAAAGTGGATGAGGAAGTGAAGGCTCAATTAGTCGAGTTGAAAAAAGAGTCTGATAAATCACCCATGCTCTTTTTTGCATCAAAATCAAAAAAGCATTCAAAACCTACGGCAACAACATCATCGTCGTCATTTCCGGTTCCTCCGAATCAAATTAGCCACAACGGGTCAAGCTCACCATCGTCTCCGGAACCACCGCCAGGTTCACCGTCCCCTTATGCCGATTTAAATCCAATCAAGGTCACTCCTCGACCATGGTACAAGCGGAGCATTAGTTCATCTAAAGGAAGTGGAAACAAGCCCAAAATATTACCAAAACCCACTTCTAGTATAACAATGCTCACTAAATTCTCAGATTTGGACCGAGAAGCTCAGAAAATTGTCGAGGAGAATAGGAGAAAGTCAGCGGAAATCGAATTTAATCAAAATGCACGAGAGTTGATTAATATGTTCAATAGTACCTTCACCCCCACTGCCGAAGAACACAGTAACAATGACAGTAATGAAAACTCGACGAATATGAGAAATGAAGAACTGGCCTTAATTCCTACGTCCGTTTCTACAATTGCTACCTCAACGAGCACAAGTACAGCAAATATAGCACAGGGTTCTACGGTCGCTTCGACTGCGAGTTCATTGTCAACGTCAACGGCGATAGTTACAAATGGTGACGTTAAGATACCAGGGCTGCAAAAGAGCAGCGCAGTTCAACCTTACACCCCAAAATCAGGCGTTTTATCGTCATTTATTACTACTTCGTCATCTTCAAGTATTTCGTCTACAACTCCGACAAGCATGACACAAACTCAATCGAAGGTGTCAACTTCCGTCGCTCCGACAATCTCCAAAAACACGTCAATTTCATCAACATCAAGTGCAAGTGTTCCAACTTCAAGTCAACCATCATTAAGTTATAGGTCAGGAGTTCCAAAGTACACATCGTCCGTATCCAACGGAGTCAAAGTGTCCACAACCCCTTCAACCCCCTCGGTGAGTTTGCCAGTTGCAACCCCGTCCGTTTTGACACCAACTACGGTGTCCTCCTCAATAGTTCCAGAAACTTCTACCGTTCCAACGTCCACGTCATCAGAAAGTAGCAACGGAACTGCTCAGAATCCCAAGTCATCTGAACCAGAATGGACCTGTCCAAAATGTACGCTAAAAAACTCACATTGGAGAGCCATGTGTGAAGCATGTTATCATCGTAAGGACTCTCCAGCCTTAAACCCAATATCGTCGATTTTCAACCGAGTGAATGGAAGCAATAAAACATCATCGGCAGACCATAACCTGACCCCACAGGGTTTACCCTCACGACCTTCACATACTGCTTCAATTGCTAAGCCCAATCCGCCGTCAAACAGTACTCCGTCCTGTGAGAACTTCCTTAGTCAGCTTCCATCCAAGAACGGTTCATCAGGCAAAGAAAAGCTGGAAGGTATGAAACTAAACGCTACAATCGTAGGAGATCCAGAAGTAGAGGAACTTGATATTGAGAAACTCCGTCAAGCTCGTTTAGCATTTTTTGCAAAGGATCAACAAATACAATCGGAGGGGGAATGCTCTCAGAAAATACGACAGGATGACTCGTCGTTCTTGAAGCAGACTCAAAGGAAAGTTCTGTCCGATTCCTTGCCAAATAATTTAGCAGTTACTTCCTCGTCGGCAGACAGAAAAATACATCAGAATGAGTCGAAGGAGTTGAACACGACGAACGTGTTTTCAGACGGAGAGGATGACTATATAGACTCTTTGCTACAATTGCAGCCAACTCCATCCGAACCAGAAACGCGTAGGAATCGAACAGCTCTGAATCATGTGAATGAATTGAATTCAGAACAGCAGCGTCCGGCAAAACCGCAGCGTCAGCCACAACCCCAGCTTCAGGCTCAACCGCAGCGTCAGGCACAACCCCAACCTCCACCCACTTATAGGTTTTACCCTCAACTAGAGTCAATTACTGAAACGGATTCAAATTACTACAGCACATTGGAGTTCCATCGCATTTACGAGAATTGGCACCGGAGCCAGGAATGCAATCAGAATGTGAATAAGATTAAGAACAAAAAGGAACGGAGGAACATCGGGTCGGGTCAATTATTTAAGAACCCGACAGGGCCCATGGTCCTTAACCCGTTCCCTCTGCCCATTCATCCGAATATGTTCATGAGGAATAAGAACTTTAATCAATTTCCGGTTCCCGAATATCCCGACTCGGCTTATCCAAATGTTGAGTACGATGGCTCTTGTACTCCTTACTTGACTGAGGCGGAAGAGAGAGGCTTCATTCGAGGATCTCCCGACTCAAATCATCAGAGTTTGTCTAATTTTAGGTCGTTCAATAACCCCGACGTTTATTCGGCTGAAGGTGGTGGAAGGAGTCCAGTTTCTGAGTCCGATCCAAACTACTCTTTTCATTTGAACAATAATTCGGCTTCTTCTTCCGATACGGAAGGTTCCCCTATGGATAGGAAATCTCACAGTGGTCGTCGTAATGGCAGTGGTAGTGGTAGTGGTTACAGGAATGGTTCCTTTGGAGGGGAGAGACGGCTCACTTACGATGATTATCGGAAGCTCGGTGCAGTGCCCAAAGGTTATCATTGTTCCAGTGATCAGGACGAGAGGCGATTCAGTGACTCCGATGGAGAACCTGGAAGACGAAGAAGTACTGGACATGGTGGCAGTGACAGGAGAAACTACGACTATGACCAACAATTCAATCAATTTAGAAATGGTACGGACAATTTTTTGGAATTTTTAATTGTAGATACCATTTGCTCTTTGACTCGCCGGGTAAAACTTGTTTCGTCTAGCTGCATAGAGTCTACTGATTTAAGAGGCTTAATTTCAATTAATAAGGGACTGTTCGCACAGAGGCCATGCATTGCTTGTCGTGGAAAGAAGGTCCCTAAATAAAGGAATTTGCCCCCTACATACAATAATTTAGACATGTAACTATCAGTCAGTTATTTTTTGAAACTCAACATATAGCAAAGTGTTATTAAAATGGTATTTAACCCGTGTTCCGTATTTGTTCCATAGTACATGAAAGGTTTTTACATTAAATTCTCAATTCATCTTCAATGAGGGGCCTAATTCCAGAAAGTAGGGGCCTGATCAAAATGAATCCTTGCCTTAGTTTTACCCGGTCAGTCAAAGAGCAAAATGAATATAGACGGACCAACATGACCTTGTATATTCTCATATTTTAGATACTCGATCTCCACTGCTCTTCTCGCAAGAGAGTAAGGCAGGGGTCGACAAACTCCTTAGAAAACTAGAATGGGCAATTTCGCATGGAGAACATCGACTGGCAGCAAAATTGGCACATGACCTCGCAATCCGGAAGGTCAATTATGGTTCACCTACGCCGGAACAAGGGCCAATCACGTGAGTTCAGTATACTACTTCTTTTTGCATCAATTAATAATTCATAATTGCTCACGAACTTTACTGAATAATATGAAGATAATCTGTGTTTGTTATGCCTAGATTACGTGTATACGTGGAGGACCGTTTTATGCAGCAGGGACCCTTCCTTGTCCAGGTTGGTTTTTAAATATTTTTCAGATTTAGTCTATTGCATCGAGATTACAGTTTCCAGGACTGACTCTATTCGAGTATTAGTTTATTAAGAAGGGAGCCCTTTTATGTGAACGGTGTCTGTCTAGTGTCTATCCATCCATCTACGATTTAATTTACGAACGGTTGGGATTTGTTGAAATCGGTTTTCGGATTTGAAATCTTAGGTTTATATGAAATAAAAATTTTAAATCAGTTCCGTCACACCCACTGCCCAAAGAATTAATACTAAGCGACTACGGCTTATAACAAGTATAAATACTCGAAAAATGTATCGTTTTGGTTTCGCCTTCTTTCCATTTAATTTGTAACGGTTTTCTATAATTTCCCTAGATGATGCCGTCAATGTCTCTAAATGATCTCAAATCAAAAATCGAAGGAGATTGGGGAATCCCATCCGGTTTTCAGAAATGGATTTTAGGGAAACGAATGGTTGAAGATGACTCTGTAAGTTTGGCGTCCTACGAAGTTAGTAACGATACGATGGCCTTCCTCTACCTCGTAACTCCTCAGATTGAACAATTACAAAGTACGGAACAGTTATCAAGAACCAAGGACCTAATTCCACCCCCAATACCCGATAAACCGGCAAATAATTATGTGAGTCCTCCGACACCTATTAACATTTCCAATGGAAATCACGTCCAATCCTCCAAAAATACGTTTCCGGTTGTAGAGACCCGTGATAATAGAAGACCCAATTCGAATGATTTTAGCAAACCCTGTTCTTCCGAACCGACTGACAAGAAAAATGCCAAAATGCCGTTGGTTCCTCCAATAAATCCACAAATGGAACAGGATCCTCCAGAGTTACCTGTCAAGTTTTATCGAAAACCCAGTCCTCCAAAAGGATCTGTCAAAAGTTTGCGAAAATCACAATCGCCGACAAATAATTCTTCGTCCGACTTGACTTTACAATTAAATTCATCTATCCCAAAGGATAAGGATACATCGGACAGGATAGTTCCAACATCGATAAATTCCAAAGAAAAACCACCTTCTCAAAATCATGATTCTAAAGTTAATCAAAACTCGGAAAGAGTTGCAGTTACACCTACACGCACTTCTATTTCGAAAAATTCCGAGAAACAGACATCTCCAAGTAGGGGTAACAAAAGCAATGCTGAGAATATTACTATTACAACAAAACCGGAAATGCAACAATTAAAACCGAAACGTAGTCCACCCCCACCGGTATCAAATGTTAAGGATGGACCGAATACCTCTGTTTCTTCTGATAAACAGAACAGAACTCAGAACTTAAATCTACCAATCTCGTTACAACAAAAGCTAGCTAACTTACGAGAGGCTGCGGAACAAGCGTTCGGTAAAAGTTTTGGTCAGTCTGTTCAAAATTCTGAAAAATCTAGTTCTACGAAAGGTAGTTTGACGACTGATTTGGAAATTAAGAAGTCTAACGGTTCTTTAAAAAAAGAAGATAATATTTCCCAGAAATTAAGTCCAAGTATTCAAAATCAGGTGTCCATACCGGAAGTTATTAGTCCTCCCAAGGAGTCTAATAATCATTTCGCAAGTGCGACGAGTAATATGATCATTCCCAACTCTGGATCGAAACCAAAGGATAAACCTGTTAAAAATGAAGTGCAGAAAAATGTTGTCGTTGAAAAATTAGTTTATGAAAACCCAGTTGATGAAATTCTACCAATAAATAATTCCGGAAGTAAAGTCAACTCGAACAAACCTATTTTATCTAGTAATACGCAACCAAAAACATTAATTAAAGCCGATCCTTCTAGTAAGATTGAAATAGCAAACGTTAGTATTTCAGAAACAAGTGCATCTCTGAAACCGTCAAGTTATGATTCCACAAAGACTAGGATAACTGCAACAGGTTCAGAACTTTCTACTAATTTAAAGGAATTAAAATCATCTAAAACTGCAGATTTTTACCATCAAAATTCACAACCGGAAGTTGTAGTTGAACAGAAAAGCATTCCAGAAAAACAGGAAGAGTCTTTCAAAAATGTTACAGATTTGGTTGTCCAGATTGAAGAACCGAAACCGGTACCAAGACTAAGGAAGCAGGATAACTCTACTGAAGTTAGCACTGACCGAAAGACGTCTCCGACCAACTCTACTCAACAAGCGCATTGCAAGACGGAAGTATCGGTTTCTTCGACAGAGGCTTCGAAATTAATGAGCAATGGATTTCCACAAAATAAATTGGTAACAAAGTCCAAAGTCATTGAGCCAACTTCCGTATCTGCAAATCTTACGAGTTCAAATTTATTGACGAAAGTTGAATTAGTAGCGAGCAGTGTAACATCACAGCAACCTGCTTTTCCTCCTCCAAGACCACCTTCAAAATTGATACAGGCTTTTGAAAATGTTGATTTGACGTCAACGCCAACGTCAACGTCAGCGACACCTTCCGAAAATAAAAGCCCATTCGCTTCTGGTGTTACAAGGCCAAATAAAAGCCCCAGTCCAACTGTGAAAGGAACTGCAACTCTGAACGAAGCGAGTCCGGTTGAGTCAAAGATTCAAACACGGCTAACGTCTCCATTACCACAACTGCCGGTGTCGATCGACGCAACCTCTTCAACGCAAGGTTGTTTTTTTTTTATTTATTAGAGCGTGACGGTGACACCCTTTATGGCTTTACTCAGTCTGTCCATCCTTCCGTTCATTGGTGGTTTACATCTAAAACGGTAGAAGCCATGTAGGTCTAACGTCAAGCCTCGAGGGTCTAGGGTCACAATTTTTTTTAGTTGCAGCCCTACGCCCAATACGCCATACGTATGTGACACGTCGTTTGAACGGTACTATCTCAAGTACAAGTAATATTCAACGATGTATACGACTTTTCCTCATTGTTGGGGAACTGTGAGATTCTTAAATAACATGTGTCCAACGTTTCAGGCAGGCCACAACGTTAAATATTATCTGATGTCCTTGTTGGGGTGGTTTCACTCCACCCACTTTCTATCCATTGCAACGATTTATTTGAAATTCAATTTGTACTTACCTTTTTTGTTTAATTCCAGGTTCATCTGCCAATGGTAATGGAAATTCATCTATCCGTGTACAACCTTTACCTATGCCTCAAAAATTCTTAAAACCGTCGGTTCCTGTGTCTCAAATCAAAGGCTTTCGGGCTGTTGAACCACTAAAATGGAATCAGATTGCAAGGCCTCTGAAAGAAACAACTTATCGTCCATCGTTTTCTGGGCCATTTGTTCCGACTCCAAAGGATAATGGTGATGGACGACTGGGATTGCAAAGGAAGAACTCCGATAGCTCAATAGTAAACATGGACATCCTTCCCCCCGACGTTACTGAAATAGTCGGAGGGGGTTCCAAAGAACTCTTGGAAGGTGCAACTGCCCTACCTGATGATAAGAAAGAGGTTGGCATTACGATTTTTGTTGTTGTTTTTGTTGTTGTTATCCTGATGCCTGTTAATTAATGAATCAAATTGTGATGTCTGTTAATTGCTGATTGCAGGACAATGTGGAGACGTACCTCAAAATGCTGCAACTTATGGAAAAGCAGGACTTGATATTAACTACAGAGAAAACAGACTGTCCTGTTTGTTTCCTCTCTGTTTCTCCTGGAGAAGGGGTCACTTTAAGGGATTGCCTTCACAATTTTTGCAAGTAAAGGCAACTAATAATATTCGTATTCTTATTGTTTTAAATCCCTATTCGCATAGTGCGTTTTAGTAATTGCAATTAACACCTAATTTTAAATAGAGAATGTCTGGTAGGGGCCGTGGAGTATGCGGAGGAAATCGAAGTCAAATGCCCCTTTCGAGACAACAGTTATAGTTGTAATAGCACATTACAAGAACGAGAGATTAAAGCCGTGAGTTAAGACCATTTAAACCTACTAAAATTCCAGTTTTATTTCATTATCTTGTGGTATCTAAAAGTGATTATCATTGAAACTAGTTGGTTCCGGCGAATGTATTTGAGAAATACTTGGCTCGTTCGGTAAAACTTGCGGAGAGGAAGATGATGAACACGTTCCACTGTAAAACGAATGACTGTACGGGTTGGTGTATATTTGAAGACGACGTGAATATCTTTAAATGTCCTGTCTGTAATCAAAAGAACTGTATTACCTGTGCCGCTATTCATGACGGAGTCAACTGCCAACAATATCAACGAGAACTAGCCATCGCTTCAGAAACTGACGAAAATGCCAAGAGTTCCAGGCTCATGTTAGAAGTATGTTTTACTTACAATGTGACTGATTATTAGTTTGGTTAAAAGCTGCAAACGCGATGTGTTGTCTATAAAAAAAAATCAGGAAAAAATAAGAAAATCAGAACATCTCGTATTACAACGGGCTTTTCAGAAATCTAATCGAAAAGTTGGCGTAGTCTGTGGATTGAGAGTTTAATAGCTTTTCTTCCATTAGAAAGTGATTTTCTGTTTTTACGAAAATGCTCGCTCTCACGCAATGATATTTTTTACTTCATTACTGTTAATATCCTACCTATTTACGAGTTAGATATAAAAAACTCTAATCTCATTCACTTGACACGATTACACCGCGGCTAATTAATATCTCGCGCTCCCATATACTTTTCAACAACGATTTATCAAAAACCAGTGGACATATACAAAAGAGATACTACGATGTTAGTTATTGTATGATTTTCTGGTATTATAAAACATCTCGCTTGTAGTTTATAACCAAATTCCGTTCCATTGCTAATAAGCATAACCCGACTCATTTGTCGATTGTTGTGCCTTGTCTTTCTGAATTTCCCCAAAAGCAAGCTTATTTCTTCAATCAAATGAATAATTTCAAATATTTGCCCTTAGAAAATGATTCAACGAGGAGAAGCCTTGGACTGTCCAGCTTGTCATGTGGTTTTACTGAAGAAATGGGGGTGTGACTGGGTTCGTTGCTCCTACTGTAAAACTGAAATATGCTGGGTCACCAAAGGTTAACGCTTTTACAGTTTATTTAATCCCATATAGAATATAAAATACTCAAAGCCGAATTAAATTTTAACTTTAATGTTAATTCATGTTTGGTAATTTTTTAAGGATTTCGATGGGGAAAAGGTGGCAAAGGAGATATGTCTGGTGGATGTAAATGCGGAGTGAATGGGGTCCGATGTCATCCCAAATGTACTTACTGCCATTAAAAACGAAGATGAAATTAAGTCTATATATTATTATTCTCATCCCAATTCCCAACCCACGAATACCTCTTTTATAATTTAACTATGTATGTTCTCTGTTAGTTAGGATTTTTAATTTACTTTTAAAAGTAAGTGTGGATTGAGTAGACTATAGTATCGTTGATTGTGTACCATTTGAAAGAGACGGATGTTTATGTTATGTTAATTGTAAATAAACTACCGACAATTGGTTGTCTCAAAGTACAGTACGATCGAACGGTTGAATAAATTAAAACTTACGCAAATTGGCTATTGGATTGAAATTATTATCTTTAAAAGTCATGCACTCCTATCCTGGCAATGTTACATGAAAAAGAATTGAAATGCATTCTATTGCACATAATCTATGCACAGATACTATGAATATATTGGTTTGTACATTCCTTAGATTAATGTCGAATGAAAATTAAGCTTACAATCATTACAATTTAGTTACAAGCCAGTGAGCCTGTCTCCATGATTCAAAAGATCTCACTTTGTAGTAAATATTGTATTGAAATGGTTATGGTTTGCATAAAGTATTTGGAAATTTAGATTAGATATGTATGTTGGATTCTGGGAATTTTACTATTTTCATTGGAGTGACTAATAATCATGCGTTTCATTAAAGATTAGATAGGAAAGTTAAGCTGTAGACGTACAATGGAACCTTTTCCCTGTTTAACTCCGATTTAATCGAGGCATCTGCAAGGAAGCGTCAGGCCGGGAGGCAGTTGGAGAACAAGACAAGTTCACTCGCTCCTTCTCGCAGAGGACTCGAAGAGGTTAAAAAGGGGTTAAGCGGCCCATACCAGCATAGCACTCCTCATTTATTATACAACTTCCCATCTGATTTTCTCAACCCAAGCAGCATTATAAAAAAACGATTTTCATTTTTCAAAATCTAATTTTAATTTTCTTTCTGATTTTTGACACCCATCGCCATTAGATAGGAATTAAACATGAAAAAAGTTTCCACTGTTAGACTAGACCTGTAGAGTATGGAGACATTGATAATCCCTATACAAATCAATACTAAAATATTAGTATATAAATGTCAATTATTGCTCATCGTTTAAAAACAGAAGCAGTACCATATCTAGAATACTAACATAATACAAACTAGACAACCATTTATTAGAGATATACGGTTTCCCATCAGCATGGTCAATGGTGTGAACGTGTATGAGGGGAGTTGTGGGACAATATTACATGATTTATACACTACACATTTTCATCCAAAATCCATCCAAAATGAAGTGTTTTGGACATAAGTTCATCGTATAAGTCTACACTATAAGTGTACAGTATAAGTTCATGCTATAAGTCCACACTATAAGTCCATGGCATGAGTCTACAAGTATAAGTCCATGGCATAAGTCAACAAGTATAAGTCCATGGCATAAGTTTACAGTATAAGTTCATGCTATAAGTCCATGGCATAAGTCTACAGGTATGAGTCGATGGCATAAGTCTACAAGTATAAGTTCAAGCTATAAGTCCATGGCATAAGTCTATAGGTATGAGTCGATGGCATAAGTCTACAAGTATAAGTTCATGCTATAAGTCTACAGGTATGAGTCGATGGCATAAGTCTACAAGTATAAGTCGATGGTATGAGTTCAGAGTGTGAGTGCAAGGAATTTGTACTCCTCTCCTCTCACCGCTTCCCTTATGGAATCGATTTCGTCTCCCAAGGCCATATATTATGATTTAGAATCAGAGTTTAGAGTCTGAAATTTTTGGAAAAATATTAATATATTTGAGAATATGACCACTTGTACTTCCGCTTAGCGCTAAGCAATACAATTTTTTTTTATTGTTATTTTTTAAGTTGGAAGCTTGGACGGCTTGGAGTTCGTGGGGAAATGAGCCCTTTAAAAACAAAAAAATTAACTAAAATAAAAATAATTTCTAAACTCCAACTTCTTGGGAGACGACGTCGATTTCATTAGGGAAGCGGTGAAAGGAGTCTATCTCTTTACACTCGTACTCCGAATTCCTACCGTCGACTCTTCCCTTCAACTCATACCATCGACTCTTGCCATGAACTCATACTTGTAGACTCATGCCATCGACTCATACTTGTAGACTCATGCCATCGACTCATACTTGTAGACTCATGCCATCGACTCATACTTGTAGACTCATGCCATCGCATCGACTCATACTTGTAGACTCTTGCCATGAACTTATACTTGTAGACTTATAGCAAGGACTTATACTTGTAGACTTATGCCATGAACTTATAGCATGAACTTATACTGTAGACTTATGCCATGGACTTATACTTGTAGACTCATGCCAAGGACTTATACTTGTAGACTCATGCCATGGACTTATAGTGTGGACTTATAGCATGAACTTATACTGTGCACTTATAGTGTAGACTTGTAGCATGAACTTATTTCCCAAGCACTTCATTTTGGATGGATTTTGGATGAAAATGTGTAGTGTATAAGTCATGTAATATTGTCCCACAACTCCCCTCATAAACGTGTGCTTATGCTCTTATCCGATCAGTTTTCGGTTGGATTCACATTTTTACATGTGTCATGTGAAAGTCGTTTACATTTTCTAAACTTGGATTTGGATTAATTAGTAGTAGATTATAAGCAGGACAAAACGATACTGTAATTAATTTTATTTAGGAGATGCTCTATTGACGATCATCCCATATCATACTCTGACTGGATTACCGTGCAACAAAACCTATGTAATTTTACCAGGCAAGTGCATATCAATATATCATACAACATACAAAGTACAAACAAACAATATGTAGCGTTTGGTGGTTGGTGAGAGTGGAAAGCATTTTATTCATTTCGTCGAGTTGAATTGAGAAGTATCAGATAATCAGAAAACAGAACAGCTCAGCTACTTGAGCAACTTGAGCTACTGTGTACTGGTAACTTTGGTTTTGGTTTAAAAATATATTATATTTATTTATTTTTATTATCTGATTATTTATCTTATAGTTGTCTTATCTCCGAGTTATAATATTTGATATTGATGATAATTATGATTATGATTATGAATGAAATGAATGAATGACAAAAATGTATTTGTAATTTGTAGAAGCCAAGAGAGGTCGGCCGGGAAATTCAATCATTCGAAATATTCGAATACCATAATTCATCTATCCACTGACGAAATTTAAAAAAGACTTGAGTAACTGCAATTAATCACAAATATTCAAAAAGGCAGATAAATAATTACTCTAGCTATTTCTCTTCTACTTCTACCTTGGATGTTGGATATTTACGCAGGTCTAGGTCTAATATATAGAGCTATGTAACTAAACAAAGTGCAGGCAGACTAGTGCAGAGTTGCAGAGCGCATATGGCACCGCCGGCCGGCATATCATACTAGCCTATCACGGACGCTTCGCGTCCGCTCATAGTCTAGGAAGGTGCCTCTTGGAATAGCAATGTCAGGTTTTAAAAAATCATAGCAGTGAATGTTTCCGGCTCAAATAAACCGTCCAACGTTGTAGTAATGTATCGTAGATATGGCGTTTTTATAACGTTTTATGCACATCGAAACTGTTCTTCAACATGTTAAACGTGAAAACTGTGTTTTGAAATGTTCAAAATATATACATTTTTGAAAATCTCACATTGCCCCAATCATAGAGTTAAGTTACATACGTTTTTTTAAAGCGCTTGTTCATAGCATTCGAATGACGTATCACACATATAGGTTTGTAGTTTGACCTCTTTGACCACTCCCCACTGGTCAAGGGGTGATCCCACCCAAAATTTATATGCACCATTGAATAGCCATTGACAATAGCTTACCATCGATGTCGATCGATCACACATGGGGTGTTAGTATTTGAAAAAAATGCTGACCTTTGACCTTACCTCCTTGACCTTTGACCTACATGGCCCAGAACGAACTTGACCTCCGCTCTAACGTCCTTAATAAGTTCCCGAAAGAAAAAATTTAAAATATCGAGCCGTTCGCCCGTAATCGTGCTCACGGACGGACAGACAGACGGACACCAGCTCATTCGCATAATGTATCTACGATACACAATAATTTGACCGTTTGACCTTTACCGAACGCCAGTAAGGCTGAACCCTTTTTAACGGTTGCCCTTAGCTCTTAAGAATGATTTGATGGAATTCAAACTTTTAGACAACGCTGGGTCGTGAGATTTAAATTGTGTGGCCCATAACTACTATAAGAGGGATTTAACAATTTGACCGTGTGATCTTTCCCGAACGCCAGGATCGCGGAAACTTTTTTGACGGTTTGATATTACCTCTTAAGCAGGATTTAAAGGAATTCAAACTTTCGGACAACGCTGGGTCGTGAGATTTAAATTTTATTGCCCATTACTTCTATAAGGGGGATTTAATAAATTGACCTTGTGACCTTTCCGGAACGCCAGGATTGCTTAAACTTTTTTGACGGTTTGATATTACCTCTTAAGCAGGATTTAAAGGAATTCAAACTTGCCGACTACGCTGGGTCGTGAGATTTAAATTTTATGGCCCATAACTTCTATAAGAGGAATTTAATAAATTGACCTTGTGACCTTTCCGGAACGCTAGGATCGCTTAAACTTTTTTGACGGTTTGCCATTACCTCTTAAGCAGGACTTAGAGAAATTCAAACCTTCCGACAACGTGTGAGATTTAAATTTTATGGCCCATAACTTCTATAAGAGGGATTTAATAATTTGACCCTGTGATCTTTCTCGAACGCCAGGATCGCTTTAACTTTTTTAACGGTTCCCTCTTACTTCTTGAAAAAGAATTGAAGGAATTCAAACTATCCTACAGGGCTGGATCGTGAGATTTAAATTTTATGGCCCATTACTTCTTTAAGAGGGATTTAATAAATTGACCTTGTGACCTTTCCGGAACGCCAGGATCGCTTAAACTTTTTTGACGGTTTGATATTACCTCTTAAGCAGGATTTAGAGGAATTCAAACTTGCCGACGACGTGGGTCGTGAGATCGAATGTACTAATGTATGGTAGAACGCTACATACACATCGAAACTGTTTTTGAACATATTCTTTCACATTGCAAACTGTGTTTTGAAATGATTAAAATACATGAAATATTGATAATCTCAATTTGCCTCAACCATAGAGTAAAATTACATACATCATTCGAAAGCACTTGATCATAGCTTTCGAATGACGTATCACACATATATGTTTGTAATTTGACCTCTTTGACCCCTCCCCGCCGGTCAGGGGGTGACCCCATCTTAACCCCTCTGAGCTTGGACCTAGAGGGCCCCTAAACGAAATTGACCTCGGTTTTAATGTCCTCTGACCTTTGACCTAGAGGGCCCCTAAACGAAATTGACCTCGGTTTGAATGTCCTAAATAGATAACCGAAAGAAAAATTTCAAATAGTTAAGCCGTTCTTGAGTTATGGCATTTACAGACAGACAGAGAGACACCGAAGCATAAACATTATATATCTACGATACATAATAATTTCACCGTGTGACCTTTCCCGAACTCTACATCGTAAAATATCGAAAAGTTCCCCAACCATACACCAAAATAACATACACCACTTTAAAGTATTGGATCATGCCTTTCGAATGACGTTTCACTTTCACACGTATATGTTTGCACTTTGACCCCTACTTTTGAAACTGAAAATATGTACGAAATATTTAACATCATTGAACCTATTTGACCCCTTCCCGGGTTATCACACACAGAAATCGAATACATCTTTCAATAGCCCTTGATAATAGCTTTCCATCCATGTATCACACATGAAGGGTTACTTTGATCCCTTGACCTTGACACGGTCAAAACCGTTGAAATTTCGAAAACATAATGTGCTATATCGAGTCACATCTCTTTCCACTGATAAACTCTTTGGCTTTTCCGAATTTTGAAAGTTTAAGGAGTTCGGGTGTGGGACCTGTAGGTCAGGGTTATAAGGGAATAGAGATGAATTGGTATAGCATGGCAATGGCATGTGGGTTGGTTTAGTAATTAAATATTAGACAGTATGTTAATAAAGATTTTTCGTTTCAATTTAACTATTTAGACTCTTCCCTTCCCTGTCACCTGTGGTATTTGGCTATTGTTGCTCCCTTGCAAATACTGGGAGTCATTCGGCACTCAAATTGCGTCGCAATGGGCGTGTCGGGTATACCAAATAGTGGAGGAGTCATTTAGAAATCAAATCTTAATTTGCGAATTTGTCGTATCGCGAGGTCACACCCCCTGATGTTGGTTATTTTTTTGGGGAGGGTGGCCCAAATGCGTAACGTTTTTCCTTTGCATACAGGAGTAATTGCCTTTATCTATTCAATCTACGATACGCAATATTAACATTATATTTAATTCACGTTTTATTTTATAACTTCAAAAGGGGGTGTGGTATGACATAGGTAACCACACGGTTGGATACCGACGGTCATTGTGATTCGATTGATATATCACATGACCTAGTTGTGCCGTTTTTTACACAGGACCCTTACGAAGGGACCCCTTGGGGGTGTGTCCAGGGACCTGAAATATAGCCTAACGGCGTCTCCTGTAGATATACTTTGGATACCCGTCTCGATCCTTACTGTCAGATTTCCGGTTAGGGAGGAGATATGGCGTATACCATTAACACGGGAGCTCATTATTATAAAGATAGTTCAGCCTGTTCAGCATCAGCCGGACTCAGCCTCAGGCCTCAGCCCAAAGCACGAAGCAAAGACATTGTTTTCCGGCTTCTTTGTTCTTGATTCTGTCTTTCTATTTTGCACGTACTTCGACGCTTTGAATTTCAAATTTGTCTATTTTTGATTATTGATTATTATATCTGTAAATTAGAACTAAGAAATTAACCTCTTTTTGAAAATTTACATTTGTTTGTTTGTGCTTTGTCTTACATTCAACATTTCAATTTGACATTTTACTTTACTGCACAATTTCAAATTTGTACATCAACGGTTGGGGTGGGGTTAGATAGACAGTAAGTTTGAAGTTAGACACACGTTTCAATCAATCAAACTTAACTGGACCGGACTCTGCTTGATGCAGATGGTGGATGGGAGATGAAACCCAAAAAATTATTTATATGTTTTTTTTTTTTTAAATTCTTCTGCTTAATGGATAGTTCATAAAAAAAACTTTCACTTTGCCATTTTGACCTTAACGGTCAATAAAGGTTAGAAATTGTCAAAATTGTCACTCTTGTGTCTCTTCTTTAAAAATATTAAAACATCACCAAACGTTACAAATATACTCCACGTGACCCGACGAGCAGTTATCATTTATGGAATTTTTCTGTCAGGTCACACTGACCTTCGACAGGTTTTTAAACTTCTCCACAATACAGGTTAACTTCTTTAAAGTTAGATTACGTTGCTCGTCCAATCAATCCACAATCAGAAAAATAAAACATGCATTTAAAAAACAAACACTTAAAATTGTTTTCGTTTTTAAGTGCATATTTTTTCTTCGGATTGGACGAGTAACCTAAGAACCTAACCTAACTTTTACAGAAGCAAACCTGTATTTATTTATTGTGGTGGAGTTTAAAAAATGTGAAAGGTTACTGTGCACTGGGACCTTAAAACGTGCTCTCACAGAAAATTTCAATGAACAAAAATTACTCGGGAGGTCGTAAGGAGTCGACAAAGCAAAAAATAATTTTTTAGTAACATTTTTCCTAAAAAGCTATTTTTTGGGGTCCCATCAAGCAGAGTCCGACCCTTAACTGTACACCTAGAAAAGGTTTTCGATCTTAAACGATGACGCTTTAGACCTTCGTAATGCAGAGCTAAATTCAAATTCCTTTAGTTTTTGCAGAATTCATGATCATGGCTGGACCGTTTACAAGGAGTCAAGGGCGGCAGTTGACAGCGTCTGCGATGGTCAGTCCGCCTTCGGAACCACAGTTCAAGCATTCTTCGATTACCTTACGTTCCACTTCTGCATTATCCGCTCACAGCTCAACCTCCACGTCATCAGCTCCTATTAAGAAACTATCAAAACCAAAAGTTCTAGTACCAAAATTAAAATTACCTTCCAACGCTTCTTCAACATCAAATCAGACTCCGTTACCAACTCCGTTGCCGAACCATTCAAAAAACGCACCCATCGACTTAGAAAAGGGCTCAAGTCGCACTACAGCTACAGCCACGGTAAGGTTTATCAGGCAATATCCCAATGTTCTAAATATAATTCTTGTAGACTTGACTGGAAACCCCTTTTCCTTCTTGTTTTTACAACAATATAAGCTTCATAAGTTCTATTTTGCCGCAGGTGTTGCTAAAAAAGCGGCGAACGACGCTGCAGGTAGTGACCGAACAGACGAGACTGATTTTGTCTCTTGAGAAAAGTCAATGTGGCTTTTGCTGTATGGACATGAAAGAGCAAGAAGGGATTATGCTCGACACTTGTCTTCACACTTTTTGCAGGCCAGATTAGCTAACATGTTTTTGCATTTTACGAATCCTTTTGGACTTGTGCTTAATTTTGCTTTTGACTGTTATTCCTTCAGGGAGTGTCTCGTTTCGGCAGTGGAACTTCAGGAAGGTGCACAAATTGGCTGTTTAATTAGAGAAGAAGCTGGATGCAACGGGTATTTACTGGACAAAGAAGTCGAAGCTGTACGGTTGCATTTTTTATGTTATTTGTGTCTGTTTAGTCATAAATGTTTAGTTTTGGGGAAAAAAATGTTGAAATAGTCGAAGTCGAGGATATGGATCTAGATCCTTTTATTTCTTCACCTACATTGGCTGCATTATCTATAGATGATTTAATTACACATCAATTAATATTTCATACCATTTCAGCTTGTATCTCCTGGAGTGTACAAGACTTATATGGAACGATCAATGGCCCTTGCAAGAAAAGATATTGCAAACGTATTCCAATGCCTAACCCCAGGATGTGATGGATGGTGTGAATATGAGCTTGGAACAAAATCATTCCTCTGCTACATATGTTCCAAAACAAACTGCTTGGAATGCAAGGTAAAAAAATCTAACAAAAAAAATGTGCCCTGCACTATACACCCTTGCATGATGTAACCATTCAAAAGTTGATTTTTGAAACACATAAACATTTCTACAACGTTTGGTGTTACTGTTTAGATTCTACATACTAGTTAGGTTATCGGCGGATTTTCTTGGTACATTTCCCTTCCGGGGACTCAGACTCCCGCTGTAAAGTTCCCTTTGTACTCACTATGGACATTATTTTGGTGCCAAACGAGTTAAGGGCTGTAATCTTGCATACAGACTAATTCGACCATGCTGATTACGAAAATCATAATTTTAGCTCTGCCAATTCAGGTTTAGTGGGTCAAAAGTAGGTGGGAAGATTAGGGACCGCGCAGTTTCAGCTAAAAGTTAGCAGTAATGAGAAGGGGGGAAGAAGGAGAAAGTCGAGTTTTCCACTTTTTCTCGTGAAACGGATCAGAAGATAGGGCGCTAACATTGGAGCACCAGGAAATTAACATTGCGCTGGTTTTAGAATTTCAGGAAAAGGGAACGGGAAAATATTATAGGATAGTCAGAGTTCTCGCCCGTTTTTTGACCTTTCCACCTACTTTTGACCCACTAGACCTCAATTGGCAGAGCTAAAATTAAGATTTTCGTAATCAGCATGGTCGAATTTAGTCTATTTGCAAGATTACAGCCCTTAACTTCTTTGGCACCCAAATAGTGTCCATTAGTCCATTGTCAGTTCCCGTTCTCATTCCGAGGGATGATGAATTATTTCAAATGGATTGCCCAAGGTGATTCACCTTAGGTGAATGTCAAATGGCGATTGAAATCACAAGCAGGTTGGGATCATTCTTCGGGTGTGTATAGAACGGAATGTGTACAAAACAACTGCGTATAAAGCGACGTGTGTGTCAAGTCATTGAGTTCCCTGTTGATTCCAACTGCGGAGTACACTTCGATATGTTCTATATTCTTGTATCGAACTTCTATAATGACTTATTAAGTCGCTTCGATTCGACTTTAACTGTACGGCATACCCCGAAACCCCAAAATCCCCAGGAGGGTCTAGGGAAGGGTAGGACAGGAGGGTGTCGCGTGGGACCCGGAGGGGCCTCGCCGGCAGGCGCCCCCCGCCGGAGGCGAAAATTTTTTTGAGGCCACGCCCACTTTTATTGATTTTTAAGCCCCTCCCACTTCGTTTCAGTTAACAAAATTCTTGACAAAACTTCTGCCTTGGAAAGTGCATTTCTCATTTTACAGATTATTCACTAAACCTCTAAGCTAAATATATTTTATTGTAGTAAAAAAATAAAAATTTACGCGAATTTTTTGGTGGTACGATTGGAACAGGGAACGGTACCGGCCGTGTGCCGTGTTGGGCAGCATACCGGTAGTATTGCGGGACAGTCCCGATTTTCAAGGCCTGTCCCAACTTCCCAAAAATGTCCCGATTTCAGAAAAAATGTCCCAATTATTAATCGAATTACAAAGGAACGTACCGGATTTCATAGTATGTTGGGCCGGTCTTTAATTCCGCTTTGCACGGAGTGATTTCAAAAAAAAGTTGTATGATTTGTTCTTTTCAAGGAAAAAAATTGTAAATGAGACAAAAATGGTTGCCGACTTATGGCTAATCTGCTGGACCTGTTTTAACATTACGATTTTAATGAAAATATTATAAGTCATAATTTAGGTCATTACGATTCTAAGTCCAAAATCTTGATTGAGACATTGCCACAGCTAAAAATAAAAATGAGCATTATCGGATTCCGATCATCTAAAATCTAGAAATCCCATTAACCCATACCCTTTCAAGCCATGGAAACAAAACGTTTTCAATTCTATGAAATAGCTAAATCGTTTTGAAAATGTTTTTGATTTGTGACATTATCATTTATCATTATTTATTATTGTATTTCAATTCAATCGTTCACTTATCCACTGCAGTCTAAGTTTTAATTTATTTTCAAACTATAATGCAAATCAAGTCGCCCACAGCTATATAAAACTCTAGCGGGCTAGATCACTATTCAAAATATAACATACGACGCTTTAGTACGCCACCATTTTTGCCATCAAAAGTTGCTACAGTCAATTTGTTGCCACATGATTTTTTGTTGCTATCACACGTTGCCGCTATAGGATTTCGGAAAATAAATGTGTTGCCACCGTCAGTTTCGTTGCGACCATGGAGCTTAGAAGAATAAAAGTGTAGCCACCATTACTTTGTTGCCATCAAGTAACTTAGAAAAAGTGCTACCGCAAAGTATTTTGCCATATCCCGTAATTTAGAATTTAAAATTTTGCCACCATTATTTTGTTGTTACTACAGCAGAGGACTTATTTACGTTGTGGCAACAGTCAGTGGCAGCACTTTAATTTTTCTAATTCACGTGGAGGCAACAAAATAATACTGACAGGTCTTATTTTTCTAATCTACGTTACGGGGTGGCAACTAAATAATAGTGGAAGTCATTTGTTTTTCTAATTTACGTTGTGGCAGCATTTTATGGCAACTAAATAATAGTGGAAGTCATTTATTTTTCTAATTTACGTTGTGGCAGCATTTTGTGGCAACTAAATAATAAAACGTTGTAAACGTCGAAGACAGCTCGCACAATTCCTACACATTTTTATTGGATGTTCTTTGAAATCGTTTGGAAATATTAAAAATTAACGATTATAAATTTCAAAGATCAGAATTTAAGTTGACTATGACAACTGCATTTAAACCTTAAAGCCAAGGTACGTGAATTGAGGTCGTAAAGGGGTAGCGTCACTGAGCAACATTTTAAAAATTAATTAAAAAATTATCCTTGGAGAACAGTCCTCCAAGGAAAAGTCTCCCAATCTTATATATAGCAATTGGGTAGTTCATTGGAAAAACCTGACTCAATTAAAATTCAATTCGATTTCCATGGTAATTTTTAATTTTGAACAAAAACTGTACGGGGACTGCACTGTATGTTCTAAAAGCATTTCCACTTCTTTGCTTTGCTTTGTTTTTGGATTTCTTATCACCCTGTACATATTGTTTTCGGTAACCATGCGAGATTTTTAATCGAGTCAGGTTTTTCCAAGGCCCTAAATCCTTAGCGACAAAGATTCATTTACAAGGTTGGATCGTTTGCCTTTAAAAAATTCTCCTCACTTCTGGGGGATTTGTTATTATGGAGGATAGGGCACCCCCCTTAGCAACGCTTAAATAGGAGCAATTCAAAAAAAACCCACGGGTCACCTATACCTATTTTTTCATAAAGGTAAGTGATCCAACCTGGTAAATGAATCTTGTCGCTAAGGATTTAGGGCCTTGGGTTTTTCCAATGAACCTCTCAATTATCATACAAAATTGTAAAATCATTCACATCAAATCTGCAGCCGGAATTGTTAAAGTACTTATTTACCTTGATTTCCCATAATATTTGAAACTATTTCATACATATCATCAGATTATTTGTCGCACAAATAATCTGGTACTTGAGTACTTGACGGTTTTCCCGATTTCTGAAAATGTACGATTTTGTAACTGGATTTTATGAGCTAGATCACCTGTAAAATGATGCAGTAGCTGAATCAAAGGTTGCCATGACTTTGAATTCTTCACTTTTGAAAAAGTGACAGTTTTTTCGAAATGTTGCCCAGTGACGCTACCTCTTTATTCAATTCCTTCATTTTAAATAAATGTATAATTATTAAGACGTTATTTTTTTTCTCAATTCACGTAGCTTGCCTTAAAGCATTAGTATTTTAGTAATTATTCTTTGATCAAATTATTTACATCTATAAGTCTATGCTATAACTCGACAAAGATAGTTTCCATAACAATTATGTGAAGAAACTGAATATTTGAGAATTGTTCCAAAATACATTGACTTAAATTCTATATATTACTGTTTCCCAATCTGTGAATCCATTTTGCTATTTAAACCTGTAAAATTTTGTTAAAAATTATTTTATTGTATCACAAATGCATTTAAAATCAATTTTATCAATTGGTTTAAATCCCAAATACGGCTTTTAAATGATAGATTAATTTTTGGATTAATTTGAACAGATCATGAAACAATATCATAAAATGTCTTAATGTATTTATCAAACAGACCTCAAAATTTCTCAAAATTGTTTTAAATTTAGAAAATGAGATAAAAACCATAAATATTGATTTGATGTTAATACCAATGCGATTTCCCCGGAAAATGTTTTAATGTTGAGCAGATGCAGTTAAAATTTACTTTATCAATTTGTTTAAATCCAAAACGCTGCTTTTAAATGATGGATTCTATTTTTGGATCAATTTGAACATATCACGAAACAATATTATGAAATGTCCCAATTACGGTTTTACGACCCCTAGTTTGCTGTTTTGTATATAAAAAATATAAATACCTTTAAAATATGATTATTGTTTTAATACGTTTGAATTTGTATATCATTCCTGTTTCTAAATATTTTAATCCACTTTCCTATTTAAACCAATACAATTATGTTGAAACTTAATTCTGTGTTCGGAATTTGATAAACACTAGCGAATATTATGCTTCCATTTCAAAAAAATTTTATTGGCTCTAATCCGGCCTGCTTCTAGGCTGTTTAATTTTGTCTTGATTTACATTGACAAAAACGACGGACACGCGAACGAATGAACTGGTTGACTTCATAAGCTCTAAACCTATTTTTAATAGGCGAGCTAATAATGAAAGTCATTAATTTTTCTAATTTACGCTGTGGCAGCATTTTGTGGCAACTAAATAATAATGAAAGGCCTTTTTTCTAATTTACGTTATGGCAGCATTTTGTGGCAACTAAATAATAATGAAAGTCATTTATTTTTCTAATTTAATTTGTGACAGTATTTGATGGCGGTAAAATATTAGCCTGGCACTTATTTTCTAATTTACATGGTGGCAATAAAATAATAGTGCAGCATTATTTTTATAATTTACTTAGTGGCAACAACAAAATAGTGCAGCACTTGTTTTCTAATTTACATGGTGGCAACAAAATAATAGTGCAGAAATTATTATTATACTTTACTTGGTTGCAAGGTTGCAACAACAAAATAGTGCATCACTTATTTTCTAATTTGCATGGTAGCAACATTTTATGGCAACAAAATAAAAGCGCAGCATCACTTAATTTCTCATTTACGTGGTTCTAAATTAGTTATTTGATTATGAATTTCTCTTCAATTATATACTATTGCTAGCGATATTGTTGAAAATTAAATGTTTTTCTTAATTTTTAAAGTAAGTAAATAACGGGTTAGTAAAAATGTTAGAATGATTTTAAAATTTGAAAAGACAAATACTTTTTTTAGAATTGTGCCAATTTTCGGAGAATCGAGAAAAATTACAATTTTGAATTTGTAACGCAATAAACCGTCACATCAAACACGAAACAAGACTTCAAATACAATGATTGCTAAGTGACTTATCCCGCGTAACGACACACGGGAGTCATTTTTTGCACAAATTTCACGTTACCTTAAGACCTCAACCATAGAGTACAATCATGTACATTTTTTAATCGCACTTTTCTGTGCCTTTACAAGATTTGCGGATCTTTGCTCCCAATTATTTGCTCCCCATTATTTGCTCCCCTAGAAATTTTTCCACCCTGGAAATTATGCGATCTTATTAACACGGAACCGGCTATTACACCGGCTATGCACTGAACCCACCGTACCAACCAAAAAACCTGCACAGAGGTAGACACCTTCTATAAAAAGGTCAAAAAGACTAACCCCAGCCACACCCTCCATGTCAAAAAAAATAATAAAAAGGCGAAAAAGATGCATGAGGTTTGAACGAAAGAAAACAAATAAAATGAATGCAGTTTGTAGATGAATTTGGCATTTGGCTCACAAATTACGAACCAAATTACTCTATGCACTGCATAGAGTAAATCTCATCTACAAACTGCATTCATCTATCATTTCTTTTCTTTCTCATGCACTCCTTTTGGCCTTTTTTCGAAGTGGAAGAATTTTGGAAAAATTGAGACCCTCGGCGAGATTTTGGCCGTTTCACGGCCAAAATCTCGCCGAGGGTCTCAATTTTTCAAAATCCCGAGGAGGGTCTACGCGGTAGCTGGAGGTGGGGGGTTTCGGGGTATGGTCTGTACGTATATATTAGTATCAAAGCATCAACGTATTTTCGATTGGTTTTGCGATCATTTCTGCCCTAATTTGAATTTAGTAATTTAGGTTTCTCAGTTGATGTTTAATATCATTGGTACTTGGTGTTATTTTTGCTAGGCCTTTCATGAAGGATTTGACTGTGTTTCTTACCAAAATGTACTGAAAATGGCCAACTTAACTGGAAAAGAAGCAAAGGATCTGATGGATAAAGAGAGGAAGGAGGCGAATGGGACAGGTTGGGATCAACTGATGGATCTAATCCAAGCCGCAGCTGCGGGCCAGCAACAGGTGAAACGTGGAATCTTTATAAATCAGCAACTAACAATAAAAATTTGAACATTAAATGATTCTAAAGTATTAAATTAGTTTAACCAGTTTGGTTTGGATTTAGGATACTGAGAGCGTTCTACGAAGCTTACAGGAAACTGGTGTTTTCAAAAATACGAGGGAATTTGAGTGTCCAATTTGTATGACTGATATTGAAATAGGAGGTGGCGTGATTCTTCAAGATTGTCTACATTTATTTTGTCGGTAGGCATTGAAGCTTTTAACAATTTTCAAAGATAGTTGCAATGTAATTGTAATATAACGCAAGTAAAGGTCACTGAGTTTCATACGAATTCAGATTTCCAATATCGGATTTAAAGTACATTTCAAATAAATGCGGCCATCTTTGATAACGGCGATAGACACCTTCCAAACTTGGAATATTCTTAATATTCTTTACAATTTTTGAAAAATAATTGAATTAAAAATGTTACAATATCTAATTCAGTGTGACTATTTGATTTGTTTGCGTAGTGATTGCCTGATTGGAAATATTGAACACTCCGATGATCCACAGATAAAATGCCCACACATTGGTGCGAACCATTCCTGTACCAACATATTGAAACCTAGAGAAATCAAGTCTGTAAGTTTGTTTCAAGTGGCGCCTTGTAAAAGTTACCCATATTGCTGGAGGCAAATGGATATAAATGCATATAGGTAGGTATAAATTCTTTAGAAGTTTAATTAACGTTTGATTTGTTTTCAAGCTATTGCCTGCAGAAACATACGAGCGCCATTTACTTCGATCCGTAAAATTGGCTGAAAATGGAATGGCCAATTCTTATCATTGTAAAACTCCTGACTGTTTGGGGTGGTGCGAATTGGACCCTGTCGGAGGAAACGAATTCGATAAATTCAAGTGCAATATTTGTGGAAAAAATAATTGTCTGAAATGCAAAGTATGATGGCTAACGATTGTTGTCTTAATAGGAGTTCACTTACCTTAGAGTGCATTTTATTATATATCGTATTGGTGACAGGAGACAGGGCTTCCGGCAAAAAAGTATCCGCTTTGTTGCTCGTCAAGAACGGTTTAACCGAATTAATTATTTATAGCACATTTTATAGACAAGTGTTTAACTTTGAAATCGGTTGAGCTGTTTTTAGATATAATCAATCCAACATGCAACATACTTTTTCGCCGAATAGCCTGTATCTTAATATTAAGCTAAGTCTTAGTTCTAAATTATCTGATTTCTTAATAATATAGGTCATTCACGAAGGGGTTTCCTGTGAAGATTACAAGAATCGTTTGGTTCAGAATGAAAATGACATTTTGTCAGAAACTGCTGTTAACGTACGTATTTTATTTTTATAACCATGATCCGATGAACCAAAACTATAATTGATCATACACTGTTCAACTTATATGAGTCGCTAATAGGTAAATTGTAATAAAATGCGAATTTTTAACGCAATTATTATAGGACATGGTAGCCAAAGGGGAGTGCATGCGATGTCCCAAATGCAAGGCTGTCGTCCAGAAAATTATCGGTTGCGACTGGATGATTTGTTCGGCATGCAGGACGGAATTATGCTGGGCGACGAAAGGTAAATTATGTACAATAACATATTTAGGCATCTATATTGTTTTGCTCGTCATTTGGTTCCAGTGATATTTTATATAAACAGTTGCCTAATTGTTTTGTCTAGGACCACGTTGGGGACCACAAGGAAAGGGTGACATTTCTGCTGGCTGCAAATGCCAATATACCACGGGGGGACGGAAATGTGCTCCTCATTGCCAAAATTGTCATTGAAAATCGTCAACCGTTTACAAGACCCCGTTTCGACTATTGCTGATACAATAAATTATTACGCCGCTGCTCTGGCTGATCTATCATCCCTCATTCTTCAAAATACTTCACAATAGAATTAAGTCATGATGTCTTTCTAATAGAATCATTTGAGTTTTTGAAATGAAATAGGAATATGAGAAGAAAACCGTGTCTTTTACTGCAATGATAATAAGCAGCATATGCTTTTCAGAATCTGATTAAATGGTAATTAAGTAGTCCAATATTTTATACATAGGTAACTAGCAAGTGTGATGAATACCTGTGATATTATCAATTGGTGTTGTAAGTGTTGTAACGTAGGAATATGTCAAATTTGTGCCAGTCAGTAAATAAATGCTCAATAGTTTGAAATACTGTTTTCGATAAATCATACACTCTTTGCTTGAAAAGTTGGTAAAATGTTGCCCTTTCTGACGTGACAAGAAAACATTGGTTATCTCATCTCATACAAACTTACCTCAATGCAAGTATAGAAAATGATAATGAAATGAATGATATGATTCTAATATTCTTTTCTGTTGTCCGCTGTGGCTGTCTATGTCTATAGATGTGAGATGAGGGATTTATACGGCTATAGGGATTAAACATGGATTACTGAATGTCTGAATATACAGGCTCGTTATTTATCGGAGATAATTCTAGGGAAAATGAGAAGAGAGAGAAATGTTTAGCATAATACTGGTAATCGAGATCTGTGTGACTTGTGTCTCGGGAATTTGCAAGAAAGTAAGAAATTGCGAATCTAAAGTCCAATGTCCAACGAAAATAGTATTGTTATAGTTTAGTAAATAAGCTAAAAGATAAGTTGGGGAATATGCCGAATGAGCCTTGTTTTGTATCGTTTCCTTTGTTGGGGTAATGTGATCTTCCGCGGCGTCCTTGCCTAGGCCTCTCTCTTTGCTCTTTGCATTCTTCCTGCCGCATTCCCTTTTCTAGTCAGTCCGTCCAGAAGAAGCAGCAGAGAAGGAACTCCTTCTTCTTCTTCTCGTCAAGAAATAAAAAATAAACTCACCATATAACGGCACTCATTTTCATTAGCGCCTCCGTCCTCATTCCTCAAATCCTCACTCAAGTAAAGTAAAGTAAGTGCCCCCACTGCTCCCCAGTGTCCCCAGCAGTCTCCTTTTGCCTTTAGAGTCTGACTCAGAACTGCAGTGGGTTTGAAACGGTCTCCAAATCCCATTTTGGAGACGATCGCGTCGTCTACACATTCTACAGTCTCCTCATCTTTGATCTTCATACCTCATACCTCAATAAATACCTCATTTACAATTTATTAATATTATTTTGCCTTATCAATATCAATATCCTTACACACTTCTTACTTCACACTTTACTTATATCCTTCTTTCTTATACATTGTAGCATAGCCAACAAGCCAAGCCAACCATCTGCCATCCTGTTTTCACGTTCTGGACTCATCGGTAAATTTAAAGGTATACAATTACGAATTAATTAATATTTATTCTAAGCCGTCGTAACGCTCCACGTTCAACCAGTTCAACGTTGAGGTTGAACGTATCGTATGGGGTGGCCCGCTGGCTGGCCCGTGCTGTGTTAATAGGTTGCACTTTGTAGAGGAATTGCAGATTGTAATTTGTAATCATTGAACTTGGAACTGTGAAATAACTGAGAGCGTTCTTTATTTCTTTTTGCTTTTTTTCTTTCATTGGTCATCTTTGTTCAGTTTTTCAGCTACAATTGTGAATTGTACAGTTTACGTGAGAGCCCTTGCATTGCAACTTTGAACTTACATTGCCGCATTGGTCAGTTTGGACTTTGGACAACTCTAAAAATTTCAGTTTTCTACCATCAAAAGCAATTCCTTTTCCATTGCATGTATACTGTGTAGATATGTATGTAATAATATGTAAATGTTTTTAAATAACATGTCAATTACAAACTATAACAGATGGCACCTATTAATGAGCCAGTTGACGATGCAACCAAGTTGATCTCATCGATGTCAGTGCAAGAGAAGGTGCCGGCTTTGGTAATGAAGCTGCCGGAAGGTCTGAAGAGGGCTGAATATCTCGAATGTCCATTCAATTGGATACAGTTCCTTCGTTGTGGGGTTCACATTGGCAGCCCTTCAACTAAAAAGGTAGCTTTATTCAGACGAACATAATTTTAATCGAATCTATCTACCAACTACTTACATCGTTTGTATCTCGTTTACTGATTCAACAGTACGTCTTGGATTGGGTCCACGTGCACGACAGGCGTGTAACATACAGCCTTCGTACGATGCCAACGGAGTATTTTGTCAAAAAGCTCGTTTTATGTGTCCTAAAAGCCTCGGAAAGTGACGGAGGACCCAAGGAAGCATCTCTCATGCTGGATAAACTTTATAAGTTGGTACTTGAACTGGAGAAATCACAATTTTCTCCAGAATATAAAGAAGGACTGGGTAATCTCATTGTGTGTACAAAACACGAAATCAAACATCATTTTGGATTCATAAATTCCCGAGGAATTAAAACTCCGGAACCAAAGATGCTAGAGGAGTTGAGTGATGCAGCAAAATGTCCTATTTTGGCAGCTAAGGTCTACTTCTGTAGGATGGTTAAGGGTTCGTTGGCATATCAAGAACGACTCGTCAAACAGGTAATATAAATCGGAACAATTGTTTTTTTTTGTTAATTTTTGAACAATTTCACATTAAAGTGCTTTCATAACCTCAAATAGTTTCAATTTTCAATAACTTATGCATTAATTTTTAATATTATATACACCGAAATAGTATTTTCACATTGTGCACCCTATCTATCAATGGTTGGCTGGTGTTTTGGGTGTCCATAATAAATCACGTGTCTTGTGTCATTACAACGTCTTATTCCAACTTGATAGATTATTTCGTACGACAAGGAAAGGGCGGAGTGGCACCATCTGTTTTATTCCATTCAGAGAGCTATTCGACACCAAGATGAAGTTCGTTTCCAATTCCGTCCCGATGCTTTTGAAATAGGATCGCTAAGCAAGGCGTATAGTCTGGACAAGGGGAATTTGGAGATTCTTGTGTCAGTTTGGAAAACATTGTTTGATATGTATAAGCAAAAGCATGACGTCTTCGTGCAAATTGACAGCCTGGAATTTTCGTGCCGGGAAGCTATTGGGGATTATTTATCTTCATCCATCTCGTAAGACACAGTACATGACATAATTTTTTGAATCCTTATTATTTTGCTATCTTCTTGACTTGGGACAATTCTGCTCTGTCTTCTTAATAGAGATGCGGTTGCTGAAGGGAAGGACTATTCTGTTCGAGCTTTGTTGTCCGCTGCCCACATTATTGGATATTATCGTCTGCCTGAACCCAATCGACAAGTTGACTTAGCGGAGAAGCTTATGAATAAAGCATTAGATGAATGGCCAAATTACTCCAAAGTTTTAAACCGACTTGGATTATTTATTATGCATAAGGTTTGATTTTAATTTACGGTTCAGTTTGGTAGTTACGATTTTTTTGTCCATGTATTTGGTTTTTTGTTTAGAAAAAGGATATGAACGGTGCAAAAGAACATTTCTTAAGAGCAATAACGGAGGACCCATCAGATGCCGTTAGTACTATATACTACTTGTGGATCGATTCATCTGAAGGGAAAGCAGATAATCTTCTCAAGATTGACGAGATTTTAGCTTCAAAAACATCATGTCAATGGCCCGACCACGTCCGACTTGACCTTTTGTTCCTTAAAGGATGCATTTATTTTTCAAAGAGTAATCCTGAGACGGCTCTCAACCAGTGGATGAAAGCACAGGAGTTATCGTACAAGTATTTTATGACAAAGGTACAGTTCGAAAACCTTTCATTTGCTCATTATCCGCACCCGTTATCATTTCGTCGTTCAAATTTATTTGGGTAGGAACTCTAGGGACCGGATTTTGTTTTTGATTCTTGGTGTGGTGTATTTAAATAACTTGAGAAACAAAAATTGAATTAGGTATTTAATCATGTAGTATTGAAAATTAAAGCAACGCAATTTGGATGTAAATCAATGGAACTTGCATTTTTTAACGATGTGTTAGCAAGCTGTTTTCAACGTTTACAGCATTTTATTTTATTTAAGCAATTGTATAGTATTGGTAATATTATGTTTAGGTTTATTCCCTTGGATCATACCTCAGGCGGTATAATTGGAAGATTAAGAACGAAGATACAGAAGATCGAATGACTGTTGAGTTTATCGAGAAAATGGTAGAGGAATTTTCCAACGCTGCATCATCGGAGGAGGTTGAAAACAAAGGGTTCTTTCGATTGGTTGACATACTTCGAACTGTTCAAAAGGCACGAGCACGCCCACAACGAGACCCTGAACAGGAAGGACGCAGTGATGAACCAAGAGGTCCCCGGGAAAACCAAAATGACGAAAGACCCCAGCGAATTCGAGACGGTGAAAAGTTCCATAGGAAGCACATGGATGGCGAGTAAAACATTTGAAATTATTTCGGGCGGTTTAATATAATATTATCAAAGTACAATACAACATTACAATGCAATATGTAATCCTGTAGGTGAAAGACGATCACATGGAAGGCAAGATGGAGAAAGGCCTCGAAACTGGGATGGGGAGAAAGGCCGACGCGATATTGATAATTATTCAGGTAACCGAGGCCCTCGTGAAAATCGTGACGATAGCAGACCACCTCGGGAAAATACTCGAAACTGGGGTAAGCCTAGAGACAATCCGGATAATAAGAGTTCAGAAAAAGATTGGAGGTCAAAGGCCAATAGGATCCCAACTTCCGGTGACAAGTCGGAGAAAGAGGCAGCTGTCGACGAATGGTCAACTTCCAGTGACAAAGCGGAAAAAAAGGCCGCTGTCGACGAACGGTCAACTTCCGGTGATAAGGCAGAGAAAAAGGCCGCTGTCGACGAATGGTCAACTTCCGGTGAAAAGGCAGAGAAAGAGGCCGCTGTCGACGAATGGTCAACTTCCGGTGACAAGGCAGAGAAAGAGGCCGATGTCAACGATTGGTGATAAAATCGGAAGGAACCAAAACTTTCTATCGACGCAGAAATTCTAATTTCGTAAAAACTAGAGTCTAATGAATTTTCTTATAACAGTTTAAATATATATATATTGATTGATAGATTAATTTTTTGCCTTTAAAAATGTACAAGTCGCCTATATTTTTAATGGACTGATAGCTACAGACGTAGAAAAAAAAATACCTCATAGAAGATTACCTTTTACTGTGCTTTCCTTATTTGCATAGCCCTTATTTTAAAGACAATTAATATAGAACAATGAAGATAAGAGTCGTATAATCTGAATAGCAGTGGTATAAAAAGTAGCAATTGGGCTTAAACATAGTGCTTAAGAAAACTGTAGCCAAACAATCGGAAGTCGTCTTGATATTTTGTCAGGAGCTTGATTTTCTAGAAACAAACAAAACATACAAGGTGTTTATAAATGTGCATACGAAAGGTTTTAGTGTCAGACTAAATAAAAAATGCTACTTAAGGTAAGTGGATACCTTTGAATTAGAAACGTTTTGAAAGCGTTGGTGGAAGTCCTTGTTCCTGCTTGAATTTTCCATGGGGAAGCTGTACCTTTCTGGGAATCCTAAACTTCGAAGATGAAACTCTGCATTTTCTTGTAGATCTTCGAGAAATATGATATGATCGTATCTCACATGACATAAGCCACACATCAAGGAGATTGGCATCCAATGCTCGTCATAATCCAACGTCTAATATCAATTTACAAATTATACTCATTTATCTGTCTGCATTTCATGAATTTTTCTTCACATGAATTAAAGAGCATGGACTAAAAAATATGTCGACTTTTTTGTACGGTTGGATTCAAAATTCCATGGCATATCACAGAATACTCCGTTTGCACGTAGTGTTCGGTTTGTGTGAAATAATCATCGTCGTGTGGTTTTGTCTAATTAATATCATGAAGGACTTACATTTGTATTAATTAAATACTGAACAAACTCGTCGAACGTCGGTTCCTTCTTCTTATTCAGTTTCTTATTAGTTCTGAAATTTCTATTCATGCTTAGTCCATATCTCCTGCAATTAGAAAAACTTTAGGAAATTATTAAAATTCAAATGGGTCAAACTATTATTAATGCAATCGCAATGGGAAGAGTTGTTACTGAAAGAAGAAGAGTGAATCGGAACCAGCTTTCCTGTCCTTCAGTTTGTTTTCATATGCACTCACAATCCTGGAAAACGGATGTCGAACCAAAAGAACCTTTTTGATTTTATCCGATTTTACAGCCTCTTCATACATCTGCTTTTAAGAGCTTCTAAATTAGAAATACATTTTAGTACAGGGTGTCCAACTTAAAAGTCATTTGGTACGTCATTTCTTAAAACAATAGATTAAGCCAATTTATTGATTTATTGCTATTGTTGTTCATTTGTCGGGATTATACTACAATGGTAGTAAAATTCATGTGATTTAACCACCGACTTTGGTTGTAGTTGTAATATCAAAATCGATGGATATGTGACTTCTGAATCTGAATTCGACCAACTTCGTTGATCTTGGGACGAAACTATTATTCAATTCGGTTTTAATTTCTGAACTGAATTTTTTGCAAAGATTTAGGAGAATCTGATCCTTTGTTCGCACCTTTTCATTTTGAACCGACAAGAATGCAGAAATACAACAGTTTGAAGTTGACATTTTTGGTTTTAATTTTTAAGTTAGAGCTTTTGCTTTAAAATAGATCATAAATCACAAGTTTCTGTTCAGTCGTTTTGAGATAGCATGAGCCCAAATCTGAGACTTTTAAGCTGTACATCCTGTAGTATATGTTTAATAATAAAAATAGAATCATCTACATATATATTACCTTTTTATTAATGCTTCCATAATTTTGTCGAAGCAGAACTTGAAGTGATACATTGGATTTGGGATCTACAAAAATACGAAGATGATCCGAATTGAGGCGATCTATAATTGCTTTACTCCACGATGTACTCCCTGCCTGAAAATAAACATGTATAATAATATCATTTAACAGAGATACTCATGATTCCATCGAACTACCAGTAATACACTGGGTCTGGTTCTACAAGGGAACATTCTATACTTATTTTACTTTTACTACGAAATTATTATTTAAATTCATTTTTAGTAAAAAAACCTTACTAAGGTCACAATGGTTTTATTCACTTAAAGTCCCAATGTCACCGTTTAATTATTTTACTTTCTCTTTCAAATGAGACGAGTCTAAAGCAAATAATTATTTTACTTCTGAACATGTTCCCTTGTGAGTAACCAAACGCAAACGGGTTAGTTTGAAGATGTACCTTTGGCACGAGGCACCACATTTCCTCAAGTTCTGGAAAATATATGAGATTGTCGCGAATTAGTTTCTCTTGTCTCGCTTTCTCCAGAACTTGCACCGATTCCTTTGCCCCCACTTCACCTCCCGCGTTCCCAATTTTCATTAATTTTTTTTTCTCCAAAATTTTGCAGATTTTGTCCACACGCTTTCTAGACTCCTCTTCATTTTGCGTAAAAAACTTGACCTTGCCGGATTGCTGGGAGTCAATCTCAATAACTATGACTGAACCAATCAACCACAATGAAATGGCAGAGATGAGCAAAATTGCCGTTAAGACAAGCCTCGATAATTTACTCATTCTGGTCGAGAGCAGAATCATACGATCTGGCACTTTTCCAAATGTTTTTGCTTCCAATAAATCTCTTGAAACAGGAAAGGACATTTTTGTTTTAGTTTTCGTTGTTTATTTATTATTAAATTTTACGAGGAGGCAAAGCTAATATTCTTTATCGTTTTGATTTGGCTTGTTTAACTTCCTATTATGCATTACCCAATCAAATATCCTGTTTATATATATACTTGTCGAGTTTTTTGTCAACTTCTGGCTAGTTCTACAAAGGCTTAAATTAACTAACTAAACGTTTAAAACTAAATGCAAAAGTATGATCTAAACAGTATTTACTTTACTCCAGTATCCAGCTAATTTTCCGTTCCACATTCAAAACAACGGCTTTTGAAAATGTAAATTTTGGCATTCATGTCTATAGCCCCAAAATATAACGGTAACAATGCTGTTACTTTAATTTCAACAAGGCGTAGACATACATCACCATCGTCATACTATTAACTATTAGGTTACATCATGAATTATTTAAGTGTTCGCAAGGACGGTGAAGAGCTGAGTCCGGTTTTAATTGTGTATTATTTCTGCTTTTCCTTCTCCACTAAATAAACCGTTAGTTATTTACGAAGACGAATATTTAAGTTAGACATTAACAAAATAGAGCATGTGATTTGGGATTTTAGGAATATATTTGTCTAAAGTCGAACAACTTAATGTTATTAGGTGTCCATAATAAACGCATTCCTTCGATATGCCTATTACGGTTGGGAAGCATTCGAGTATTAGAGACTATGAACTCTCAGAAACTCTTATGTTTCAGGAAATAAACTCAAGATGTAAACATTGTTATAGGTCTTGTAACTTTGTCAGCCACAACATTTTTAGTCCAAAATCGAATTTATTCATTTAATATAATATATATCCAAATTTTATAGGAATCGAAAAATGGCATATGGCATACTACAATAAACCGTCCAACGAATTTACGGATTTATTCCGCATTTGCCGTTTTTATAACGTTTCATTCATGTCAAAACCGTTGTTGAACATGCTCATTACGAATCTATTATAAGCAATTCCGTACCCTACATAAAAAACCTTGTTTTGAAATGATTAAAATGCATTAAATATCGAAAATCACAATTTGCCCCGACCATAAAGCAAAATTACTGCATGTTGTGCTTTGACCTTTCCCATCAAGGTAAGGCCGTTAAGGGATGACCCCACCCACAAATAGTATGCAGTGTTGAATTGCCCTGTGATAATAGCTTTACAAGAATGCATTACAACTTGCGGTTTCTATTTGAAACAATTTTGACCTTTGACCTACATCGCCCACTAACGAACTTGACATTCGTCTAACGGTCCCAAATGATTTTCCGAATAAAAATGCAATATGGACTTGATTGAGGAATCGACTTAAATATATACATATTTTAAAATGTATGGAAGGAACAAGAATAATGAATTTTCTTGATCACAAATAAATGTCAAATAATTTCACAGGATAATGCCTAGACAATGAACTGATTGAAGCTGAAATTGTTCTAGATTAGAAACTGAAATGAAATGGGATTTAAGATTCATTAAAAAGTTTAGAATACATTTTTAGGGCCTAAAAAGCTGGCAAGTTCGTAAGTTTTCTAAAAAAAAAAAAGCTAAAGCTAGTTTTTAAAGCCGGTTTTCGTCATTCATTTATCTGCCTTCCGCGCCGATTTGGAGGATTTGGTGTACTTGAATTTAATGTTTTTAACAATTAGTTCATGTAATCATCCAATCGTCATCATATTATAATTTATAATATTATAAATCGTATAGATAAACTAGATTTTGTGGTGAGGTCAGGAAAGGCAAGCGCCAAAAACTTTTGCTGGGGTCCGGGGCCCAGCAACGATACTTGAGTTTTGTGTGGGATAACCTATGACCTAGGAATACAAGGCAGGTAAAGTTGAATCTCCAAGGAGAAGTTTGCATAGAACATTACTTATCGAACATTCAATTCAAACATTACTTTTATCTGCTTTAAAGCAATCCTGTTCACGTACTTGCGGTCCAGTGGACTTTGATAAATAATTAAAAATCGACGCTGATAAATGGTTTAGATTAGAGTATTGAATATTATAACTTTGTCATTTGTTGAATAAAATGGAGGAAAACACATTGAAATTGACGAAGAAAACCAAGGAAAGCTTTAGCCAAGAATCCCCAATCGGAAGCATGCAAAGTTCCAATGAGGACAGAAAAAAACGTTCTACAAAGAACCAAGAACAAGAACACGGTCAAGATCAAACGCAGAATCAAGATCAACGCCAGAGTCAAGTTCAACCCCAGAGTCAAGATCAAGGTCACGAGGAAGGTCAAAGCCAGGACAAAGGTCACCATGATAATAAAAAGCTAGTTTTTGCTACCAATGAGCCTATGGACATTGACGAGAATGAAGAAGAGTTGCATGATCCGGAAGAGGGTGAGAGTCACGCTCAGGAACAGGGTCACCGTCTCAAAGCCACGAAGCGTCATACTCGAGCCTCCTTCCGCTCCGAACTTGCAAAGTCAACGCATTTACATTCAAAGCCGACGAAAGATCGAAAAATAAAACATGAAGGATCGACGAGTAGTTTAGTCCAAATACGGTCAAGGTCTCTCCTCAAAAAAGAATCCACCGCCGATCTAAAGCAGAGGGAAAAACAGTTGGAAGGTTCGATTACTTACAATGGACTCGCATTCCGTGTCCAGCCATTTCACGCCGCACTTATTTCCCCGGACCATTTTGCTCTTTTAACTTTTACCACCCACTTGTTGAACCATTGCTATCTTGCCTCTCTATTAAAATACTCTTTTTTATCATTAAATCACTCTGCATATTTAACTAGATGAAGCCCGTGCTGCAAAGGCAAGGAAGTCGAAGCTTCTTGCGGAGGCCAAGCAACTATTCGAAGTTCGGGTTGGTAAAAACGAGTCTGAATCTTCGTCGTGGGTGGACGATATCCGAGGTTACTGTTCCGACCCTTGTACCACAATTCCATTCGATCAAAAATTCACGGTCAAACCGGAAGTGAGGTCAATGGCTGGAATGGAGAGGATCAAGGAGAAGTACATGAGCATGGAGGACCTGCAACTCGATAGGACCGATTATCCTGAACTTGTTACTCAACCCTTGTCTGACACCAAACTAAGGGATTACATCATTGACGACTCCATGCTCGCTTCATGGACTGACATATTTGAATTGGAGAAACAACGATTCTCATTTTTTGACGAGCTCTTTGCTCAGGGTTTTGTAGTAGACAGGTTTGAAAGTTCTAAGGAATTTGAAAGTTTTTGGCTTCAATTTCGTTGTTAAACGGATGTTTTGATTTTGCTAAAACAATTAGCATGGAAGTGTCGAAATCGGGTCGGAAAGAGGCAGAGGACAAGTTCGTAGAAGCGGAGGAAAAGGACTTCCGGGATAAGATTGACTACGGTCGTGTCGTTTTCAAAACGAAACACGTCTACACGGGGAGCTTTTCAGACTGGTATTTCCAAGGTTCTGGAAAATACGTCTGGCTTGATGGAGCTGTTTACGAGGTCCAGAGAGACACTGCTATTAAATTACATTCGTAATTAAATTAATTAACCAATTAAAGCTAGTAATTTAACATGAGTAACTTCTGTTCAGGGAGAATTCTCACAAGGACTGATGCACGGGCCAGGAACGATTCATTGGCCGGATGGCTCTATTTATGAAGGTTGTTGTTGTTGCCTCTTTTTGTTGTGTCATTCAGAATATTCATCCGTCCAAACAAAATTAGTCTGGTCCCACACGGATGACACACCTGCCATATTTACATGATTACATGATATTAAATAGGTGATTTTGGGAACGGTACTCGAGCCGGTTGGGGCGTCTACTCCACCTCCGAAGGCTTCACTTATGCCGGAGATTGGCTTAATGGACTTCCGCATGGACAAGGAAAAATGTGGTACGATCCTCACAATGACGAAGGGGATTACTACGATGGCATTTGGGCAAATGGACTTCAAAGTGGCTCTGGAACACGGTATTTACTGTATTATATTAACTTATTTTATTCTTCAATCAAGGTTAAGTAAAAATATAAATCTCGTTTCGATCCTCCAGTCAATACAGCAACGGAGACCGGTAAAAATTCCCAAACTATTAAATAAATCTGCTAAATAGGTATCATGAATTGTTGTCTAATTGACATTTGAATTTCAGTTACATTGGGAATTGGGCTGAAGGCATGTCCCCATATAATTCCTCTCAATTAACATTAACGAGGGCAAAATGCCCGATTTAGGTGGAAAATAGTGAATATTTCCACCAAGATAGCCGATCTGGTCCCTACTTTAAGGTCAGTATGGTCAATTTTATATCTCTTACGTTTACATGTGTTTTACTTGTGTGCTAAAGGGGAACGAAGTGGAAGTGGGTCAATGATTTGGATAAATGACCGACAAGTGTACAAGGGTGAATGGTTCAATGGAGTTCCCCAAGGGAAGGGGAAGCACATTTGGTATTTGGAGAGATCAAGGGAATGTGTATTCCCGACACGGCACATTTACACCGGAGATTGGCACGAGGGGAAACGACACGGAATTGGGAAGATGATCTATCCATGCGGTTCCGTATACGAAGGTGATCAGACTAATTAAGGAGGCCTCTAGAAATGAGAATTTCCCACATCATTCCAATGAACTTGCCCCTAAATCAAAAGAATCGGCACTAATTAATATAAACTTGTCCCATTTTACCTAAATAAGCCCCCTCGTGTTATGGAGTTGCTCTCTACATTAGACTTTGTCCACCTAATAGAATGATCTGTCAATTAATATCATTAAAGTTTAAGCTTGACCACACGGAATAAAAATATTACAAATTGGAAATCCCTGGATTTATATTTGTAGTAAGTCAATAAGCTGCAACTACACATATAATTATAATGGCAACTGAACTGTGTGGGGTGGGCACTGATTCAGGTAGTGTGGGGAAAAGTGAATACAAACTGGAGACCGATTTTTTTATTTCGGGGCTAGTTCAGTTGGGGCAAGTTCATGAGAATTAGGGCATATGGGTATAATTCACGTTTAAAGTTCTTGTGCCCGTTGACTCACCGGGTAAAACTCGTTTCTTCCTCTATAGCGAGGCGCATTCTTAAGCAATGGACCAAATATTATGCGTTTCTATATGCGAAGCGAGTTTTATCCGCGGAGTCAATTAACATAAGAATTTATTCCAAGTTTCCGATTTTAAACTCAAAATGAATTTGTTTTTTATCTGCATATTTACTAAGGTCGATGGAACAATGGACAAAGACATGGGAAGGGGGTCTTCATCAATTCGGCGGGTGGGATAATGACGGGGGTGTTTCGAGCGGGGGCGATTACAGGGGGCTCCGATGTACCCCTTCTTACTGCTTCCTATGAATATGACTTTGGTGGACTCGTGGAATGGCTGACTGTCAAGTTTAACTTGAATCTTCAGGACGAACTGTTGGAAGAGGAGAGTCTGGCCGATACTACAATACGGTAGCATTTTTCAATCCAACTGATTAAGCTTAACAAACTACCACATCACAAACAAGTCATAATGTCAATTTATTCGTCTGATTAATAGGTTTTTATCGCCACTTCGGAAATTATACCACCGGACAGGGTTATTTGGGCACATGTGGGGGAACAATGGTCTGTATCCCTACTGGATGAAGAAAAGCCATCCTCGACATGAACACCATATTCCAAATCATAACAATCTGGAGGAGCCAGTTCACATGGGGGCTAAAACCAATAAACCCCCCTCTCCTGATGGTATTCATCCCGTCACGCGTTTCGGAATGTGGCTCTTGATCAAAGACTGTCCCGGACTAACCGATGACGTCACACTTGCTTACTTTGACAGACATTTCAGTAAATAAAAATAAAAACTTGAAAACTGATAGATATTTACTTTAGCTAATCCTATAATTATTTTTCAGGCAATACGCCGTCTCTCTCCTTCCAAACTCGACATAATCCGTTCGAGCCGATAAGTTTTTGGCAGTTCCTCCAATGCCTGGCAATCGTGGCTGTGACGGTAAATATGGAAATTCCGGAGCAAAAGAATCGATGGAGTTCGGAGGATAGGGATGAATTGTCGGCAAGTTCAGAAGATTCAGTCCAAAATGACCCTGCGGTTTTGACCCTCAAAAGCCCCCCTGAGGTCAATCCCTTGGATAGAGACAAAGTTAGTAGCCCAAATAAAACCCCGCCCGACCAAAGACCCCCTACTACAAGCTCTGGAGAAAATTCAGAAGAGGGTTTGTCGAAAGAAGATCCGATTGGGCCAAATCGACAGTCCCAGTCCCAGGGAACTCTGGATTACCCGAATGGGTCTCCAGTTGATAAAGAGGAGCCGGAAATAATACAAGAAGAACCGAAAGAAATTAAGAATGAAGAATACATTCCGTTTAAACAACGACCACGAGTTTTCAATCTTTCGATTGCAGAGGCTTTTGAGGCGTTTCTAATCGACAAACTTGTTCCCTGTTTGGACAGAGAAGCGGGTAATTGTAGTGTTTACAATATCAACAATTTCCACAGTTAACCAGTTAACCAGTCAATTAAAATTCGTTAATTAAACATGTTTATTACAGGGGTCAATCTACCCAAAGTTCCGAATCCCTTACCACCGATAAGAGACTTATACGACACTTTTAAGGAAATCAAGGACCGAGACTGGATCACTGCCACTGAATTCATGCAAAACTATCTGCCACACAAAGTGTACCCTAACCAATCCGACACGATTTTCTGGCACCGCAGTCCCGAAATTCTGTCCCCAAACCTCAATCTCGACGATCTGTTCAGTTCACAAAGGAAACTTCAGTCTGGAAACTTTGACGACGAAAATGACGATGACGATTCCGTCATTTCCTTAGGACCTGATTTACTCGGCAGTGTTTCCGACATACTTATTAGTGGCAACAAACCCACTCTCGGAAAAGTTCAGATAAAAGAAGACCATCAAGGCATTTAACTTTAATATAATTTAAGTAATAATTATTAATTAAATTGGATTTTGAACTTGCACTTACTATTAGACGATGATTGGGATCTTCACGTGAAGAGAAAGTCAAGTGTCACGGATTACGTCACGGACGCTTCTCCGTTTTGCCCAGAAGACTTGACGTCGGAACCGTTTTTGTGGCAAGATGAGCCGACTTGCCAACGCGTAGAGTAGGTTTCTGACATGCTTTGATTTGTAAACTATTTCCGACTGCGCAAAACATTTATTGAGTTGAAAATGCTGATTGATATTAGGAGGAAACCCAAACATTATCAGAACCTCACAACCCACGATGTTCTCAATGTCCTACGGTTTCTATATCCGAAACTGGTGGGACACATCGTGGAGACGAATGTCGATTATAATGTAAGTTATCCCAATTTGTTCCAATTTAAAAAAAAAGTCTGACCTTTCAACTTTGACCCATCACATGCAACGACCTTGTTTTCAAAGAGCCTACTTTACAAAAACGATTATGGTCATCAAAAGTCCCTATATGTATTAGCTTATTTTTGTTACCCGTTTGAATGACACGGGTTTACAAAATATCGGGGTGATACAGTTGGGAACGTTCCATTTTTATTGTAAGCATTGTTGCATCAATGTGCATAATGAAACCCAAAATGTCTAAAACTAGACGAATTCTTTGTCTGCAGATGATATTTTGCGATTGGCTGTGGGCCGTATCTCTCTGCGCCAAAGTAAGTGCGGATCGTGAGTTCCGGTCGGCAATTCTGTCGGAGAAGGATAAGGACGGTGTGCGGGGCCATCACTCCCATCGCCCTCACACCGCGCCCCATGGCGTTTTCGCCCATCATGTCAAACGAATAAAGAACATGTTTCTCGGATCTTCTGACCCCAAACAAAAGCAACCTTCTGAAGGGCAACCGAATGAACCGACTGTCCCTACTGATACTCAAGGGATAGAGAACCCCGTTGACCCGAATCCTGACCTTCCACCTTCGACTAATTCAAAGAATATTCGGTCTGAAAACCGAAAACTATCACAATCGGTCAAGTAAGTCAATATTCTAGCAAAATGCAAAAACATATCTGCCATTTGTTTTCGGGTTTTCATTATTTAAATCCCAGAGTCCTTTTGTTCTGTATAATGGTGGATGTTACCAGTTTATTGGCATGCTATGTTCTGTAAAATACATAGTGATACGCTATCTATAGATCGGATGGAATAAATCAGATTTCTATCGTATTTTTATTGTCAAGCGATAAATTTTTTTTAATAATTCATATATTTATGATATCAGTGCAATGTGTGGTTTACCAACTATATTAAAAGTGATAATTAGTTTCGAATACGACCGACCTGCCTTTGTCGCAGGAGTGCTTGTAACAGGCAATCCATGTCGAGCGCATTTACGGAGTCACTGACGCTATAAACGAAGTTTCAAATGAAACTATCGTTTTGGAATTATAAACAGAGGGGATGAGACGGGTTAAATGGCGGAATTCAAAGCCGAATGTCTCAAAAACGGCTTGCGAAATAAGTGTGCAAAAATCTGAGTACAAAAAGAGCACACGAACAACAACTAAATAAAACTGTATGCGAGAAAAGGGTGCCAAAAATGCAAGTAAAAAAAATATCCAAGAAACAGCACGCAAAAAAATTGTGCAAAAAGCTGCATGCGAAAAACGGCCGTTGTCAAGCAATCCTGACTTGGTCGCTAGCTTAGTATAGCAATAAAAAATCTTCCAGCCACCTTGCCTAAAGACAATACTGAAAAGCTGTTATTTGTCAAGTGGGATTTCGTTATAAGATCCGACGATAGCTTTTCTAAACGGATACAAGTTCGGTTTTAGCGTTTTACAGGTTTTAGACAAAAGCGCTTTTGCAAAAAATGGCAGATGGAGACGGTGTTCGAGGGGAAGCGGATTACGAATTCGCAGAACGGTATGCGGAAGAGCGGCAGAATAGCTATTATCGATGGGGAACCGCAATGCTACGAGGCGGAGGACACAACTACAGCCCTTGCGTCAAGGACAAAACCGGATGGTACATTTACACAAAATATCTAACTACAATTCTTTGCACAGTTTTACAGTTAATTTAACGATCCAATTATTAGGCAAAACTATTTCCTATCCCTACCCTACGATTATGATGTACGGAACGACAGAACCTTTGATCTCAAGAGGTCAACCTACCATCGACTTGGGGATTTAGGATTCGGATGGCCTGAAACGACTACTAAAGTAACATTCGGATTATATTTCAACCTTAATCCATTAAGCTTATCAATTTTGATTAACTCCTTAATAAATTGTACGATTAAACAGGAAGCCATGCGGACCGGATTTAATGGACCAGACAAGAATAGTCTAACTCGACCAGCGTTCCTTCGTTTCAAGGAGAATGATAGGCGACCCGAACCGGCTTATCGCCTTCATCTCACAGACCGAGCTAGTCTCCATTTGATGTAACATTATCTAACCAACATTTAGTTCTAATTGGGATTTTAAAATAACTTTTCAAATTTCGAATGAATGTCGTAGTTTAATCTATGAAATACGCTTAATGTCAAGATACTTACAAGCCATTTTTATCCTAATTTCAAACAAGGTTTTGAGTATGGTATGCATTTTCTAGGCGAGCTGATCCATTGGAAGGTGTTTTGCCTTTCGGAAGGCAGAATGACATGCACGGTATCAAAAGCGTTTCGCACAGGGACTTCAAATGGCGTCGACGCTGCTGTGCAGTACGTTTCACACCCTTATTTTGAAATACTATTGTTAGTCATCAATACTCATTTTAAAATTATTTTTATAAAGAAACCTCCGCAAAATCCAACCTTCGAGCAACGGGTTTATCGCTTGGCTAAAACTGATCTTCACAAAAGCAGTGCCACCGCTGACCAGGTCATGATGTCCAATGTGAGTCTTATAGCTGTATCATTTAAAACGACAAGCTGATAATTTACAAGATTTCATCTTTTCTGAATTTCTGGAGCATAATCATAAATTAATGTTGGCTTCTAATTAGAATGATCTCCAGACTGGTGATTCTGGTAATGTGCCGCTGCTGAAGCTTAAAAAAGCTTACAACTGGCCAATCAATACCATTACTTCCGAACCGCTTGGTGGACGACTTCTGTATTACAACAAGACTGCCGATACTGATTCGGTATGCATTGACTAGAACAATTGCATCCAATTAGGAGTAAAGTATTTTTTTAAAGTAATTGATAAAACTTTACAGGGTGCTCCATCGGGTGAGCCGAAGGTCATTCCAGACCAACGCTGCCAGCTTTTGGCCAACGGGCCCAAAAAGACCTTGAGCGACCGACCGTTGCATTACCACAACGCTTCAGTTTTGGATCTACGATTCCCGACTCCGAATTGGGAATGTTGGGAAGAAGTACCTGATTGCTGCAAAACAGACCTGCCATCCGAATGCTGCTTCAATACTGTTTCTACAAAAGGACCTCCGACGTCTCAGAAACCACGTGTCTGCCCTCCGAAGCCACCCTGCCCTACATTCTACTGATTCTGGTCGTAATTAAACTTCAAAGCACCTAAATATATACACTATACCATACGAAATAAGTACAGAAGTTGTGTTATAAGGCCTGTGTGAAACTTCAAGATCATAAACTAGTAAATCATAGAGTCGAAAAAAAAGTATTAATTAAATATAGATTGTGTATATTTAATATATTCATCAACTCTTCAATGTCCTAAATAGGTATATTTATACATAATTAGTATTTTTCCAGCCGTGTCACAAAAATAGTGGAAGAAAAATGATTGAAAGAATTGAACATTTCGATCTTATAGATTTGATACCTTAATTTACACTTTGGTTTATATTATTACATTATTTTACTCTTTTGAAATTCTATATTTCGTTTCTTTTCATGTTTGATAAGTTCACAGGCGTTTTACTTGGAGGGGAAAAACTTTTTATTAGCAGTAGCGTAATCTACTAACATGGGACAAGGAGTGAATGTACTTCCGTAAGCATTTTCGTATTCTCTCATCTTTTTGACCAAGTTTGCTGCGCCAAATCGGTCGATCCAGTGAAATGGTCCACCACTGAATGGGGGGAATCCAAGACCAAACACGGCCCCAACATCTCCCTCCAACTAAAATACAGTTATTTTTTATTACAACAATGTGCAGTATAATTGTCATCAGTTTAATGTTGAAGCCAAATCACCTGATTCCTCAGAATTCCTTCCTGTAAACACATGACAGCTTCGTTAACAAATCTTGAAGCCATCCTCAGTTTAATATCTTCAGGCTCTAAGGATCCTTTAGCCGGCATTCTGTTCTTTGCTAAAAGTTCAGTCGCAGCGGGATTGATTGGCCTTTCGCCTTTGTGTCCTTCTTCATAAATGAAAAACCCTTTCCCAGATTTTCTTCCTGCATTAAGATAATGTCAAAATTTAGCAAACATAGATTACGATCAACATTTTTCAACTCATATTTAAATCGTAGCGTACCCAGATTTCCACCCGCAACAAATTCTGTCATGAGAGTAGGGGGAATTCCTCCGGTAAACCTATCACCGAAAGCTTTAGCAAAGTCCACAGATATATGAGCACCAACATCGATTCCTACTTCGTCAATAAGTGTGCACGCTCCCACCGGAAAGCCGAAGTCCGTACTCAATTTGTCCATCATCTTTGGATCGATACCTTCCTGCAAATTAAAATGCAAACATAATTTGTATACTAATTAAAGAACTCGGCGATGATTTAATAATAACCATCAGTGAATTCATATATCGTACCAAAAGTAATCTAGTAACTTCGCTGGCATAGGCACCGACCAATCTTGTAGTGTAAAATCCGGGTCCATCCTTGACTACGATAACAACTTTCCCTTGTTTGAGTCCAACCTGTAATCAAATATAACAACGGTTAACAAAAACTACAATTACTGAACAAACATAAAAACTGCTAATTTTGAACAATCCAAACTTAAACTGTAACTAATGAACTGTATGCTTTAGAGACGACTAACGAATGATTATATATCTAAATCAGTCAGTTCAAAATCTCTTGAACATAAATATTAATTTAGCACTATCATCCCACTCCGTAAGCCAGGAAAACGCAATTAAGGAGGTCTACCAAGTGCATTGACTTTAGAATAATAACGTCGACATACTGTGTACTTCATAAAATAAAGTCGATAGACTGCTAATATTTGTACCTGTACAGCAGCAGCAATGGTGTCCTGAGACGTTTTTTCAGTAGTAATAATTTCCAGAAGTTGCATCTTATCCACAGGACTGAAATAATGCATTCCGATAACCTTCTCTGGTCTCTTACTAACTGAAGCAATTTGAGTAATAGGGAGGGCACTCGTATTGGATGCAAAGATACAATGATCTGGAATTACTGCTTCGACTTCTTTGAGAACTCTGCAAGCAAACCATCGCCAACCAATTATTACCTTACGTTCATGATTAACTTACTATTGCATTGGCGTCATTTGATTGTGAATTTATTTTACTTGTGTTTGACTTCAAGGCTTTCAAATACAGCTTCGATGACCATATCCGCATTCTGGAAATTTTTGTAGTCCAACTGGATGGATAAGTTGGAAAGGTACTTTTCCATATCCGTACTATAATGAAAAAATACAATAAATAGTTACATTGACACAATCATTGAATGAGCAGGATAAAAAAGAAAATCTAATTCACATGAATCATTTACAAAATCCTTACGTTGTATATCGTTTCCTCTTAACAGCAGTAGAATACGCCTTTGTAATTTGATTGTGGCCCCTGGATAGACCCGCATCCGTCGCATCTTTCAGAATTACGTTATAACCTTTGTCCAACGAGACTTGAGCGATTCCAGCTCCCATTAAACCAGCACCCAAGACAGCTAAATTGCTAAAAAACAGATCATATGAAGTATTTCGAAATAACAAAATACCTGACTGTCATAGTTAGCCCCATATACTAATAACAAGAATATTAATCTAGATAAGTGGATGTATGTTTTAGAGGTAGCAAGCTGATCACAGAAAATCAGATGCATACATCTCTCTTAAACATTGTTAATTTAGCACTATCGTCCCACTCCGTAAGCCAGGAAAACGCAATTAAGGAGGTCTACCAAGTGCAAAACAAAACACAAACAGAAATGAATATCAAAAACAATTTTGAGAATAATCGTTAACATGGTTAACCACAATAATAATTCAAAAAGTGAATTTCAATAGTCTAACTACATTTTTGACAAAGATTAAATAAAACAAACTACTATTTACTTGGGAGGTCGTTGAGGTTTTCCAAATGCATTTTTCTTGCATTCTGTTTGTCCATGGAACAAGGAGATGAGTCCTTTAGATTCAGAAGTCATGGCCAGCTCTCCGAAAGCGTCAGCTTCAGCAGCATAACCAGCAACTGGTCCTTTGTCTAGTCCAGTCCGAACAACTTGAAGAATCCTAAGAGGGGATGGATACAATCCTTTCGATTGCTTCATAACCTTTCCTTTGGCAGTGGTAAATACCTTATTTTTAACATATTCTATTCTAAAAGCCATATCCATTAATTGGTTCATCAACGACTTCTTTTTCTGTGTCTTAAGAGCGCCGCTGACAATGTCATTAGCCGTTTTCACAGCAACTTCCTCTAAATACTCCATCGTCCTGAAATCAAAATTAAATCAATGATTTCGCATTTTGGATTTAATTTTTACTCATAATTTGCTATAAAATAACCTTTGTTCAGGGGATACCAAACCGGGACCAAGAGGGTCGACAACTAAATCTAAAATTCCGAATTTTTTAGCTTGATCTGCTTTGAGGGTTCGGCCGGTTAACATCATGTCTAATGAGTTTGGAAGTCCAACCAACTTCGGTAATCTTTGAGTGCCACCAGCACCAGGCAGTAGTCCCAACATTACTTCAGGTAAACCAAATCCAGTCTTCTTATCCTTCACACCTATTCTATAGTGGCAGGCCAGTGCGACCTAAACAAACCCATGGCGTTTATATTTCATGTTTGATTGTTTTTTAAATTATTTATTAAAATTATATGTAGCTCAACATTTACTTAAACGAAATAATATTAGTACAACTAAAACCAAACTGTCTGCTTTAGATACAGCCAACAAATTATTATATAAATCAGTCAGCACAGAATCTCATAAACAATTAATTTAGCACTATCATCCCACTCCGTAAGCCAGGAAAACGCAATTAAGGAGGTCTACCAAGTGCATAACATGTTAGATTAAAGATTATCTTGTACGAATCCACTCTAAATCAATCTAAACTCTACTTGTTTAAATAAACAAGCCGGTCAGCTAAACTTACTTCTAGTCCCCCACCAAGACAAGATCCCTGAATTGCTGCTACAATGGGCTTCCGGGAACTGGCAATATCGTCTAAAACCCGCTGACCTTCTCGAGATTTCTGAGCAGCGTCTGCGGCTGATGTACACCTTTAAAGAAATTGCAAATATTTAAAACCCAATCAAAACACAAAACTAATCTTGTATTGTTGCAAAAATATACGGACAGATACTATATTTCGAATGTCACAGATCAAAACAACTGAAGTTATGATTTCAACTCACCTTTCAATCATGGTGATATCTGCTCCGGCGATAAAATTTCCAGGCTTTCCAGAAATAATAACAGCGGCAGAGATGGCTGGATTAGACTGGATGTCCTTCATGACCGCGATGACCTCGTTCATTAGCCCATCATTAAGCACATTTACCTAACATCATATTTTTAGTCAGTAATTTTTGCTGGGACTGCAGCACTACAGCAGCCTGAATTAGGTTTGTAAAACTGCATTTAACAATGTAATTTTACAATTGGTGTCTTACTTTGGTGTTTGGAGAGTCAAGTCGAACGACGGCGACATTGTTCTTAATTTTAAGCTGAATATGAGATCCTTGATTCATTGTAGAGCTTCTAGAGAAGAGTCTTCGTACTAAAATCAAATTAAAGTGAATTTATAAGAATTTGAGTCTTAAAAAACGGACACAAACACGAGAGTTCAGAGTATGCAACAAATACAAAGGTCAGAGGTCCGATTGCTCCGACACCCACTGTCCCACTGTAAGTTTAGATCTCACAATAGGACTGCCAAAATAAAATGTGATTCACTGGTTTTAATTTAATAATGGCAGCTGGTTCTAATCTTCCAATTTATCAAATATAGATTTAATTCAATATTGAATGACTACTGACTAAATTGTGTGTTAGTGTTACGAGTTAAAAAAACAAAGTACAAAGTAAAAGTATATAAATTATTTGAGCTGTAAATTAATTATAGTAACAAGTTGCTGAGACTTGACTAATTATTATACTTTTAATTTAATTGTAATTCTCACGCCTTTCCAACGCTCTCACGCTCAACCAATTTGATGCTGCTATTAAACACAAAACATGTCACATGTGATGTATGTGTAACAAGCCTGTTTGTTGTTGGAAATGATTAATTAGAAGAAATGTAAAAAGTCAACGGGAATTTATTTGCATTAACAGTTTGTGTGAATTATCAATTTCATACATCATATGAAATTGAAATCTGACGACGTTCACCGTTTCGGGCGTTTAACGTTGATGCCAGAGATTTAAGATCAAAGATGGATCATAATTTGTAATTTGTAATTATTTGTTATTAATCAGCATTACAGCTTACAGCATAAGCATACATCAAAATACAACAGGCCAATTGCATGTCGCATGCTACATGTCAATATCTGATAGTTTAGCTGATTTCAGATTTTGAAGTTCAAAGTTTCTTGTTTTGTGGTTTGTATTTTTATGAATTAATTATTATTTGATATTGTGTATTGCATAGTTTGTAGTTCATCGTATTTCGTATGATGTCTGTGTCTGTATGTATTGTATCATCTGTATCATTGTATGTCATATAAATAGTGAATAGTAGTATGGGATGGGATTGATTGAGAGATGTGGATAATGTGGAATATGTGGCTGTTGTGAGATCAAAGTCCAAATGTCCAAAGATTGAAGATTGTGAATGTTGAATGTGCATTGAAATTGAATAATAAATATTTGAATTTAAAAGGTAATGTAAATTAAGTTACGGTTTGAAATGTGAGTTGGTCGGGAGGGTCCCGTCAACACCCGCGTTATCCTCAACAGTCCCATCTTTAACTAATTTTTAAAAACGTCAAGTTAACTTCTATCTCTATCTAAATAATTTAATTGTCACCTCTGCCTTTGCCTCTTCAAATGAGGAAGGAATAGATAGGAGGAATTGAACTCTGAGCCGGCAATACATTTCACTGATTTCACCGTCCCCAAACTCAACTCACATTAGCATCCTATAGATGGACACCTCTAACCTAACCTAACCTAATACCTAACCAACAACTCCATTTAATCCTCTAATAATTTTGCATAATTCTACAAACGGTTCAAACAAACAGTTCAATTTCCACGATGATGAATGATGATGATGACCATGATGCGGCAGGGGGTGGGGAATTATTTCCAAATTCTTATCCTAAAGTGGACCTGTCAAACTAAATCATAATGCATAAGCTCCAGTTCCGCATTCCCATTTATAGGCGAGCTAATAAAATGTCCAAACTAAACAAGATGCATGTATGTATGTATGATTTGATTTTTAACGCACAGACTACAGAGTAAGTCTTACTGTTACAATTAGCTAATTAACTGGTGGAGAGGAATAGATGGAGGAGAGGAGGATTATATCGACATTTACAGCGCTTTAAATTCCCAACTGCTAGCAACTCCATAACAAAACAAAACCATTATTTAAAACGGTAGAATTGATACATTTAAAATTGAGTATACCAGGTTGATCTGATGCGATATGCGATTATGTATAAACATATAACTTTAGAATTAAATTAAGTGCTGTGTACTTGGAGGATTTTTTAAGATCTCTAAATATTATTGAATCAACCGATGAATAAATCCGAATTCATGCTATATAATTATATAGATATAGAATATTTGTAGATATTAGGATTCGTCAGTCGGGCTCTAAAACCGTCTTGAAAGTGTTGATTATGAATCATTCAACCACAGTCACCAGTATCGCTGCCCGAACGCCTGAAGGGTTACATAAATGACATAATAATAGATTATAAATTTGTGTGAATCAGCATATATTTGACAGTAGGTAGATTATAAATATGTGTAATGCATTAGTTCATGAGCATCGTTTAAAATATCGTTGAAGCCAGCCTGAGTCAATAAACAGATAACCACAATTTTAACAATATATAAGCTATAACTCTATCCCTAAACTGAACATTTCGAGTGGCTCCAATGATCACTTTCGAGCGAGTGGCATTGCTAGATTCAAATATGACGATGCCTTGCCGAAGATTTTCAAATAATATTACAAATATATTACAATTTTACAATTTACAATCTATTCGCTATTGTGCCGTCTATTTACCAATAGATACACATATTAGCTCGTGATACGGGCAAATCTCTCTGCCCCTGGACCTGGACGGTCGGAACAGCCACCAAAAATCGATATTTTGACCCCACATGGCTTGAATAAAAAAAATGCAATATGATTTTAGTAAGTAATTAATGAAGGACAATAAGGAGGATATAGAAATATAGATAAATGCAACCCGTAAAAGCACACAGTATACTTCTAAACATTTCAAAGCAATTATATGTAAGGATAAAATAAGATATCATATCTTAATTCTATGAATTTACGTAATCCACGTCCAAAATTCTAATTTTATTTCTCTTTAGTAAAAGTGGAAGCGTCATTCCTATAAGATATAAGCATGATTACATTCACAATATAAGATCGTATATAGAATATGTATACATGTATGTAAATATTAGCTGATACAATCTCCAGCCAGATATGCCTTTGCCAGCTCTCTAGTAAAACACTTGCCGATTTTTTGGCAAGACCTTCAACTCATTTCAGCCAGATGATTTCACCTGCAAAACATTCGCCTTATTTAGCTCACTAACGAATATCAATCAATACATGTCCATCCGTTGCATTGAATACCATACGTATCCACTAGTCTCTAAAACTACCACAAATTCTTGAAATTAAGCAAAATTGTATTTAAAAAAACTAAGGATCAAAATGTGGACTACAGACAGCTCTGCCGAACTTGTAGTAAATGGCAATAGATTGGAATGTGCCTTGCCAAAACCTTGTGGTAATGTTTACAACGGGATTTGGAAAGAAGATGAAGTTGGTCTTACGGAAGGAAAGAGCTATTGGAAAGTCAGTTTGGAAAGGGGCGACAGGGTTTTCGTCGGGGTGACGGACAGTTCAAAGTTCGGTAAGGGATGGGGCTTCAAGGGGCTAATGTTTGGGGGCAACTTGTCTAGTGGTGGGGCGCTTCTGAGGGGCAACTTTGGACCCAAGCCTAAATCTGGGGACACGATCGGGATTTTAGTCGATTTGGACGGAGAAAGTTTGAGAGTTTATTTCGATTATAATGGAGCTCCATTGGGATTGGCCTTTAGTGTTCCAAAGTCCACTCTTGGACCACTTTTCCCTGCCGTTACTTTTTCCGGACCGGGCACCGTTTCAATTACAAAATCTCAAGGTATGACAGCACAGATTGAGCAAAAATATGCCTTCGATTTTAATAGTAACCCTGCCTGCAAAGTGTAGTATAAGATGTCCCAGAAAATATTTTCTACAATACAAGCACACCTTAATAGGCTTGATTTCAAAGGACATTTTTGACACGAAGGTTCTTAACCGCAGATGAGAATTTACCGCACGTTTCGAATATAGCAGCTACTAACTGCAGGCTCAGCGCAGACTAGAAAAATAGGGTTTCAGCAATTTATTCAGAATATTTAACTTCCTATATCTATAAAGAGTATTCGTGGGGTTTAGACGTTTTTAGCTAATTATGTTTTTTCCAGGGACACAATTGATGGGGACGTTAATAATGGGACGTTTAGGATGGGCCTTTTTTCTCCGCATATCCATAGAACTGGTGCTTACACTCAGAAAACCCCAACTGTAAAATAAAAGCCCGTTCCATTTCCAATCGAAGAGTTTTAAAAAATACAAGCTCAGGGTCTTATAAATTGTAAATTAATTTATATCTGATTCTGAGTTTTTGTGATTGCTGGATTTTGATGGAATAGAAATGAAAATACTATGTGTTTTAATTTACTCCGTGATTGTCTTTTGTCACAGATTTTCCTGGAGTGGAAGCAGTAGCTGCCGGATTTGAAGGGATGGAAGGAAATTGGGAATATGGAAGTGGTTCAATCAAGGCGGATGGTCATCGAATCACTCTCGAATTGAAAAAAAAGACATCGGATAAGTACATGGGTCGTCTCATAGTTATCAACACGGTTCAATTTGGATTGAGCCGTGACGACGCTACTGGAGAAATATGGAAAGGTCAATGTGGGGCATCGACAATGATGGGCGGGTCACCCGAACTCATGGCAATCGAAGGTCAAATGAGTAAGTTGGTCGGTGGTGCCTTGACGATCGAAAACTCCGACGGGGCACTTTCCATCCACAACAACGACAACAACAACTCCTCACTTTGGAAGCGATTTGTTGAAATAAAGGAACACATTTCAGTTAACCCATTCCTATAACTATTCATGTTATTGCAGCCGTTTATAATGATCATATCGTATAATCTTGCAATTTTTAAAATCTGTTTATTTAATAAAATAAAACACTAATTAACTGCGTCTGGTTTTAATTAAAATAGCAATTGAATTGGGAGTATGTAAAAAAGGTATTTAGTCTAGTTTCTTCATCTACCAAATAAGTACGTGGACCTTTTAAAATATTAAAGCTAAACATCATGTCAGTTTGATTACTGGAAAGTCTGAATTTTGAAAACAAAGAATTGAAAAGCCACTTATCTTATCTTCCAGAAACGTACCAGGCGTAGGAAACGTAATTAGGTTTGAAACCAAAACGACACTTTTTAAATGTGCACGTTATAACGTTGTTATAAGTAGAGACAACAAAAAAGGCACTAACAACGGTTATAACGGTACCCTAACCCTTCGAACCGATCTGGTGACAGGCGTTCCTACGACATTCGTTCCCCGACATTCGTTCCTACGACATCCGTTCCTCAACGACATTCGTTCCTACGACATTCGTTCCTAAGACAGTTGTTTCTAACGACATTCGTTCCTACCCGACAAATGTTCCTCGGACGGTTGTTACTAGCCGACGGTTGTTCCTACGACTATCGTTCCTAACAATAAAAAAACGTGTCTAAGACCTCGGATCAAGGTTTTTAATTTAACTGCCGATACATTTTTCGTCCTTTGCCTCAGCTCTAAATATATTCCCTGCTCATCCAAAAAACTTCACATCTCCTTTAAACTAAACATTGCAATACAATCAATAATATTGTATGTAAAATCCCCAGCCCTAGCATCGTCATTTCCCTTATATTTGTTGCTCACTTACTTCAAAACCTGCATATCTCCTTCAGACTATACATTGCAATAATAATAATTATTATCAATAATATTATAATGAGAGGATTTTGGGGAAGTTCACCTGCAATATATTCTGACCATTTTTTTCAAAGACACACATAGTAATTAAACGTTTCTTTAAATTGTGAATATCTTTAAAATGGATATGAATTATTCTCGTCCTCTCGACTCTTAATGTTTTTTCATCTATTTTCTGCTCACTAAAGTCTCTTCAATCTCTATGAAACATGATACATTATGTATATATATTATCAATATTATTATAATACTAGAGTTTCGGAAGGTGACTTCCAATATTTTTTTTTTGCTTTGTTTAATCTAATACAATGTCGTAATAATCATTGAATTTCATCAAGGCGCGTTAGGAACATTTGTCGTTGGGAAAGAATGTCTTAGGAACATTTGTCGTTGGGAACGAATGTCGTTAGGAACATTTGTCTTAGGAACGAATGTCTTAGGAACGAATGTCGTTGAGGAACGAATGTCGTTGAGGAACAGATGTCGTAGGAACGAATGTCCAGGAACGGATGTCGTAGGAACAGATGTCGTAGGAACGGTGGTCGGTTTACCCTTCGAACCTTATCATAGTCCTTAAGGGGCATCACCCCTTAAGAATTCCTATCAACTCGTCCATGACTCCAGGAGTAGTTACAAAATAGGCTAGACCATTACACGGTCAAAAAAAAGAAGTAAAAAGGCAGCTAAAAATGCCGAAATAAGCATAACATAGGCATCTAAAATTGATTCTAATGAAACAAAAAGACCATTTAAGGTATAAAAATTACAATTTTGTTTATTTCAAATGACTTTTTTGAAGGGTTTTCATTCAGTCATACAAATGTCTCCAAATTTGGACCAATAATGTAAATTTTCACCTCAGCTGAAACAATATATAAGCTATATGGAATCAGTTTAAATCATAGGGACATTCGTTTAAATAAAAATATTTTTCAAGTGAGCTTCTTGGGAAATTTTCTAAACAAAATCTCAAATACAAGGTTTTGAATTTCAAAATGTAAAATTCACAAACATGATCCTTAAAATGTAATCTGAATTTGCATAAATTATCCGCAAAGTCATTGATTTTGATACTCAAAAGCTCGAAAACAGCGAAATAGGCAAAATAGGTACCTAACCCATAAAATTGGCAAAAAAGGCAAAAATAGAATGGTTGTAAACTGATCGTTAGAGTGCCAATAGTAGTTCTACAAAGTCGCATGGTTCTAGGTTCAACAGGAATAAATGTCTTTTTTCCTTCTTATGTTGTCCCTAGTTTTAAGTCATTGGTGACATTTGGAAAACGTTTGGCATTTGAATGGGTAAGGCTTAGGAGGTGTGACTTACTATTTTAAATTTAAGTTTTGCTTTAGGCCAAGCAAAGCTAGATTTCAAATTCAAAAGCCGGTTTTTGAAAACTTCATCCTTTCCAAAGTTATAGCGTAAACTGGCTGACAGACGGACAGACAAGGTGTTCACATATACCGGTTTCGCCACCGACTTATTGGTACTTGATTATTAAGTGTTGAAAACACTTTATGCGAATGACTAGGCTGTCCGTCCGTCGGTGCGATAACTGACGAACGGCTTGACCTACGGTCACCAAATTTTGTACACTTGTTCCTTGGGTCAAGAGTGAGGCTATGTTCGAACTTAGGTCACATCGGTCACACCCCCTGTCCCGAATAAATTAACCCCCCCAAAAAATGATTAAATCAGTTAAAAGCTCTTACTCATTTTAAAACTGCCGCTTGGGTAGTTTACATTACACTCTATGTCTATCATCAATACATGATAATACCCTGAAACTACACTTCAGAGTGCGAAACCTCGGCTTTTTGGGGAAATTGAGATATGGGGTTTAAACGATTCCCATGAGTAATAGAACATCTTTGACGTATAAGGGACCACTCCCATTGACACCAGGGTGGTGCGAAACCCATGGCCTTTTTTAGGAAATTGAGATATGGGGTTCAAACGAATCTCATGAGTAGAACATCTGTGACGTATACGGGACCACTCCCACTGACACCAGGGAGCGAAGCCCGGACTTTTGGGGAAATTGAGATATGGGGTTCAAACGAATCTCATGACATGAGTAATAGAACATCCTTGACGTATACGGGACCACTCCCACTGACATCAGGGAGCGAAGCACGGACTTTTTGGGGAATTTGAGACATAGGCTTTAAACGATTTCCATGTGTAGGAGAACAACATTGACGCATAGGTGAACACTCCTACTGACACCAGGGTGCGAAATCTCGGGCTTTTTGGGAAAATTGAGATTTGGGATTCAAACGATTTCCGTGAGTAATAGAACATCTCTGACGTATACGAAATCTGATTTTTTCAACACTTGGTTACGCCCGTTACATCGGTTTATTCTTTATCAAACTGTCAAAACCAAGTCAGCAAAGCTAGTCCCCCCTGGCGACACTATAGCGAAGAATACAAGTTAAAAATAACATACTCTAACATTTATTTATACAATATAAAACTATTTGTAGGGAATTATTTACTTAGGGCCTTTTAATGCCTACAAACTCTTAGGAACAAGAAGTGATGGACTTGTGACTTATCGTCCCTGCATGCAAGTCCTCTATGCTTTTTAGTAATGCAAACTAGGTTATGTTCTGCAACGGATGTATGATGAAAGGATGATTGGATGGTATAGAATTGCTTCTTCATGCAATAAAGTAGACAAATACAATGGTATTGTTTCTTTTACGTACAACCAAGTCGTAGAGGGAAAGTACCAAAGGTTCAATGTCACTTCTTCTTCAGGATGTTAACCTGGAATCCGTAGGGCTTCTTTAATAAGCTACGGTAACTTACGCTTTTAGGCGTATGCCAAATCGCTTTTAGAGTTAGCGTAAACTTGAAGGGGAAACAATTAAACTTATGTTTAATTGTACTTCCTCCTGAAATAATATTTCAAAGCGTCTCAGGAGTATTCTCGACTGGGGCAGCTGGAAATATTATTCCTAGTCAATTCTGGAATTATCACAGAATCGACTAAATGCCTTAACCTAAGCTTACTTCTCGGGATTTCTCGACCAAGAGAATAAATACACGCGACTTCAAGGGATAAACCTTCTTGGAAACCAAAATAATAACAACTAACTCGATATCAGGGCTCGAGATCTCTTAAATAGAGATCGAGACTGCCCTAAAACCTGAAGAGAGTGTTCTCTCTTGAATCTTCTGTCTCCTAATTTGCGAGATCAATGGAATTAGCATCATTGGCTCTTTTGAGACAGGAAAACAATGAATATTGAGATGACAGTACGAGTATATTCAAATACATTGAACCTTGGCTTAAAAATAGATATGAACTCCAAAATGGGACTTCACACCCCTTCCCCCTTAAGACCAAAATTACTGATTTATTTTGATCAATTAAGCATGAATGTTTACATTAATCATATTGAATGTACAAAAATGGTAATATACTAAATATTCAATTAACCTAAATAGAAATATAGGTAATTTTTTTTATTGGTTAAACTCCATCCGCGTAGTCACCGTCAGCAGAGTTTCCGGTCCTTGCCTATAACCGATTTGTAAGACTGATTTTGGCAAAATATTAAGTTTCGGAAACTTTATATTATTATTATTATAAAATCGATATTGCTTTCCTTCACCGAATCTACCTCTGGACCGGAAACTCTGCTGACGGTGACTACGCGGATGGAGTTTAACCAATAAACAAAATTACCTATATTTCTATTTAGGTTAATTGAGTATTTAGTATATTACCATGGTTATAGGCCATCTCGCCCCCGGACGTTTCGCCCCCGGTCCACTCGCCCCCAGCAATCTCGCCCCCGGCCAATTTCGCCCCTGGACATTTCGCCCCCGACATTTTAATTTTAAATTTAACAACAATAAACTAGGGTTTTGACTATGCTTAGACCTTGTGGCATGAAGTACAAGCTGGAAATTCCAGTCATCAGCAATACTCACCTTTGTGTACCCCGTTTTAGGTCATAGTCATAATATTTTATACATCCAAAAGCAAAAAGGGGATGGATTCTAAATCTCATCTACTAAAACAAGCAAAAACTATATTATTGAAATATATTTTAAATATTTCGAAATTCTCGATTATTCTTCTCACATATTAATAAATACGAAAATAAAAGGTTCATTTTCTAATTCTATATCTTATCCTACGGAGATAATCGTACCGTTGAAGAAAACTCTTTAAAAAGTGTGAAAAAATTATATAGAAATTAACCTCTTGAAAAAGGGTAAAGTGAGAAAAGTGTGAAAAAATTATATAAAAATTAACCCGTTGAAGAAGGGTTAAGTGAGAGAGTGATTACAAGAGACATTTGTATATGCAAATATGGTATAAGGGTGATTGTGCCTAATCAATTGAGCCTACAGAATGTAATATTTTCATATTCGGTAAAGTTGCAGGTGCACAAATTTTTACTTGAGTTCAAAACTTAAATATGGAATGAATGAGATTTGGAACATCCAAACTTAAAGGATTAAAAATGTTGAAAACTGGAAAGTAAATGTGAAATGTGGTCCAATGTATTATATCCATTACTTATAAATATTCTCTTTATAATGTATAGGTATCTTTAATTTATTTATTTTATTTTAATTTAATTTCAGTCTGCAATAGGTATGGGTGATCAGTGATTTTGTGCTGGAGATGTGAGATGATTTCTGAAAGTTCGGAAAATATTCACAGGCGCAAATGATTAAGCGGAAAATTTATATAGGGGCGCAAATTGTACGTAGGCGCAATTGATTAAGCGCAATTGATTAGGCGCAATCATCCACAAATCCGCAAATATATATATCCTAACTTATGTCGAAACCCTAGTATAATTTTATTACTTCATAAATTAAAATGTCGGGGGCGAGAATGGTCGGGGGCGAAATTTCACGGGGGCGAAATGTCCAGGGGCGAAATTGGCTGGGGGCGAGATTGCTGGGGGCGAGTGGACCGGGGGCGAAACGTCCGGGGGCGAGATTGCCGGGGCGAGTTGGCCGGGGCGAGATGGCCGGACACCTACAAATCAATCTGGAAAGTCAACTTTCAGTCTTGTGAAAGTAAAAGATCCTCAGAGGTTTCATTAAGATTTATATAGTCGCCATCATCACTTGAATCAATGGTCTGATCATCCATTTTACTGGGAATATTACGACCTGGAGTCAAAGGTAGCTTAGGAATGGGATCCAATGACTCCGAATTAACATTGAAGTTTTCATCTGAGCTCATATCTCCTCTGACACGAGATATGAGTTCAGGCACATAAACATCAGGATCTAAAGGACCTGCATCCTTCAACGCCAGGAGGTAAGGATTGTAGGAAGGATTAGAGATAGTTTCAATTGAAGGAGAGGTGAAATCAGACAAGGAAGTAGATTCACCAGAATGGTCCATAGTTGACGACATAGAAGCTGGCTCTTGAACTTCTGCAAATGGGTTTGGAAGAACTTCCGTGCAGTTAGCTCCGGTCCCTGGAGTACTCGTAAGGGTAGTAGAGTGTTTGGAGGAGATGCCTAAACTCCGGAAGTTGGCCTTAATATGAGCACAATTATCGAGAATATGAGAGACCTGACCCTCTGGTAACCCCATGGCTTTTGGCGGATTTTCAAGAACGTACGACTTCTTGACTTGTGGAGCAAAGATCGCTTCCGTATTCTCAACATGGTAAGACACAGAGGTGGAAGGATGGAAGTTAACGACTACCAACAGAGTAGACGGGTTGAAATCGACATCAGTGAAGTCATGATCATCAGTTTCTGAAGCTTGGACCCCTCTATCAATGCATAGTCTTGATCCATTTTGACCGTGGGCTTGATTTTGCAGTTCCAGAGATTGTGTAGCGGAGAGAACCTTCATCGTGATGACTTTCTTCGAGAAATCCGAAAGTAAAGTTTGAGCTAATGATGAGACACCGTTGACTTTTGACAAAGGAGGTTTAGGAATTAGGGTATTTAAAGGAATAGCGTTGGCACCACTAGCAGGTGTCGAGATACTTTCTCCTTCTAGCCGAATTGTATCATGACTAGATACATCTTGGTATCGAGAGTTTCGGACTTTCTTAAGCTCTCCCGATTTAAAATTATGAGTGCGTTTCTGAATACGCTCCAGTTTCTTAACCGACATCGACTTTGGGCGTCCTTGCGTCGGTTGAACAGGAAATGGTAGATAGGGAAAAGGAGGAATTCAGCTATTGTTGCCCATTGGTCCCGGATACTGGAACATTATTGGGAAGAATGGATTCGGCGTCGGGATTCGAGGATTCACCGGCCTGTACGGTACGTGGTTCCAAGGGGGTTGAGACATCTTGATCTGTGTGATCAAGGAAATTACTCAACTCATTAATGTGAACCTTGTTTACTTTCTGACCAGTATGCTCATCAGTAATATCATAAATATTTTTGGCAACCACTTCAGTAACCTGATAAGAGCCTTCTCGTTTAGGAGCTAGTTTTGAAGAGAAACCTTCACTTGCATTGGACAGAAAATGGGTTTTAAGCCAAACTCTATCACCCCCTCGGTACGATCGAGGTTTTGACTTTTTATTATAGTAAGACAAGTATGAATCTTTACTGTCTTGTATATTGTCTCTTGCTACCGAATGAACAATTTCAAGTTTTTCCCCATGTCTTGAACAGTTTTGAACGACGATACCTCAATATCCACAAGGTTGTCAAAAGGAGTTCGAAATTCTCTTCCTGTATTCATATAAGCGGGTGAGAATTTCGTGGAATCATTCACTGGCGTCCGGATAGCGAAAACTAATTCGGGAATGTATTTATCCCACTCCTTGCACTTACTAATAGTGGACACGATCATGCCTTTGACGGTCTGAATATATCGTTCCGTCATATTCGCTTGATTATGATAAGCCGAAATATGGAACGGTTTGATTCCTAAAGAGGCACACCGATTAAAATAAAGGTTGGATTTGAACTGTGGCCCGTTGTCGGAAAGAATGACTCTGGGTAATCCTTAGCGATAACAAACTTGCCAAAGTCGATCAATGATCACTTCCGTTTTTGTATGTCTTACTGGGAACAATTCGACATATTTTGTGAACATGTCGACAACTACAAACATGCTTGTGTTTTGATTTGTTCCTTTTGGAAAAGGACCCATGAGGTCAATGGTAACAATTTCCCAAGGAGCTTCAGCATTAAATGATGATGCTGGCACGGGTGGAGTTCTCGGCAGTTTAGATTGTTGACAATTTATACACCTTCCAACAAACTTAGCTACCTGCCTCCGAAGATTCTTCCAATATACTCGTAAAACTAATCGATTGAAAGTTTTACGAATTCCCAAGTGACCGGAAATAGTATTGGAATGAAACGTGTCGATCACTTTGTCTTGAAGACAGTCTGGAATCCAAACTCTCCAGTAAATGGACTCTTCTTCCCAAGGTTTCCCTTGAGGACCTACGTACCTGAATAGTAGACCATCGGCACTTAAGTGACACCTTCTAGCTTCGCTTAAGATTCGAACGGTGCTATCATTATTGCCAGAATCTCTAGTCTGAATGCATTTAATGATCTCTTTCAACTTCAAATCCTTAGATTGAGCTTCAATCATTCTTTCACGAGTTAACTGAGGATCGGAATCAACATATAAGAGGGTAGGAATTCTACTTAGAGCATCTGCCCCTCTCATGTACGGAGAGTCCCCTGGCCGATATCTGACCTCAAAATCGTACATCTGAAGCGCCAAAAACCAGCGAGCCAATCGACCTCTTGGTTCCTTCACTTTAAGTAACCAACTTAAAGCTTGGTGATCGGTTTCGATGATGAAGTGGATATACTCAATAAAGCCACGGAACTTCTCAATAGCCAATAAGACCGCATAGCACTCTTTCTCCGAAACACTATAATTTAGCTGAGACGCTTGCAAGGACTTACTGGCAAACCAAATAGGATAACAACTAACTGGATATCAGGGCTCGAGATCTCTTAAATAGAGATCGAGACTGCCCTAAAACATGAAGAGAGTGTTCTCTCTTGAATCTTCTGTCTCCTAATTTGCGAGATCAATGGAATTAGCATCATTGGCTCTTTTGAGACAGGAAAACAATGAATATTGAGATGACAGTACGAGTATATTCAAATACATTGAACCTTGGCTTAAAAATAGATATGAACTCCAAAATGGGACTTCACATATTCCGACACTACTTTGCATGACCCCCACGAGTCAACCGATCAACCGATTTTTCCCACCTCTCAACTTAGCCTTCGTATTTGCAAAATACACAAGTGTCCCTACACAAGGAATTTTTGTCGACTGAGAATTTTTGACAATTTATCGACTTGGCCGAATTATTAGTAAATTTCGAAATTATTTCCGACTGAGAATTTTTGACAATTTATCGACTTGGCCGAATTACTAGTAAATTTCGAAAATTTTGTCGACTGAGAATTTTTGACACTTTATCGACTTGGCCGAATTACTAGTAAATTTCGGAATTTTTGTCGACTGAGAATTTTTGACAATTTTTCGACCAGAAATGGGGCTAAGATTAGATGTGAGAGAGGATGAGGGGCCTGGAAGGGGATCATATAGCAGAGGGAGACTGACTAGTGGCCGATGGTGTCGGCGTCGAGGGGGAGGTTAGACTGGACGACGGATTGGTACAATATTCAGTCTCTCTAATCCTTCCAATTGAATTTGGGGTAGAACTGAAGGAGCACGGAGCTCGGGTGGGACGCGTTGATTGTAGGCACGGAGAATCATCTGCAGTTCAGCCCGCGTTGGACTCAAGTCACCAACTGATCCCTCGTCATAGCTAATGGACCTCTCCTGTACTACTAAAGCAGCCAACCTGTTACTCACGGCCCTACAAATTTAATAGAAAGTGACATGACAAAACAAAAGTTAGGGAACAAAACAAAATTCAACTTACGGTAACATTTTCTACAGTCGGATTACCCTTTGCTATACAGTCATCAAAATTATCATGATAACCCGTTCGAAAGGATTCACATCCTCTGAAGTAATAGCGTTCCTTGAGGACACTGACGTCGTGCTTCTGGAGTAGATGATGGGCCAGAGAATTAAAGGACAATCGGGAGCTACAGTAAGCTAAGATACAACCTCATTTCCTGGATACCGTTGCTGATCGTAGCAAAAAATCGTAGATATAGTCTCATGTTTGTAACCTCTGAAACTGGACTCGGTAATGCACTCATGAATCAGATTCCTTTTATACTTATCCGAAATGGGACCAGATAACACAGGTATCAGACAGATTTGAATCAGAAGAAACTAATTAACAGTACAAAAAAATAGCAAGATTCTGTCATTTTTCTATATCTCCGTATGTCCGTCGTAGTTCAATTTAAGGGAATGACTATCAGTAAGTACCCTGAAATTCTCATCATGTGTCTTTTCGTTCCTTGTAACATGTTTAAAAGGCCAAACATGGGTTTTTCAATTCGATTGAATATTTAGTTGCCATTATTGTTTCATAAATGCCAGAAAACGAATAGTATGAGATTTGACTTTGATTCGAGTTTGGTTCGACTTTGGTTCGACTTTGATTCGAGTTTGATTCGGTTCGAATTGGATTCAACCGATAATATTTGAGTTTGGTTTTACTCTAATTCGATTCGATTCGACCAATACGATTTAAATAGATTCGAACTATGTTCTATCGATTCGATTTAACTTTGATTCGAACTAGGTTGGACAGATACGATTTAACTTGATTGGAACTAATTTGGACGGATTCGATTCGACTTTGATTCTACAGATTCAATTGGAGTCGACTAATTCGATTCGATTCGATTTAAATAGATTTGAACTAGGTTGGACAGATTCGATTTTAATAGATTCGAACTAGGTTAGAAAGATTCAATTCGACTTTAATTCTACAGGTTCAATTCGAGTCGACTAATTCGATTCGATTCGACAGGTTTGATTTAAATAGATTTGAACTTTGTTGGACAGATTCAAATCGACTTTCATTCTACAGATTCCATTTGATAGGACTTGACTTTGACATTGATTGACATTGACGATGAAGTCGACAAATTGTGTAAAATTTTCAAAGTCGACAAAAATTCCGAAAGTTACTAGAAATTCGTTATTCGTTTGGAATTCCCCTACAGTTATTTAGAAGGCCACTAAAAAAATGACAAAATTTTAAATGGTTGTCAGCATTTGGAAAAATTTGGGCATGAATTTTGGGGCGAGGCCGCAGCCAAAAGGAAATAATTATCAGTTTTGTTTGTTTAAAAATATACTAGTAAATAATCACTAATTTTAATTGTCACGCAATTTATAGTATATTATTTGCGAGAGATTTTATGAGTTTGAAAAAAAAATGAGATTGAACTTACGTTTTGAACGATGTTCAGTCCTTCGGGATAAATTTTTGATGAGGAGATGAGCACTGAATCCAATTTGGTAAAAGAAAAAAAAATTTAACGAACCTTCCATGGGGACCAATATTAACCGACTGAACTTGATCAGTCAAGCGGATGTTACATCCGTTAGGAAAAGATTATGAATTAGCTCTTATTCTTGTCCTTTACTTCTGGACAAGAAGATATAAGGGAATAAATTTATTAAAAAATTTAATAATGGGAATTTTGTTTTTGAGTTTACCATTAACTATTTTAAGGAATTAGTCCTGAAAATATGAAGGGTGTTCGATTCGGGGAGCCATATGTGGTAGATAAAATATAATTAAATAATGAAATAATGTGAGAGAAGAAGTAGGGGAGTACTTTTCACTAGGCTTAGAGCCCTTTTATTAAGCTTCAAACCCTACCCTAATTAAGTACTACTCTATTTAACCTAATTACGTTTCTCTGACGAGGTTGTCAGTCCCGTCTCCCTAGTATCTACACACGGGGAGCTTCCTCCAGGTCTTCTCCGAGAAGAATCCCCAGAGTAACTCCGAAATCCAGCGTCTCAGACGCTTTTATTGATCCTTTACAGGATTCTGTGGTTTCCTGAGGAAATCGAGGAGTGGAAATGGCTAATTAATAGCAATTTCCATCCCTCACCATATCCACTGGAAGTCTCGGAATTATCAGTAATTATCCATAGGATAATTACCAATAATTCATTACATATCTTACTTTTACTACCACAATATCCTCAGAGGATAGAATTCCTATGGCAGCAATCTGTCACCTACACAGGGGTAGAATAGGCTTAGTGATTATGTGATGAGGTTATTGACCATGTCAAGAATCAGATAAAATAAGTCATTCTTAGAAACAGTGGTGAATTGGTCAGAGAAAAAACGTGTCACTAGTAAAGCTAGTGAAGAGGAAGTTAAGACTCTTTTTGTAATAATTTTAGATTCATAAACACTACCATACTCTAACAAGGAAGAAAAGGAATTAAACAAGAACAACAAAGTTTTAAATTAATTTCTTAACAAGCGGTGGAATATTAAAACCCTTTGCAAGTTTTTTATTAAAAATTCAACTGCGTAGGCAGGTTCCCACTATAGTTTTAAATAAAATCGTCGTTTAATTTTTCGTCGCATTTTTTTGGTGCGTCACCAAAAAAGAAGACTTGAGGAATCCGTCCCGTTGCTGTTACCTGAATACCTGGAGGCGACTAGCGGCAAAAATCCTTGTTCGCAGAGTCACTCCGATTTTGATGGAAAAGGTCGCCCCCCACCAACTAGGCGTCGGAATCAGAGGCGGCGCCGAGGCGGGGGCACATACCGCGAGGTTGTATTTCGAAGCTACTCATTCGTCTCCCAAAGCCCTAGTAAAAATCGACGCAAATAATGCGTTTAATGAGTTCCGTCGCGATTCTATGTTTTCGGCTGTGGGGTCAACTATCACCGCCACCTCCCCATTTATAAAGTCCTGCTATTGGACCCTTTTTAACGGAACGACTCCAATTCAATCTCTTTCAGGGGTCCACCAGGGTGATCCCTTAGACCCTGCTTTTTTCGCCCTTGTAATACATCCTATTGTTAAGGCCCTTAAGGCCGAATTAAATATTTGGTACCTTGACTACGGTACCGTTGCGGATAGCCCTGAGAAATCCCTCAACGCCCTCCAAACTATTGTTTCGAAGGGGCAAGAAGTCGGTCTGACCCGTAACCCTTCGAAATGCGAGTTAACCATTTTCGGCGCGAATGACACCGACCGCTAGAATATTCAGCAGAAATTTTCAGTTACGGTACCGGGCATCCAGATTATCACCCCAGAGTCGGTTAAACTTCTTGGAAGCCCACTTACAGATTTGGCAATGGAAAAAGTTTTAGCAGATAAAATCTCGGACCTTAAAATGCCTTGTACCTTTTGCTGGCATCAGTTGCAACCCGGCCCCCCCCGCCTTATATCGTTATGCCCCGACATACAAGAAAATGGGGCTTCTTGCTGATTACGATGCAATTTTAATATTGGCGGTAGAGGGCACTTTAAACTTTCTCGAGTGGCGTGGTTTCAATCCTCCCTGCCTGTTAAACTGGGAAGCTTGTTATGGAAACGGCGCTTCCGTGTTTTGTCGAACCTGATCTCACAGCTTGCGCAGCCGGAAATTTTCAACGCCGACTGTTCTTTAGCCGAAGCCGAAGAAATTCGGAGTACGTTGACTTGCTGTGACCTCCCGGAACCTTTAAACAGGGGTATTCAAAAATATTGGGAATTGCCCCTTCTCCTACAAACGATAGAGTCCCTTAACTTAGCCGCAACTAGCCAGGAGGATAAAGCCCGCTTGCTCGCTATATGCAGACACCACGCCGGCGATTAGCTGAATGCCCTGCCTTGCCTTGCCTCCCAACTTGGAACACACTTGTGCAAGGAATCCTTACGTATATCCTGTGCCATTTGTGAACCCCATAAATGCCGCTGTGGAACTGACGTTACTTGCAGAGGTTACAATGGCCTTTCCTGTAAGAAAAGTGCCGGTCGCCGGTCCCCGCATGAGGCGGCCAACGATGTCATTGCCAGAGCCCTTCGTTCTACAGAGGTACCCTGCATTCGTGAACCGGCTGGCTGTTCCATGTCTGATGAAAAAAAAACGATGGTCAGGCCCTCATCCCGCGGGCCAGAGGTAAGTCTCTTGTATGGGACTTTACCTGTGTAGATACCTTTGCCCCATCATATGTAGATTCAAACCGATGCCCGATCCGGTTCAGCCGCCGAGTCGGCAGAGATCAAAAAGAGGAGAAAGTATGACTTTCCCATCGATCGGTTTTTTTTGTTCCCGTTGCAGTGGAAACTATCGGGATTTGGGGCCAGGTCTTCGCCTAATCTCTTCCATCGGTCAGAGGATTTCTGAGGTGACTGGGGAACTTAGGTCATCCTCGTTTTTTATTTAGGATTTGGGAATTGCAATTCAGAGAGGTAATGTGGCCTCTATACTGGGTAGTCCTCCAGCCGAAAAAGAGCTGAAAGAGATATTTTTACTTTGATTCAGGTTTAATCCCTAAATAGTGTTTGTGTTTTTGTGATCAAAGTTTTTAAATGGTTATATTATGTTCAAAAGTGTTTTTAAATATTTTCTGCGAGTCAGTTTAGGGATTTTTGTGAGACGGACAAAGGTCAGCTTTTTATACTTTAATGTGCAATACAATACTTTTTTTTAAAACAAGCTCTGCGGAATATTAATTTTCTCATTGAATAAATCGCAATTAATAAAATCGTTGAAAAGGGAGATTTTGGGGTATTAAATCATGGAAGCTAATTTAGGGATTATGAAAGCCATTAGTCTGGATCTTTATAAACTATTAATATTTAATTAAAGGTTTATACGGAGAAAATACTTATGACAATAATATTCAAAGAGGTTATGTTAATCCCTCGTTTGAGGGCTTGCCGTCACAATTATCGATCGGTGATGAAGACCATCCGATAACCAAGGTCCAGTTGAACTGTATTCCTGAGAATCAGCGAGCACGGAGTAAGGGACTAATTAACCTTATATAAAGTTATACTACCTTAACCTGGAGTGGTAATGGAAAAATCAATTACAATGGGAGGACTGTCCCTCCGCCTAATATTGTCGACTTGATATCTGCAGCTACAAAAAATACTAAAATGAGGCGACTCATAAATGCTGGGATTGCATGAATTTATATATTATCTAAAATCAATTATTCCCACAAAGTATTTTTTGGGAGCGGATTTAGTAAAATTATTAGCAAATCAAAATAATACTGATGAAGTGAATGGGCGACGTTCGAGAATTCAAATTTGATTTAATGAATACTTTATTATACATATTTAATTTCCTAAAACAACAATTTTGTATTGCCTTGTCAGTAATAGATGATTTTGGGCAATTAAAATTATTATCATAAAACTGTTATAACAATTCTATCATTAGCAAGTTTACTACAGAGAAATTTATTACACAGTAAATCCAGAAAGGGTACGTTACAAAGACGGTAATAAGCATAAAACAAACAGTATTGACCACAGCAATTAGAAGATATCGATTGCAAAAAATTGGAGTTTTCTATTGGAATTTTTAAGGAAATACAGTTAAAATATTTATCAAAAGACTGTACAGATTGACAATAAGAGTCAGATACCTTATATTCATTTGCATGATTAGAGTAGACAGCAACACAATGGTTACCTGACATTGTAGATGGTTGTAAATTCCAAATATACATTTTTGAACTAGAGATATTTACAATGTTCTTTATCAGCAGCATTTACATTAAATCTAGTTGACGTTGTTTTTATTCTATTAACCTCATCAGACCCAAGAATCGCAACGATGGAGGCTTATAAAATCCCAAGTTACTATGGGATTAAATTGACCTTTCAGCCCGAATTTTACCAAATTCAAAATCCCCCGTGTCTCCACTTATTGAAAAATTAAAAGTACCCCAGCGTCCCAAGTTTTTTAAATATGTTTTTTCAAAAAATTCTTTCGAATTTTGGAAATGAATGTAATGCAGATACAGAATTCAACATTTTAAAGCATTTCATATAAAAAATAAATATGAAAATGGGACTTTATCAAAATGATACTTACTATAACCTACAGTACACAATTCCAAAATAATTGAAAGAAAAGAAAAGAACACACTCAATACAAATATTGGAGTTACACTTCAAATACAAAATAAAAATAAATTTTTAGTATGTAAAATAGTAAAGAACATTGATTGTACAAGTAAACTATGGGGAAAATATTGCATTTCAAGAATTGAGATCTGCATCGAAATCATCTAAATCCATTAGCTCTTCGTGTGGAGATAAATTGAATCGGGCTGGATTTTCTCGAAAAACTTGAGATCTGCGGTCAAGCGAGTTTTGTGACGAAGCCTATGTACAAACAATATTTGATATAATAGTTTGGGTATTTTAAGATATAATATGTATTTTAATGTTACAAGTCATACCGTGCAAGTGAGCGTACGTTGAGAATGGAATCTTTCAAAGCATAAATTATCTCCTTGTATGCATAGCCTTACTTTAAAAGTTTTACAGGTGGAGGGAGTCGCTTTTCGCTTTCCATTTGTTCCAGCGTAATGCTATCAAAATATGCAGTCAGAGAATTGAGTACTGCCAGATGAAGTTAAGTGTTTCTGAGGAAAATGCATTCCTTGAAGTCGATCCGGTAGACGGGTTTGAGACTTTGGACGACCTTGTTGCCGTTTGGCCACTGGATATTTTTCCAAAATTTCTTTGATGATCATCATGATGTAAGTTTTGAAGGCAAATTTTTCATTTTTCATTTTTCAAGAATGAAAATGACAGAAAACAACATAACTGTTGTAAACTGAGATGTCAATAAGGTTAAATGCAACTTTCTTGTACCACTTAAGGCTTTTTCGAACACTTTGATACGGTTTGACAATTTTGTCAACGTTGTCCACAGATCCCATTTGTTTTTTTGTATAGAATCACTGTTGCTGGTTTGAGCCGTGTATTGTTGGGATTTGATGAAACTGATGTGACCATGTTATGTTCCATAAAGGTGTTCAAAATGAAAACCTCCCGACGGTCCATCCATCTTAAATATTATAATTTAATTAAAATTAAAACAATAAGCTGAAATATTATTGCATGAGTAAAATTACAAAACTGTTTGTTCAAATACCTCTCTATTAGAATGTGGTCAGTGCAGTACGTATCAACTTGACCTTTTTTGAGTTTACCATGTATCAAAGGCATCCCCTTTCTTCGTTTTTGGACGGTCCCTAGTACGTAGGTTTTCAAGTCCTTTAAAGTTATGGCCAATTTCGGTCCAAGAAACCAGTTGTCCAGAATGATACGATATCCCTTCTGAAAATAGTCCCTTAGTAATGACATGACGGCTGCGCCTCCAAATCCGAGTTCTGATATCAAAGCTCTATCCGCAATTTCAGTTGTTTTGCCTTGAAATGGTAGAATATCCAGGACAAAGTTCATCGTGCAATCACATAATACGAACATTTTAATGCCAAATCGGGCTCTCTTCTTCGGATTATATTGCCTGAAAGATAGCCTTCCTTTAAACTTCAGCAAAGTTTCGTCTATGCAGAGGAATGTTCCAGGATTGATCGCCGACTTGAAATTTTTTAATATGTTCCTCATGAATGTTCCCAATTTTATGAATCTATTCTTATTAGTTGATGGAACATTTTCATTATCAACGAAATGCAAAGCCCTTAGAATCGATTGATACCTTGAAAAATTGAGTTTGAGGCATTAAAATCCATTTCAATTTGCAAATAGATCACGTATAAGTTAAAGTATTTACCTATTTCTGGACATAACTTCACAAAAAATTGGAGTTTTAATCATGGGATCAGTGCTCCAGTAGTCTCTGATTGCAGGTTTTTAAATAATCCCTATCAATAATGAAATCGATATGAACTGCCATAGACTGGGAAGGGTTACAGGAGTCCAATCCGGGAAAGATTTAGCATTTCTTCTGTAAACTTGATCTTTGAACCTATTCGACTCGGTCACAACATCATTTATGACCTCATCGGTAAGGAACTTTTTCAGAATTTGTAAAGGCGTCGTTTTATCTGACACGATGAAATTATCCTGGAAAACTGATTCTGGTTCCTCAAATTCTTCCACGTTGGGTATGAAATCGTCTTGAGAATACTGTGGGCTCTTTTGTATCGATGAGATTTGATTACACAAAATATTCTATTAATTTAGATTTTATCCTTATTGAATATCAATATTTTAAATTTCATTTTCATACATTATCTTCCGTATCAATATCGGCATCTTCGAATTTATCTCCATCTTCTGTCCCTTCTAGACTTGAAATTCATCGTCTAGTAGTTCCTGATCAACCTCCTCATTTCGGTGTGTTCATATAGAACTTGTTGACTCTCTTTCCACAGATGCCTTTCTATTAGCGTTTCATCGCTTTATTAGTCGAAGGGGACGTCCGGCTACAGTCTACAGTGATAACGGTACTAACTTTGTGGGAGCCGTTAATCTGTTCAAAGAATTGAATTGGGACAAAATCGTCACTGAAACCGGAATCAGACGAATTCAATGGAAGCTGAATCCTCCTTCTGCAGCCTGGTGGGGTGGATGGTGGGAGAGACTTGTTCGGTCTCTCAAGGATCTTTTAAGAAGGGTACTGGGTAAAAGCCGGTTGAATTATTATCAGCTTTACACTTGTTTATGTGAAATAGAAGCTGTGATGAACGACAGACCATTGACGTACGTGTCCGAGTACCCAGATGACCTCATCGTGTTGAAACCTTCCATGTTTTTGAGAGATAATCCATCTTTTGAAGTTCCTGAGTGTGACAATGTGGACGAGTCACAGTTCCCGGAAGTTTATCGTTCTGTTGGGAAGCTGAAAGAAGAACTTCGACAACGGTTCAGGAAGGAGTACTTATCTCAGTTGGTACAGCGTGGAAAAGTGTCACTAGATCATCAGTTCCAGCCGGGAGATGTTGTCCTGATTGGAGATGACAATAAGAAAAGGTTGGACTGGCCTATGGGAAGAATTCTGGAGTTGTACCCCGGAAAGGATGGAGAAATTCGGGTGGCGAAGGTAAAAACTACAACAAGTACCATTTTGAGGCCTTTGCAACGTTTGTACTCCTTAGAAGTCTCTCGTCCTAGAGAGGAATTGCCGGAAATGGAGATGGAGACGACCACAGTTGAAGCAGCGAGCGATTCAGAACAAGTCACATCAGTTCCGGAGGAAAATCCAGTCGTCAAGCAAGTAAAAACGAGGTTTGGCAGAGTAGTGAAAGATCCATCAAGATTATGTATGTATGTATGTATTATGGTGGGTTGAAAGGTCATTGCACATATGCTTTGACCAGTCGGCCGCCGAGGCCATTTCTGGCCTATTACGGACTCCCCGGACAGGACATTGACCAACCATAAGTAGGCATGGCCAATGTCCTGGTGAACAATTTGCTGAAATAACCCCCGTACAAAAGAGACCGAATGATCGAGTCCATTAGAGCACAGGAGGGTATATCACTTTAGCGGTTTCCACTAGGGAAAACCTCCTTGGATCCGTCCCGATGGGCCAGACCAAGTTCAAAAGTGTAGTGACCGGGGTCAGCAGTCCCCGTCAGTGGGGTTTGACAAAGTCGCCCCATTCTGGCAGACCAGTGCGAATAATCGCTCCTGTATGTCCTCGGTTCGAATTATATCGTCCCGTTAAAGGAGGTCTCACTAACTGTACCCCCCAGCGGCCACTGTGTGGGTTAAAGTGACCAGCAGGACAAAAGGGTTCATACTATGTCCCCATTTTACTGCTCCACATAGAGTCGCCCTGCTGCCGTCGGCCCCATCCCCCCACCACTGACCACCAGATGGCGTACACCTAGTGTTCACAAGAAAGTACCCCCTTTCATGGTCGCCACCAGTGACCGCGAGATGGCGTCGCGAGGTATTCTCAAATGCAGTGGACCCCCCCAACCCCGCGCATGACGGTACATGGGGGGTTCACCATTCGAGTTCCACCCCCTCCCCCAAGTCGCCGCCCTGCAGGCCCACATGATGAGAATATCAATACTTATATGCTATCAATACTGGTTCCTTGTAAGGCCCCAGTTGATAGAGTATAGTGGCCTGGTTACAGAACCAGTAGATGGCGTTAAAAAGGCCCCACGGGTTAATCAAGGCTTAAACTAATGCCCCCAACACCCAAGGCTGGTACGCAAGAGCCCTTACCTTCCCCGCTAGTTGATCCCCCCCTTCCCCACCAGGTGGCTCCATAGATAAAAAAAACACTATGCTAAAGACGTAAGTATTGCTCATTGGTGGCCCAAACGGCCACCAGAGGGCTATCGAGAAGCGTCGGATGAATGACTACCGACCTCAAGTACAAAGGGCAAATACTTGATACACGGTGTCACATCCGAGCCCTCTCCCCCCTCAAGCAACAGCTCAGTCCTACTCGTTACAGCAATACACACTTCTACTTGATCAATATCCTCAATAAGAGGATATGAAAAAGTGGTCGTGGTCACTAATGTGTGACCACGATTAATCACAGGGTCTCACAATTTCTGTAGTTTGCCACAGGTTCTTCTTTATTCTGGAGTAACAAGTCAGATTCTCCAATGTGGAGAACCTGGATATGTTCTCCAGGAGAATCCCTAGTGCTCCTTGCAGTATGTCCACCTGTGAAATTCCCATATTTTTAATCTAAGAATATGGTTCACCGGAAGAACCTGGGTTCAAACCTGTGGTAACCCCATGGACCTGGGTCTCCCCCTTCCACTTTCCGTTGAAAGTGGAATTAAAATTTAGGTTTATCTGGATTTTTCAAATTAATTTTGAAAAATCCAAATTCCCTAAATTCAAGGCAGATCCGAACTTCCAAACTCCCGCCGGAGACCACCCCATCAAGATTAGGAATATGATCATTTGATATTGTGAATATAGTCTGTCCTGTATATTAAACGTATTTTGATATGTTATTTTGTGGTTTTAAAACACAAAAGAGATGGGAGGATGTTGGAATTGACGCAATTATCTTTTGAAATTGTCATAAATTTAGGTTCAAAATATATCTGTTTAAATTAAGTGTTCATGTAGGGAAAATTTCATGTAATAGCATACTGTCACGATATAATTATGTCGTCATTAAGTCCAGTAGACGTCTAAAAAATAGAAGGGATGATCTAGAAACTCAGAGATCATTCCTTGATTTATGTTCTACGTAACTAGTAAGTGGGAAGAACAACTGTTCTTTTTGTTATCCTTGTTAATATGTTACAGTCCACCTTGATGAATTAACTGTCACAAAACTCCTACTTATGTTTTGACATCTTCATGTTTATTATGTTTAATTTTGTGTGGTATTGTTCTGGAAATCCCAGATTTCTTTTAAATTCTAATAATATATTAAGGCTAACCATTTAAGGTGATGCTTATTGTAGGCTAATCTTAGATTTAGTTACCTAATTACTGGGTATTTAAGCTAGTTAACGGCTGAGTCTCGAGTCAGTCCGTCTTGAGCTACAGGAACTCTTCAAGTTCACTGTATACTAAAGTTAAAAGTTAACTTACATTATCATTATCAACCTATTCTGGCATTTAAGTAACCGATAACCCGTCCAATTAATAAATACGAATTTTAATTATTGCGAACTCACGACTCCGGTTCACTTAAATCCTCATTTACACATTTGAACTTTAATTCAGAAATCTAGAACATTAAGCTTTAACTTAATTCTAAAAATCTAATCCTGCGACATTTACTAATCGTGACAAATTGGTGCCCCCAGTGAGGAAATACTTATTTTTCTTAAAATAAGTTTCTACAATTACAATTACCAACGTTCAAAATTAGAAAAAAATTCTTTTTAACCAATTTTAACATTTCCTAGGGAAAAAAATCATATTTTTAATACGGCCTAATTTTTATTAATTTACTTTTGATTTGAAGTGCTAAAAATTGTGCAGTGCCTTCAACACACAACAACGTTATTGTAAGTAAAACGCATCAACTCAATTACATCAATCAATTATCCTTCGAAGTTGTCTTACATAAAAAGAACAGGACCCTACAAAATTTTTAATACGGGCTAAAAAGACACTTTTTACTTAAACCAACTGGAACCAAAATTTGTTTAACAGGGCATAAAAAAAATATTAATAAAAAAAGGATTTAGCAAATTTACCCTTGCATACATTAAAATTGTCGACTAGAAATTGAAGAAAAACCTCCTTCAAAAAAAAAAAAAATTAGTTTTGAATTTTGTACTTTTAAAAAAATCAAAACGGCCTATCATTATAAAGATCCAGAGCGACGTCTCAAAAATCATTTAAATTAAGAGCGATCTACAAAAAATGATAAACTTTCTGATTAATTAGGAGTAAAATAAACTAGGGACTTTCATACCTGTTTATACTTGTAAGGTACATAAGGTTCCCCAACAATTCCTGACAATACATACAACCACTAACACATTATTACATCTGTAAGAAGATAGGTTTTTTCCCACACTTCAAAACATACAATCCCTGTACTCGTAACTCCAGTAAATCCATAAGGGAGCAATTAAGATTTCCGTCCTTTTATTTAGGAACAGTATCCTAAATCTTTGCTCAAAACAAAAGACCTCCCCAATCATATCCTATAACCAAAATCTTATACATACTGTACCTTCTCCTCTGACACAAACAAGGGAAATGAATAAATCAGGTTAGTATAATATAGAATGCATCTGTTGCCCATAATATACTACAGATCCGTAAGTAAGCATTGTTAATTGTATATTCAAAACAACTAATAAAGCTGTCTAATAAGAAAGAATTAGGACCTCAATATCAGAATCAAACCTCTCAGGAAAAAAAAGGAAAATACTCCTGGTTTTTCGTCCTTAGTTAATATATGTTATCAACAATATGGCTATAACTTAACACGAGGTTTTTTATTTGGACTAAAAACCGATTCCTTTATTGTAAATATCTTTAGTGACTGAAAATCCGAAACTCATCCTATTTCAGTCCATTTTTATCTCTTAAATAAACAAGAACTCGGTCTTCTTCGCCGTTTTTAATCTGTTATTTTACATACTCGTCTGAAAACTACTAATAAGAGAAGGACATTGTCCAACGGATAGCATAACTATATGGTTCATCGTAAAAAAAATAATCAATAATACGAATTATTTATAAACTATTCTTCTGTCCAAAAAAAAAAAACATTACAAGTTTTAATCACCTCTCTAAGGTAAAGCAACAACTCTGGTATACAAACACACTAGTACCAGTTATTAAATACTGAAAGAATCGAATAAGTTCATAAAAAAATTCAATCTCGTTCCATCCTCTGGGATAAGTGTTCATAGTGTTAAAAATCGAAGAGATAATATACAACACGAATCCGAGTCGTATTAATAAGGCGTAAGTAACCTTTTGTTTTATCCATCATATCACCATAAAAGCATGAACATCTAAAAAGGGTGACAGAATATTTTTTGCATTATGAAATATAAAATTTGTTACAAAAAAAACTGATAGATACAGAAATACGAATTACAAATTTCTATAGGAATTAATGACAAATTAAAATCAGAAAGCAATCCACTTGTAAGACCGGGGATATCTCTTAATTATTAACATCGGTAGGAAATCAGATTAATTAGTAACTCGACAATCCGACCCACGTACTTGTAATTCCCATAAAAAAATCAGCTCAATTCATCCCGGAGTCTAGAAATTTTAACTTTTGACAAAAAAAGACAAAAAAAACCTAACGAACCTCGTTCAATCCAATAATAGTGCCTTTAATATTTCTAAAAGTAACGGAATAATATAAAAAAAATAAGGACTTAGAACGACGGGTTTACAGTTTAGCTTAAAACTTATATCCAGGGGCTCATTTAGGGTTTTAGAATATGATAATGAAAATAAATAATATAATAAACCAAATCTAACATTATATTTTAAAACACAATCATTCAGCTCTTCAAGAAATCCGAGCACAAAAATACTATATGACCACTTTGATCTGGCCTATTATAGTTTCTACCTACACTATAACTGACGTTAAGGTAAGTAACATTAAAAATCAAACATTGGCTTAAAAAATAGGGATAAATATAGAAATTATTCGCCACGCAACAACGCTAGCTGGTAATTTAAATAGGCTTAGCGTTTGAGTTGGGGCTTCTAGCCCATACATATATATAAAAATCGGACTCTTGACTACTAGATCGTACTATAGGAGTCTGATATTGAAATAAAACTCAATATAGACACATACATCTATACTTATTATCTAAAATCACACCCATATCTAAACTACTTACCAAATAAAAGTCACAAACACAAAAAGCATACAAGCTTAAGAGAAAAAAACACTAGGCTTTAAGAACATTGAAGGGAGTATGAAAAACTACACAACTGATCATAATATAAGTAACGAAATATCTTCTTTTCCGGTCAATATCTTCTCGATCATCACGTTAGGATTGATCATCGGATGGCTTATATTCGAATCATTTCTTAAATCGAATTCGTATGCCAATCCCCACCAATCTACTGAAGAAGCTTAAAAATTAGCATACATATAAGTATAAAATAGCCACTAGTACATATGGCTCTTTACTTTTAAAATATCAAATCGCTTATATAAAAAAAAAGACTCTTGGAATGACAAACACCACGGTAAATGAACATAGCATAACGTTTGAATTAAATTTCGTTTTAATTACCTTAGCCTTGCTTATTTTTATCATCGGAGTTGCACTTATAGAATTGTACCTACGACACAAGGAACACATACAATCTAGTAACCCACACATAGATTGCATACATAATCTAAGCCATAATTAACAGTGCGAAATGTTAATTATTTCTATCGCAATTATTTATTGTTTAATTTTCTGTTTGCTTATTGGAGTTTTTCATTGTACCTGTAACGAAGAAGCTTTATTATTAGCACGTCGAAACGAGGAAGATATGATAGAATGATCAAATATACTGGGGTAAACTATACGAACTATACATTATCCATACGGAATCATTAATTAAATATTTAAATCAAATAAAGATATCAAATATACTATAATATATTACAGCCTACTGAAAAGCCCCTCTTATCCCAAGAGAACGTAGCCCTCATAGTTATTACCCCCGGTCTTTACAATTTTGATTTCCCATTACAATACTCACAAGACTCTAACGAATTGTTGTGACAACCTCTCAACCCTTATGCCACTACACTTTACCAAACCTGCTTATAATAAAAATATAATTCTTAGACACTCAATAGTAAACCATTTACGAATTCAAAGCCAAGCCGATTTAGAATACACTCGCAATTACATTTTTATCACCAATTGCGCTAAGAAAAATAACGTTAAGGCAATCCTTGATAAAATCATATCCGATCCCTTATTTGTTTTACACTTATTTAAAGTTACTCATCAACTTCAACGACAGTACCAGCTCCGCACGCTACCTGTACCTATATACTTCTAATCAATATCTATAAAAAGAAGAACTTATTACCTCATATCAATACACATATTATTGAATAATATTGAAAAAAAATAGAATGGTATCATGTTAACTCAATTAATTATTTTGTGTATTCTATTAATAATATTATTTGCGTATTACGGTACAGAATTCGCTAAATTACATAGCTTGATTTATAAAGCTTTGGAAAAATTACCTGACTTCGAGTACTTAGTAGAACTTGCCAGAGCTAGTAATTTTAGCCACCGTCTTAACCTAACAAAACATTAATTATCCACCTCGTAATAATCTATAATAGGTAATTAAGTAATTTAAAAACAAAAACTTAGTTAAAAAAATTAACCTAACTATTTTAAAGCACTCTTTATTTAGTTAAATAAATAAACATCTTACAATTTTTTTCTAACCACATAAACTATAAGTAAGTATATCCTTTCGACGTAAACCTATCCTTAGAATCTTTAGACAAGCCTAATGGCCAACTCCAACTTGGATTTAAATAACCAGGATTTGGATAGCGAACTACATCGTGATTTGAGGGTTTTAGGATCCCCATCTTCAACCCAGACAATAATTAACGAGCTAGAAGAATACCAGGACAATACTTACCCACCCCCAGACCTACCACCACCCGGATCACCCCCGATCCCCCATCCCCATACAGCCAACCAAGCACTCCAACCCATAAGACCTGCCTCAACCAGTCACGATAACTTAGACGAAACTAGGATAAATACAGGACGTCCCCGAGCCTGGTCAATATCTACAGAAACTCCCACAACAAGTGCGTACCCAGATTTCAGCAGCACCCCGCTAGACTCCGTCATCGCTGATTCTTCCCACGACTCATCAGCCCAAACGATACTTTGGTCGGGTTCTGATCAAACTACGGCGGACGGCTCGACGTCAAGACCAAGAGACCTTACCCAGGACCCGGAAGACCTTCACGCATATTCAACACATCTCAACACTGGACTTAGATTAAATACCAACCCCCGAAGGCGACCACGTCCACTTGCCAACTCCACATCTTATCGGCAACCACCAGAGGTCTTTGACACCGACCACGATTCTCCGGATAGTGAGTTAAATCGATCAAGACACCCGACGCCTCCAGTAACTACAGCTAGTACCCATACCATCCCGTATACTCCTCTCGGCTTTCGAGACACTGTCTTAGGAAGAACTCTTAATTTGGAACCAATCCGGGATCCAAAGAATATACTTTCAAGCTCCTTTGGGGTCTTAAAAATAGCTTCGGACGACGAAGACACCACCCCAAGATCCTTGGACAGCCGAGATATGGAACCTCAAACAACATGGACTAATGCCTCAAACCCCATTATGTCTACTAGCGCAAATGGAAATACTCATGGCAGGGAGGTTAGACATGTAAGCTTCGCGGATACAGATCAACGAACTGGGGAAGAAAACCTAACTCGTCCTACCGAACTATCACTACATCGGGTTGAGGAAATACAAGGAAGAACCTCACAATTATACAAAGAAATGCTAGCCGTCAAGGAAGCTCGTAATAAGCATGAAATGGCCAATTCAAAAAATAACACCGGTCCAGCGATCCCGGGTCTCTCCGTTCAGTCAGGCCTACAAACCTCCCCACCTCATAGCAATATATCACATGGAGCATACAAACCATATGACAACGAACTGGCAATTCCCCGGACAGTAACCAGCCAATACTCGTATCAAGCTTTCGAACCAACCATCAATTATGCGGGATACCCATCACGAGTCTCAATTGATGAAACAATCCCGGCTCAAACATACGCTTATACGAACACCGGATCCCTCAATAATTCAAACTCTATCGCTCCCTCAGTTATTACAACATCTGATACCACTATAATAAATATGACAAATCCAGCAAGCCGCTCTACCGGAACTATTACTGAACCGGCTATTACAGTCAATCGGCCTTCACTATCCTCAACCTATGCGACTCCCGTGACACCTAACCATGGTTATTGGGATTGGGGAGCAGACGGACAACCTTCCTTCATCTACCCGGTAAACCATACTACCCTACACGCAGTTGATCCACCACCTCCTTACCAATTGGAGGATTGGGCGGTCAATCAACAGTCTAACTTAATGTACCGGCCCTCGAACCCTACATTAGGGACTACAACTAACTCAGGATTGGGTCAATGGCGATACCACCCCTATAGCACCTTTGTGGGCGGATCATTCAGTAATACATATCAACCACCAGGACCACCCCCCACACCAATGCAGCAGTCACGTTCCCAGCCGCTTTTGGGACCTCATTCCTCTGAACCACCTCCCCCTCCTGGCCCTCAACCCCCACCAATACGCCCTACTTCTCTCAGTGTTGCTAGCCAGCCTGCTAGTACAACTGCATCATTTCCGATACCGCCTACCAGTCGGGCTCCATCTATCCTGCCCACTGAGGGAGCTATGCTGTCCATCCAGACCCGCCCACTCCCGCTGTATGACGTTGAGAACATCGCAGACACACTCGTATATTTAGATCGATTCGAGAGACTCACGTTAGGATGGGACGCCAAAAAGAGGCTAAACTACTTTCCGTCACTTTTGACTAACACAGCGTCTGACTGGTTAGTTTCATTGGAAGATGACCTACAAAAAATCAGGACTACAGATGCCGAAGGAAATATAAGTAACGCTTATAAGGACTTAACCTGGGAACAGTTTAAAAAACATTTCCTAGATTATTCTAAAACTGTACGGGGTGGAGAATTACATCACACTCTCTATAACAAACGACAAGACCGAAATGAGAACGCGATGGCTTATTATTATGCGATGAAGAAATTAATAGCTAAAGCCGCACCTAACATGACCGATAACGAGAGTATGGAATTAATCAAAAGAGGATTAAACACATCCATTCGGAATTTCTTAATTCCTTGGCGACCAAAAACTTGTGCCGAAATACTGATGCGACTGCACGATTTCGAGAAGATTCGAGCTAGTCAACTTGCTAAGAGACGAAATGAGACTATTGCCGACATAAGCCTTATTGATCTTGAGGACAGGTACGAGCTTGATTCCGCCGAGCAGACTGGACTGATACACAATTCCTACATGTATCCACCAAATCCTCAAGTACATCAGATCTACACCAATCCACAACCACAGCCTGTGAATGGCCCTCCCGCGGTTAACAGTACTATCTCACTAGATCCTGCAACCACCGATCAGGGACTAGAAACCACACTTTTACGAAACTTTAAGGATCTGAAGGGATCAGTTGACAAAATGCTAACACAGCAGAATCAACAACAATTACTACAAGGTCAGCGACGTCAGTCATATCCTAATTACCCCAACTCACAAGGACCCAACCCCCGAACACCATATCCTCCACAAAATAACTACAACCCTGGCCAATATCAAGGTAACAATCAATCTTACACTCAAGGACCCCGGAATACAGGTCCGTCACCCCGTGCAGCCATGTACCGGCAACAAAATGCCCAACCCTTTCAGGATCGCATTGAACAACAGCCCGGCACTCAAATCCCACGATGTTATGGATGCCAACAATCAGGGCACTTCCGCCGAGATTGTCCAAATAATATATCGGAAAACAAGTAATTTCAGGTGCAGTTGAGGGTACACCTGAAATAGAAGTTAAACCCCCTCAGCCTCCCCTTTTTACACAAACAGAAAAGCCTAAACTGAACCACATTTTGATTGAAACACACGTCGTCGCTTGCACCACTCTAAATTCAAATAACGCCTTACACTGTCAGGTTACAATTAATCATATTAAACCTCGTGGCCAAGCATTATTAGACACAGGAGCCATGATATCCATAGTCAGATCAAACCTTATTTATCCCCACGATCTTCGAGCTCCACCTAACGTAGTCGTTAGAACCGCAAATAACGAAATATTAACGATAATAGGACAAACCACTGTTCATCTCGAACTAGCCAACATAATCACCACTCACAACGTCTTAGTTTGCCCTGATATAACCGTAGACATTATCATTGGACTAGATTTTCACCGAAAATACGGGCTTATGCTCGACCTGCTCACAGACTCAGTAAGTTACCAAATTGGGGGAAACCTTGACAACCTTAGTCCCTTAGATTCAACGTCTACTGACTCACTATATACTAACCTCATTGCGATTAGTACTCCTTCCCCATGCACATCTACTATAGAAGATCATGATCTGATTGACTTAAGAGGCTTGACGTGGACGTCAAGTTCTGAACTAACAGGAGAATTACCATCGAACCAATACAACGATAAAATTACTAATGACATAAAATTAAGAACCACGACTGGCATTCAGTTTCAGGATGAAAACTGGGAAACAGAGTCCAATATTACTACACTTGACACATGTCTGACTGAAGACAGGGAAACGGAATCCAATATTACTATTATCGACACATGCCCGACTGAGGACAGGGAAACGGAAAACTCGGAAGAATTTACGGAAATTATCGTTGTTAAGAATTGTTTATTAGATATTAAGGATAGGTTAGAGGATGCTGATTGTCAGGGACAGGGAAACCCTAACAAAGACAATAGATCCGGGAAGAAAGATCTTCTTCCTCTTAATGATATGAGAAAAAAAGATGAGACTTCAATTATAAATTACGTTAGTGATTCCGGGATTTCAGATTCATTAAACTCTTTTAGCAAGAATATTAATGATAACGATTGGATTATCTCAGGACTGTCGGAAATAGCCATAGAAGAGTTGGCAGAACCTACTGATTTATTAGTGGATTCGGTTGGGTCTATACCACCCCGCTACAGTGGTTTGGTTAGAGTTAGGGCTAATTGCAGTACTAATGAGGATTTAATCTTTGAACCCGACGAGGACAAATGTTACAAAAGGGAACTTTTGATCCCGAGAGTTCTTCTAAAAGTACCATGCTCACTAACGGTGAATAACTTGAGCCATAGGACCGCAAGGTTTAAAGTAGGTTCCCGGTTAGGAAGTTTAAGCAAAGTTTGTGATATTAGTAGCCCTATAGCTGATAATTTCGATGAACTAAACTGCATGTCAATTAAAATAGCTAAAAAAGAAGAACAAGAAAAAAATATAGAAACTCTCGATATTAACAAAAACACCTCAAAACAAGATCAAGACGAATTAAAAAAGCTTCTCCTTAAATACTACTCTACGTTCTCCTGGGATCCGCATGATATAGGAAGGACTCATTTGATCGAACATAGAATAGAAACCGGAGACCACCCCCCTATCAAACTTAAACCTTATCGAGTCCCCATAACTGAAAGAAATATTATTAATGATCAGGTTCAAGATATGCTAGAAAGAGGGGTAATTCGTAGCTCAATATCAGCATGGTCGTTCCCAATATTAGTGGTAAGGAAGGCCAATGGGTCGCCAAGAATAGTATTAGACACTCGCGAACTAAACAACATTACACTGAATAGTGACTCCTATCCGTTGCCACGTGTCAGCGATATTTTAGATTCACTAAGAGGACAAATGCACTTCTCTTCACTCGATCTTGAGTCTGCCTTCTGGCAAGTCCCTCTAGCTGAAAGCGATAGACAGAAATGTGCTTTTACTACTAGCATGGGTGATCACTACGAGTTCGTTTCAATGCCTTTTGGATTAACCTCAGCTCCTTCAACCTTCCAAAGATTAATGGATGTTGTTCTATGCTCTTTGAGATGGTCAACTTGTCTAGTATACTTAGATGACATAATCGTATTTAGTAGTAATATACAGGAACACAATGAGCGAATATCACAAATATTGGATAGACTCAAGGAGGCTAATTTAAAAATCAAACCAAAGAAATGTTCTTTCCTATACGAAGAGATCAAAGTTCTAGGTCATGTAGTATGCCGAGAAGGAATTAAAACCTGCCCGAAAAAAATAGAAGCAGTCCGCGATGCTCCTCGCCCAAAAAACGTTAGAGCTCTTAGATCGTTCCTAGGACTTTGTTCTTATTATAGAAAGTTTATAAAGGACTACGCCAAGATTAGCTTCCCCCTTAATCAGCTTCTAAATTTTGATAGTGGATTAATATGGGATGATGTAACAGAAAAATCATTTACAAAACTAAAGGACGCGTTAACCACTTCACCAATACTGGCTCATTACGATGAGAGCTTAGAAACTCACCTTAAATGTGATGCAAGCAACTACGGGATAGGAGCCGCATTAACCCAAATCCACGAGGTCGCCACAAAGAAGATAGAAAAGCCCGTATCCTATAGCAGTCGATCCCTAAAGCATTGTGAAAAAAACTATAGCATATACGAAAAAGAATGTCTAGCCTTTATATTTGGTCTTAAAGAGTTTAGAGTATATTTACACGGTAGATATTTTAAAGTAATAACTGACTGTCAGGCATTAACCTGGCTTAAAACCGCCAAAGACCCTATTAACAATCGCGTTGCTAAATGGTCAATAATTGCCACCTCCTATAACTATGATATATTTCATAAATCGGGTAAATCACACTTAGATGCAGACATGCTCTCACGTAACCCTTTAGAAACCCCGGCAGACGTAGAATCAATAACCTCTATTCCAACTTTTCAATTAACATTACATGAAGAGATCGAAGAGGAAGTTTATTCTGAACCCCCGATATCCATAGATATAGCTTCAGAACAACTGAAAGACTTATACTGTATTCAAAAAACGAGCCCTGATAGGACTTGACGAAAAGTATGAACTAATTAATGATGTATTATGTATCAAGGATGTGCATTCCTCTCGCTCAAGAACACTAGTTCCCAAGAATATCAGGAAAACATTGATGGAAAGCTATCACTCGGACCCCATTCACGGACATTTGGGAATTACTAAAACACTTAAACGCCTGTCTGCTAGGTTTATCTGGCCTCAAATGTCTAGAAGTGTAACCCTTTTTATTAATGGCTGTTTATCATGTGCTATTAACAAACAGACGAAGGCAAAGAAACAAGGCTACTTAAATCCGATTCAAATTAAGGAAAAAGTATATTTCCCTTTCGAAACAATAGGAATTGACTGTCTAGGACCTTTACCCCAGAGCTATCAAGGAAATATATATGTTATCACCGCGACCGATTACGTAACCAGATGGGTAGAAGCTAAAGCTCTTCCAAATATAACGGCAAAAGAAACAGCCGAGTTTATTTTACATCAGATCATTTGTAGACATTCAACTCCAGGTTGTATTCTCACAGATAACGGAACGAACTTCCGGGCTAGACTTATAACAGAATTACTAAAGGCCCTCAAGGTTAAAAATAGTTTTACTACCAGTTATCACCCAAACTGTAACGGAATGGTAGAACGTTTTAATTCTACTCTGGCAGCCATGTTAAGACATTATGTGTCAGACAGTCAGAAAGACTGGGATGAATACTTACCCCTAGTTGTTTATGCTTACAATACTTCAGTAAATGAGGGTACTAAAGAAACCCCCTTTTATTTATTGTATGGAAGAGACAACGTAGAGCCCACAGACTTAGCCCTAAAATTGCCAACCCCGAGTATTGAAGCAGATAACTATCTAATTAGATTTCAACAGGCACTGGACAGATCCAAAATAACTTCCGAAAAAAAGCAAAGATCTGACAAGATACGATACGATGCAAAAAGAACCCACGTAGAATTTTATATAGGAGATATGGTTCTACTATACACACCTCTCCGTAAGAAAGGACGAGCTTTTAAACTTATGCCAAGATTTACTGGACCCCATAAAATAACGAAGAAATTTTCCGATTTCAATTACGAGATTGAAACACAAAAGACATTAAGCGATGGGACCATTAAGATGGAATACGAAGTAGTCAATGTTGTAAGACTAAAACGATACCGACCCTTTACTGAACATCTCGTTCTTTCACAGGACAAGGACACTGTAAGTAATCAAGTTCCTCGACTAGGTACTTACGAATTCGACGCAGACTACCGACCACCTCAACAACACAGGACTAAGTTGGTCAAAGCTACATTAAGGAGAGGGAATGGGATACCTGCCCACAGTTTTGGGACAAGAGCAGGTAGCCGACTAGTGGTTGAGAACTCGCACCATACCGCCTCGAGCTGTATTTATCTACGATACATAATACACACCAATGGCTCTGTGTCTGTCCGTCAGTAAACCGTCCGTTTATTTAGGACATTCAAACGGAGATCGAGTTCGTTTGGGGGCCCTGTAGGCCAAAGGTCAAGGGGGGAAAGGTCAAAGGTCAACATTTAAAAAAAAGTATCACCCCGGGTGTGATACATCGATGGAAAGCCATTGTCAAGGGCTCTTCAATGGTGTTTATGATTTAGGGGTGGGGTCACCCCCTGACCGGTGGGGAGGGGTCAAAGAGGTCAAATTATAAACATATATGTGTGATACGTCATTCTAAAGCTATGATCAAGTGCTTTCGAATGACGTATGTAATTTTGCTCTATGAATGGAGCATTGTGAGAATTTTTATATTTTGAGTGGTTTATCATTTGATACGTCATTCGAAAGCTATGATCAAGTACTTTCGAATGACGTATGTTACTTTGCTCTATGACGGGCAATTTGAGATTTTCGATATTTTGTGTGTTTTAAACATTTCAAAACACAGTTTTCACTGTGAACATGTTTCGATGTATATGAAATGTTATAAAAACGTCACATCTACAATATATCAGTGAGTTAAATTTAATGAGACCCCTATAAATGAAATCAGACCCCACCTCGGTTGAATGAGCCCCCACCCCAACCTATTCTCTCCTCCTGTTGCAACCATCAATATATGAATAGAATTAAATCTAATTACTAGTAAAAAATAATAAAAATAATCGGTCATTTAATATAATTCATAGTTTTGAATTTTACTTTAACTCAGTAAATCCGTTGTAGGGTTTATTTTATTTTCTGTTTAGCTTAAATTTTACAGATTGTCTTTATAAGTTCATACAAGGACAATGGCGACAAGGATCAGGTTGTGAATTCATTCAGCGGCAATCCCTCGTCATGTTGCCTGCCTACACCAACGTCTTAATACAATATCGAAAAAAATAAAATCAAAATATGAAACTCAAAAACTGATATTCGAACCTCATTATCCATATACATAATTCCGGCCATTTGTATGTAAGTCATGGGTACATACGTTTTCGACTCGGTTGACTTATCAAAAAACGACGACAGCCAAAAAATCACAAAAAAATTAAAAGGTGTCCAAGGCTATATGACCTTTCGAAATTCCGTGACCTGTGACCTAGGCTTACATGACCTAGCGTAATATTGTACGTAAATGATCGTGTGATATATCGATTTACACCGCTGAGCTTCGGGAAATATTTTGGCTATGTTGGAATTCTAAAATTTTGACCCCTTGACCTTGAAACGGTCAAAGTCGTCGAAATTTCTAAATTATGGTGTGACATATCGATTGACAAATTCTTTCACCGAGAAATCTTTTGGTTGTGCTGGAATTTAGAAATTTTGGCACCCTGACCTTCAGACGGCCAAAAGGTCTAATTTTGGTCATTTACGGAGTGAGGACGTATCTCCTTTTAAATGTCAATTAGTGATTAGAAGGGTTTAGTGTTGAATGTTGATAGGGATGGAGGGTGTTTGTGGCAGGGTTCAATGATAGTATTTATTTAGATAAGACAGTGGCGGGGAAGGGAATTCTTAGGGAATGGATGTTTTAAGGGTCCTGGATCGGAACTTTCGGAACCCTTAAACAACGGCGTTGGTTTAAATAACCAATAACGAGTAGGGCAACGTTCAGATGTGTCCGTACCTACGGGTGCAGTCGTAAAAATTGCAGTGGCTCACGCCTGAAACGTTTTGTTTGAAATTAGCTGCCAGTAAACGTTTATCTACAATTTTAAGGCCCGATATCGGGCCTGTGGCTGCCTAGTTATTAAATAAATTTTATTCCGTTACCATTTTGTCAAGGGCTATTCAATGGTGCATAACATTGGGGGCCGGGCGGTGTCACTCGTTGACCTGTAGGGTGGGTTCAAGTGATCAAATACACTAGATTAATGTTTTGATTAACACGAAAATACACAACCGATTTATCGCAATTGACACAGACAACTTTAAACTGCGCTCCGTAACGCGAGCCCGCCAGCAGAAGCCCGGGTTTCCGAACAGCCAGAGTCACTTGATTTTAACTAGCTCATGTACACGCTAAACGGGCCCATTGAATGTCATATTATCTTCAAAAACCGACCTAAAAAAATTCGTATATCGAAAACTAAAAACCATATTTTTGTCATTTGACTTACCATAAAGAACTCCAGTGTTGGGGAATGTGATGGAGTAGAGTGTTGTTTGTTGGAGAGGAATAGGATGAGTTTGTAGAGCATTCTGTGGTGCGACAATTACAGCAGAACAGGCTTTCCACTGTCAAGTCGGCGCGTTGATCATTTGGTTTCGCAAGGTCATTTTGCATGTTCTTCAGGTTAACGTTCTGTAAGTTGGTGGTTTTGTAAAGCAGAGCCTCTCTAGAGCATATTGACTGGGTTCAATAAAACCTCAGCCGAAAGCTCCAGAGAGGCTCCATTCTACAGTGTTTTGTTCTGTAGAATGCTGGGCCCGAGAGCTAGTCTCTATTATTCCAGTGTCCTGCGTGTGTTGAGTTTGCTGATTTTAAATTGAGTCTTTGGTGTTGTCCTAGAACGATATTTATTCTTGTTTATACAAATAAATGTAAGGCCAACCAGTAGTCCTTTTGGCGGAAGAACGTATCTTGTCATCGTTGTATTCAGTAAATATGATTCCATCTGAGGTTGCCGCAAATACATAATGGCCACTGTCCGTGCCACTTGGTTTATGGTTGATGCTACCAAGAATCTGATAAGGGACGCTGTTGTTTCCGACTGTGACTTTTATAGATTTTGGAGTGTCCGGTTTTTTGCTCGACTTTAGATTAACTAAGAGCTGTATGATGAGGTATTTAGGAGCCACGACGATTTCCGTTTGTCCTGTTGCGGTTCCGCAGCATCCACATGTAGCACACATGTAGTCTTCGATTAAAGTTTTTGAAGAGAAGTATTTAATGTTGTTAGGCAGTCTAAAATCTTTCATGGGGACGGATAATCCAATTTTAGTCTGGTCCTGAGGTGTAGGTATGAATCCGCACGAGCATATATATACCTCCTTAGTTGTCACTTGAAATAAATTTAACACGGGAACTGTGGCTTCAAGAAATTGGAGCACACTGATTAAGAATTCCAACGCATCATGCTGATTAGTCCCGTTAAAATCCGGCAAGGAGTGTCCAAGTTGTGTAGATAACAACTGTAAATCTGATCTATTGACTTCTGAATCCGTTGTTTTTAAATGGAGGAGAATAATGTTGTCCACATCGTGTTCGCAAAGAAGTTGTCGGATTTCAGGCACTTCTTGAATTAGTTGGAAAGTCGCATTCCTGTAGCAAGTGTTCCCGAGGTTTGCATATCCGTGACGCTGGATGACGGACTTTTTGAGTTGGCGATTGGTTTTACGTTGAACAACTCCTGCTAATTCGCTTTTTCGGCGTCTTGAATCTTGAAAAGATGGTTGAACGTGAGAACCAGGAGAACTTGGAAGCAAAGTCTGTGATTTCAAATAATTTTGACGTTTTGTAGTCTGACGTTCATTAATGGCAAGGATCCGAAACGCAGGTTGGCGATAGCCCATCATCCTGTCATACCGCGGATCTACGATTTCCGGGCCGAAGTCTTCCATGTAAAACCGTATTAGTTTCTCCCTGGCTTTTTCCCAGAATTTCAGAGTGTCGTCGTTTCGATAAATTCTTGTTACTAGAATCATGCCATGTTGGTGGATTGGTCTTTTCCTTAGTTCTTCAAACTCACCTTGGGTCCAAACAATGAAGTCACACCATCTTCGTCCTGTAATGTGAAGCTGCATTACGACTTGGTAGTAATAATCATGATTATTTTTAAGAATATACTGCCCAGGTTTAGTAGCATCAGGTGTAAGGGCATAATCTCCGTTAACTATGAGGGTTTCCGGGGTATTGTATCTTCCTTTGTACGGGCACTTGATCTCAATGCATCCTTCGGGACCAACAAGTCCATCCGGTGAGGCACCCAACCCGCCAAATTCCAAGTCCACAAATAATCCAGCTGGTTGAACAGTGACCGAGTATAGAGATTCATACAAAATTCGAGCATGTTGTTCATGAGCTTTACCCCAACTGACTTGTGGCAAGGAATCCAGATTTGTAGGCTCCAATAAAGAATCCAGTATCCCAACATTTGTCGTTGTCTTTTTCATCTTGCAAATACGGCCAATCATACTTGCAGTGAGCATATGCTGTCGACGTCTTCTGTACTCTTCGTTATCAAACTGTCCTCGTGTGTCCAGATGAACATCCCATTGATTTTCGGCAGAATTGACGGATTTATTCTGTAAATGTTGATGAATCATTGCAACTATTTCGTCCTTGGATTTGTCGGGAGCTTTTACGTTATTTCCATAATCTGAGTCTCCCAACCATGGTCTTGATTTGCTGAAATACGGCGGGCGTTTTGATGTCCTGATGTTTTGACGTCGTCGTAATTTCTGTTTCCTGGTATCAGCTTTTTTTGACCGTAATTTGGTTGCTTTAATAGCTGCAAACTTTAAAGCATGTTTCTTCCATAGTCTTGATGGCTCTTTTTCGTTGGCTATTGTAAATGTATTTGTGTATGATGTCGGTCCAAAATTAAATGCCATGGCTGCTTGCTTAACAATCCGATTGTAGCTCCCACGCTGTATGTGATTCAGCCGGCGTGCTTGTGCAAATTTGTTGACTTGGGATTGAAAACTTTCAGCTTGGTTGGTTGTCATATCCAGTAATAATGAATCCGAATGTTGCGACAGGCGATTCATTATTCCCGTAATTTCTGGCCACAGACTTGACTGTGTGATAATTTGATAGTCGTTAGTTGATTGCTTAGCAGTTTGGCATTCAGTATTTATTGGTGACGGTTCTGAATGGAGTCCGAGATTATTGGCATCCAAAGGGTTTTTGTGATAAACTTCTGGAACTAATAGTTTTCCATTGTCGCACATGAACTTGGAACATAGGCCGTGGTGTCCAAACACATGATATTGAATGGCACGAATATCCTGCTGTAGACTTGCCTCGTTGGTTTCTGGTTGATTTTGAATATGAAGTTTCGACACATATCGACAGGCCTTCATGATGGCTTCAACTTTAGCTGTCAACAAATCCCGTGGTACCTTTGCATATGCAGTGATGGTGGTGAATTTAATTAAATTTTTCTTTGTTCGTCTGAAGGCATGGTTGACACATTCGATTTTTTTGACATCTTCATAATAACATCTTGCAGGATCATGGTAAACATCCCGAATCGCCAAGAAGACACTGGAGTCGCCATCTCCCACAAGGAATTTGTATCTTATATTGTGCGTTGGTATACTCTCTCTGAAGCCTTGAAGTATTATGTCTGGTTCCATGGACTGGGCTGATTTTCCTCCCCAGTTTTTGTAGCAAACATGCTGTCTTTCCGGAAAACGAGAACAAATAACGCAATAGCTGTTGCGAACTCCAGAATAAAGTACTTTGTTGGTAAGGGCTCCAATTATGTTTGCGCTTCCAGATAAAGCGTTTCCTTTTTGTCCATATGATCTTTTACTCCATTGTCCATCCACGATTCCACGTGTATATGGAATGCCATCCCCATCTACTTGTCCCAGAGCAATTGCTTTTTCGCGTTCTTCCTGTCCGTTCAATTCCAAAGTTTTGTTCAAGGCGATATCCAAATGTTTCGAGTATATTCCTTCCATCCTTTGATAGGTGTCCTTGCTGAGGAATGGGACATCCAAATTTATCATCACATGTTCCATGGCAGTAAAACCAATCCCAGTCGCATTGCCTGCCCAAGCAGCTGCTTGGTTAACTGGCAACGTGGTTCCACCGGTTTTGTCAAACTGTGAAATGAAATGATTCCTACAGTTTTTGCAGTGAACACTCATTCTGGAATGAAAGCCTTCCCGTTTTTCCTTCAGTACATACAGCAGAGGATTGTTGCAGAGTTCTCCATGGGTCGCTGCAAGGTTTAGAGCTGCCTCAAATGAAGTTATGGTGATTAGCCGACGTCCTTCAATTAGTACTTGAGCTCTGTTTGTCCAAATCCTAGTCGGTGTATAATCAGGTGGTCTTGGATATATCCTTTTAGCGTAAGTTTTAAGTGCGGAGGGGGATGTTCTGTTTATTTTTAATTCTGGTGTGGTCCAAGATCTTTGTATAGTTCTCTTTTTTCGTTTTGGTAAAGGTGTGTCGGAATCTTTGTCGTTCGAATATGCCAATTTCCGGCGGATATGCGTTGTTTTGCGACGAGGGGACGAGAGTTGAGTCTGCGTATCCATGTAGAGGTCAGAATCAAACTCCTGAGATGTGATTTTCCTCGAATCCTCTCGTGGATCCAATCCTCGAAAAAAACGCTGGGGTGAAGCTGATGCCGTCGAGGTTTTTGCGTCAGCAATTTTTCGTGACCTGTCGTTTCGAGCCGTATTGACGTTGCGACGATTGCTGGACTTGAGTTTGGTAGGTCGAGGCATGGTGTCACTGGAAACAAAATAAACATAAAGGAATTAATATTGCAATACAAATTGTCTAGTGAGTATTAGATTCCAAACGAATGAAATTTCACAGTTCCAGGATTACGTATAAAAATAAAGACACGTCCAAAATTATAGTCCAAAAAAAGCTGTTGTCAAGGGACTATACTGGTATTTAAAAAGGCTATTAAACGGTGCATAATATTTGTGGGTGAGGAGTCCCCATTAGCTATTTGTAGGGCTTAAAAAATGTCAAAATACAAATATGTGTGAATGCTATTGTCAAAGGCTATAAAGCGGTGCATAATATATTTGAGAAAGGTTTCCCCCTGATCTGTTAATTTAATTAAATTAAAAATTTTACAAAAAGTGGGGACATTTTCACAAAAGGAGGGACTTGTCAGTGGGACTGGTTCTGTATACGTCAAAGATGTTCAATAACTCGTGGGAATCGTTTAAAACCTTTATCTCAATTTCCCCCCAAACGTTCTGGTTTCGCACCCTGGTGTCATTGGTAGTGGTTCTGTATACGTGAAAGACGTTCTATAACTCATGGGAATCGTTTAAACCCATATCTCAAATTCCCCCAAAAGCCCGTGTTTCGCATTCAGAAATGTATTAATCCTCTTAATCCATTCATGAGATATAGTTCATAATGAGTTTGGGGGGTTTAATTTATGGGGGTCAGGGGGTGTGACCGATTTGACCAAAGTTCGAACTTGGCCTGTGTTTGGACCCAAGGAACAAGTGAACAAAATTTGGTGACCGTAGGTCAAGCCGTTCTTCAGTTATCGCTCGGACCGACAGACGGACTTGTCATTCGCATAAGTGTCCTCAACACTTAATAAACCATTCAAATGCATATAGCAAAGTATCGGAGAGCAATCATCGAATTAGCAAATCATATTATATAATATACATATTTATATAAATATATTATATATTATACATATTTATATAAATATATTATATAATATACATATTTATATAAATATATTATATAATATACATATTTATATAAATATATTATATAATATACATATTTATATAAATATATTATATAATATACAAATTTATATAAATATATTATATTATATATTTATAATATATCGAAAATCTCAAATTGCCACAGTCATAGAGTAAAATCACATGCGTCATTCGAAAGCTATTGATCATAGCTTTCGAATGACGTATCACACATATATGTTTGTTTTTTGACCTCTTGGACCCCTCCCCACCCGTCAGGGGGTGACCCCACCCCCAAATCATATACAACATTAAATAACCCTTGACCGTAGCTTTCCATCGATCTATCACACATGGGGGATTACTATTTGAAAAAATGTTGACCTTTGACCTTTCCACCTTTGACTTGCAAGGCCCCCAAACAAACTTGACCTTCGCTTGGATGTCCTATATAGATATCCGAAAGAAAAATTTGAAAAAGTTAAACCGTTCTCGAGTTATCGCGATGACAGACGGACAGACGGACGGACAGACAGACGGACGGACAGACACCATCAACGAAAACATAAAGTATCTCCGATACTTAATAAACCATATCAATGGATCGGAGGAAAGTATCGGAGATGAATAACAAAAATATTATCCAGAAATGTGAAATCAATTATGAAAATATGCGATGATCTTGCCGCTGCGATAGTGTTGATATTCGATTGAAATCAGAATTTTACATTTAGAGTAATTTAACATGATCGCTGGGGGAAGTTGGAGTGGTCACACACATGTCAATCTATTGATTTGATATTCGATTGAAATCAGAATTTGACATTTAATGTCATTTAATATGACCCTTGCCTTGGGGGAAGTGAGATTGGTCACACACATTCATATACCATTGAAATTAGAATGTGACCTTGAGAGTCATTGAATATGACCCCTGGGGGAAGTTGGAGTGGTCACACACATGTCAATCTAATTGCCGTTGCGATAGTGTTCATATACCATTGAAATTAGAATGTGACCTTGAGAGTCATTGAATATGACCCCTGGCGGAAGTTTGAGGGGTCACACACATGTCAATGTGAGAGCCTATCCGATAGCTACGAGATAGCGTTGGAATCTCAATTTGCCCCAAACTGCGCCCCGGGGTGAGTGGGCATCTTCCCGAATATATGCACAACGGTAGACTGTGACGGTATATATATATATATTCATGAATATGGCATGAAGGTATTGTCTATAAGGGCATGTAATACCACAGTATAGTAATGCATATAAGGTGGTGGTGGTTTTTTAACATTGGGGTAGATAGGCAAACCCCAGGGCCCTGGGGTTTGCCTGCAGGGGGTGTGGTCGATTCGCCCATCTTCGAACTTAGCCTGTATTACGATCCATAGGAACAACTTCTGAAAAAAAAAATTGAAAATTTTGAAGCGTTCGAAAGTTAGAGCGCAACAATGAAAATCGGACGGACGGACGGACAGACGGACCACCAAACGTTCGCATAAAGTATCTCCTATACTTAATAAATACAAAATACAAGACACAACATTCAACATTTGTGATTTGCATGTTTCATGACTTTCATGTTCAATGTTTCAATACAAAATACGAAATGCAAACTATTGAATATCAAATATGAAATGCCAACTACTGTCAAGATCAACTATTGAATATTGAATACTGAATGTATATTCAATATCAAATACAAAATATCAAATATGAAATAAATGAATTCAGAATTGCAAATTATAATTGTGAATTGCAATATTTGATGTTGCAAATCCATAAGTAAATTACTTGTTTGGTCATCCAATTTTAACTGACCTTTGACCTTACCTTACCTTCCGTGTTATCGACGAATGTTGTTTTTTTTGTTTAGGCTAACCGGTTTTGAAAACGAGTTTTAAATTTGACTTAATTCAGCAAATCAAAACAAACTCATAAGTCCCAATTCTTAATTGGGACAAAACAAATGTGGCGGTCCAACTTTCTCACATTACTCTATCAAAATCTTCACAAATGTAACACCTTTAAAAATCAATGTATTATTTTAAACAAATGACTACTCCTCAAAAACGGTAAGGATTAGAAGTGTGATTCAAAAATCATTTTGAAGCTAATTAATTTCCCAATAGTTAACGTTGAAAATATTATTAATAAACTTTAACCCTTCGCTGCAAATCAGAAGATTTATGGAAAATTTTCCATAAATGATTTAGAGTTAAGCATTTAACTTTATTGATAATATTTTCAACGTGAACTATTGGGAAACTAATTAGCTTTAAAATGGTTTTTGAATCACACTTCTAATTGTTACCGTTTTTGAGGAGTAGTCATTTGTCTAGAACTAAATCACGCCAATACCTCAATGTATTAAACGCCTACTGGGGAAACGTGAGAGAGGACGCTGAATAGATCCCTCCCCGAGTCTTAAAGGTAGGACCATCAATAGTTAGGAGATCCAAAAGGTTAGCCGCCAAACATGGGATTTTTACAGCTAATCGTGTGTCTAACCCTAGCTCTTCAAGTTCTGACAGAACCATTAACTCCCATAACCAAGATTAATAGAACCGATTTGGTCGGTCACACTGGTTTCGCCAGGTTAACTTTAGCTTTGGGAGTTACTCCTACCCGTTCACAAATCTATGGTCCTATAGAACCCTTACCTAACATTTACCCAAATACAAAATTCATAATGGAGAAAACATACTACGAACCCATTTTTGACGAAGAACTCATAAACCAGCTTCAGGACAGTTGCCTACGAAATCAGATTCCTCGTAAATTTTCCCTAGAAAGATTTATAACCCAAATAGCAAATTTTTCCGCCATATTAATATCAGTGCATCACATGGAAGTAGCGGGAGAATATGGTCTACTAAGGACATACATAGGTTCAAATCTAATGAGTTGTCACTTTGGCTTATACACTCAATTCTGGGAATTCAAGGTCCCTGTGAAGAAAATATGGTGTCACAAAATCGTAGTAGAGATCAGTCAAGTCCCGTTTAGGAAAGGAAATCAGGTATGTAAGTGGAAGTCCAGTTCTCGATTCATATCATTTTGTAATAGGGCTGTTTACAAAGGTATTAATCCCAAGGAATGCCAAACCACCAGTCTTTGTGACATGGAACCGCTGGATCACTTAGACACAACACTTAGATGTGCCTTGGATAACTTTTTCCGTCCCTCAAACATTAAGTGTACTTCTCACGATATGGGATGTAGTAGGGATTCTATACTCGTTACTTCACCCGTTTCCTTAGGTCGATATTTGTTGGCTTCCACCCAGAAATCCATTAACGTAGTTTGTCCACACGAACATCAATATGTATCTACGGCACTAGACGGAGTAGTAGATTTAACCCTAGGGTGTGAATGTTCTGTAGTAGTAAATGACTACGTAATACTAAAACAAACTTATCCTAACTGTGTAAAGACTAATGTAACATATACTCATAAATCCGTAAAAACCTTTAACCCTAGACAGAATAATAAGCAGCAGAAATCCTCTGACCCAATTCAACTCACAGTATCAGACACTTCAAATTCTACTCCCACCTTTTTGGTACTTTCTAAAAACTATTTTGGAAACACAATAACTGATTATCATACTACCGAGATTCCTTTAACTTCCGATACCTCTATCGAATCAGATATCCTTATCAACTCCACTAGTCAAAATTTCAGTCAATCTGATATAATACCAATTTCCCAAGACTCCGCATTTGAGTTAGGCGAATCATCAGATAACCTTATCAATTCAAGAGGTCACGTACTAGGGTTCACAAACTTGACCTCCATCGAAGAAACCTCAGGAGAAGTTGAGCTAGGTGCAAACGAGGATCAATTTCTACTAAACAAACTACTCGATACCCCAGTTAACCATAACCACGCTGATAAAAACGCTAACAATAAGGTTAATGATTCACACCAAGATATTACAGATAATCCGGTTACAAAACAACCCTGGGAACTATTGCCTACTGCTCCGATGCCTGCTAAGCCGTCTCAATCTATTGGAAATTCTATGCTGATTGAGATCCAACCTGTGATCTTAGCTATTGCTATAACTTGCTTGCTCAATATTTTTTAATTAAAATTTTGATTACAGCTTTACGAACAAGGAACTTTCAAAATTAACTTCAAAATTTTACGGTATTGTAATTGATTGTGAAACTATATTGGTAAAAGTGTCTGAATGATTCGAAACAACCGAGTAGTCATTCAGCGACCCTCGTAAATGTGTTAATATCCCATCCTCAAGACGCATAAACCATTCGACAGTCTTGGATTGGATTTTATTTAAACCAACCGTCGTTGTTAATAACGATCTGACCCTTTTTATTTCTACGACAGTCACCACAACCAGGTGATACAAATCTAATTGGCTCTAATACTACATAGTCGTCGAAACGACGATGTATTCTTTTCAAAAAGAAAACTTATATGCAGTCGTTAACCCAAAAATAGCGATCTCAAAAAAATACATTTTAATTCTACTATAATAGGGAATACTGATCGAATCCCCTCAGGCTACGATCGTCAGTACTCTACAATAAGGTATTTGTGGATGGACTTACTACACTAAACTATAAACATAGTCCCGTTACGAAATTCAGTGACCTCTAGTGACATCATTCTATAAAGGTAAGTTAGAACAATGTTAAATCAAATAAATGATTCTACGACAATCAACGATCCGAATAAAACATTATAACGCGATCCTGATGGGACCATCATGCCTGTTTCATCATACTACGGGTCTTAAGCGCAATATAATAAGGCTAACTCCTTATGAGAGGCGATGTCCTCTCTACTTCACTCTACTCTACAACTCAGTTTATAGACCGGGTCAAACTCAGACAAATAAGGCCCTCTATGAGGATCTGCGACGGCAAATATATTTACTTAGCTTAACAATCATTTCAGCAGTATAATATATCACGATCGACACAGTCCAAAATGTTGACGTCTAAAGCATCATGACCACCACAATCCAAAATGTTGACGTTTACTGCATCATGACTACCCTTCATGGGAGGAAGCTATAAGATCCAAAGATCTGTTAAGCTCTACTGTTCTCGAAATAATTACCCAAGGCCCGAAAAAAACACTTCTCTCGAACTGAAAATTGATGCCTTCCTAATTATTCCATTCTTTGTAAACTACGTCACTGTCTAGCCTGTTAGTTAAGTCCAGAAGCAATCACTGCGGTCCCCGATATATTTTAATTAGCTCACCAAAACCCCATAGTTCAATCTATACTTCAGACTCAACTCCAACTCAAATCTCGATCTTCAGACAACACCTAAATCCGGAGTAGCAATCACTCACTAACTACCTAAAACCAATATTTTAAACCACTTCTTACGTTCCTTGTTCCTACGGCGCTAATACATCGAACCAGGATCTTTTGTTTATCAACTTACTTAACTCAATTTAATTGTAATTTATAGGATACAAATGGATCGCACCAACGACTGGATCAACAACGCCCCGAGTTCGGTGACATCCCTCGACGTGGATGAGGACATGCTCCTAGCGATTTCCGAACCTGAGGAAGACATCTCAAGGCCACAACCACCGACACCATCGGAAGAATCTCAGCCTCAACCTTCGACATCAACATGGCCAGTCTCAACGGATGACTTCTTATTCGAATGCGACGCTCCTCATAGCTCAAAATCGGTCAACCTACCTTCCTTCGCTCAACCTCCTTCTGCTAACAATCCTCGCCCCACAACCAGTTCTTCTTCCGAAAATGACCCTCCTCCTTATGCCTGCATTGATCGGTCAGATAGCTCTTACACTTCTGAAACTTTTTCTCTTCGTAGACAGAAACGAATAGCTCGTAGTGCCGCTTATCGGGAATTACAGAAACATAAGTGCCAAAACTCTTTACTTTTTCGCCAACTGGAAAGAAAGGATTTGGAAATACATAAAGCCCGAAGACATGTCCGTAAGACCAATCCTGCCCATAGCACAGAAGCTAGACAGTTAGCGGCCCATTTGGCTAAATTAGAACTAGATCACGAGCAACGAATTGCGGACAGGCGCAGACAAAATACGGTCAGAGCACAGGCTTCTTATCATCGAAATGTAATTCAAGAAGTAGAACCTACTCCTAACCCCCCAGTAGCTCAGGTTTTTAATCCTTTGTATCGTTCGCTCCCTTCAACTCAAATGTTAGCATTAGAACAGCAAAGACACAGTCCCTCTACCTCAACTTCAACTCGATCAATCCCTCGCGTTCTAACTCCGTCTAATCCAATACCTGTCCCTCAATATTACTCCTCTAGATACCTTACCAAGCGGGAAATTTATACCACCGCTGATGGAACTCCCATATGCTTTACCTGCAACCACGTGGGTCATCTTCATTACTACTGTCCACTGGCTCCACGACGTTCTCCTCCTGAAAGTGACGATTGGTGGGATCGTTAGGTTAACTTTAGTGGTAGATCATTTTAGGATATTTAGTTAAAGTGTTATGTTATTAATCATCACGAAAGCGACGGATTGTTTCACTTTTTATTATATAATTTTCCTAACTATAATCAATTTAATTACAATCAAATATACCCATCACCATTAAAACTTTTGTTCACTCCATTTACAAGTTATCTCGTCCGGTGACTTCGAATTCTAAATACGGGAGGATGTCACGATATAATTATGTCGTCATTAAGTCCAGTAGACGTCTAAAAAATAGAAGGGATGATCTAGAAACTCAGAGATCATTCCTTGATTTATGTTCTACGTAACTAGTAAGTGGGAAGAACAACTGTTCTTTTTGTTATCCTTGTTAATATGTTACAGTCCACCTTGATGAATTAACTGTCACAAAACTCCTACTTATGTTTTGACATCTTCATGTTTATTATGTTTAATTTTGTGTGGTATTGTTCTGGAAATCCCAGATTTCTTTTAAATTCTAATAATATATTAAGGCTAACCATTTAAGGTGATGCTTATTGTAGGCTAATCTTAGATTTAGTTACCTAATTACTGGGTATTTAAGCTAGTTAACGGCTGAGTCTCGAGTCAGTCCGTCTTGAGCTACAGGAACTCTTCAAGTTCACTGTATACTAAAGTTAAAAGTTAACTTACATTATCATTATCAACCTATTCTGGCATTTAAGTAACCGATAACCCGTCCGATTAATAAATACGAATTTTAATTATTGCGAACTCACGACTCCGGTTCACTTAAATCCTCATTTACACATTTGAACTTTAATTCAGAAATCTAGAACATTAAGCTTTAACTTAATTCTAAAAATCTAATCCTGCGACATTTACTAATCGTGACAATACTACAGGTTAGTATGGGGATTCGAGTTTTCATGATGTTAAAAGGCTAGTCTAAGGCTAACTAAACCTTGAAGTTGAACTTGAGGTTGAACTTGTCTAGATATGTAAACTAATTAGTGATTAGAGATAAGCATGTTAATCTACGATAATGTCTAGAAAATATCGTACGATGCTGACGTGGCCGAAAGGGCATTAGGATCGAGGTTTGTAAAAGATTAGAAGGTTACTGTCTTAGAGAATTCTCAACTGGTAGGGAGGTTCCATTTTTTCAGTCAAAAGTAAAATTCGTTGGTTATATTGAGGTTGGTTGATTTTTGCTATTTATTGTTTCAATAAATACTGGATTTATGTTTTTGGAGAAAATAGGTTTCGAACGTTTATTTTTGATTCATTTTTGCTTCATCAGACACCAGTTAGAACATAAATACGTAGAATTCTACAGCTCATATAATCCTAAAAACTCACACATCATCACAAATGACAGTTCATTTTAGGAAGCGGTTTTAAACGGGTAGTTTTCTAGTCCAATTCCAAAATTAGCATTGCAAAACTCGAAAGATTTCGAAAATCGGACCACAAATCGATGTTTTATTAATTTTTGAAAAAGTCAATTTTCGTGATTTTTGTATTTCATTATTTTTAAAAACTGACCAGGATGAACTACCGCAGATATTTCTTGCAGTTTTGTGGTTCATATTAGTTGTGTGTTCGACCGTAAAAAAATCAGACGATTTGGGGGATGACCTTTGGGTTATGTCCCTTGTAAGACTGATTTAAAATGATCCCTGTTTTCTGTGTTTTTATGGGTTCTGTAAAAGTTACTTCTAATTTTAATTATCCAAAACGATCAGAACAACCAACATCACCTTCAAATTCTAACAACTGAAATGCCACTAGACAATTTCCATCAACGAAATTAGATTAAATGATTATTTAAATGAGATATTATCTACAGAAATATTCAAATTCATTAACACAAAATCTTGTAAGTTAAAACTATTTTCACTAAACTTGCCAGTAAATTCATCTGTTTTTACAAATCCAATTAAAACAATTTGTGGTCATTTGTTTAAAGGATAGAGATTGTCAAATATAGCACTTTTTGAATTTTGAGGTATTGAAACTCTCCTAATTTGAATTGATGTAAGGTGATACCGTGCATGTCCGTTATCTAACGACTTTTTTTGCAATTCCCAAATCTTGGGGGATATTATTTGTCGTTTCTTTAATGGTGCTGATGTCGAACTTTTACTTCCTTTACGTTTTTAACATTAAGAATCTGGACCTTCTCTAATGAAAATGGAACGAAATAAATTGTTTTGGAATCTAATAAACCAGCCTTAGACATTTCCCTTTAGTTTTCTATGCAAAACCACAGTTTTGATTAAGGTATTGACAAGTGTGACAAGATTGCACAAAGCGGCAACAATAAACATATATTTTCGGCCAATAATATCTATTACATATAGCGGAATAGGTTTTGAAAACTCTGAAAACTGAAAATGATTTAAAGTTTCGACATGTATTTTGGTCAGTAGTTTTAATTGTGGCAAGAATAAAGAGCAGCCACAATCGTTATTAATCTATCATTATAGTTCGACTTATAATATCCCATCAATTAAAAAAAATCCACAAATTTATAGTCAATATGGCAATTAAAACATAAATCGTTCTCACCGGTTTGAACGCTTTGATGGCGTTTGTGTACTCTGTGTCCCCAAATTTAATGTCTCGGAACTTGACTTTCGTCGTTCCACAAATACAGTCGCCTAAATCCGCCATTAAAAAGTCGTCCATCCTCCAACTCATCGAGGAAATAATGGAATATTCAGAGTAGTTATCACCGTTGCGACCGGTTTCTTTATTCTTCTTCAGACTGAAAGGTGATAGTAGAAGACAGTAAAATGGGTGTTATCGACCTTGAATCTACTTAAAATATCTGGCGGTGGATACGGAGGTTTGACATAAGGAGAGGTTTCTAGGGTTTGAGTGCTTGCATGCGTGTAATTTTATCAAGACAGGAAGAATCTTATCTGGATAACATCGGTATGGGTTATTAACTTCGAATTGCTAATACTACATTTTTAATATTGGCTTTTTGTACAATGTTGTTTCTATTATATTTTTCTGTATTAAAGAGATAACATCAAGAAAATATATATTTTTGTCTTAATTATTGTAAGAAAAAGACATTTATGTTTAAAGGACTCTTTACACCATATATTCATGTCTTTGATCTTTAAGGATTCAAAAATCATGAAACCATGATCAATAAACCTTACATAGAATATAATTTCATTTCGATTTTTAAACATTTGTATTAATTCAGTGTAAGCGGAAATGTTAGCTGTACTAACAGAGGCACAATTCCCCATTTGTAATCTATTATTTTGGAAATACATTGAAAATCGTTTGTTAAATAACTATAATTAAATGTTAAGCGCATCAATTTGTCTAATTGTTTGGGGCTCAAATCATTGTTTTCTACTTAATTTACAGTTGGATTTAATTTAATTTATAACGAACCTTCGTTGACGGGGGGATGTCGTATTTTGGAACAGTAATATTTCTGTGGACTTATCCGCGTTGATTGAAATTGTGATGCTTTATACGATTTAAATTTGAGTTGTGATGTGGGTTGGGATATTCATCATTATAATTGTATTCATGATTTTGGTTTTGTGATAATCCTGAAAAAGACTCTCTGCTTTGGTTCCGATAAGGAGATTGGTTGGAGTTGCAGTTTCTATGACATGAGGTAGTACTTGTGTTATACTACTTATCGCCTGGTTACGGTCAATGAGTTCACCGTATGGAGATTGCCAATAACCGACCAGGCGATGAGTTCCTAATTAGGTCAAAGTAGTAGGTTGCCTGGCAACCATCCTCCTCCTCCACGGCAAAAAAATAATTGCCTGTTCACTCCGCTGAATCTGTTCCCTCAAAAGAAATACCCGCTCCCCCTCACCACTCCACCTTAACGCACTAATTATTTTCTGCACGCAATTAAAAATATTATATGAATGTGTGTGATAATTTATAATAAAAATAATTCTAAAAATGTCAAAATATGCTAAAAATAAATAAAATATGATTAAAAATTGTAATGTTCATGATATAATGCAGAAAAATATTTATTTATACGAAATTTCGGGCATGACCCGTCTCCCAAAATCCATTTTAAAAGTGACTTCGCTTAAAAATTTTCATTTTAAATTTTAAATATTCATCCTGTTCGAGGATGTCCTCTTCTAGAGGCTCCACCTTCACCTTATGGTCAACATTTGGGCCTCTTATCATTGGGAAAGCCAATCTGTTTGGGGCTGTGCAGGCCCTTCGGTCCCTTGACCTCTAGCCCTTATGGTCTCTCAAAATTCGTCGGAAAGACTTTGACCATCCGATGACGGGGAGGAATTCGATTCTGGGGCTGGTTCGGGGGGGTTGTTGGTTGGAGGTTGTGGAGATGGTGGTGGGGCTTCGAAACAACACAAGAGTCTGAGCACTTGCCAAACTTCCCATAAAAATATGAAACCGATGTAAACAAATTGGATTCGTTTGGGAAGTAGCGGAGCACGTCTCCTTCGGACGTCCCTTTCAGCAACGACGTCCGGTCCGACGATTTCATTACAAAAAAATCTCCAAAGTGTAATGGTTGATCCCATCACTTCGAAAATAAACAAAAACATTTTACACACGAAACATTTCACAATACACAAACTTACAAATTTTCCACTTCCAGATATCTACTCCTTCATTTCTCGACCTTCGAGGGGACGGATAGTCGGATAGGGATAGAGCTCTTGACTTCCCGGTACCGTCAGCGCAGACACTTCCTATTGCCGAATATTGTCAATTTTATGGACGCACTCCGTTTCCCCATTTTTGTAGGTAACGAAATAACAATTATGCGTTACGTAGACGGGTTAATAAAATGGCAAATTTTGCAACTGCAAGTGGACTACGTCAACATCACAGGATTCGTCATCGTTCTGCGATTCTGTGAGTTTGTAATTTATTTTTTAAAAATAAATAAAAAATATGTCATAATGTGTAAATCAACGTGTTTTTATTATATCATTACATGATTTAGAATAATAATATGATAAATTGGGTGACAGGAGTACTTAAAAAGGAACCCTCCTATTAGTATAATGGATATTTGTGACTTTCTGGTATCATTTTTTTTCTACGTTACATTGTGATTCCAATGGTGTGGGTTAAAACACTCATCGCATTCGAAATACCTAAGAAAATAGCGAATGAAGTGAGGTGGCGGAACAATTTTACATGCAGAGATGTGTGTGTGGCGGAAGGGGGAAAAGTTCCGCTTTCCCTTCTTCACTCATTGCGACTCGCACTTTCATATCCTTATCAAAAGTCGTTTGGTAATTGATTTGTAGATGTGTAGACAAAGTAATAAATACGATTTTTAGGTAATAAATCTAGAATCAAAATGCTAAAAATAACATACCTTTAAATCCTAGAATCTAAATACATTAATTATTCTACAGTTACTTTACAAAATTTTTCATTTCAATCTTTTCAGTACTTTTTGCATTTACAAACTAAAAATAATTCAGTTCAGTTCCAAAGTTTGAATTTTAACTTTTCCATACGAATGTTTTTATTTTAATCCCCTACTCCGTATATGCTACTTTTTAAAATTGAATGCATTGTTCTCGCAGAAATTTAAATGGTTTTCAAACCCAAAATGCTGAAGGCATTGTCTTTTTTCACACCAAGCGCATTTGATGAAACGCTGATTCTCACAATCAGTGGCTTCACAAATTGGGGAATCATCTTTACTAAACCCAAAACACACTTGATTAATATTTTGGAATGGAAGTTTTTCAGCCACTAGTCCCAATGAATACGAGGAATATTTTATCATCGGTAGAAAGATTGGGGCCGATATTTAATGGTGAAGGATAGATTGAAGTTTGATAACCCCTTTACTATTCGTCCAGTTATCATCTGGATGGAGCGTTGCTTCACATTCCAGTACCTCCAACGCGGACAATAATTCTCTAGCCAGTATTTTCAATTGTTTATGAAAAGTTGTGTCAAGTGGTTGACATATTGGAGTACATTTCTTCCGTATTATTTTGACGAGGTATTCGAGTTTTCCATTGGTTGCTCCAAAAATGGAATCGTATAGTTGAATGCTTGTGTGTCCATGCCACGAGTCCACTATCCACAAAAAGTCATCTTGAATTTATTCGGCAACCATACCTCTCAAAAAATATTCTGTCAGCGATGATAACATTCCGGAAGAACTACATGTTTAAACAACATTAGATGGGCAGAATGATTCGATGTCGTCCTTACCTCGAGGTCCAAGTTTTCCATTTTTCTCCTGAAACTAAACTAGTACTTTTGGGAAAACCTCCCTTCCAGCATTAATAATGTACTGTATAGTATAGCTATGCGTAGCAAGATTAGTTGGAGATTGGGCGTACCCGAAAATTGTTTTTTCTCCTTTTCTATTTAGCGTTGTTTGGGATAGCATTTCGTAGTGGAATTCACATTGGTCAGTGTTAAATACCAAATGAGCTGGATAGGTTGCAATTAGGTGCTTCATCATTTCCTGAAACTTTCTGGCTTCATAACTGATCTGGTCTGCATTTTTCAATTCCCGTCTGCTCACTAATATTTTGTTATTTTTCTGCTTCTAATCTTGTGACGTCGCTTTACATTCAAAACCCACGAATCACTTGCTTTAAAAAGTAACGTCGGATCCCCAAATTGCAAGTATTTTTGGAGTCCCCAGTGTTTCAGATGAGATGATCTCAAAATATGAGCTTCGAGCCTGTAATAGTTCTTGAATTACGTAAGCATCTATCTCTGCATACATTTGTCTTGAACAGAGGACGAGGTGAAAATTGGGAAAAGAAGAGAAAGTGCGAATCGCAAGGAGTGAAGAAGGGAAAGCGGGAACTTTCCTTCCCTTCCGCCACTCACACATCTCTGCATGTAAAATTGTTCCGCGCCCTCACTTCATTGGCCATTTTCATAGGTATTTCGAATGCGATACGTGTTTTAGCATATAATATTGGAATCACAATGAAACGTAGAAAAAAATGATACCAGAGAAGTTACAAATATCCATTATACTCATGGAAAGGTTCCCTTTTTAGAGCATGAAGGAGAGGGAGTAGTGGAGGGAGGAGGATGGTTGCCAGGCAATCTACCTCTTTGATCTAATTAGCTACTCATCGCCTGGTCGGTTATCAGCGATCTCCATACAGAGAACTCATTGACCGTAACCAAGCGATGAGTAGTATAACACAAGTACTTGAGGTTTTGGCATTTTGTCTGTGTGGTTGATGGACATAAAAATTCGATTGTTTATTTGCTGATTTAGCCTCAAACTTCGGAGGGAGATTGTTCATAAATGTCTTCAAATTATCCGAAATGGCTTTCCCGTGGAAAGAAAGTTCATTTGAATCGAGTTTCGCCATCGTTTTTTCCGCTACTTTACAGACGGTCCCTACTGGTAGTTTATCTGGTGTAGTGTTTCTCCAGTTGGGTTGAGTCTCTCTTTCTTTTGATGGATAAGCCGACCAATTTATTACTCTAACGGAATAGTTTTTGGAAAATACCATCTTAGCAGTTTGAAAAGCAATTGCCAATATATATTGAAAAGTTCGAATAAATTCCTGTTCGTTGTTGCATCCTAGCTCTATCTTGACAAAAGTTAAAATTGCTTTCATGTTTCTCAAAATCATGTTTTAAAGGACAAAGGTTACGCCCTTTTCTCTTTCCACCTGCACATCGTTCACGTATTTAACTTTGAGTTCGTTTAAATTATCAATATTTGTTTTGGGAAAAAATTCAAAGTTGGGATTCCAAAAATTATTTCGAGGATTGCAAAGCTGCTTTGCCTGAGCATTTGCCGATTCCAAATTATTCTTAAAATATTGACAAATGTTTTTTGTAAATCAGTTGGCACTCTGTCTTGAACTTCTAACTCCAAAAAAATTCAAAATCTCCCTGAGATTGAAGGATTTTTAACATTTTCATTTCGAGTAAATTGTCTGCATATTCACGTATAAAAACGTCTTTAGAATATTAATGCATATATTGATGAATTCACAGACGTTGGTCTTTGTCAATCAAAGAAAGTTCTATTTATTGTTGGAATCCAGATTGGGTTGATTTGTGACATTTCGTTCAGTTTTGATTTAAATTTTACTCTTTTAATAGGACTTTCTTTGCAAGATTTGTCTAGTTTTCTCTTCGACGTTTAACAGTAGGATTTTGTTTAGGCTGTTTTGATCAATTATTGGAACTTGGTTATTTTGATCACAAGCCAACACATCACTGTCATAATCTGTATTTCATAGATTAATGATCGGCATCATGTTGCTTAATTACAGATCTGTGAATGTTTTGTAGCTCGTCTACATTGCAGAGCATCTGTGAATCAAAAACAATGTGAATCGACCAATATGTACTTACGATACAGTTTAAGTGGAGCGTTTGTGAGATTAGTAAAGACTGTGACCGGAATATAATATATTACTCCGGAATACTTAATATGTTGTAAATTACAATACAAAATTTCAAAAATATTTGTGAGCCCGAAAATTTAAAGTTCAATTAACATCTTAAATTCCCCCGTGTAATTCGATGTCACTTCTCGCCAATCCCAATCCAGGTATTGACAGGCAGATATGAGTGGGTACTTTGAATTTCTTTATTTAGTCGGAAGTCCTGCAAAATAATGTGGCCAAAAGCTTATTATTTCACAAAACCTTTGATTGTCCATCCAAACCAAAAGATTTGGATGGACTTCCGATACAAATTGTAGAATGGTGGCTGGCAAAAGTGTGTGACGGCAAATACCGCAACGACATTACAATCAGGGAAACCATTCAAGTGTATGTGCACGTTTGGAAACCACTCAACAAAGTGGTTAGGGAGATTAAGATTTTCTGCCGAATTTAAATGAAGCTGAACAGAAAACTCAACAATGTAGAAGAAAGAGACAAAACAAAACAAAATTGTGGATATGGAGAAGGGGGACAGCCAAAAGCTCACAAACAACATTATAATACCGATAAGTTATACGAATGAAAACGAAAATCCTAATTGTGAGCCGGATGAGTGCATAGGATAGAGAGGATCCAGAATTGGCCCCGCTTGTAAGTAATAATCACATTTACATAAGGCACGTGAACTCTTTATTTATCAAATCTTTATTTCGTAAATTAAAACGGTTCGTTTTACATATTTCAGATCATTTGGCTGTTTTATACATACGCAATGGGAAAACAAGCCAATATGCTACTTATTTTGACAACACGCAAGATGACGACGAGTGGGACCAGAATGAAAACCTATTTCTGACGGTGATAAGAACATGTGCTGCCATATCTTCGAGATCGAAGATATTATATGCTTAATTATAAGCGTGACCCATTGACTCCTATAAACTTTAATGCAATCCCAGACGGCTGCTCCTGCTTTTCATGTGAGTTTGTAAACAAATAAAACGTTGTAAACGTTAACGACAGCTCGCACAATTCATATAGATTGTCGTTCAATATTACTTATCGTGTTGCTGGATTGTATAAAATCAAAATATGATAATTTACGTTCACCTAGACGACTGCGTTTTAATCCCGAAGCTTTAGTAATTGTTCTATCATGAATTGATTTACATCCAAAAGAATTGGCTATAACTCGATAAAGATAGTTTCCATAACAAATACGTGAAGAAACGAGAATATTTGAGAATTGTTCCAAAAAACATTGATATATATTCTACACAAGTGTTTCCCAATCTGTGAATACGCACATACATGTTGCTATTTAAACCTGAACAATTTCGTTAAAAATTATTTTATTGTTTCACAATTGCAGTTAAAATCAATTTTATCAATTTGTTAAAATCCCAAATACGGTTTTTAAATGATAGATTCAATTTTTGCATCATTTGAACAGATCCTGAAACAATATCATAAAATGTCCCAATTAGGGCTACCCTAAATTATGTTTTGTATACAAAATATGATACCACCTTCAAAATATGATTATTGTTTCAAAACGTATTGCTTTATATAGATATATCATGTATGTTATTTAAAGCAATAGAATTTGAAAAACAGTTGGTATATAAACCAATACGATTTTCTCGAAAACCATTTTCATGTTGAACAATTTATATCAAACTTCAAAATTTCTCAAAATTGTTTTAAATTTAGAAAATGTGATAAAACCATAAACATTGATTTGATTTTAAGACCAATACGATTTCCTCGAAAAATGTTTTAATGTTGGGCAGATGCAGTTAAAATGAACTTTATCAATTCGTTTAAATCCAAATTACTGTTTTTAAATGAAAGATTTGATTTTTGGATCAATTTGAACAGATCATCAAACAATGTTATGAAATGCCCCAATTACGGCTTTTACGAAATCTGGATTGTTTTTTTGTATATAAAAAATTTAAAGGCCTTTAAAATATGATTCTTGTTCAAAACGTTTTGATTTATATATCATTCTTGTTTCTTATATCACTGTTATCCATGGAAGCAGCAGATGTTTCTCTTTGTATTAGTTCTGATCCAGCCTGCTTCTGGCACTTTTCAAATTGCCTTGATTTACATTAGCAAAATATTAATTGGCCGGACGAACAGCAGACAGACAGACAGACAGACAAACAGACGGGTTGACTTCATTAGCTCTAAACCCTATTTTCAATAGGCGAGCTAATAAAATAATGCATGATACCGGAATTATTTTGGACCCAGACGTGAAGAAAAGGACTCAAATATTGACCAAGTTTTTCAACGTTCATAATAAAAATCAGCACCTCGAGAAATTCAAGTGATTAAAATGTTATTAGTACTTGTTGTTTTATATATTCTTCACTCAAAGACTGATACAAATTGTTAATCTGTAAGACTGAAGTCTAATATATAATAATTCTGGTTCTAAATGTATATATTAATTAACGAATATGCTCATGAGACTGAAATTTTTGTGCAAAGACAGAAGAGGTTATTATAATATATTTTTAGTATACACTACTACCATTACATATATTCAGGTCAATTTTTTAAATCTAGACATATTATATACCATTTTGTGGCAAATTTGACGTAGAATCCGAATCTGCAATAAAAAGTGCCGTATCAAAGAAGCGTTTTTGAGATAAACCCCGAAAACCGGGTAAAAATCGGATTTTTTCGGATATATCGCACATATCTCGCGAGCGTTCGCGAGATATGTGCCAAAAACTATCCCAAAAATTGGTTAAAAATCAGTTCTGTAACAGTTTTTCTGAATTTAAGGTATTTTACATGTTGATTGTTGTTCAATTTTATTATTTTCGCACCCTATGCTGGATGCATTTACCCCCCTCCCCCCACTTTCCTGCCCCCGGCAGGGGCCTCGCCGGCAGGCGCCAAAGTCTCGAGAAAACCGTGGATCCATGTTAAGAAGGTAGGTAGGGATATGATACCGAGCTATGCGAGGTAGGTAGGGGTTGGATACCGAGCTATGCGAGATAAATAGGGGTAGGTAAGGTTAGGATACCTAGCTATGCGAGGTAGGTAGGGGTAGGATACCGAGCTGTGCGAGGTAGGTAGGGGTAGGATACCGAGCTGTGCGAGGTAGGTAGGGGTAGGATACCGAGCTATGCGAGGTAGTTAGGGGTTGGATACCGAGCTATGCGAGGTAGGTAGGGGTAGGATACCGAGCTATGCGAGGTAGTTAGGGGTAGGATACCGAGCTATGCGAGGTAGGTAGGGGTAGGATAACGAGCTATGCGAGGTAGGTAGGGGTAGAATACCGAGCTATGCAAGGTAGGTAGGGGTAGGATAGTGAGCTATGCGAGGTAGGTAGGGGTAGGTATCTGAACTTATGAATCGAATTGTATCGTTGCTGGGCGTCCAGCAAAACTAAATGGCCCTTGCCCAACTTTTCGTGACCTCCTCACCAGTCTTGTTTAATTATACTGTTACACGTGTTCAGATTAAGACTGATAATTATGATAGTGCTAGCAAATGTTTATTGCTAATCGTTATAAAAATGATAAATGTGAGACTGAGAAATTGGATATTTTGAGTAGAATTTATGGTGCTAAAACATATATTTAACTTGGTAATACATACGTACCGGAAGAACCTGTGTTATTTATAAAACAAAATGCTACTGTACTAGCTATACATTCGTAGCCACTTCATAAATCCTTTACCATCAAATCAACCATAATCTAATAATAAATGCATTCTCCCAAAATTGATTGAATTTTATCGATTTTTTGCGCCCGGCTACTACCCGGGCACTGCCTAATACCCGGCCGGGGGAAACCCCCATGCCAACGTTACCTTGTGGTTTCCATATTTCGTATTCCCCTACTTACGAAGTTACAGAATACATTGCGCTTGGAAGAAATAGAGGAACTCATTTTCAGTTAAACTATTACTATAACTATTCCTGTATCACAAGCTTTTTGTAATTAACATTTCGTGTATTCATTGCAATTTAAGGCTGTTTATTTAATAACATATTATAAACCACATCTGAATTCAGTTAAAAGCAATTAAATAGAGAAGGTGTAAAACAGGTGATTTAGTTTAATTTGTTCATTAACCAAATAAGTAGACTTTTCTAAGCTAAACATCAGTTCAGTTTGATTCCTTTGAATGCGCAAGAAGAATTGAAAAGGCACTCGTTCTATCTTCTAGTAACTTTTCCGGCTCTCCGAATTCCTAGAAAAAAATAAACCGTTATAAATGTAATGTTACGAAAGTTTAAAATCAAAATGACACATGTTTAAGTATAAACATTATAAGGCGTTAGTGACATTTTGGAATCGTTTCCGATAGGAATGGGTTGGGAGGAGTGGGGAGGGTGACGTACTATTTCAAATTTTTATTTGGATGTAACTCAAGCAAAGCTAAATTTCAAATCCGAGAACTGTTTTTTTAACTTCAGACCACCAAAAGTTTGAGTGTAAACAACAATAAAGACGGAGAGGCCGACAAAAGTTGGGGATCAAATGGTCTACAAAGTATGGTCGTAACGGATTCCCGGTTTGGGTATCCTGCAATGTGAATAAGTGAAAAAGGATTGGTCGTCCAGGTAATTACACACTGTCTCTGGAAATTCTGTATATTTTAAGTGTAAAGACGGTGGAAGTAGGTCGTAGGTTTGAGTGGAATAAACCAACTTGGAGTGGTTTCCAACTAGACTTGAAAATTGTAACCTCGTGTCATCCGTCAATTCCCATTCATTTTAGCATTTCATCAATCAAGTCCTGAGTTAAAGGACAAGATCCCAAGTCAACATCATCCACAAACTCCCCGGATGGGAAGGTCAGTGTATCATATCGGTTTAAATATAGAGATATCGCAGTCAGAACTGATTTCTCTCTCTCTCTCTCGGATGTGTTGGTGAAATATGCGCTAAATATTAACTCAAAAACGGTTTGAAATCAGTTTTGTACGAGTTTACCTTATTTTAAGGTATTTTACACGTTGATTTTGGTAACATTCGATTGCTGTTCTATTGTCTTAATTTTTGCCCCGTATACTGGGCAACATAGCATTGAACGCCCCACTTTTCTGCTCCCGGCAAGGAATGGTTTTTAAAATAAACCCCAAATACCGGATAAAAATCGAACTTTTTTTTTCTTTTTTTAAGGTGCTTAATGATTCTACTAGGCGTAAGCCCGGTAAAAACCGAGATTTTAGGTGGTGGATCAAAATTAATAACCTTGCTTTAATCCTACTCTTCAATAACAACGTTTCAAGGATCATTAACTTCATAATTCTCTTATAATTATCTATTATCCTCTTCAGTCATATTGGCTCTCCATGCGGGCTGATTTTCTAGCTTTCGTCGTTTAGCCTCAAGTTGTTCGACATTTCCGTCTTAATTGGGTGCCATTTTACCATTTTTTATACTGTATTGGTGGCTCGCAGGCGTTTTAATAGGAACTTTGTCCTTTAAGTGGCTCTTGGGCCTTTTAGTAGGAACTTAGTTCTCTTTTTTTTACTAGTTTTGTATGTAGGGTCTCCTGACCCCTACCGTCACTGACCACCGATCTCTTCCTGAGATCCTCATCTGAAGATCATCGTGGATATGACCACTCCGGATTCCTCTCCAGGAATCCCATCTCCAGCACCAGTCTCATCTCATCGGCCCTACTGGCCAATTCTATACTTGGAGGCTGTTCCGCCTCGGGTTTGGGATCCTAAATCCCATCCCCAAATAATATATATAACTTTGTCTCAATCTTCGGGAATAAATCCCTTTTGTACAAGGACATCTCTGCCGTGTACCTTTGGCCTTACTTTCGATGATCGAGGTCATCCGCATCCCTGAGCTAGCTGGCACACAGGCTTATAGGGGAATAGGCCCCCTCTAGCCCTTCACTGGCGCCCAACGTGGGGCTCGACCTCCCCCAACAGTGGCTCGAACCTGCCCTACCGTGGAGCCCTTCATGTACGAGTTTTCCTCGTTTTAAGGTATTTTAAGGTATATGTTGATTTTGATAACATTCGATTGTTGTTCAATTTGATTAATTTTGCCCCGTACACTGGACAGTGGAGCATTCAAAACGCCACTTTCCTGCTTCTGGCAAGGGCCCCGGCGGCGCGGCAGGTGCCAAAATATAAAAAACAGTTAATTTAGGTTTGGAAGGTAGGTAGGGGTAGAATACCGAGCTATGCGAGATAGATAGAAGTACATATTGGTAGGATACAGAGCTACGCGAGGTAGATAAGGGTAGGATACCAAGCTATGCGGGGTAGGTATAGGTGAAAAGGTAGGAAGGTGGAGAGGTATCTGAACTCATATGTCGGATTGTATTGTTGCTTGGCTTCCGGCAAAATTAAATAGCCCCTGCCTTATCTTTCGTGGATTCCCCACCAATATTGTTGTATTCTAAGTATTAAGGTACTGCAGTAATTATCCTTGAATAGATTTAAAACATTGGTATTTATCTCTCTTGACATTGACTCAAGTTTTTATTAACTGTGAGTATCCACTCCAAGGATATAAGAGACTATTTCATTCGACAATTTTTTCCCGGCCATTATATCCGATGCCATTTTCTATTATTATTATGTCCAAACGATTTAGTCACCGAAACAAGAGGCTTTAGTACTTAAAGATGAGAATTAGTGACAAATTTAATTAAAATACAGATATGGCTTACTTGAATGAAGCCTGCATTCAAAACTAAGATTCGATCGGAATCCAATATAGTTTCTAAACGATGAGATACGACAATAACGGTAGAGTTCACGAAATATTGACGAATGGTCTGTTGAATGAAACGGTCCGTCTCCAAGTTCATGTTCGCAGTTGCTTCGTCAAGAATTAGGATTTTCGAGTGTTTGAGCAACGCTCGACCCAGGGCAATTAATTGACGTTGACCAGAGCTGAAGTTTGACCCTTCTTCTTCAACCTTTACATATTATTAGGAACAAGGATCAGTTAAATTAAATTTTTGTGTTTTTGTGTCGAATGACTGAAATGGTGATCAGGATGTGATAATTGTGTGATAATAAGTGATATATGTCTTAGTTATTTCTGCGTTACTGTTTAGGGATTACTTTTGTTAGGCAACCAAATGTCAGTTTTTTTTAATATAATGTGTAATGCTATACCGAATACAAAATATCAAATTAACTCTGCGAAACAATACTTTACTCACTGATTAAATGACTATCAACTAAATTAGTATAAATAATTCTAAAGACATGCAGAGGAATGGAAGTATAAAAAATGTGGCATAATTGCATAAAAATAAGAATATAAACCAGAAATCCATAATATAAAGTTACGCAGGGAAAACCATGCAGTTGTAAACTATTTTTGAATCAGAAATGAAACCATCTTTTTAAACCAGAAGATTTGAACAGTTTTTTTGACGACAAATCACAAATCATTGTAAAACTAGAACTATAACAAAAACCATGAAATAATGTGAATGTAATACGGCCCCAACCGAATCGACGCTGTAAAATCATATAAATTGTTGAACAGGCCTTATAATGTGGTTTTCCATCGATGCATCATACATGGGAGTTTGTTATTAAAACGGTAACATTTATCCCCAAACATTTTTACCCTTGATCTGTAAGACTGGTCACCGCACCGCACGAACTAATAATGAACACTATTTAAGTGACAAACTAGAGTTAAGGGTTGTAATTGATACAAATAGACTAATTCGACCATGCTGATTGCAAAAATCATAATTTTAGCTCTGCAATTTTACTCCTTGAGAGTAAAAAGTATGATTCCCGGCGTTTTCCCACCCGGACACTTCCCGCCCGTCGTTTTTCAAGAAGACAGTTCCCACCCGGACACTTTCCACCCAAAGCGGACACTTCCCACCATATAAAGGCCTCCGAATTCCAAGAATTTGTGTATGACCCTTTAAAATCTAACACAAAGACATAACTAAATTCCCCAACCCAAGACATAACTAAATTCCCCAACCCAACCCAAGACATAACTAAATTCCCCAACCCAACCCAAGACATAACTAAATTCCCTCACCCAAGACATAACTAAATTCCCTCACCCAAGACATAACTAAATTTCCCAACCCAAGACATAACTAAATTCCCCAACCCAAGACATAACTAAATTCCCCAACCCAAGACATAACTAAATTCCCCAACCCAAGACATAACTAAATTCCCCAACCCAAGACATAACTAAATTCCCCAAGCCAAGACATAACTAAACTCCGGTTGTGTTGTTAACCTAACCTAACCTAACCTAACCTAACCTAACCTAACCTAACCTAACCTAACCTAACTTAACCTAACCTAACCTAACCTAACCTAATCAACCAAACCGGAATTTAGTTATGTCTTTGCTTGGAGAATTTAGTTATGTCTTTGCTTGGAAGATTTAGTTTCAAGCTAAGGGTCATTCAAAAATGCTGTTTTTTGTGTTTGGGTGGGAAATGTCCGGGTGGGAAGTGTCTGCCAGCCGAAATTGGGTGGGAAATGTCCGTTTTTGTTCGTGAAAAACTTCCGGGTGGGAAGTGTCCGCTTTGGGCGGGAAGTGTCCGGGTGGGAAATGTCGCAGGTGGGAAAACGCCGGACACGAAAAGTATATCCCCTAATTTATCTATTTCTTAAAAGTTCAACCTGAACACTTTTTGAATTAATAATAAAGGGTGACACCGTTTAATTTTTTTATTCTGTCTGCCTGTCTGTCCGTTCGCACTATAATTCTCGAACGGCTGAATATTTTCAAATTATTTTTCCGGAAACTATTCATGATCTATCAGCGGAGGCTGACTATGTTTGAGGACCGTGTAGGTCAAGTCAAAAGTCACATTTTTTAAACTGTATCTATCGTGTGTATTACAGCGTTGGAAAGTCCAAGCGTTATTCGACGATGTATATGAATTTGCTCTATAGTCCGGGAAATCTGGGAATCTTGTAGAAAACGACACATGTGACGGGCAACGATGTTAAACGTAATGTGACTTATTTTTCGTGTGGTTTCACCCTTCTATGATGTGCGTTTGCAACGGTTTTATTATAAGTACAATTACCTGACTATCTAATCCATTTGTCAATGAGGTCAGCTGAACCTGCTGTAAAACCTTCACCAGTTCTTCATCTCGAAATACACCCAGAGGGTCCAAGTTTTTCCTGATTGTGTCCGCAAATAACATGGGAGTTTGTGGAATAATAGAAATGCTATTTCGTAATTCATCTAGTCTGACTCGTTGATGATGGATACCGTCAATGGAAATGAGACCCGTCGGTTCCTCGAGTCGAAGGATCGCTGAAATGAGGGAACTTTTCCCAGCTCCTGTTCTACCAACAATACCGATTTTCTGACCACCCTCAACCACAAAAGTTAAGTTTTTAAGGACGGGTTCGGAATCTTCTCCATATTTCAGGCCAACGTTTTTGAATTCCATTTTCCCTGAAGACGGCCAATTTTCCGGAATGATTTCCGCAGTTTTGTTTGACTTCCGGGACCTTAATTCATCTTCAGATTCAAGGTCACAATATTCCAGTACTCTTTCCACAGATATCATTTGACTTGCTGCTTCGCTAGATTGCTTTACACCCCATTGCATCAATCCTTCAAATCAAGGAATGAATCAATTATTAAACTTGTAGGAAAGGTAATAAATGTTCTTGGTTCAAATTGTATTGTATATATTGTAATGTCGTATTGTAAAATGGACAGAAGCATATTCCCAATATTGATATTATTACATCATCATGAATATCCCAAACTTGAAGGATAAAAATCTCAACTTTCTCAACTGTAGCAACTGTGCCACCCTTCCGCCCAAATATGTTAGACGTTTATAGTTTAAATGTTATTTTAGTTGCTCGTTGGAATGTGTCAGGTTCTAGAAATATTGGGTAGTACATTTGAGAATATTCCCTTGTAACGTACCTGTTAATGACATAGCGGAAGTGATGGCAAGCCCTGCATCCGCATCTCCAGAGTTGGTGACCATCACGACAACGGCAACGGCAGAAATGTAAAGAATGGAGAGCCAGTCAACAGTGACGCCAAGCCATCGGGTTGTGGCCAGGAAGATGAACCACGTCGACGAATGCACGTCCACCTGGCAATGAAAATCACGCTCCACTTTCTCTTCTCCACCGTAAGCCCTTATTGTCGTCAACCCATTCACCGTCCAACTCAATTGTGATAATATTGGACTTCGTGCTAACAGTTAAATTACATTATTTCATAATAAAATTCGATTGCTTTTAAACAACAAATTGTCGTTAAATTATGCGGCCGATTCAAGAGGACTGACCCACATCGATTAAAAATTGGCACGGTGAACTTCAGAGCAGTGTACTGGATAGAACCATACTTCGGCGACCAACGACAACCAAACATGACGTGGTCAGTGGTCTGGTGGTTTCGCCTAAAACCACCGGTGGTCGCCCAAGTATGGGTAACACAAAGGTGACAAACTCGCGCTTTTTTTACCTTGCGCCCTCACTTTTTCCTCAATTTGTTCGCCTTTTTGTACACACAGCTTGTCTAAACAGACTCTTAAAATCGTATTGAAATTTTCAATAGAAACCGTACTATATTCCACATATTTTATAATCCACGCCGATCCAATTTTTTTTAGATTTTTGTATTTTAAACTCACCAATGCCTTCAAGTCTCTTAATTGTTTGAGCACTTTGTAGATACAATCGTCGAATGAAGAAAAAGCTGATACAAACGAATAGAGCTGGAATTGTCAAAGTTGGGTTAACAATGCTGACCACGATTAAGATTCCAAGTACTTGAAGAGCAACCTAACCAAATTAATATCATTTGTGATTGTATTTATATTTGAATTTGTTGGCGTATTCTCGTAGATGTGAAACCAAGTACCTCCACCGTGTCAAACAATGCAACCGGAAGTGTGTCATCCATCGATCCGATATCTTTGGAAAACCTGTTCAGTATTCTACCTAAAATATTCAGGTAGGAGGTTTACTTTACAATTTGTTACGTTAATATATTCCAGGAATAACTTCACACTCTCGCATCTCGTTAGGCTCCAATATATTTTTAGCCTAGCCGTTATGTCAAGTTTTGCTATAATATATTATTGTCTTACCAGTCGGATTGCTTGCATAGAATTGTAATTTGGTGTAAAGGAGGCTGGAAAAGAGTTGTTCATGAAGATTGGCTGAAGCGTTCATGCAAATTCCAAAAAATGATGAAGTCCGAAGAAAGGAGAAGATTAACAAGGCTCCGATAAGCCCGGAATAAATCCCGATCTGAAGTTCCTTGTCCGACTCTATTCTTTCAGACCAACTCTCTTTAGTTGTTAGTTCAGTACCATTTGAGGATGAAATGTTTTTCGTCCTGCAAATTAAAACTGTTAACAATCACTTAATTATTAAATACCCTTTAAAAAACTTGTCAATTACCATATTTTGAGCCAGTAATCCGAGCCTGTGAATAAAATCTGAGCTAGCAGATTGGATAGAATCATGACAGTAAAGGAGAACCAATTAGAACCACTCCGGAAGTACTTCCAGTATAGACCAATTCCTATTTCTTTCATTGCCAACTTCTCTTCCACTTTTTTATTCGAAGACTCTAAATTATCGCTGAAAAGATTTTTTTTGTTAATAAAACATAAGCTTGCAAATAATTGGATTACATGATTACATCATATGTACTTAAGGGGTAAAACCACTGTATGGGAACACCTTGTCTGTCTGTCCGTCGGTTTACGCTATAACTTCCAATCGGATAAAGTTTTTTAAAAACGGTAGTAAACCACATCTCCGGAACATTAAAAGGATTTAAAACTCCACGTATCAGACATCAAGTAACCACCACGTAAAGTACATCAAACGCCACGTATTTTCTATTTTCACCCCTTTTATGTTATCGTGTAACGGTTTATTTAAGATGGTGAACGGTTTAAAAAAATAATACTTACATTTTAGCTTTGACTTCCGAGGCTACAACTCTGGATTTATCCACTTGACTAACTTGACTTGATTCTGCTTCTTCGGGGTCAACAGTATTGGTTTGCATTTCATTTTGAACAGAGCTAAAGAGAATATTATGATTCCCTCTCTCCATTATTTCTTGATAAGTTCCGGAAGTCTCAATCCTTCCATTACTATTTAAGCATATAATGTTCCCAGCCTTTCGCAAATATTGATGTTGATGCGTCACAAAGACAACTATTTTCGAAATTGCTAACGTACTAATGACGTTGTCGTGAAGGTGAGCAGCAACCTTGGCGTCTACAGCACTCAATGTGTCGTCCAACAGGTAGATGTCTGCATCTGAATACACGGCTCTAGTGTTTCAAATCACATTTTTATCAATTAAACTTTTGTAAAGTAAAAGTAACACCAAAAGTAAAAGTAAAAGTAATAGCAAAAGTAAAAGTAATAGCAAAAGTAAAAGTAATAGCAAAAGTAAAAGTAATAGCAAAAGTAAAAGTAATAGCAAAAGTAAAGGTAATGGAAAGAATAAATTACCTAGCCAAACTGATTCTTGCTCTTTGACCTCCACTAAGGGTCTTCTCATCCACGAGCCAAGTGAGGTCACCATTCTCAAACTGTTCAAAGTCCGCCAAGAGGGCACAATCCTCCACTACTTTGTTATATCGTTCAGGATCAAAACTTTTCATGAATAAAATGTTATCTCGCACAGTTCCTGCAAATATCCAAGGTTCCTGAGATCCGTAGGCGATTCGCCCTTTCCTCTCCAATTTTCCGGATTCAATCGGTAGCTCTTTAAGAATTGCTTGAAGAATCGAGCTCTAAGATCAAGAAAGAATGTTTTGTCTGAAATTGAAATTCTAGTGCAGCGGAGCTGTGCAACGATTGAATATGAGATATTTACAACGGTTGTGTTTTTTATTACTCTTCAAATGCCTTGCGTTAGGTGTATCAAAACATCAAAAAATTTAAAAACGTAAATTATCAATGGTTCTAAATTGCATACTCAAGTGGATTTTCTTAAATCGTGGTGGAGTGGAAAGTAAGTGAATAATAAACCGTTGCAAACGCACATCGAAAAGCCGGGTGAAACCGTTCGCAATAAGAGGTCAAATAACATTCACGTTGTCCGACACCTGCGAGTCCTTTTATTCAAGAATCTCACACTCCCCCAACCATAGAGTAAAATCATATGCATTGTTGAATAGTATTTGAATGTTCCTTTCCAACAACGTATCACAAATGTAGGGTTGCTTATTCAAAAAGTTGTGACCTTTGACCGTACACCCTTGAACTTTGACCTGTGTAACCCTCACACCAACTCAATATCGGTTGGACGGTGATAAATGGTTTTCCGAAAAAAAATTATTTTAAAAAAGTCAACCGTTCGAGAGTTAGAGTATATACGGACGGACAGACTTATTATTATTAAGGGGTTTCACCCCTTAATAAACGTAGGGGTATAAGGTTATTAATTTTAAGCTGTGAAACAAGGCAAAAAGAAATCGACTCCAGTTTTTCAACTCTGTTTTGACTCGAAAGTAAATATGACTTTAACACTGTGTGCCAAATCCACCCAGGCCAGATTTATCAAAAGCCACTAGGAATTCAAGTGCCGCAATATATTTTAATTTTTCTATTTTTTCTCAATTTGTTTGTACACGACACGTATGCCATTTTAAGCTAATAAGAAAACCCACCCCCTTTGTGAATATAATTGTCAACCTTTCCTGATCCAACCGGTCCAATGATTCCAAGCAGTTGTCCTCTTTCCACTGAAAAACTTATGTTTTCCAGGATCATATTCGTCGAGTTCTTTTGCCATTTTGCAGAAACGTCTTTAAGATGGATGAAGCAGTCTGGTTTTTCAATCACAGTTAATTTAATATCCGATGATATGTTCTGTTCCTCCGAATCCTGATCAGAATCAATCAATTTCTCTTCAAGTTCTAAATAATTCTGAATCCTTTGAATGGCGACCCGAATTTCGGCAAATTGTGAAATTCCAAATGGGAGGAATAGGGTCAATGTCATCCTCACATTGTTGAACAGAGCTAATGTCACAAAAACCTAACAGTACGTTCTTGGTTAAAGAAATTTGTAATTACTAAATTAAAACGATCCTATCCTAATTGTTAAGAAGTAACCTTTTCCGGAGTGAGTTCATTGTCCAAGAGGAAATACACTAGAAGCGTCACAAAAACAACGATTTTGCAGGCTACATAGTAAAGGCTTTGATTAAGGGACCTCAAATGCGTCATTTTCCTTAAAATATTTACTTCCTCTCTGAAAATTCAAATATTAGAGAAAAAGAAAGAAAATTTAATAAAATATATAGAATTAAAGTAGGTTTTTAAAAAATTAAATAGTTTTTAGGGGACATTACTCCAATTCTCATTTTTCTACAAAACCAAAATAAATGTGAACTATCAAAATCAAGAAATTATCTGCAGTGATTGATGATTTATGATTTTCGGTTGCCTCGTTTCTTCCTCGATTTTTCATCATATTTTATTTGTCATTTCTGGTATATCTCTTTATTTTGTTATTTTTAAGATGGTTAACATCTATTACTGCAGTTAATGTTTCGATTTTTTTATTTCGATTTTTTGTGTCTAACTGTGAAAAAAACTGAAGGTTCTGGACTTACATTCGTGCCTGCGTAACTTTCTTCAGAAATGCCGGTTCCCAACCGTACATCTTGATTGCAGAAATTCCTTTGAGAACTTGATTAATATATCTCAACCGCAAGTCAGCCTTTCCGGATATCTGGCTGCGATATTTTCCAAACAATTTCCCCATTCCAACTGAATAAAATAATATATAATGCGATACATTCTCTGTGTTAATAAATCGTTACAAACGAAACGTAAAAATGGGGTGAAACCAAAACGTTACATTTTTTAATATTTACACGATTAACTAACCTTACTGACATGTAGGAGTCATTTGGTATAGGAATTTTCGAGTTTAAATGTTTTGTGGTCAGGGGGTGTGACCGACTATTTCGAATTTCTATTTGGCTTAAAGCCAAGTAAATGTAGGTTTCAAATCCGAAAACCGTTTTCAAAAAACTTCAACCGTTCAAAAGTTAGAGCGTAAACGGACCGACGGACAGACGGACAGACAGACAAAGTGATCACATTAAGGGGTTTCACCCCTTAATAAATGAGTATAAGTAATGGGTAAGAACAAGAAGGTGTATTACTCTGGAACGGGATGAATAGAATTAATTGTGCAATTCCGACCAGAGAGACCCATCCAAAATAACGCCAAAGAATGAAAGTGACGATTAGAAGTTGGCAAGGGGCGATCCAAATGTAATGCATGAAATCCTTGGACAGGTCCAGCCGATTTACGTCATTTGACATCAGGTTAATTAGCTTCCCTTTTGATGTCTTCTCCAACGAGGACAGACTTAAACGCAGGGTCTTAATTTTAATTAATTAAGGCAAAGATTAGTGAAAGCTTTCCAACAATCATAGTGCATACATCTCCACCCCGGTAATGTTCCCTCGTCGCTTTCGTGGCTAATACCAATAAAACGTTTCAAACGCACATAGAAAAGGAGTGAAACCACACAAAAATAGACGTAAAATTCCAGTTTAGGTCGTTGTCCGAGTCCGACACGTGGTGGGGTGGCTTTATTCAAGAATCTCAAACCTCCCCACCCATAGAGTTAAGTGGTTTACGTACATCGTTGAATATAAATTTGTAATGCCTTTTATGACTTATACAGTGCATAAGACGTAGGGTTGATATTTAAAACAAGTAGTGAGTTTACTGTGACCGTAGGGCAGGATGTGTAAGTACTAAGTACACTCCTTGACGTTTGGCCATCACGACCCTTCAGTAAAATTAACGTGAATAGCCTAAAATGTATTCCGGAAAAAAAATGCAAAATATTAAACCGTTCGAGATTATAGCGCTAAGTGACTGATTGATGATTCACTTTCTTAACGTGTTAGTAGAATCTGCGGACGGACGGACGGACAGAGTATTCGCTCGCAGTAAGAGTGTTTTAAAATCCTGTACCCTAACCTTCTTGTAAATGAGGGCAGTGGTGGCAACCCTCATTTTCATTCCGTTGTGTTGAAGGGCGAAGAAGAAGGGGTGATGTTGGGTGACGTACCAGATTGAGAGAAAGACGACCCCAAATGCAAAGCCCCATCCCTCCAGTTCCGTAAATTCACCTCGAAAGTACTGGATCAGAAAACCGAGACAAAGGGGCTGTCCTACCCTTTAAATATTAATACAATATTATTATATATTCAAATTAAATTAGTTTGTAATTTTAAGTAACTACCTGATGAGACATTCCTCCAAGAAAGCGGTAAGTCCGAGAAGGCCATACTGGAGTCCATAGATCTTGGCCAAAGCATTTAGGAAGCTGGGCTTCTTTTTACTCGACAGCTCGCACTTCCAAGCCTCTTCCAGACTTTTGACCAAAACGTTGCAACCGTCCGCTCCTGACACTTCGAAGAGATCATCTTCCAATTTTAACACCTTTTTCCGTCCCTTCCACAACAGAGGATATAACCATCTGCAATTAATATAAGAATCTTATTTCTCGAACGGTTGACTTATTTTTTAGGAAACTTCGTTTAAGGGCCGTGGAGGTCAAGAGTGACAATTTGTGGAAACCATATCTCTGTAATATGAAAATTAATATGGTACAATCAAGTTTTATTAGACCATATGTATGACTTTACTCTATGCTTGGGGCTATATGAGACGTTTTTAACGAATAGGGTTTTAACTACCAGCTTAGGAGTTTAGAACTGCATTGACTGCATTTTTAATACACTTTTTCAGGATTTGGGGATTTAAAAAATAAATTGATGGACATACATGAAAAATATTTTTGAAAACCAGGACCCTTCTGGCAGTGGCTTCATTTCTTAGCTTCAGTTTTAGGACAATTTTCCTTAATAAGCCCAGGATAATTGATTTTCCAACCGGAAGTCCAATTCTAAGTCTAAGCAATAGTTTTATTATTTTGCACATAAGTTTGTTGCATTGATTTCTTGGTGTTGATGGGAAATTAATGCACTGTGGCACTCTCCATATCTGTGAGTGTGTCAATATCCATATCCATATCAATATATTGAAATGTATTACTAATATGGATCGAGTGTGAAATTGTTTACATTTGCACACCCAATATTATTGCGAAAATGGGCTAAATGTTTAAATTCACTCTTTCGATGTAATTTATTTAAGCCAGACTGGACCTTTGTTAAATGCATACACAAAACCAACTGACACATGTCAGAGCGTCAGTCAATCCAATACAAATTGAGTTCCATAATCGAACAATAAATTTCAATACTGATTTGATTACAGCTAATCAATTCAAATGCTACATCATGGATTCTCAGATATCAGGGGTAATACTTATATCGTATCCTTGAGCTTTTAATTTCAGTCACGTTTATTTTTTTTGGCTGTTTGAATGTCATTTATAAATGATTGATAAGGCCTGCGAACCATTTTCATTACGATTCACAGGTTTGAACCTTTAGACAGAGTTTAAGTCCCTCTGTTTGTTGACTCGCGAGGTCAAACTCCTTTTATTCCAATAATATGCCACTGACTGGATTTTCATCAAAACAAAATGGCAAATCCAGTTGTCCAATAAGATACAATAAATTAGTTTTTAATGTTATACAAGTGAGGAAAGCTATGTTGGGTACATTATGCGAATGACTTTGTGTCCGTTTTTTGTTTTGTTTTGCAATGGCTTTAGGTCCTACAGAGATGATATGATTTACACATCTATCTGTCTGTCTGGGCGATAACCCGGTAACGAATTAACATTTTGATATTTTTCTTTCAGGGAATAATTTATGAGGTATAAGTCAAGTATCTACGATACATTGGTACATTGGCTGGAGAGTTTATTGAGAACAATTGAAGGATATTAAAATGTTAAAAAATAGTTATGAATGTCTGGGAGTAATGTTGGCAATGAATGGAGTGACAGGGGTCATTAGGCTGTCGGAATGATCAGAAACGTTTCCCGTCTCCGAACACTTCTCCAACTCGTACTTGTCTAACAAAGCCGTGATTGTCATTTTGAGGATGAGGATAGCAAACTTCTGCCCCATACAATGCCTCGGCCCCGACCCGAACCCTTGATACGTGACACAATTTGGAGACACCTAATCATGAAAAAGAATAGAATTAATGCTTAGAAATGTTACTGATGCATTATTAAAAAGTCAATCCAAATAAACCGTTGCAAATGTACATCTAGACGATGCGATCGTCTGTAGAATTGTATTCTTCTACCAACTATACCTCAACCTCACCACAAGAGGGGCATTCTCAGTGTCTAATTCACATCAAGAAGAAAGGGTCAAACGACTTGAAACAAGACTTCAAATAGCATTTAATGTCGTATCCGTATCTATGTTTGTACCACACGTGTGGAAGTCGTTTTATTGAAGAATCTCACATTTCCCTAAGGAACTGTACATATCCGACAACGATGCAGGTATGGAACTGGAAGGTCGTCAATGGATTCCCGTAAATTTTTAAAATATTCAACGGAAGTTAGTGCGAACGAACAGACGGACGGACAGACAGAGTGAACCCATTAAAGGGTTTCACACTTAAATCTCACCTTCTCTCGATCTCCACCATTCTCGTAGAATCGTTGTGGGTGAAATTGTTCCGAATCCTCTCCCCAAACATCCTTCGCCCTTTGCGTCTCAAAATGTGCCACTTGAATGTGAACCCCCTTCGGTATTATCATTTTCTTTCCTTCTGAATTAACAAATGGATAATCCTCACTTGGGGATCGTCTCACGAAACTCGTCTGTGGCCAAAGTCGAAGCGTTTCGTAAATCACGCTTTCCATGTATTTCAGTTTCGAATAGAATTCGTACTCTGCTTCGTTCCCAGCATTTTGATTCGACTTACTTTCCTCGTCAAGAACATTACCAGCTTCAAAACCAACTTCTTCTCGGACCCGGCCCATTTCTTTGCGGATTTTGTCCTGAATTTCGGGATGCTCAATTAGCAAATGGCTCATGTAGGTTAGTGTTGTCGTCACGTTCTCATAGTCTGAAATTATTTTTATTTGGATTAACTTTCTTGATTCATATTATTTCATGGTAAGTCAGATCGCCCCTGTGCTCGCTGACTCGCCGGATAAAAATAGTTTCCTTCTCAATCGCGAGTACATATATTAAAGCATTGAACTGTACATAGAGCTATACATATAGAAGAGACGAGTTTTACCCGGTGAGTCAATTAGCAGGGACTTTCATTGAGAGGTGAAACCTTTTTACATGAACACTTTCTCTGTCCATCTAACTTCCCAAATGTTTAAGGCGTTAACACTCATTAATTTCATACATATTTCGAGCAACGTCTTAATAAACTGTTATTGACCGAGTTAAACACGGCTTATTGGTGATTTATGATTATTAATGGGTAAAACTTCATTATGTTAAGATATTATCTGCATTTCCGTATTTTGTGCTCTAGCTATCGAATAGTTTAAGCTTTTCGATTTGGGTTTCGGTTTTGAAACCTACATTTGTATGAATTTGAACCAAATACTTGGAAAAAATTGGGCGCGACACCGGACCCTTCAATTAAGTAAAACCTTATTTATAACGAGTAAATATCTAAAAAGATATTGGTTTTGGTTTCGACGCTTGATTACACATTTCTTTTGTAACGATTAATTGATCAATTCTGTCTTGATAAATAGTAACAAGACTAGTAAATGGTTAAAGTTACAGAATGTACGATGTTTCGTATACCTCCTTGGAACGCGTTGACGCAATAAGCCATCATGAGTTGCGGATCAATCCCAGCCTTCTGCAGAAGTTGGAACTGACTCGTGCCCCCACTGCCAACGTATTCCGGACTCAAGCTCTCCTCCATACATTTATACGCAACTTCCCACAAACTTGCATTCAATTCTCCAGCAAAGCCAGTGACCTCTTTGACCTTCTGCCAAGCCACCCTCAGGGGAGAAATAACGGAATTAAATTCCGGAAAACAAAGGCTCAAAATATTGAGAGGAGCCAACATTGGCTTGGAATACTTGTCTCTAACTGCCAGGAGGAGGGGGTCCTTCGGGTTTCCTTGAACTTCGTCCCGTCTCCCAAATGCAGTTTGACCGATCAAATCTAAACTCAAATCTTCAAACATGGAAGCGAGATTAATTGGTTGAGACCCGGTGGGGGTGAGGTCCTCCAATCGGTTCATAAATATTCCAATAAGTCGCTTCAGATTCGGGATTTGTGGCTTCAGTTTAGCGGGGTTAAACATCCCCGTCAAAGTCTTCCGCACAATTTGCCACTCTTGAGGGGGCAAGTGGGCGAGCATCCGTTTCCGTTTCGGATCCGGATTGACGCCCCCGGGGATTCTCCGGGGTCGAGTTATAAATATACGGGAATTTGAGACGAGTATTTCGTGGAGGAGTTCCTTGTCTTGGACCACGAGATATGGAACCGTCCCGAGGTAGTAACCCACGATCGGACCGAATTCAGACAATAACTGTCGTTGAAATCCAATGGAGCCTTGAGATTTCATTTCTAAAATGTTTCCCCAAATTAGATTCGGTTTTGGTCCGGGGATCCCATTTCTTTGGAACAGACTCAGCTTCTCTCTCCTTTGACGAATCCAGAGGAACGTTACGGAAATGAGGAAAATCAGAATTATGAACATTGCAAAAAGTATGGAGTTTGCAAATTTGAAATAATCTGAAGCTTTAATTTTAATTACTTTAAGTGCCTCAGACTTAAATGGTATCGGCTTTAAAATCCAAGGTAGGATTTTAGCTCGTTATATATGATTTTGTGGCCATGTGCTCAAGCGGCACTTGAAATCCAACGTTTATGCTTATCTATTCACCTGGCATTTGACAATTCTGGAGATGCAGATGCACGAAGTTAATCTGAGGTGGGTGTGGCGCAATATAACGAGATCATCATAACACCATCCCCGTTCGTCACAGTAACAATGGCATCAAAACATGAAAACAATGTCCAGTTTATATAAGCATGATTGGAAGGAGGATGTGGGAGTAATGCTTCATTATCAAAGATATTCTAAAATTAACGATTTTGGCTTTTATTTGTGTTTTGCGATTAGCTTTGCTGTCCAATAAGTACATAATTACAAAACATGATTGCGATTTGATTGAGGTATAAAAATATCACGACACGATTATAATTTTATTGCCACACCGCCGTCCTTATAGTCGTTACAAACCGTGTCACATAATACACATATAATTATTGAAAGGCTGATTTAAACCATAAGACTATATATATTATACAAACACCTTTCAATACTTAAAGGTAATGAGGAAGGATGTGTTTTGACATATAATTGGTAATTGCCATTTGTACTCTGAGTTACTGACCAGTTTCTAAACTCGGTATATATTGCATATTAAAGTAAATCGGGCTTATTTCGACAAAGTATTTGGACTTTGCGATTATTCCATATCGAAATTATTGATTGGTCAATACTTTTTGAAACGTTAGGGGCTGCTGAGGACAATCGATGAGGACTGTATGGTAAGGATGACGTACTTGACGTAAAACCTGTTTTAGATAATGATTAACAAATCCAAGAATATAAAGTGATGTTCTGTTGTAATGCAAATACAAATGCTAAATATGTATTAATTCATTCCCTTTGCGTTTTAATCTGTAAATGAGGAATCGATAAGGATTTTTTTAGTAGTTTAGTTTACTTGCTCATATGAAGTTTGTGGCGAATCACATTTTAATACGAATTGCAATTATCATGAATTTTTTGAATATTTTAATTAACACGCGATAAATAGTTAAGTTAACCCTTGTACCATAGATAGTTGAGCAAACTAAAGCCTAAATTGTCCTGGATTGACCGGGGGTAAAACGTGCGGGGTAAAATAGCCGGACACCTACTACTAGCCTAATACTAAATGGAATATATTGCACAAATATAGTTAGATTAGATTGCTGAAATCCAATGCCTTACAAATAGTTGCAAACCATTTTGCAATGCCATGGATGATATGATAATAAAAATATTCTGTTTGTTTGTAAGGGTTTTTCGGTGCTTTATTCCATATATACATTTAATTAATCTTGAAAAATATTATTGTACAAAATTGGATCATTGTTTAGAGTCGGAATGGGAATGTTGATGATCGTTGATGCGGAATGTTTTAACTTGATTGGCATCATCAATTAAGAAATGTGCATTGAAAGACGTTCCTTTGAAAAGGCGGTCGTACCAGAGTTTGGCATCAGGCCACATTTGAGCGAAGGGGATGTCCTGGATAGGCCACCATTTTGGTAGCATCTCATCGCTTTCTCTAATTACCCCTCGAAAGGTTGAGGTCTTGAAGACGTGCGTCTCAATGATTTTACCAGCGTCTTCTACAAATTCGAAGTCGATTTGAGCCAATTCTTGCTCTAATTCTATTTCAAGTCCACATTCTTCTTCAACTTCCCTGAAATTAAATATCCAAAGGATTCAATGTAACGGTCCTATTATGTATTACTTACCTTTTTTAAGGTTACAAAAATTGAAATGTTGAGTAAAATCCCTGGCATTGTTGACTCGCCGGGTAAAACTCGAATAGGCAACCTTACTAGACACTGCGAGTGTCCCTCTTGTGGTGAGGTGTATTTGGTAGAACGAAAAGAGGGACACTTACGTTACTACCTAACATAAGATTAAATAATAACGGTCACTTGCAACTCCTGGTTGCAGATTCTGCGTTGCAATATTTCCCTCAGAATCTGCTATGTTGCAACATTTTTTGCGGGACTCTACTACTTTCAAATTTTCTATCATTGTATCATTCATTTCATTTTTTCATTTCACATTGAATTGTGTATTGTGAACGGTACCGGTATTTATGGTTATTTCGGCCCATGCAAAATCCATAGTTTGCATAACTTAAAAAAAACCACTAATAGCTCAAACAACAGATAATTTAATGTACTTTCGAATAAACATATTTCAATCGGATGGGTATCACCAAAATTGAAATATTTATTTTTTCGTGAAACATGTTTTAACATTGATTTAAAGGGGAGCTCAGATAAAATGATATAGACCAAGTTTGCATACACCTTTGTGTTTGTATATGAAAGTTGACATGTCCGAAAATACAACTATCCAGGCAGTACATATGCAAAAACTAGCCCGATGGGTTTTAGTGTTACTGAGTAAAGTCGTATTAAAAATTAAAAATCGACGTTCCTCACTCGATTAGGAGTCATGATTAGGGACAACATAATATACAAAAATGCAATTATTCCCGGTGAACCTACGTCCATGAGACTTTGCAGGGTACTAGTGCTGACCCTGCAGGACACAGGGGACACACACCTTGCAAGGTCGGGGGCGAAAAAGACACCCTGGAAGCAATTTGGTCGTGCCGAAGGCACGGCCAAATGGATTGCAGATGCGGAGGTCCAAAACAAAAATTTTTACACCCTGCAAGAGGTTTTGCTGTGCCGAAGGCACAGAAAACCTGGTTGCAGGGTGTCTTCTTTTCTCCATACACACGAGAAGAAGATGACCCGGTAGCCTGAAAGTATAAATGGAAGGACTGGGGCCTTGAGTAATATATTGCAGGATCTGATTTTATTTAAGTACACAAGGACCCTGCATACTGGGGCCTTGACTAATAGATCGCAGGGTCTGATTTTATTTAAGTACACGAAGACCCTGCAACCCGTAAGAAATATAATACTGGGGCCTTGACTAATAGATCGCAGGGTCTGATTTTATTTAAGTACATAAAGACCCTGTAAGCCTGCAACCCGTAAGAAATAGAATACTGGGGCCTGGAGTAATAGATCGCAGGGTCTGATTTTATTTAAGTACATAAAGACCCTGCAGTTTAAAATCATGCAAGACAATAGTTACTAGGTTAAATCCTGTTCTCGAAATCTTTAAATATTATCCCTAACAAGGGACATTACCCAAACATAAAGCTCGAATCATCTGATTTTCTTCTGAAATCTGAAAAAATCGAAAAAAAACCTTTTTGCTTTAACGTTCTTAGGGTTCAATTTTTTTCAAAAATTAAAAAAAAATTGAAATATTTTTTTTAATTCGAATCTTTAGATTTCCGTAAATTACAACTCTTTAGCATTGCAAAACTCGAAAGATTTCGAAAATCGGACCACAAATCGATGTTTTATTAATTTTTGAAAAAGTCAATTTTCGTGATTTTTTTATTTCATGATTTTTTAAGATGACCAGGATGAACTACCGCAGATATTTCTTGCAGTTTTGTGGTTCATATTAGTTGTGTGTTAGACCGTAAAAAAATCAGACGATTTGGGGGATGACCTTTGGGTTATGTCCCTTGTAAGAGGGTTAAAATTTTCTAAAATTTTTATACAATAAGCTACAGTATACAGTAAGCATTAAGTCTACGAATTTCCTTTAAAATCAGCTTTTTACGATTGTAAAACTTCAAAGATTTTCAAAAACTCGTCGTTTGACGAGCCTTTGAAAATGGCGGTTTTCGCCAATTTTTCAACCTTGTGAATTTTTTAACATGTTAAACTTCAATTTGGGCACCGATTTTTTTCAGTCACGTCATGTATATAGTCGTAAGCTGTGTCACAAAAAAAAATCAAGTCAATCGGAGTGTTATCTCTCCATTACGTCCCTTGTCGGATTGAGGTTATATGGTATAATTAAAAAATAAAATACTGTTTCTACTTATACCTCGCCTGTGAATTTTTTTATTTCTTTTTTTCATACGTTTGGCGATTACCGGTACAAAAAACTCACAGCTCAAGTCAACTTAATTCACTCGAAACAAAATAGACCAAAGTGATGTAAATTGAGAAAAAATATAATAAGTTGACCAAAGTAATTTTATGAAACTGGGAGTCATGTTAACCAAGGCCCTGAATCCTTAGCGACAAAGATTCATTTACAAGGTTGGATCACTTGCCTTTAAAAAATTCTCCTCACTTCTGGGGGATTTGTTATTATGGAGGATAGGGCACACCCCTTAGCAACACCTAAATAGGACCACTTCAAAAACCCCCACGGGTCACCTATACCTATTTTTGGAACACCAATTTGTTGAGCTATGTACTTGAGACATTTGTCTAATTTTTGACACCACCCTCAATTTATTGTGTCAGAGGAATTTAGGGATATGAATTTTAAAGCAAATCCCCAACAAGTGAGGAGAATTTCGTAAAGGCAAGTGATCCAACCTTGTAAATGAATCTTTGTCGCTAAGGATTTAGGGCCTTGATGTTAACTATAAAACTCGAAAAATTGACAGCCCTAATTGATGTTTGCTATGATAAAAAGTTGTGAAAATTGACTTTTTCAAGTGCTCATAAAACAACGAATCATGTCCGACTCTCCAAAAATGTTCTAGTTGTTTTTATGTCAAAATGTTGCTTTTCAAGAAATTGTACAGATTTAATATTTCCAAACAATCAAAGAAAACCAATAGTTTTAAGCAAATCTGAGGGCTCAAAAAATTTTGTATCTCCAAAAAAATCAGATTTTTTTGAAAATTCGAATCTTTACAATTTATTGAAAAATATCTTTTATATAAAAAAACTCGAAAAATTTTGTAAATCGGACGCAGTTGTAAAGTTGTTTTATGAGCATTTGAATATGTAATTTTTTATTATTTTTTAAGATTAGGGCTGAAAATTTTAGAGTTTTATAGTTTGTATGCTTAATAGTGTTATTTGTAACAAAAAAGTTTAAAACAAATTTCGGAGTTCACTCTTAAACCTTGCCCTTGCTAGACATACTGTTCCTTCTGTTATAACTCTTCTCAATTCTTCGCCTCTCCAAGAGCCGTGCACGTGATGACGTTGTCAGACTTGAAAATACAATTTTTAACTTTTTGCCCCAAATCGATCCTGAAGCATCGTAATAACCTACTTATAGGGTTTTTCGGTTCTCTGACCTATCCTTTACCCCCCAGCCCCCTCTAAAGGTCAAAATACGGCGAAATAACAATCAACACAAAACATGCCGAGTGTGGTATCAATCGAAAGGTAATATGATGGGCGACCTTAAAAAAATAAAATAATAATTTTTTGACATCATATTCACCCCCCAGCCCCCTCTAAAGGTCAAAATACGGCGAAATAACAATCAACACAAAACATGCCGAGTGTGGTATCAATCGAAAGGTATTATGATGGGCGACGTTAAAAATATAAAATAATAATTTTTTGACATCATATTCACCCCCCAGCCCCCTCTAAAGGTCAAAATACGGCGAAATAACAATCAACACAAAACATGCCGAGTGTGGTATCAATCGAAAGGTAATATGATGGGCGACCTTAAAAAAATAAAATAATAATTTTTTGACATCATATTCACCCCCCAACCCCTCTAAAGGTCAAAATATGGCGAAATAATAATCAACACAAAACATGTCGAGTGTGGTATCAATCAAAAGGTATTATGATGGCGCATGGGGGACCAAAATATTATTGTAAAAATAAAAATATTAATTTAATTTCTAGATGCAACTTTTAAACTAGTTTTAGCCCAGTCAAATGGGCTTATATGATCGTCGTTTCCGTGTGTCCCGTAATTCTTGTGGTCAGATTATCTCCATTATGGATTACACTAGCCGTCTGAAATTTTGCATAAAATTGTATCACAACCGAACCACGGCACTGCAGAAAACTGGAATGAATTGGCCAACCTGTTCAATAGTTATAGTCCAAAAACCCCACCGGGTCTATGGAAACGAATGAGAAAATTTATAGAAAGAATTAAATATAACCTTATAAAACCTTGAAAAAAGTCGAAACTTTGACACGACCTCAGCATCATGGGCCTTAAAATTAAGTCATGAAAATTTGTACAAAAATGCATTCAAGTATTAAGATTCGATTTAAAAAAAACTGCGATGGCCCCAAGTCTAATTATTGCCGTACGGTCAATCTACCAAACCCATTTCTGTTAGAATTGCAATAACCTGAAAAAGTCGAAACTTTGACACGACCTCAGCATCATGGGCCTTAAAATTAAGTCATGAAAATTTGTACAAAAATGCATTCAAGTATTAAGATTCGATTTAAAAAAAACTGCGATGGCCCCAAGTCTAATTATTCCCGTACGGTCAATCTACCAAACCCATTTCTGTTAGAATTGCAATAACCTGAAAAAGTCGAAACTTTGACACGACCTCAGCATCATGGGCCTTAAAATTAAGTCATGAAAATTTGTACAAAAATGCATTCAAGTATTACGATTCGATTTTTGAAAAAAAATGCGGTGGCCCCAAGTCTAATTATTCCCGTACAGTCAATCTACCAAACCCATTTCTGTTGGAATTGCAATGACTTCTTAAAAAATCGTAAAATCACAAAATTAAAAAAAAAAATTCCGTGGAGGAATTACAATTATTTACTATTAAATTTTTTATTCTGAGTAAGACAGGTTTATTCACAGTTTATTCTTTTATTAAAACTTATTCTAAATTTTAAACCAAAAGCAATTTTTAATTTTAAAATTTAAATGGATTTTTAAATAAATAATTATTTGATAAGTTGTTAATGAGTTTTGGTTGAAAAAGTCGACTAAATAATCTAATAGCAGCATTCTATGAGATTAAGATAATAATATATTTTGTGTAAAGTGTTAATTCGCCGTATTTTGACCTTTAGAGGGGGCTGGGGGTGAATATGATGCCAAAAAATGTTTGTTTTATATTTTTAAGGTCGCCCATCATAATACCTTTTGATTGATACCACACTCGGCATGTTTTGTGTTTGGTGTTGATTGTTATTTCGCCGTATTTTGACCTTTAGAGGGGGCTGGGGGGTGAATATGATGCCAAAAAATGTTTGTTTTATATTTTTAAGGTCGCCCATCATAATACCTTTTGATTGATACCACACTCGGCATGTTTTGTGTTGATTGTTATTTCGCCGTATTTTGACCTTTAGAGGGGGCTGGGGGGTGAATATGATGTCAAAAAATTATTATTTTATTTTTTTAAGGTCGCCCATCATATTACCTTTCGATTGATACCACACTCGGCATGTTTTGTGTTGATTGTTATTTCGCCGTATTTTGACCTTTAGAGGGGGCTGGGGGGTAAAGGATAGGTCAGAGAACCGAAAAACCCTATAAGTAGGTTATTACGATGCTTCAGGATCGATTTGGGGCAAAAAGTTAAAAATTGTATTTTCAAGTCTGACAACGTCATCACGTGCACGGCTCTTGGAGAGGCGAAGAATTGAGAAGAGTTATAACAGAAGGAACAGTATAGATAGTTAAAAAATGTAGTGTTAGAATCCGCTTTTTGGCAGTTCAAACACATTTTGACCATTTTAACCACTTTTGAACATTGTCGAACATTATTTAAACTTTCGTTCAGATTATGACGCCTTGAGGCAAAAAAATCCAATAGGGTGTTTAAAACCATTTTCCACCAAGCTGCATTGACTCAAATTAATTTGTACCACTGATTTAAACCCCTTTAGGTCAGATAAAACCAGGCCAGATAAACTCGTATCACTTTTTAAAATGTTTTTTTTTGTTTGTTTTGCCCCCTTGGGGCAGCTGGGGGCTTTTTCTGCCCCCAGTGCCCCCAGCTGGGGGCTGGGGCAGCATAGTCGAGCTGGGGGCTTGGGGACTGGGGGCAGCAGAGTCGAGCCGGGGGGGACTTTTTGACCCCAGCTGGGGGCTGGGGGCACTACCAAATGCCCGTCTATGCTCCGCTCTCCCCGATTTTTTCAATTCCCGATCACTTTCCCTGCTTCCTCCATCCCAACTTATAATGGAATAGTGGGAATGACGAGAGATTGCATTTCTGACTGTAATAAACATCTTAGTTTTAAAGTCTCATGGACGTAGGTTCAACGGGAATAATTGCATTTTCGAATATTATTTTGTCCCTAGTAATCTCATATATTATCACTTTTTTAAGCGAACGGATTTGTGATTTGATTTATAGTTTTTGTAGTAATAATTTCGATTTGCAAACATACTTTCATTAGTTAGTTTCGTTTCATTATGCATGACAATGATTTCGAATGCCAACTAGACCTACTAAACCTAAAAGCTGCCAAGAATCAAGAGATTTTTCTCCGCCACAACACCTCTCATATTTATTTATATAGCGTGAAGTCATTTTCCCCATTCCTACTTTTCCATAAAAATCTGGCAGGCTCACTTTACTACTACTCATACATTCTACATGCATGCCCTCCAGAGCCCAAAATCTGGCTCTGGCTTATGTGGTACGGAATGATGATCGTCTGTAGAATCCCATTCTACAGACGATCTCATCGTCTACAACCTTACAGTCCCAAAACGTCCTAAGCTAAACAGTGGACTATAATATATTATGCTGATGTACATAGACAATACGAGATTTACCCGATGAGTCAACTATAACCATAAAAGTTACTGAACAACTACAAAGTTCGTCTATCTATGATATGTATACTATAGTATTTAGTATATATATATATATTTACATATATACTCAAGACATCTAGTAAGGACGTGCAACGAGTTTTACCCGGCGAGTTAGCGAGCACATGGACTAAAAATGGGCATAAAAATAGTTAAAAATCATTTTTTTTTCAGAGGGAATGCAAATGTGACATGTACATGACTTTAAAAACCTTATAACCTATACAAAATATAGTCTAATTATAGGTTTAAAGGTGATTGGGGTTGGGGGCTAGTTAACCTTATGGCAGCGTGTAGTATTTGTTCACCAGTCTCAACTTTCCCCCCGAAACCGTTCCAGAATCCTTCTCCAAGGCCTCGCTTCTTCATCCCTAAAAGAACTTCCCCCTTATCTGCGTCGACGATGAAAGCCAGTGTGTACTTCTTTACTTTACAACCCGACACCTCTGATTTAGACATAATTGACACCTTTTAAACGATTTATAACCCCAATGACCGGCAACTAAGCAATCCCCAACTGAACTACTAATCCATCAGCCTAAATTGGATTGCCGATTGGCAAGTTCAAGAGATTAATTCAATTCAAGTGCTTTTAAATCGTGAGTTCAAAAATCCCACAACTCACAGATTTACTCACTAGAATCGAGACAATGGATATTGCCATTTTGATAAGCGAAATACTCTTCATAAACCAAATTTTGTGTTTTGTATCCATTTTCAGACGTATTTCACTAGTCCATGTTAATAGTTAGATAACTCAATTACGAATCATTTGTGCCCTTTTAACGAATGAACTATTTTATGACTTTTTTCTTTATTTGCAAAATATTTTCAAGAATATTGAAATTCACAATCACAAATCATTCTCGATAAAAGTCGTCTATACATATATACCATGAGAAAAAATATGGATGAGTTTGTTTATTTGAGTTCGTGTTCCACAGATGAAATCTTAGGAAAGGCATTTTGTTTGGCAACAACAAGAACTTGATGTTGATGAGAAATGTAGCCACGTAGCTGTCCATCAAAAATAAGATTAGCTACGATACAATGCGTTTCATCCAAATCTATTTCTTCGTGGCCTGCCCACTTTAAAGCTGCTTCCAGAACGGCCATTGGAACTTGGTGATTCTGATATATCAGGCAACTGCAGAAAATATTAGTAAAAAAGTCAATTACAGGAGCAAAAATACAAATAACGTCGGTCAAAGCGAATATAACAAAATGATAAAGGATAAATCGTACACTTTTTTGAATAGGTTTCTGTACATAGTCATATGTAACTTCTCTAAGATAAGATAGACTCCAGCCTTAATAAATTTCGATTCAGACTTCAATAGGGCGGCACGAAATCTGTGAATGTCTCCATCAATAAGGGCATCAGCAACATCTTTGAACTCTGTTAGATCATACTTGTCTAATGCCTCTTGCGTAGGCAACCAACCCTATAAAAAATAAGGAAATAAGGTGTAATATAAAAGCAAGGACTATTTCGATTTTACTAACGAAGGATTATTATTATTACTTACCAAAAACATTTTTACAGGAATGAGATACGTAAGAATTTTCCTTTTGTTCTCCAAAGAGCGTTCAGCGGAAGCGTGATAAAACGCGTATGTCAAACATTCGTCAGCTTGAATTACAAATCAATTAAATCTTTAAGATTATGCTACTTCAATTGTTATTTACAAATTAATTTTATTTAATGCTACACATGACCTCTCTAAATACATACCTTCTTTAAATTCAGAGTCAAACATCGCTTTTCTTCCAACATAATACTTGTAGGTAACCATCTGTTCTCGAGGGAATCGGTCTTTAAATGACTGCTGTTCAATTGCTCTAATCAAAGGTTTGCAGAGTTGGAGTCGATTTATTCGGAAGTAAATCTTGAATAGGTGGTTTACTAAAATAAGCATTCCCCACCGTTTTGTGTCATGTTCCTGGGTTCTTCTGTGAAATCGTAAGAGCATAAGGAATTATTCCGATTTGTTGTAAAAACTGACGTTAAACATTAAATACATATATTCTTTTTGTAAATACGGACGTGTCAGCGGCACAAACTCTGAAGAGAGCCATGATAACATCTGCAGCTTTTTCCATTCCCGTAGGGGCATGTTCCTCCGATGACCTGGCCATGGGGTCATCGCCTTGTTGGACACTTAGCGCGATTTTTCTGAGATCTTGACACACTTTTTCCATCAAACTCAGACCCCAGTTTTCATCCTTTTGAGATTGTAGGACTTTACATAATAACTGACCAAACTGACATTGCAGTTGTAGTGCTTTACCGAGGGTGGATTGATTCACTTCTTTAAGTACGCTAGTATCGTCGAAAAAAATGAAAATCCGCGTATATTAATATTTATAATGCTAGTTGATTAAAATGTATTATATTATTATATTGATGAATTTAAGTAGCCTGTGTTGTGCCCATTACAAATAAAAATTGTCATCGAGTCCCAAACATTTTAGGTTAAGTCCATATATACCAATTATCAAATAGCAAACAGGAGCAACATCATTATCAAATATTGAATGGACAACGGACAAGTTACTCTATACAATTTTATAGCAACACCAATAATGAGTTAATATTTTGTGCTTTGGTTACTTTAGATGGAATACCACCATTTCTGAGATTGGTGATTCAAGAGCGTATGATGTGGATGTTTCATAGTCATCTTCAGTTAGTTTTGAGCTTAGAACATGTTGATCTTCTAATGATAGCAACTCCTGCAATTGTATATTTGATAAAAGATTAAATATATTTATTTTTGAAATCAACTAATCATTTAAAAGTGTCTAAAGATTGAAGATCAAAGATTTGTGAATGTCAAATAAATGTGGAATGTAAAATGTAACTCACCGCAACTCGATCTCCATCACATTCTTCCCATGCTCTACCGATCTACACAAATTGATTAAATAATTAATATTATTGTATATATACGATATATGATCGAAATGATTAACAATGCAAAGCAATGACCAATGAAACGTGAAATGGCAAATGCAAAATGTAATTCATGACAAACACAATGCACAATGTCAAAATGATGTAAACCCCCCGGTTCATGGCACATGGGACTTCTTTGTACTTACTTGATGCAAATATGAGTTAAGGGTCATGTTCGCCATAATTCTACTAATTACTTGCTCGTTGAATTTATTTTCAATTTGATTGCCTCGGTTCTATCTTATCTTCTTTTTGCTGTTAGTTTGTAGTTTGTGTACAAGTTGAGTTCATAAGTTTGAAGTTTAGTTATACTGTTTTGGACTCTTATTTCAGGCCTAGTTGTGATTTGTGAATGTGAAGTTTGAAGTTGTTGTGACTTGTGAAGTTGGATGTGTTGTGGTTTTTTGTGAATTGTGTACTGGTCGGAAGTTAGTCTAGGATTTTTTTGGGGGTATCAGAAGTTGGCCCACTTTGTGAATTTAATAGCTGGATTCTTTAAAAACTCGCTCCGAATCACAAAGTATCCACTAAAATCAATGACTGAGAGTCCTTAAAATATAATTACGAAGGTTGGGTTAATTATGAAAGGTCCCCTTGATAATATATTATTAATGGGGCCCTTTAACTTTAATCAAGGGCCCAGAGGTTTCCACCGTTAAACGAGACATGAAACATTATAGGACGAGCGTCCCTTGATCATATCCAATCAAAACCTCGTTTGCCCAAGTCCCTTAAGGGGCCTTGGAAATTTCTAACGCCGGGCCATTCCAGCTTGTGGTATCGTATCCCTTTATCTTTGATCAAGGGCCCAGGAGTTTCCACCGACTCGGGGGCATAATAAGATAGATCAAATGGTTATCCAGTTGTCGCTGGACATTATTTAATTATTGCATTATCTGCTTTGATTTATCAAATGACTCTTAATGTCATATATATAAATAAATACTATTTTTTTATGAAATAATCTTGTGAATTTGTTTCATCTGAATGTTTATCAATCTCTCAGTTACTTTGAAGCCGATCTTTGGCATTTCAACCCAGCCAACCTTTTCCAAATCTCATTCTATTTTCTAAAATGCCCACTAGACTGCGATTTGGCATAGATTTGTACCATTGCACATTGTTTTTTTCCTCGCAGGGATTGCATTTAATTTATCTCTCGATTTTGATTTTGTTATTATTGGTATGAAATAACAGATATTAACAGTTTGTTCTAGCAAGTGGTTAGGTTTTAATTTAATTTGTTCATTGAAGACAACATTTGATTATTTGCATACATAGAAATGGAATCAGAAACAGAAGGTGAAAACAAGTAGTATTTTTAAATTCCAACAACTAAGTTTAGAGTAATATTAACACCGCCGTTCTAATTATGAGAATAACCAGATTTTGGATTAAGATGTTTTTTCAAAATTACTTATTACATAATTTTAGTTTTAACATTTTATTATTATCGAAAGACCTGACACATCTGAAAGCATTCATGCTCTTGAAGACTTTTTACATGCCTCACTATTTTAGAAAGATTGAGATCGTGATTGGAAGTCTAATCTTTGTGTTGATTTATTCAACATCGATTGGAATATATGCTGAAAAAATTACTTGCCGTTCCTGTTGCTAAAAAAACTCATTTCCCAGAATTGTGATTACACAACAGCATGCAGCAGCCGGTCACTCAAGTATAAGTTGTTTATAATAAACATTGTGCACTTTTATCGATATAAACTTCTGACTATATAAATTAATACATTTTTTGAGAGGCATAATCAAAATCCTAACACAAATGTGGGCCAACTTTTTGCAATGGCGGTTTGGCAGTTGTGATGCATCTTTAAAAGATAGTCTTCCAGCTTTCCTTGGTCGTCAGAATTGATCGTTCCTTCAAAATTAGTGATGGCTCTTTCCACATCACGTAGGTAAATTTGTAGTTAATATATAATAAATTAAGCATGTTATATGAGTGAAGCAACGACTGAATTGAATGGTAGAATTTTTAAGACAATATTTATAGAATTTGCCTGAATATAATTAAAATTCTTTTGAGCTGCAAAAATTGAAAATAAGATTTAAATTTTGGACCTTTTTTAGACATTTGTTTGCCCAGTTGTTTCCATGTTCTAGCACATGGTCAGACCAGGCTCTCCTTATCAATTATGATAAATCTCTGGCCGGAGAAGTCTTCTGTTTGGGATCCAAGCTTTTGATATTCTGACTCTGACAATTTCAGCCATGATTTGCTGTATTAATGAGTTCATTATTTGTTGTATCCTTCCGTCCAAAGAGGGTAAAGGGACGTAAAACTTCGATTCAAATCTATGAATTATCAAATTGAATCAACTATGCGCAGTGCAATGACAAAACTTTGATTTAGTAATGGTTTTAACTTACCGCGACATAATTGCACCATCAATATCGTAGGGTCTTATTAACCCATTCACTATGCTGATCCTGCAGGATTGAATTTAAGATCTTATATTCGTTTCTGGATTTTCAATTCCAAATTGTAATGGTTTTGCAAAACATCGTTATTAATCTTGGCTTAATCTTAATCTAAGTTAAAATGTTGTCTTTTAATCGAGCTATCAATTTCCGAAATCGGTCGAGCATTTTTCGTGAAATGAATAAATGAAGTCGTAAACCTTTATAAAAGACACCCTGTATAACTGATTTGGTTAATATTTTTTAGTTCTATGCAGTTCGTTTCAAGGAGGGACCAAGACCAGACTCAACTCCACTAAGACTTTATCAACAACAAATATCGGAGGATATGATACAAGAGGCTGACACACGGTGTATCCATATCATTGGAGCTTTCCAAGCTATTATAATACGCCTCTTACCTGAGCTGCGCAAGCTACTAGGGGACGGTCCGGAGCCGGTTCTTAATCTTCATAATCAGGTTCCAGAGGTTCTTATCTCTGTTGAGTTGCCCCAACCTCCCCCTCTACATAATTGAGCAACCCGCGGTGGTTGATCATCCCGTAGTGGAGCCTGAGGCTCCTTTGCCCATTGTAGAGCCCTGAGAAGAGCCTGTCTTGCCTGTTGTGGATGCAGATGAAGAGCCTGTTCTGCCCGTAGAGCCCTACGAAGAGCCTGTCTTGCCCTTTGGGGATGCAGATGATGTGGAGATCAATGACGATGACAACGCGGTTTCTTGACTTGGTCGAGGAAGTTAACCGGGAGGATGTCCAAGAAGTCGTAAATCGTCATGCTCTAGCCCAAATTGTTGCAGAAAAACCCCGAAGACCTCGGCATCGACTACGACGAGGAGAACGAAGACCATGCTGTAGTTATTATGTGATAATGCGTCGCCCAATATTATTAGATGTGTCCCGGCGCCCGGGTGAAGTGGAAATGGGGAGGAATCTCTTCTTCTTTAAACCGATTGCTCCAAAAAATACTGATCGGTAAGTTTTTTTTTAATTGTATTTTATTTGATATCAAATTTGATTAGATATCAGTCTCTGTAGTCCCGATTCTTCTAGCCGTCATGTGACTGGATTTTATATATGTATATATACATATATAAAATACATGTATTAAATGTTCCATCAATGTATTAAATATTGATTTTCAGATGAGGCGCATCGGCCACTTAGTGAGAGAAACATTTACATTTATGGAAAAATGTTTTGTCGAAAATATGCTTAACCAGACTGCCAAATCCATTAGGAAAGGTAATAAACCGATGTAACGGGCGTAAAAAAGTGTTGAAAACATCAGGTTTCGCACCCTGGTGACAGTGGGAGTGGTCGCGTATACGTCAAAGATGTTCTATTACTCATGAGAATCGTTTAAACCCCATATCTCAATTTCCCCAAAAATCCCGGGTTTCGCACTCTGAAATGTAGTTTCAGGTTATTATCATGTATAGATAATAGACATAGAGTGTAATGTAAACTAACTAAGCGGCAGTTTTAAAATGAGTAAGGGCTTTCAACTGATTTAATATTTTTTTTTGGGGGGGGGGGTTAATTTATATGGGACAGGGGGTGAGACCGATTTGACCCAAGTTCGAACTTAGCCTCACTCTTGACCCAAGGAACAAGTGTACAAAGTTTGGTGACCGCAGGTCAAGCCGTTCGCCAGTTATCGCACCGACAGACAGACAGACAGACAGCCTAGTCATTCGCATAAAGTGTTTTCAACACTTAATAAAGGAGCCTGCTTACTGCGGGATTGCAGGAACTGCCATTTATAGTATCGAAAATGCGGTAGCGAAGATAAGGCGTTTCTATTAAATTTGTCTGTAAATTATTTAAAATCAATTCATTTATTTATTTCTTTGCTGTTTTTCAAGTTTTCTGTTGATCTGGCTACTTAGTCGTGCATCAATCGTGTATTTCAAATGCCATATAACACACCTTTTACATAAAATAGCTCCAGGTGTACCCAAACATGTCATTCGTAATGTAATGTCAAACAATATGTTTGACTATCAATTCGAAGAAGTTATCTTGGCGTTATCTAATCAGATCAGTGATATAAAACACTGTAGAAGTTACAGTTTTTGAAGTTGTATTTAAAGTATAATGAAATCATATTCATATCGGGATGTCAAAATTTTTTATTATTATTTTTATACAGGTATTAGTACTGAAGAAATACTTTTCTCCTGTCATGAATGAGTGGAAATCCAAAAAATCCAAATCCAAAAAATGACCGGAGTAGAGCAGTATTACAAACTAGGTTACTAGGGCAACGATCATCTCCACCTCCACTCCACCACCAAACCGATTCCCGTCCATAATAAATAAATAAAAATACAATCATGAATTAAATTTAATCATGAAATAAATCTTCAATTTATTCAAAATGTAAAATATTTTATATATTTCGGTCATGAATTGACCGTTTGTGGCTTATCAAGTATTTCTCCAAATAAAAATACTTACCACAATAACAGTAGAACTGTGGTGGGCGGTGACGAACAGCATGCTGCCTGAGCCCACTTGAGCATACATAGCTCTTGATGCAGTTCGGTTCTGGGCAAAAGTGCCACCGCTCGCCTGTAATTATATGAACAAAATGATTATAATATGTAAATTAATATAATGTTAGTTAAAACTTACCAAGATGTCTTCGCATGTGTTCTTCCATGTTAAACTTTTGTGTAAAAGTTTTACCACAGAAGATGCACTGGAATGGCTTGCGTCCTGAAAATTTAAATTTAAATTCTAATTTTTTTTGAAAGTATGTAATGTATTGAATGTAAAATGTGAAAATTAACATTAAAAAATATAATTCACCTGCATGGACGGCATCCATGTGGCGTTTTACATTTTTGCGATAAGGAAAGGTCTGATCTGATCTTTCAAAGTTCATGACAAAAGCGTTGAAGTTGATGTTGATGAACAGGACTTTTTTGCTGCAACTGATGAAAACGATGAATAGATTTCGTTGAGTTTGACGATATATCTGACGATTCAGAATTTAATTTTTTACCAGCTGCTGATTTATGCCATATTTGAAATATCGACACAAAAATGAAATTTTTGTGTCGTGTTTTATGTATGAAATTCCCAGGCAGTTTAAATTTCAATTGCCTCGAGTTGAGTGGAATACAATTTGGGACCACAAGAAAAAATCACTGGATACAAAAAAGTACTCACAAGTAATTAACAAGCAATCTCAGAGGTTGGGCATTCCTTGCTCATTTTATAGTAGAGGATATCGTCTGCAAAGGAGCAATAATTAAAGGTTCGGTTTTAAAGCAATTGATGGATATTTTTAAAATGCCCGACAACATAATTCAGAAACACGAGAATTATCAAGGCATCATTAAAATTTAGAGTACGTAAAAAAACTTGAAACATTACAATCAAACCTATATGAAGTGAACTCAAATGTTTCTGTTGACGAAAAAGATACAAGGGCATTTGCATCTGCTGCTCATACAGCTGAAGCAACAATTGCAATGGCCATTAGGAACTTGAATAAATCAAATATCAGTGAAACATATGCATGCACTGTTAAATTTAAAATTAATGTACTCCCTCTTAGACTTAACGAGGACTTAATTTTAAAATCGAACTTCTGGTCAATTCCGTGCTTTTAAACCTACTGAATGTTGGAGACCCATTTCTGGGATGAGTATATATTTAAATAGGTATATATTAACAGATCACTGTGACAGGTTTATAATTATACTAATAATCACAATGCCTAAATTACCACACCTCATACACTGAGTGAACTGTAACTGATAAACTGTTCCTCAGAATCCGAAGTGAACTGTAACTGATAAACTGTTCCTCCGAATCCCGAGTGAACTGTAACTTATAAGCTGTTTCTTCGAATCCCAAATCAACTGTAGCTGATTAACTGTTCCTCTGACTCACGAGTGAATTGTAACTGAAAAACTGTTCCTCCGAATCCCGAGTTAACTGTAACCGATAAATTGTTCCTCCGAATCCCGAGTGTTCCTTTCCTTTGTAATAATCTGGAATCAACTTCTCTTAATCACACAGTATAGCTGAAGGACTTTGTTGATGTTTGCTTTGTTAGTTTGGAAGATTGGTCGGTATATTACGCTTTTAGCCCCTACTCATAGATTTTGATGAAAATTTGTGAGCTTAATCAAAATTTTACGGAGAATCCGAATCCGTTGATATTTTTGGGGCTGACGTTTGGTTCGGACCCTATGGGGTCACAAAGTTTCAAATTTTTGTCTATTTTTCGTGATATATGCTAGTTAATAGTGAACAGTACCTTGACAACTTCACAATAGTGGCCTTTCTATAGTCAGTGTTTAAGAATGTTCCTAAATAATCTATTTCTAAAGAATTTACAAGTTCAGCCAGATTTCCTGTCAGGCTTTAATCTGTCTGGGAATGAGGAAGGGATTGGTTAATCTAATTCAGGTGTTCATTTCTATCAATTTCCTTGTCTTTGATTGCTATCTTTCTGACTTCAATCTTGTCAATTATTCCATATATCCTATCAAGCTATCGGTTTATGTCTCTTAAAAGTTTACAGATATTTCACCTGAATCTGAAGATTCAGTTCTTCTCAACCTCTTGTATGAAACACATCTACTTCTAACTCAATAGTCTACTTCTATTACATTTCATATCTTGTCTATATTCGGTGTTTAATAATAAGCCATATATTTTTACTCCGTTGTTCACGTTATTCTCATTGCAAGCATAGACACTCACTATTCTTAGAAACACAAAATATAGCATAAATCCGAAACATCTACAAACAGTCAGGTTGGGTTACCTTTCTTTAGTCAGGTTAGGTTAGGTTAGGTTAAGTTAGGTTAGGTTAGGTTAGGTTAGGTTAGGTTAGGTTAGGTTAGGTTAAGTTAAGTAAGTACGGGGGAGTGACAGATACTTTGAAGGTGATGTAACCTAACCTGACTATAGAAAGGTCAATATTACCAAAGAGGTTGTCAAGGTACTGTGTACTATTAACTAGCATATACCACAAAAATAGACAAAAATTTGAAACTTTGTGACCCCATAGGGTCCGAGCCAATCGTCAGGCCCAAAACATTTAAACGGATTCGGATTCCTCGTTAAATTTTGAATAAACTAGCAATTTTTCAGAAAAATCCATGAGTAGGGGCTAAAAGCGTAATGTTCCGATTGGTCCTTCTAGGATTTATCTGTCTGAAAGATGCTTGCAGATTCAGAATGCCTGGGTGCTGATAGTGCTAACGATGTCCTATTCTCAATGCCTAATCCGAACACATATTTGCAACTTCCTTAGTTTTACAGATTAGTGTCCACTACTATAGAAGTGAAAAAAGTAGAAGAGGCTAAAGAAGAGAGGAGGTTGTTCTTATTAACAAATTGACTTCCGAGTCGGTAGAAACCCCTCCCTAGAAGATAAAGGGATACGATATCACAAGCCGGAATTTCCCGGCGTTATAAATTTCCAGGGCCTCTTAAGGGACTTGGGGAACCGAGGTTTTGATTGGATATGATCAAGGGACGCTTGGCCTATAATGTGACGTGTCTTATTTAGCCCCCCGAGTCGGTGGAAACCTCTGGGCCCTTGATCAACGATAAAGGGATACGATACCACAAGCTGGAATGGTCCGGCGTTAGAAATTTACAGGGGCCCTAAAGGGACTTGGGCAACCGACGTTTTGATTGGATATCATCAAGGGACGCTTGGCCTATAATGTGACGTCTTGTTTAGCCCCCAAGTCGGTGGAAACCCCTGGGCCCTTGATCAAAGATAAAGGGATACGATATCACAAGCTGGAATGGCCCGGTGTTAGAAATTTCCAGGGCCCCGTAATGGCCTTGGGCAACCGAGGTTTTGATTGGATATGATCAAGGGACGCTTGGCCTATAAGGTGACAAGTCTTATTTAGCCCCCGAGTCGGTGGAAACTACTGGGCCATTGATTAAAGTTAAAGGGCCCCACGGCCCATTAATAATATATTATCAAGGGGACCCTTAATAATTAACACAACTTTGATATTAAGGTTGAATATCCCCGCGTGTGATTCTCTCTATCAGCTCAATGTGCAATCATCAGCACCAACTTGTTACATTTAGAGATAAATGGAGAAAACTAAATAATTTCAAAAATACATGCAGAGCTAAGGATCAATTAAATCGAAAAAATCGCTCTATTAAGTTATTCACCGATAACTTATAATTAACATAAAATAGCGATTTTTCCGATTTAATTGATCGTTAGCACTGCATGTGGCTTTGAAGTTTGTGGAATTTTTTTAAGTAAAAGTCTGTCGTTGTATTTAGCTATTAAGGAACGTTCATAAATGATGTAACTCAAAAACCCAAATTTTGAAGATCCACACCCCCTTCCCAGTTTGTAACGCAAAAAGGGCCGCCCGCAATGCTAACACTTATGAAAAGTAAAAAAAAATCCCTCCCCCCTTCTCCTCTTCCGTTATGTAATTTGTGAACGTCCGCCTATAGGAAAGATACCGGTAAATTCGTATCTCAGCACCAGCATACCCTAACTTTTTTCAAGAGCTGTTCACTAACTAACTAGCATCCCTCACGCATTAGGCGTTAACATTAACAATTTAAAAAAAAAAATATTTAAAATCGGTATTTTGAAACCGGAGCACTTCCAGCATAGTTGCGCACATGCTGAGGTTCATAAAAAAATATGATACTGCTGTGTTAGTACATGCAAGCGCGGAGCGCGACTGTTGAACGCGCAATATAAAAAATGGTATTTTGAAACACGACAAGAGTCGCCTGGTAATATTAGTATTGTCATATGCGCGATATATAGTATACCGCGCTGCTATTAGGTGGCGCGCGAATATAAGTTAATATCTGAAAGTTGGTATTTTGAAACGCGACAAGTTCCTATATAGTAGTATATGAGTCTCCTGGTAATATTAGTATTGTCATATGCGCGATATATAGTATACCGCGCTGCTATTAGGTGGCGCGCGAATATAAGTTAATATCAAAAAGTTGGTATTTTGAAACACGACAAGTTCCTATATAGTAGTATATGAGTCGCCTGGTAATATTAGTATTGTCATATGCGCGATATATAGTATACCGCGCTGCTATTAGGTGGCGCGCGAATATAAGTTAATATCTAAAAGTTGGTATTTTGGAACCGGAAAAGTTCCTATATAATAGTAAATGAGTCGCCTGGTAATATTAGTATTGTCATATGCGCGATATATAGTATACCGCGCTGCTATTAAGTGGCGCGCGAATATAAGTTAATATCTAAAAGTTAGTATTTTGAAACACGACAAGTTCCTATATAGTAGTATATGAGTCTCCTGGTAATATTAGTATTGTCATATGCGCGATATATAGTATACCGCGCTGCTATTAGGTGGCGCGCGAATACAAGTTAATATCTAAAAGTTGGTATTTTGGAACCGGACAAGTTCCTATATAGTAGTATATGAGTCTCCTGGTAATATTAGTTTTGTCATATGCGCGATATATGATATACTGCGCTGCAAGGAGGTGGCACGCGGGTTTTTACCAAGAAATTAATAGAATGTGTATTTTATCCAATTCCCATGTACTCGTTGTATACAATATCTAATGTCAAGGTTATAATTTGCGTCATTTGATTTTGGTGCCCTAACAATGACATTCCACAGCCCATAAAAATTCATACAATAGCGTTTTAATAATACCCTGCTTCCTTGTACGCACTACTAATTTTTATTAGTTATATTTATATATATATTATGTAATATTTATGTTAATATTCTTCTCCAAAAACACATCGTTTTTTGTGGCCTATTCCTATTGCCCCACATTTTATACAACATATTTAATCATCTCTTCAATAATATTAAAATTAACAAAATCGGCTTTCAGTTTTTACACATTACCCTGGCGCCACCCTTCGGCAGCGCACTAATATTGCGCTCTTGCCAATACTAATGTTACAAGGCGACTCGTATACTACTATGTAGGAACTGCTAACTGGTCCGGTTTTAAAATACCAACTTTTAGAGCTATTAGCGAAAGCCACCCCGCGCCCCGTCGCAGCGCGTTACGCTGGTGGAAAAAACTTGGCAACTCGGCAACTACGTTGCCGGAAAATTTTTCAGGAAATCGGGAAATCAGAAAAATTGGGCCCCTTTTTTTAGAAAATTTCCCGTTTTCCATCGAAATTATAAAATTTTTCTCCTTTTTTCTCTTAAATGCGGTCAAAATCGGGTTTCTGAAATCGGGAATTTTTTTCAGGTTACCGGGAAGAAAAAGTTTTTCCACCAGCGGCGCGTTATGCTAGATACCAATTCTAATATTACTAATCGACTCATACACCTACTATTTATGAACTTCTCTGGTTTCAAAGTACCATTTTTCTTATAGCGCGTTCAACAGTCACGCGCTGCGCGTACATGCACTAAAAGCGAAGTATTATTTTTATGATACTTAGCGTGTGCGCAACTATACTGGAAGTTGTCGGGTTTATAACAAAAAAATTGGAAGGTTATCGTTATAAGTTGGTGTGGTGTGTGCGGTCCTTTTAGCATTTTAGAGCAATTCATTCAAATGCATACAAAGTTTATGCTGGACCCTTGGACGCTCAAAATAGCCATTTTGAAATTTTAGCAGGTAGCGCGCGCAAGCCGTAACATGCGCGCAATAGTATATAGCGCGCTATATACATGTTGTAGACACTATATAGTATCATATTAGAAGTTGTCTGGTTTCAAAATAGTCATTTTGAAATATTAGCAGGTAGCGCGCGCGAGCCGTAACAAGCGCGCAATAGTATAAAGCGCGCGATATACATGTTGTAGACACTATATAGTATCATATTGGAAGTTGCCCGGTTTCAAAATAGCCATTTTAAAATTTTAGTCATTAGCACGCGCGAGCCGTAACAAGCACGCAATAATATATAAAGCGCGCGATATACATGTTGTAGACACTATATAGTATCATATTGAAAGTTGCCCGGTTTCAAAATAGCCATTTTAAAATTTTAGTCATTAGCACGCGCGAGCCGTAACAAGCGCGTAATAATATATATAGCGCGATTTATACATGTTATGGAGACTATATAGTACCATATAGAAAGTTGTCCGGTTGTAAAATAGCCATTTTGAGATTTTAGCCATTAGCGCGCGCGAGCCGTAACATGCGCGCAATAGTATATAGCGCGCTATATAAATGTTGTAGTGACTATATAGTACCATATAGGAAATTATCCGGTTTTAAAACAGTAGGTTACAACATTGCGCCTTGCGCCGCGGTCGCGATAAGCGCGATTACATTTTATTTGAAACCCTAGACTAGAGCGCTACAGCTTAGGAAGTTGTCCGGTTTCGAAATACCGATTTTTTTTTCTTTGTCAAAATTCGTCAATGTCAACGTTTTATACGTGAGGCCCTCGGTGTTGGATTAATCGTACCAGTTAATAAATAATTACATAATTAATTGTATGCAAAAAGTTACAAATCACATTTTCAAGTTTGTGAACGTCATCGCGTGCACGGCTCTTGGAGAGGCGAAGAATTGAGAAGAGTTAAAACAGAAGGGACCGTATGAGGAGGAGAAACAGTGCACCTATTTCTCTTCTTCACCACAACCCAATATGAAGCATTTGCTCGATTCTCTCATTTTCTCCGTGATAAGCAACCTTAATTATATTTTAAGGGGGGGATGGAGACCGGTCACGCCACCTAGCGGTTTATTTTTAAAATATTGCCCAATTCCTAAATTTATGGAATCGATAGGTCATAAAAAACCAAACAACTTTTTCCTCTGACATTTTGACCTAAAAGGTCACCCAAGGTCAAAAAGGGTCAAAAAGGTGCAAAAAAAATAAATTTTTTGTCTGGCCCAATCTATCCGTCATGAAAAACCAAACAACTTTTTCCTCTGACATTTTGACCTAAAAGGTCACCCAAGGTCAAAAATGGTCAAAAAGGTGCAAAAAAAATAAATTTTTTGTCTGGCCCAATCTATTCGTCATGAAAAACCAAACAACTTTTTCCTCTGACATTTTGACCTAAAAGGTCACCCAAGGTCAAAAATGGTCAAAAAGGTGCAAAAAAATAAATTTTTTGTCGGGCCCAATCTATCCGTCATGAAAAACCAAACAACTTTTTCCTCTGACATTTTGACCTAAAAGGTCAGCCAAGGTCAAAAATGGTCAAAAAGGTGCAAAAAAAATAAATTTTTTGTCTGGCCCAATCTATCCGTCATGAAAAACCAAACAACTTTTTCCTCTGACATTTTGACCTAAATGGTCACCCAAGGTCAAAAATGGTCAAAAAGGTGCCAAAAAATTAATTTTTTGTCGGACCCAATCTATCCGTCATGAAAAACCAAACAACTTTTTCCTCTGACATTTTGACCTAAATGGTCACCCAAGGTCAAAAATGGTCAAAAAGGTGCCAAAAAATTAATTTTTTGTCGGACCCAATCTATCCGTCATGAAAAACCAAACAACTTTTTCCTCTCGCATTTTGACCTAAAAGGTCTCCTAAGGTCAAAAATTGTCAAAAAGGTAAAAAAAACATTAATTTTTTTCGGACTCTATTTCCGGCATGAAAAATCAAACAACTTTTTCCTCTGGCACGTTGACCCAAAAGGTCACCCAAGGTCAAAAATATATATTTTTTGTAGGACAAAATGTATTAGTGAAACGAATGCAAGTAACTTTTTCTCAGCAATTTTGACGAAAAGATAAAGAAAGTTCATAAATGGTCAAGTAAATCAAGGTATTTACTCAAACAAATATGATTTTTTTCTTCGAACAAAATGTGAAAAAATCTGAACTTTTTCTCGATCAAAGTCAGGATCAAAAACATTCTAATTTTTTAATAGGTCAAATCCATTCATAAAAAAAAACCTGTTGTCTCCAAAAGGAAAACATCTTATTCTTCGGCCATTGTTTTATTCTTCTTCTTAATTTTCTGAACTCTGAACAATTCCCAATGTATGATTCCACAGCAAACGTCCAAATTTGTTTGGGATTGAACACATTCATCTTATATAGTTGTTGGTCATCTCTTGAAATTTCTTTTTTGATCAAAATATTCAGCTCAATCAAAATTTTGTAAAGCCTTTGGTGTTGTGCAAATAACTCGTTCTACATCTGAGAAGAAATCGTTAAACAGAACCCCAACTAAGCACAACGAATGGACAAAATAATTATCATCCCAATCAAAGACTTAGCTGGGGCTCCATTCTTCAGTTTTCACTGTAGAACGTTGGGCCCGGGGCTTGTGCCCCTATTATTCCAATTTTCGCAGGTATCTTGTTCCAATGTTTACGTCATTTACTACTGTTACTTCAGTACTTGACTTAGATTTCTACCGGACTCACTTTAGTGTTCTTCGATTTTTTTGATCCACTGGGGTTTAAAAATTTATTGGTTAATGTTATTCAGTTTATTTTGATCCACTCAAGTTAAAAAATAATTAGTCACAACACTATTTACATTTATTGGAAGCCTATGACGTAGTTTAATTGCTTTTTTTGTAAGCAACTATGTATGGCTCCCCCAGAATCGTCGAGGAACTTGTAACTTTATTGTCATTGAGTATAGTATACGAAGAACTTTCTTTGAGACAGAAAACGTAATGTCCAGTGTCAATACTATCGCCAACATGGGAAACTGCACCAATAAGCTCATACTGTGCAGTATTACGTTTGTTGATATCAGTAGGAAAGTACAGCACTTCAGGAACTCCGGTGCAATCGAATACTTTTCCTCCTGTAGCATTAAATCATAGAATCTGAAGTAATAAGAACGTGGGATGTTCTATGATTGTGAGATCTGTTGTAGCAATAGAGTTTTTGCACAAATTACATACGTAATCATAAATTACACTTTTCTCCAAGTATATATTTAGATTTTCTTGAATTCCAGTTGATATTATTGGTAATGATATACCGATATCGGGGCCATCGGTTGAAATTGCATCCATACCACAGTTGCAAAAAAGTCTCCTATTGAAAGTACAACTAACAAGTTTTTTGACGTTTACGCTATCAAGCCCGTCAATTAATGCCAGGAGAAACAAATATGCATCTTGCTGTTGAAATCCAGCAAATTGAGGGAGGAATTCATCAAGTCTATGTTTCATCGATTTTAATTGTTTCTTTGTAACTGACCTCGTTGTAGCCACTATGTACTCCGTCAAGAGACTACACAAACTGTTACCCACCAATGCGTCTGTTATTTCTTTCAATTCTTTCATTAACTGAACAACAGCGTTTAGGTAGCAGGTGTTTCCAACATTGAATAAGCCAAAGCGCTTCCGTTTAACCCTTTGTTCTAATGTTGAAGCAATTTTTACTTTGGATCGTTTTATGCTATCTCTCTTTGTTGTGGCAGCTGCACCCGTTTCGTTGTTTTTGTCGGCCTTATTCTTCTCTTTCGTTGTTTTTGAAAGCTTCAACGCCTTAATTGCATCATTTCGATATGGGGGTTGTCTGTATCCCATATTTCTATAAAATCTCGAGTCAACTATTTCAGGACCATAATCAAGATTAAAAAAGGTTATTAATCTGGACTGCATAGAATTCCACTTTGATTGTGTTTCTTTGTTTTGCTCAATGCGAATTACAATCATGTAACCATCTGAGTTTTGCAGACTTTCCCCACCATTCTTTTCTTTTAATATTGGTCCTTGAGTCCAAACAACAAAATCACACCATCGACGATTTGTAATGTGTAACTGCATTACAACTTGACAGTAATAGTTTGAGGATTTCGAAAGATGATAAGTAGGTTCATCGTTGGATTCTTCGATTTTTTTTTGCACTGGGAAATTTTTTCTAAGAGCACAAGCATCTGGAAGCATATGACGTTCCACATACGGGCACTTAACTTCTACGATACCGTCATTCCCTACCAAACCATCTGGGCTAGCTCCTAGCATACTGAATTCCAAACTAACGAATAATCCAGACCTTTCGACTTGACACTTTTGTGTTTTGGAATACAATTGTAATGCATTTTTCTCATGTTCGATTCCCCATCGCACGGCGGGTTTTTTACTCAGATCTCTTGGTTCTATTAAAGAATCTAAAGCGTTAACGTTGGATGTTGAATCCTGCAATCCTGCAATTATACCACCCATGCTAGCTGTAATTCTGTTTTTCTTCATCTGAACATAGTATGGATTGCTAAATTGCCCTTTTGTCCTATTTTCAACCTCCAATTGTTTGCTTAGATCTACATTGTTATTTAGAACAAGTTCTTCGATCATTTTAAGCACATCTGAGTCAGGTAGATCAGGACATCGTGCATTTTCACCGTAATCTGGATCTCCTACGGGATGTCTAGTTTTGCTGAAGAATTCTGGAAGACCTGTCGTCTTACTTCGATGAAACAAATGACGTGTCGATGTTTGTTTCTTATTGCGCTTGAAGCGCTGGTATTTATTTTCAATCTTTTTCCAAACTGATGGAATTGTAGACTCTGCATAAACACCACTCTTTCTTTTTGCTCTTCTAAAAATCTCTACGTAACTCGTAGGACCAAACTGATAACCAAATGTAGAAAGCATTACAGCTTTGTTGTAAGCTCCACGTAATATGAGATTGGTTCGTCTTCCTCTAGCATATTTATTGACTTGAGAGTTGAAGCTTTCGGTTAAATTTGTTGTGAGGTCATACATTAATGAAACGGAATGATTAGCTAGACGAGTAATTATCTGTAATAACATATTCCATAAGGGCGTATCGTATATGTCATTAAAATAATTGGTTACAGATTCATTATTTAACTGAGCTGTTACTTCCACTTGCGGGGATTCTGTCGCAATTGGAAATTGTTGCAAATCTTTTTCAATCTCTTTGTTGTATTTTTTAGGCTTTTGAATTTCTCCGTTCTGGCATAAATATTTGGAGCAAAAGGAATGGTTTCCCAATATGTGGTAAAGGACCGCAATGATGTCCTTTTTCAATGATAAGCAATCGGTAATTGGTTTGTTTTCGATGTGATGATATATTGCATAGACACAGTATCTTCCAAACTTCGGAAACTGTTCTTCGACGAGTCGGCGCTGATATAAAGGAATTCCGGGCGAAGGTCGAATTGCGGCCTTAATGTTGAAATTCATTCGTCGAATTGCATGGTTTTTGCATTCTTTTTTTTGAACAAGGGAGAAATATTCACCCGTACCATTATTATACACGTCCAGAACTGCCTTATGCACACTAGAGTCTCCGTCCCCGACGTAGCTTTTATAGTACAAGTCATGAATTAAACTATGTCGGAAACCTTCGAGAATGATATCAGCTTCCATCGCCGATGATGAACCCTCCCAGTTCTTGAAACATATGTGTTCCCTAGGTTTATCTTGGTTCTTATCTATTTGACATACCAAACAAAATTTGTTCCGAATACCAACAAATAGTGTTTTTTTGTTAGAAGTCCAATCAATACTGCTGAACCGGAAAGTGCATTCCCTTGTTGATTATAACAACGCTTACTCCACTGCCCATCGCCATAGACATCTGTCCATACCTTTCCACCCTCAATTTGTCCAAGTGCCTTTGCCAAATCATGTTCTTCTCTTCCATTTTCCAGCAACAGTTCAGTCCAGGTTGCCTTCAGGGTTTCCGTAAAAACCAGTTCATACTGGTGAAATGTTTTTCTATCCATGAATGGGACTTCAAATGCCGTTAAACAGTGCTCTAAGGCAGAGTAACCCATTCCTGTTGTATTCGAGGCCCAAGCTGCTGATTGGTTTATTTGTAAACCTTGCACATCCTCGTCGTTGGAAAATCGGAACTCATCGCTGCATGTGTCGCATTTGACATGGAACTTGGAAAAAAGTCCTGCCTGATGAACGTTTATAATTTGTAACTTTGGAAACGAGCACTTTTTACCGTGTTGCGCAGCTAAATTCATACAAACTTCTAACGACGCAATGGATACAATACGTCTACCGTAAGGTTTTTCAATACTTTTGGCCGTTAAAGTATCCGAAGGGGTATCTTGGGTGGTGGAAAAGGAGTCAGTAAAAAGTGTTTTCTTAGAGTATGACTTCCTACTCCGAGGTGTAGTTTGTTTAACGACAAGCAATGGGGTCACAAATGGAGATGCATTCTCGTCAAAACGGCTCACATTATCATCACTGGATAACGAAGAAACTCGCTTACGCTTAAAGTCACTAGCTGTTTCTCTTTGTTTTACCGGTGTTGAGAGCAGACATACGTCGTAATCCGTTTCAATCTGTGCATTCTGCTCGGGCCTTGTTGGTGACTGAAGCAGCTGTTGTTGAATTTTGATATTCAAAGCCCTTTTCTTCCACCCCAACAATGATCTTTTGGATGCTCTGGACAGTCGTACCATTTCTACGTCAAAAAATATTGTAATTATTAAAATATTTGTCTCAATCACGAGCATTGGTTAAATTCAAAAATATTTAGATCAGTAGTTCAATCGTCCCTTTGGTTCAATCGTCCCTTTGGTTCAATCGTCCCTGTGGTTCAATCATCCCTGTGGTTCAATCGTCCCTGTGGTTCAATCGTCCCTGTGGTTCAATCGTCCCTTTGGTTCAATCGTCCCTTTGGTTCAATCGTCCCTTTGGTTCAATCGTCCCTTTGGTTCAATCGTCCCTGTGGTTCAATCGTCCCTGTGGTTCAATCGTCCCTTTGGTTCAATCGTCCCTGTGGTTCAATCGTCCCTGTGGTTCAATCATCCCTTTGGTTCAATCGTCCCTGTGGTTCAATCGTCCCTGTGGTTCAATCGTCCCTTTGGTTCAATCATCCCTGTGGTTCAATCGTCCCTGTGGTTCAATCGTCCCTGTGGTTCAATCGTCCCTTTGGTTCAATCGTCCCTGTGGTTCAATCGTCCCTGTGGTTCAATCATCCCTTTGGTTTAATCGTCCCTGTGGTTCAATCGTCCCTGTGGTTCAATCGTCCCTTTGGTTCAATCGTCCCTTTGGTTCAATCGTCCCTGTGGTTCAATCGTCCCTGTGGTTTAATTGTCCCTGTGGTTCAATCGTCCCTTTGGTTCAATCGTCCCTGTGGTTCAATCATCCCTTTGGTTCAATCGTCCCTGTGGTTCAATCGTCCCTGTGGTTCAATCGTCCCTTTGGTTCAATCGTCCCTTTGGTTCAATCGTCCCTTTGGTTCATTCGTCCCTTTGGTTCAATCGTCTCTTTGGTTCAATCGTCCCTGTGGTTCAATCGTCCCTTTGGTTCAATCGTCCCCGTGGTTCAATCGTCCCTTTGGTTCAATCGTCCCTGTGGTTCAAGCGTCCCTTTGGTTCAATCGTCCCTGTGGTTCAATCGTCCCTTTGGTTCAATCGTCCCTGTGGTTCAATCGTCCCTTTGGTTCAATCGTCCCTGTGGTTCAATCGTCCCTTTGGTTCAATCGTCCCCGTGGTTCAATCGTCCCTTTGGTTCAATCGTCCCTGTGGTTCAATCGTCCCTTTGGTTCAATCGTCCCTTTGGTTCAATCGTCCCTGTGGTTCAATCGTCCCTTTGGTTCAATCGTCCCTGTGGTTCAATCGTCCCTTTGGTTCAATCGTCCCTGTGGTTCAATCGTCCCTTTGGTTCAATCGTCCCTGTGGTTCAATCGTCCCTTTGGTTCAATCGTCCCTGTGGTTCAATCGACCCTGTGGTTCAATCGTCATATAATTTGAAGCAATTTGAATTTTTTTTGGGGCAAAACAAAAAAATATACTGGGGCAACTTCAAAATGTTTTAGTGCAATTTTATATTTATTTGTTTATTTATTTATTTTTAAGTGCAGCTTTATTATGTTTTGTGGGAATTTGAATATTTTGTTTGGGCAAACAAGCAAATATATTAGGGCAACTTCCAAATGTTTTAGGGCAATTTGAAAATTTTTGTGGCAAAAGTAATTCATATTTTGGGCAACTTCAAAATGTATTGGATGAGTTTAAAACTTTGTGGGGCAAACCCAAATAATATAGTGGGCAATTTAAAAGTTTATTGGGGCAACTAAAAACAGTTCGGGGCAATTTAGTTTTTTTAGGAAACCTCAAAATGTGTTGAATTACATTTTTTTGGGTCAAAACAAGAAAACATACTGGGACAATTAAAAAATTTGTCAATTTATTTTTTTTGTGCAAAACCAAATAATGTATAGGTGCAGCTTTAAAATGCTTTGTGGCAATTTGCAATTTTTTTTTGGGGCAAACAAGAAAATATATTAGGGCAAGTACCAAATGTTTTGGTTCCGTTTGAAACTTTATGGGGCAAAACCCAAATAATATATTGTGGCAAATTTAAAGTTTATTGGGGCAACTTCAAAATGTTTTGGGGCAGTTAGAAACTTTTTGTGGCATAACCAAATAAAGAATTGTTGCAAGCTAAAAATCTTTCGGGGCAATTTGGAAATTTTTGCGGGCTACTTCAAAATGCTTTGGGTGCATTTAAAACTAAAATATGATGGGGCAACTTCAACATGTTATGGGGCAACTTCATCATGTTACGGGGCAACTTCAACATGTTATGGGGCAACTTCAACATGTTATGGGGCAACTTCAACATGTTATGGGGCAATTTGGAAATTTTTGCGGGCTACTTCAAAATGCTTTGGGTGCATTTTAAACTAAAATATGATGGGGCAACTTCAACATGTTATGGGGCAACTTCATCATGTTACGGGGCAACTTCAACATGTTATGGGGCAACTTCAACAGGTTATGGGGCAATTTGAAACTTTTTGGGGCAAAACCAGATAATATATTGGTACAACTTTAAAATCATTAGGGGCAATTTGAATATATTTTGGGGCAATTTGAAACTTTTTTTGGGCAAAATTGACTTTATTATCATTTATTGCACAGTTCACAGAACACAGAATGTAATAATGATAATAAATGATAAAAATTACCCAAGCCGGAGACTGGGGACTTTGCCAGGTATGGATGCAAATTGTTGAGGCGATGAAGGTGAATTTGTTGGAGGATTCAAAAGTTTCGAATCACTTTTTATTAAACAATTACTTGGTAATTGAAACCGAAAGTGAGAGTGGCTGCATGGTTGCTTCGTGCCATGAATAATGAATTATTGAGTTTTGGGTTTGGCGCTAGTAATTGAAAAAATTGATTTGCATAGAAATAATTTTATTACATTATGCATTTATTTTACATATTTTATTTTATTCAAAAATTAGTAACTTTTGCAATATTTGCACTAGACGTCTGATTTTAAATTTAATAGATGGATAAATACTTGAACTTTATCATATGCAGCTATCTTGAGCAAAAGTTTTAAATTGATCTCAATATCTTAATTTAAGTTAGTAAAACTACGATATTTAAGTCAATTCAAAACTTTTCGAAAAGATGACTGCATATGATAAAGTACAAGTATTAAGCTATCCGTTAAGTTGAAAATCATAAGTCTAGTGCAAATATTGCAAAAGTTATAAATTTTTGTAAAAAATAAAATTTAACATGTAGAAGCATATGGCAGATTTGAGCTAGTTGATTGACACGCGGTGGGGCGACCGGGCTCCCCTGCCCCCTTAAGGACTCTCAGTCATTGATTTTAGTGGATACTTTGTGATTCGGAGCGAGTTTTTAAAGAAACCAGCTATTGAATTCACAAAGTGCGCCAAGTTCTGATACCCACTAAAAAATCCTCGACTAACTTCCGACTAGTGAAATGTGTGAAGTGCCGGGGTGCTGATATTGCTTTTTGTATTTGGCACGTAATATCTCCTTGCCCAGCCACCGCCTTATCTCAAACTTGACCCATTACACAAATAATAACAAAGAATGTCAGTTCACTAAAACTTGTGACGTTGTTGTGACTTGTGACTTGAACTGTCTCGTCAGTCTCCTCCGCAGAAGGCTCCTTAAGTCAGTCAGTCTGGCATCTGGAGGCAGCAGGGTCACAAGACGTAACGCAGCGGACCATTTCATTCCCCTATGCCCCTCCTCCCGAAACAGTGAAAAGGAAGAATACGCTGATGGTCTTCCTTCTGGTCAGTCCAATTTCAAATTTTTATTTTATTTCACATTCAAAATCTTATTATGTATTACATATATTACATTACACATTAGTTATTAAAAATTACACATTAGTATTTCACATTTCATTTGCATATTTGATATTGTCAAACATCATGAGAAAAGTTGCAAAGTTGAACGTACGTCAATACAACGTGCAGGTGCAACTTGCAGTAGGGGTAGTGCAGTGAGATCGTAAAAGACGAATAAAGGCACAAATCAAATCATGATTGAACGTTTAAAAGATTCAAGAATGTGGAAGCGTGATTAGTTAACGTGGTGTGAAACTGTGAAGTGAGCGAGTGAGTGGAATCCGTATGATTGCAGTCATTACATATTATGCATTATGTGTTATGTTGATGGCGTAATAAATTTGAAATTACAAATAAATGTGAAATGAATTTTAATTATCCACAATCTAAGATTGGTCTGATTAGTGTATATAGTCTATAGACTTGACTATTGACTATACACTATCAACTATAGTTTGTTAGTTTTTGTTCTTTCAGCTTCATTGATTGTATAATTGTATTGTATTCATTGTTAATTGAATTATGACTTTACAATCCTCAGGCTGCAGTCCAATCCATCCCGACTGGACTACTACTGCAGTGACCGACATACAGACAAAACGAACTGTCGTACGTGACGAGGTCAGAGGTGACCAAATACACCCGACCCTGACAACATATAAAATATAATGGCGGAGATGCCCATTGTTGTCAAAGCTATTCATAGCTATTCTCCAGTTAATAATGACGAGGTAAGCCATTTTTAATTCGTAATTCATTATCACAATAAGTATCATTCTTGTTGCCCTTATGCGTCAGATAAGATCACAATATCTATCTACTGACATTTCTGACGTCTTCCATCCTGTTCTCAACCTTAAACAGTCCGAAGTTATAAGCTAATTACATGCACATGTACTATAGAGCCATTCACCGTTCGTTTGGCATTAATTCGTCGTGTTACCATAAAAATTGCGAAATGTCAAACCCACGATCGATTCTTCGTTTGCCCTTCTTCATACCGTATTATTATACTCTGTAATAATTCGCACAACTTTTGAAGTATTCCGTAACCTTATCTGGTTCCGTAATATCATTGTCTCCCATAATAATCTATTTCACATTATTTTTACACGCAGTTATTACCCTATTTATATTTTCTGTGACTTAAATGTCATTTTGAGCTTTCATGAATGTTATTTGTTCGTTGTTATTTGTTATAATCTCAAATGGTTTGCCAAGCATTCTTGCATTTCTTATCTAAGTGCTTATGTTATTTTTGAATGATTTTCAGCTGAAACTGGAAAAAGGAGACGTGCTAACAGTTGCCCGTAAGGAAGACGGAGGCTGGTGGGAAGGTACTTTGCCAAACGGAAAGACAGGGTGGTTCCCTTCCAATTATGTCGAAGACTACAATTTGCCATCAAGTCCTTCTGTTATTCTGCCACCACTTCCCACAGTGTCAGGGGCATCAATCGCGAATAAGAGTCCTCAAGATCTTCGTCAGGATGTATTCGTCGATTCTGTCTTTTCGGCAGAACAGGCCGAATACAGAAGAGTCGCTTTCTCTGAGCTGCTTGAATCTGAATCAGTTCACCTACAGGAATTGCAGTTATTTTGGGAGACCTATATGATCCCTCTACAAAAGTGTGATATGTAAGCGAAATGGCCGGACTAAAAGTCTGATCTCTTAACACATTATTCCTGTTATGAAACTTGTCACGTAACTGTTTATTTTAAATTTAATAGCTTAACACCGGCAGAATTTAAGGTAATGGTTGGCAATCTCCAAGAACTCATTCTGGTCCATGTGAACTCCATTCTGACATCGTTACAAGTAGAACAGAACAAACCTCTGAAAGAGCAAAGTGTCGGAAATCTGTTTTTAATCAATGCACCAAGGATTGAATCAGTTCACAGATCATACTGTAGTAATCATCCTAAAGCTGTCCAAGTTGTTGAAAAACACAGGGAAGAGTTGGCAAAGTTTATCGAAGGATGTGGAGAAAAGAAACCTGCCGTTTTACACCTAATCACCTGTTTAAGTCAACCGTTTAGAAGACTTGATAAATATCCGATGCTACTTCAAGAGATTGAGAGGCATGTCGAAGAGTTTCATAAAGACAGAGGAGATCTGCAGAGATCTATAGAATATTATAAAGAAATCGAGGTAACTTTCGCATTTTACCTTTTCAACGTCAACGATGAGTCATTTCTTCAGCTTACTAGTTTATTTACGATTTACGATGTACTATGTTTATTTCCAAATTTACCAGAAAACATGTGGTGCCTTGCGAAAGCAAAAAGAAATGGAACTCGAAGTCCTCAGTGGAGCGATTAAAGACTGGGAAGGGGCTGATGTTTTGCAGCTTGGAGAAATAATTTTCATGAATTTGGTTTACTTGGGTTAGTTTAAACTATTCATAATAAAAGCCATCTGTGAAAGTAAACCATGCTAAATTTACATTGATTTATATTCCACAGGATATGAAAGACAACCGAGATATTTTGTCCTTTTCTCAAATACTTTACTCATTTTGAGCTACAACATGGAAAACAATTCCCTTGTATACGAGGGAAAAGTCCCAGTCAGTGGTATCACTCTGAGATCTATGATGGACAAAGATACATTGACGAACGCGTTCGAAATAGCAGGTTTGTATTTAATCTTTGATTTTTTCTTCATGTTTTGCCTTTTGAGATTTGTAAAATGATACTAATCCATTACGTAATTACTTTTAATTACTTCAGGGCCAATGATCGACCATATTTTAGTCAGCTGTTCAAGTAAAGGAACGAGAGACACGTGGCTGACGCACCTGAACAGTATTTTGAAGTCCAACAGATTTCCATCGTTTAGCTCGTCTCCTCATCAGGTACAAATGACAAACCGTCCATATGGTGATGAGCAATGTCCTACCCTCGACGATACTAACTCGCTCAATGACAACGATATGATTTTTCGAAAATGTTCTCGGAGCCAGTCTCTATACATCCCATCGAAAACCCCACCTTACATGGATCTGGTCGCCTACTTTCAAACCTTATATAGAAAAGGGATAATTCACAGCAAGAGTTTTGAGTACATGGAGGCTTTAGAACTAGAATTTGATAATATTGAAATAGAATGCATACGACGAATCAAAGGACCAACAGCCGGATCTGTTGATAATCCCGATACCGATAAAACCAGTACAAGTGTTTATGTTTTGGATGATCAGGACGTTGTGCAAAGGAGGCAGTTTGTGATGGTGCAGAGACCTACCTTTGAAATATCATTTTGTTCGGATAATAGCAGCGAGGCTACGGACGATACGAGTACTGTCAGGGACAGTTATTCTAGCAGCGGTAGTTCTCCTTCAGAATATAAATATACCAAAGAGCCAGGCTATCCATTTCACAAATGGAGGTGGGGAATGTCAAATCTTTGTGTTGAAAAATTGAAAAGTCCTGTTTTTCTGAGCCCAATGACAGCAATGAATATGAAAGTAGCCAAGGACGGAGGGAAAATGGGTGGGCCGATTATGATTGAGAAGAGTCCTGGTGACCTAAATCTCGATAGATCTAGATCCGTTACTTTTGGAGATAACAAGCTTTATTGGAAAATTAAGGGGACATTCTCTAGCTTCTTGAGTCGATCCCAATCAATGCCTGTGATCACGTTCTCGTCCTCAATGATTCCACAAGAGGATAAGCCAGAATCTGTAGATATTTCCAAAAATGCATCTTCAACTATTCTAGTCAAAGAACGAGTTTCTAGTCCAAATCCTGCCTGGTCTCCGAAATGTCCGCAGAGCGGTGATAACTGTAATAATGAAGATGAGAATATTAGTAGTAAATGTATAAGCAGTTTTGTACGAGGTCGACTGGTTCGGCAAAACGCTTTTGACTTTGACGATGGAGAGGTTGAGAATTTACCAGATTTAAACGACAACTTGCCACATGTAGCTGATACCTCTGCCTCATCTTTTGACTCTGGCCTTGGAGACCTCTCCTCAAATCGGACAACCCAGTCAAATTTTTATGAAGAAATATCAATCGAAATTAACTCTGCGTTACCCTCTGACGTAGAAGTTGATTCGAGCAGTAGGGGTGATAGTTTTCGGTCAAACTTATATGCACATTGGTTACTCAAATTTGAAAGCACTGGCAATCTTTAGACTTAAGATTTTGAAATATTTTCATGATAAAAATACTCGATTTTTCTGCACTACTATGATCACAACAAAATTATATTTATCAAATTCATGTTCTAGACGTTACAAATGCACCACACAGTGAGCTTTCACGCCTTTAAAACCTTCATCTCAAAATGCATAATAAAGTTGTTTCGTGATGAAATGAATTTAAAAAACTCCCGAGGTTTGATCTTATTATTCTAGATAATTGTAACGAATTCAGCATTTTGAACCTTCATTTTGATTGAATTATTAATACTTTTAAGTACTACAAATTATTTGAATGTTGTTTTGATTTTGATTTTGGATTTTTTTGTTTTATTTTTGTGGCCTTTTAGTCTTTTGGTCAGCTAACACCTCCGGTTCAAGCTTGGAATATTGCCCGACTTCGTCCAGCTCCACCATTTAATCCATTCCTATCCGAGTATTTGGCGAGTGTGAAAAAGATGAGACAGTCTCAAAGACAAGATAGTAGTACAAGCATGAGCAGCTTAAGTCAGATTCAAAACAATTCGAAGAACGGGAGTCGAGGGAATGGCGTTTCATCGACAGCCTCATTTACGTCCTTCATTGGATCTCCGTCTCATTTCAACTCCCCAACTGTCACAAATGAGGACGACTTCGCAGTCTTGTCCATTGTCGACTCATTCTGCACCAAAAATCGATACACTGGTAATTTACTGTACAGACTTAAAAAGTAATCTCAAAAACGTAAATCGGAGTTTAGAATCTCTTAACTTTCATCTGGATGCTATTAATACTTAATAAGTTGGTTTGGATTTGGGATGATAGTTTTCAAGTATTTACTACTGCTTATGGTGTATGTCGAATCTTTGTTCTAAAATCTCTCATGTCCAGTCTTTAGTACTTTACTTATTTGCTTAAGTCGATAACTGTTTTTGCTTTAACGAAAGTTATGAGTGATCGTGTACGTATTTAATATATGATCGTGTCGTAATCGGATGGAAGCTTTATTTTCGAATTAAACATTTACATTTCCTCTAAGACTCCACGCGTTCAGTATCAATCACGCCTCTGTTAGCTTAATCATTAATCATAATAGCATAACCCATTAGTTAATTGTCCTCGAGTTATCAAAAGCTCTCAATACAGTGGTACAAAATTATACGAAATACATGATGCATCACCGATGATGCGATAGAATGAGAACTTTCTCATATTTCTCAACCACTTAACACTTGACGGTTTAATTTTGTTGTTGGATTTGAAACTGGGACTAAAAATGGCATTTTGGAGCATTTAGTAACAGCAGAGCTGGAATTGAAATTTGGGCAAAGACTAAACCTGGATTTTAAGAGTTATTTAAACCCTGATTTTGTTCTCACGATTTGTGAAGATTTATTATTTTGAAGAAGGTTCATGCGAGGAAGTTAGACTTCGGTTCAAGTCCTGCAAAGGAAGGCGATATTCGAGTTGGTGCTGTGGAATCGCCTCCCCTAATACCGAACCCTAGTTCTTCTCTTAAACTACTTCCGCTTTTGGTAAATACGTTTAGTTCTGATTTGACACTGAATCCCTAGCATAGGAAACCATATTATCTCGACTTCATTATTTGGCCAATTACCTATTCACTATTTGTCATGATCATAAGTTACTCAAAAACGGGTTAGATCGGAAAGCAAATTTCGTCAATTTGTCAGTTAGAACTGTTTAATGACAGATGATAACTGAAGACCATGACTCCTATTGTAAGATACCCGAGGACTGATCAAAGGACTCTATAAATCAAAACTCCTTCAATTTATGTAGCTATCGTAAGCGTCATTGATTCATATTTCATGCAAAATCCTAATTCTTCGTATAATTCGTCTTATCTTTCTGTACAATCGCTTTCGTACGTCAAATTGCATTAGATATTCTCGCTACTTGTTCAAGCTATCCTTCGCTCGTTTTAATACAATAAAATACATATGCAATCTCGGAATTTATGGATACAAGTCGTGATAAATGTTCCTACAGTTTCTCCGACCGTAAATGTCAGTTCCCCTGATGGGAATAAAAGTTCTGGGTCACAGGGAACAGCCGGAGTCAACAGTCCTAAGTAATTTCCATGTTTTTATTAAAATCTGAATACACTGGCCAATTTCAAATAATTAATGATGATTTATTTTTTGTAGGACCCTAACTCAGCTGGTGATGTTGCTTCGTGACGAGGTTTCTGTTCTTAGGAAGAATGTTGAAGAAGAACAACGGAAAAGAATAGCACTCCAGATTTTGGTTCAAAATAGTTTAGGAAATAACGGGATGTCGACTGTCAGTTCCACGACAAATGGCCCATCGTCCTTGGTATCTTCGACTGGCAATATGGATCATTGACATTTTGATGACAATCTATGTACTGCATTTATATGACAAATATGACAATCAAAGCATTCATGTATGTTAAAGGACAATCAATAACGTAGTGTACGTAGTCCAATCAAGATAATCAGTGATTACAGTTTTATACTTTGTAACTATAATTAAGTAGCTAATGACTCAGGGATATATGCTGGCCTTTTAATTATTTGATCTTTATTGTTTTATTTTATGACGTACTATCCTCCATAACTTATATATTAACGATCTCTTGTGTATTCATAAACATAAGCGTGGTAGAAATTTGTAATGCCCCTTAACCTTTCGAAATGTGCAATAACAATGTGAGGATATGCATATTTTAAACAATGGTGATAATAGTAAATAAAATGAAAATTGAAATGAATAGTTTAACATCTCTGGTTATATACATATGTGCATCTTCATATATAATAGCTAAGGAATAAGAAGTATAGTTAACGGCTAGTTAGAGTCCCTGTGCTCTTTGTCTAGCCGGGTAAAACTCGTAGTCCATTGCTTTAAGATGGACAGGAAACGAGTTTTACCCAGCGAGTCAAGGAGCAGAGGTACTGTAACAATAGTACTAAAGTACGAAAGGGACTAGAGTTTAGTAGATATCCTTTGGCCTTGAACAACAAGGACGCTGGCATTACTGGGGCAAAGTAAGATCGCTTCAGCGACATCTCCAAGAACCTTCCTCCTCTCCGAATCAGCGTTTTTGAACTGAAGTCCATTCTGCATCCGCGTCGTCCCCCGTCCAATCACAACCAAGTCATTGCTGCTCAATTGATTCAAGTACTGCATAGCAGTTGAAATTGGGGTATAGGAATCCACTTCGGAGAACAGAATGTTCGAGAAGTTATTATTCGACCCTCCAACTCCAAACACTTGACTCAAAAGATCATCGTCCTCTGTGTCAACTACGAGCATTTCAGGCGGTGCAATGGTATCTTCTGACCCAGCCGAGCCAACTGAATCCCCTGAATAACGTCTGGAAATCAGATTCTTGTACCGAATGATATTAATCTTGACAGCTTCGACTCCCGAGAGACTAACAAGGATTCCCAAGGCTTCCCGGTCGTCAGGACCTCCAAAATAGGGGAAATAAATTTGCTGGTAACTCCTTACGGATGTTTGGGTCAAGGAATGTTGAACCAAAGTAGTTTGACTCATGTCCAATCCCCGATCTATGAGAATTAAGACGCTGGAGGTGGCTTTGCAGAGTAGATCTTGTATGAAATTGGCATGTTGAATCGGCGTATGAATAGACTGGCGTCGTCGATGTTCTTGGAAAACCTGTTGTATTGGGTTGACGGGGGCATCTTCGATAATTGACCCACTTCCGCTCCAAGGGACCAGGATGAACTTCGCATTCACTTCCTGACCCGTATTGACCAACGTGTCCCCAAAGTTGTTCATAGTCACAACCTTGACCAAACTCCGGACGTTGACCGTCGAGATTTCGCAGAACGTTCGCAACATTTTCATAACAGGGTCATCCTGGAGGGCATTTTGAGACGTTTGCAACATCACCGACGAATCTCGCTCCGTCAATTCAATCAGTCGCAATGCTTTGACCACAAGTCCCGTCTTCCCCGATTTGTCTTTCTCTCCGTTAATTGAGATCCTAAGGCCTGACGATCCGTGATTATTCTGACTTTTGTTTTGACTTAGCAATGGAATGGGAATGGGGATTGAGGATGTCGATGGATTTAGCTTCGGTTGAAGGAGATGGATGATACTGAGAATCGCTGGGACTTGCTCGAGTTTGTTGACGGAAACGAGGAGACTGGGTGGCTGTTTCTTGCCCTTGTTGCTGGATTGGACGTGGTCACCCGGGATGTCGTGGTACATTGGCGGGTAAATGTAGGTGACGAGAGGGACGGTGATGAACGTCGTCACTAGGGCCATTATAACCATGATTGCAAATGTCTTCTCTGAAATCACCTGAGCATCGTATCCCAAATTCAAAACGATGAGTTCCACGAGTCCTTTGCAGTTCATCAAACAACCGACGGTGATGGACTCTCGCCAGCTCATCCTAGTCGCTCTTGCAGCGAGACAGCAGCCCACGATTTTCCCGATGCAAGCTACACAGATTACAAGTACCACAATAGCCCAACAAACTGGGTCATCTAAGGATCCAATTGATGTCCTCAGTCCCGAAAGAGCAAAGTAAAGAGGTAGGAACAGAATGGCGACGATATCCTCCAATTTCTCCGTGATATGATAAGCAAAGCCCCCTTCATGGGGCACAATGATCCCGGCCAGAAATCCCCCAAAAATGGCATGAATCCCAATAGCATCTGTGATAAAAGCACTGATGAACACGAGTCCAAGTGTCAGGAACATGACAAATTGAGACGGTTCGTTTTCAAAAGCCCCGCTCCGTCTCAAGAAGAATACAAAGACGGGTCGGACGACGAAGATGAGGAAGAGGGAGTAGGCCGCGCCAATCAGGAAAACGTATAGCGCGATAATCCCCGATCCCGCGTTAATGAGGGAGATGATGAGTGCGAGCAGACACCATGACGTCGCGTCGTCAACCGCGGCCGCCGAAATCGTGATCCCGCCAACTTTCGTCTTTAGCAAATTCAATTCCGTGAGAATTCGTGCCAAAACGGGGAAAGCTGTGATTGCCATTGCGACTCCAAGAAATAAGAAATATTTCGTGAATCCAGTTTGATGACTGACGGGTTCGATATAGGCGTAGAGGATGTAAGAGACCCCGACTCCTAAGGAGAAGGGTAGGGCCATTCCGGCTAAGGAAATCGCTAAGCTGTTCTTGATGCTCTTTTTTAACATCCGGGGGTCCAATTCCAGGCCGACGAGGAAGAGGAATAAGACGAGGCCAAAGTTGGACATGAGGTTTAGAAATGGGAGGGAGGGGGCTGGGAATATGGAGCTCGTGAAGTATGGGATGTGACCCATTGCGGTTGGACCTAAGATTATCCCTGAGATTATCTCTGCGATCACGGCTGTAATTAAAAGCGTCACATAATTAGAAAATTTAACCTAATTCCTTAAATAGAGCACATATGTTTAGAAACTTCGAATAGGTCTAAATTGACTGAAAAGGGAGAATTTCCAGATGTAAAATCTCGATCTCATTCAAACTTGTCTCATTTCAAAGAGGAAGTAAAATAATAAAACTTTAACTTTAGGATTATGGGTGAATAAAATCGTTTGACGTAGTTAAGTGGGTGGGAAGGTCGAGAAACGTGAGTTTTTAAAAGATTTTCAAATCTCCGTTTGGATTTTGCGAAAAGCTAGGTTCTGGAGCAATTCTGTTTATTGAACCCCCCAATGTTAAATCCTTACCACTTCGTGACTATCCTGAAAAAAGAGATAAAAGTGAGAGAAGTCGACTTTCTCTTCTGTCTCCCCTTACCACCGATTGGTCATTGACCTTCCAACCCACTTTACTAGGTCAAATCGATTTTTTTCACCGATAATACCAATGTTAAAAATTTTTTGTTTACCTTCTATTTCAAATCAGACAAGTTTGAAGAAAATCGGAATTTTAGATCTAAAAATGTTCCCTTTTTAAATATGTATTCTACAATAAGAATGTGACATGTTTGAAAAATACGTACAAGGTTGCTTGATAGGAGAAAGGATGAGTTTGACAAGTCTGGACATTAAAATGATGACGACAAGTTGGACGATAAATGTGGGCAAAGGGAATCCAGGATTGAAATTGAAGGGGTTCCTTCCGGTCAGGAAACCCCCTTCGAGTGTTGTGTGGTGGATTGACCCATTCGTCCCGTGCCCCTCCGCCCCGTGCCCCTCTGCCCCTAAAGTAACATTCGTCATGTTTGTGACGAGTGCCCCTAGGGCTAGCTGGCTCATGTTCTGAACAGCCATTTCAGAAAACTTTAACTTTAATTGCACTTTGTTGATGATCTTAGGTTTTGAGTAAAAGTGTCGATTCCTTTCCCAGTTAATGTAAACTCCTAAAGATAAGTAAAATTGACTTAATTAAGAAAGGGAATGTCTCCCTGAGTTAATATCTAATCTCAAATTGGAGTGGATAAGTAATCCTTTGGATAAGAGAAGGTAAGAAGATAAGGTCTAGTCCGTTGGACTAGAAAAGAGTTAATGAACCTCTCGATTCTTTTGCAGAGAAGTTAACTAATATGAGGTAACTTGAACTAACTCGGTATCTAATTTTAGACCCATTTAAATTTAAATTATTATAGTAATACACGCCATTAAATCACGAGCGCAGAGATGCAAATTCTATCTGTTCCGAATGTGTATTTCAAAATTGTTGAGTGTGGCCATTATGACGATTTTAAATTGTAAATGAACTTTCAAAACCTATATCACTATATATAGCAAAGTCAGATACAAGTTGTAATCCTCATACCTAATCCGGTATCCAGTGAATGTAAATAACAATTAAAGACTCGGATCAACAATGACACAGAATCTAATCTGCTTCAAAGAGTATTGTTCATTTCCCTTTGTCAGGCAAACCCTTGAGGGCTATCCATGCTATTATGCTTATACATGAAATTATTAACACGTTGAGATCAGAATTAAAATTAGCAATATTTAAGTAATTAAATCAGTCGACGATTTGTGATTTCTGCCCCCACCTGTGGACAGCCCCTCTTTTTGGAAAATGAATTCAATGTTTGAGAACATGGGAGATTTGGAAGTATTGGATTTGAGTAGCGGAGACATGAAGTCATTAACTTTAATTGTGATTAAATAAGCTACTCTCATTATTAACATGCATGCATTATACGTTAAAAGTACTCATTAAGTTTCAGCATTAGGACCTTTCACAATGTCGATGAGTTGCTGTCAATTGTTCTATTAGCAGCTATTTTTATCTTTATTATAGCTTGTAATAAGTTGTGTATCATCTCTCAATTCAATTTACTCTTTACTCAATGCGATTAAGGAATTTTTAAAGAGCCGTTCATAATATTTTGTTAAATTTGAAAAATGATATTTAAATAATTTCAAGAAATTATATTTATTACTAACAATACGTACACACGTAAATACTGAAATGCTGCATAAGCGCTTTAAAATAGTGGAACATACCAAAAAATCAAGAAAACCAACAGAAAAACAAAAATCTTATTATTATCTTCCTTGAATGCAAATTTGCGTTTGAGATATTGGGGTTGGAAGTGGGCCAAAAATGGGGTGGGGCCGTCAAGTAGTAAAGAAGCAGCGCAGCGCAAGGAACCAGGGAAAGAGAAAGTGATTACAGTTTTTCGATTATTTTTGTGTTTAACACGAGAGTAGATAGAGAGTTAACATTGTGGGATTCGAAAAATAGTATTGTGCGTAAGCGGCCCTTTTCTTATTGTGGGAAAAGAAACGTCTATGTTTTGCTCAATATCGTCTCCACATCTACAACTTCCATTTTATGTCCCGATATATCGAAACCTGAACATTTAAGGGCGATATTATGATTTTTGTTTCAATAGAGTATAAATACATAAATGTTTTAAAAGGTTTTAAGCTGCAATATGGGTCCAAATAATCCTACATAAAAAATCTGTAATTTTAGTCCTGATTCCTGAATATATACTGAATTTTAGAAACAACATCCCTGTGGCGGATTTAAACAATTAATTTCAGTAATCATCAAGAGAAACTTAATGGCTTAATTTGTGAACGGGTTCTATGATTATTGGTAACTGATTGTTAGAAGTGTAGTCAGATTTCGGCAGAAAATATATGTATCGTAATAGGTAAATGGCGTGCGAAGAACTGATTCCGTCTGGAAATATCTCGTGTCATTATGCTAATGTTATGATTCTGTTTTTTAAATTTATTTAAGGAATTCTAACCTGACAACAATACCGATCTCTGTTTTCCTAATCCATAATCTTTTTACTATTTTGATTTATTCTAATTTCATTATCTTTTTCTGACTCACAGCTGCCGAACAACAAAGTCATTAAATCTTGATAAAACGTAACATTGAACAGGAGCTGGTTTCAATTATTTTCGCCTATTTAGTACCATTTTCAAAAGCCGCAAAAGCATCCAGGAATTCAGGACGGTTCCTTTTTGAAAACAGTCAAAGAATTATTTAATCGCTTTGCCGAATATTATTTTGCACTCTTCTGTAATTACTGGAAGAAGAATTTGTTGATGTTGACTTCCTTACTTGTTACTTAATTTAATAAATATTCATATTTCAAACCCTGTTGCAGGTTCTTAATTTGTACGTTGCTGAAATCATTTTCCTGTTGACTTAACACATTACGTAGTAATAAGCACAGGTTTGTTTACAGCAACCGCATTTTAAAAATTACTACAGTCTTTAAACTACTATTCCTCCGATAATTACTACGGGGAGATTTACAACTAACGTTTTTGTCGAAGACGAGTGACAGAGTCGCACTTACAAAACGATATGCAAAAGCGCTATAAATTAAAATTTCGGAAACTAATTTAACTGAAGTTAAACCAATTTGATTTGATTTGAAAACTTTATTAATGTGTCAAAAAGGTTCAGATAATTTACATTTTCTGTTCTCCCACCCGTGACACAGGGCCGATTAAACATTATCATAAAACATTATACATTGGACATGTCAGAGGGTAGGCTTAATATTAATCAGATAATAGATTTGCTACTATGTGAAAGTATTATTACGTTTGGCGATTATCCACTCACGGACTAATTCTTTGTACAGATCATAACCTAGGTCATTCAGCACCCAGTTTTTTGGAAGACTATTCCATAATTGGACTTCTTTAAACATTACGGATTTTTTAAAAGTTTCACTACTGAAGGACACTGCTGCTGCAAGAGGCATTGATTTTTCAGCAGAGCGCTGTGTGAAAGTTAGTTTGTTATGTCTGAAATTCTTATACATATTTTTGAGAATGACAAAGTCAATTCTTTCAGACAAAGATAGGAAATTACACTTTTTCCACAAATCAAAAATGTTAATATTTTTCTTAACCTTGTCATAACTATGTTTAGATCTTCTAATTATACTCGGTAGATAATAGCTGACTAAGAAACGATCAACTCTATCCTGAATTTGGCTTAACATTTCGAGAGTTTGCACTGCCCAAATGTCAACTCCATAATCCATTACAGAGTGAACATATGCGTTAAGCATGATTATCATTACATTAGAGGTTAAGTAGCGTTTTATACCTTGAAGGTATTTCAGTCTGCTAGAGACTTTAGTTTGAACATTAAGAAATTGCTTACTGAAATTCATTCCTGGCTCTAGGATAAGCCCCAGGTATCGGAATTCATATACCCGATCTATTCTATTACCATCGACAATTATGTGTGTGTTTGTTTCTTTTCTAACCGATAGGTCTTTTTCTTTGTGAAATACCATGTATTTAGTTTTATCAAAGTTAAGGGAAAGACCATTAGTTTTACACCATTCGTTAATTTTTATTACTTGCGTTGAGAGTTTAGAAATTAGTTTGTCACTGTTCGTACCCGATATGTAGATGACTAAGTCATCTGCATATAGCAAGTATTCCCAGTCTATACAAGCACCTATGTCATTTATGAATAAACTAAATAGAAGCGGGCCAAGCGCTGACCCTTGTGGAATACCACGAGGGAGATCATATAATCTATCATCATCCCCTTCTATGGAGAAAACCCTATTGGTTAACCCCTCGTTAAGTGTTTTGATATACCACGGTTCTAACTTGTAAATATTCATTAATTTGCTGATTAGCAGCCTGTGATCTACTGAATCAAAGGCTGATCTCAAATCGAAAAAACAAGCTAGAACTTTGTGTTTGGGTTTGTCAATATTTAAGTAGATATACTGAGCAAAAATAGTTAACGCCGTGTGACAGGAGCGCTTCTTCCTGTAGGCGTGTTGATGGTCATTGAGTTGAGCATCGATTCTTTTCGAAAGTCTATTATTTAAGAGTTTTTCAAATATTTTACAATAACTATTTAAAATTGATATTGGTCTGTAATTCTTAGCGACCCTTTTTGAGCCCTTCCCTTTATAGAGAGGGATGATAAAGGCAGATTTGAAACTGCTTGGAATACAGCATTCAGATATAATGGTAGTAAAGAGGGTAGCCAAAAGAATTGAGATGGAAGCAGAACATTTTTTTAACACGTACATTGGCACAAAGATACCCCTATTTGACTTTTTGTTATCCATATCTTTAAGAATTTTAGAAATTTCATCTTCGTAGATAGTGATTGGGTTTTTGTCCCATGTTTCGCTTTTCTCGTAATTAAATTCTGTACAATATTGATCAATTACGTTTTGAAAAGCTGTCTCGTCGTTTGTATTTTGGGGTTCTAATACAAATTGCTTGGCCAGAGCATTGTTAATTTCAGGCCTTGATTTTACTGATACGCCTTGTATATCTAGAACTGGGATAGGTTCCCTTATTTTTTTCCTAAAATTAGTAAGGCTGTTGACGGTATTCCACATATTTGTTGTGTCCGTTGTTTTTTCGAATTTGTCTTTAAAATAAGTTTTCTTAGAGTAGTTTAAGCTTAAATTAGCTGAATTCCTGGCCTTTCTATAGGCTTTCCAGTTTTTCTTATCGTTAGTTTTTATGGCTAATTTTCTAGCTGAGTTTCTAGCCTTGATTGTATCTAGTACTTCAGTGTTAAGCCATGGGCTAATTTTACCGGTAACCTTTCGGTTTTTTAATGGAGCATGATTGCCCAGTACACTCAAAACAAAATTATTAAAATTCATAAAACTTAAGTCGATTACAGATCTATCCGAACTGGTTTGAGCGAAGTTTTTGTCTGAATAGCTCAGTAGTTCTTCGTTAACTAAGTCCCAGTTTACCTCATTATATGCTCTACAAGCGATTGTTTTGGATAGAAAGGGACATTTATCTGTTTTAAGAATTGCATAGCAAAGGTCATGGTCAGAGGCAGTAAAAGAGAAATGCCCTGATTTTAAAAATTTAGTGTTGTCTTTAACATAAAAATGATCGAGAAGAGATTTGTTCAGATACGTAGGTCCAATCATGAGTTGGCACCAACTGAATTCTTGACATAATAGACGAAGTCTGTTTACATTTTGATCAAATCTCGTCTGCGAGTCATGGGTAAGTAGGTCGATATTGAAATCGCCACACATAATTTGTTGAAAGTCGAATGTGGATAGGAAAAGGTTTAGTTCTTTAAAACATTCGAGGAACTTGACTAATGAAGTGTTTGGGTGTCTATATACAATAGTTAATAAAATAGGTTTTATGCCAACCTTTGTTAACTTTACAATCGTTATTTCTAAGTTATCTATGTTATGGGCATACTGCCATTCTATTGTTTCGGTTAAAAAATCTTCCCGAATAAAGATTAATGTACCTCCTCCTTCAGTATCAGAAGGTCGATCTAGTCTAATTTGGTACAATACAATACAAACACAAAATAGAATACAAACTTTTGAGTTTGAGTTGAGCCTAACACTAAATGACTTTGTGAATAAAAACCCGATATTTGACCAAATTAAATATATTATGAAATTATAAATGCTTTAAAATTCAAAGAAGTAAACAAATGTAATTTTATTTCTATTTCATCGTCCTAAATTCTGCACATATTCTAACCGCATAAGATTGTGTGCGGTCAGTATCTTAAATACCCTGATTAGAATGCATCATAATTTATTTATATTCATTCATCACTTGCGATTTGACTTTAAAAGTAGTTTACAAGAGGCAGGGACGAGGAATTTCGACATCCTTCTCAAATCTCGTGATCCCGTAATTAGGTTATCCATAATAAGTTTTAAATTATACTTTATCTCAATTTCTCTTCCGTAAATAAATGGGTTAGGATTAATGTGCCCCCTCTAAATCCGAACTTGCCCCCTATTTGGGATGAACTTGCCCCCGCTTAACTTGCCCCTTATCAGGCTTAACATGCCCCCACCTCAGGATGGACATGCCCCCATCCAGGATTAACATGCCCACATTAAAATAAAATTTAAAAACTACTGTTACACAGTTTACAACTCAAAGGTATTTATCTTTCAGATACTAAATTGTAATCTAACATCTTTATTTCATCCTCGAGGGGGCATATTCATCCTGAGGTAGGGGCATGTTAAGCCTGATAGGGGGCAAGTTAAGTGGGGGCAAGTTCATCCCAAATAGGGGGCAAGTTAAGATTTGGAGGGGGCACATTAAATTTAATCCTAAATAAATTTCCAGCATAATCGTATAATACTTACAAGGGCAGTGCTTCCAAGTTGCAAACGAGTTTAAATAATGTAAGAGATGGAGAGCTGAAGTTTTTGTGAACACAGTTCATATCTTAATGCAGCTTTGATTTTTGTCATAAATTCGAATTTTCAAAATTTCAAAAAAAATTCAAAAATTTTGGGCGATCAGAATTATTTAAACTCACCTGTAATTTTAAAACAATTGCTTACAACTTTTAGTTTTAGATCTTTAATATTTAGTTTTTAAGTCTTACGAGTCTTAAAACCTACAGTGTGCAGTCTTATATAGCCCGAGTCAGGATGCTTCAATTTGTCTGTATTTTAAACCTATTCCCTTGGCAACACTACTTTGCATGGCCCCCACGGGTCAACCAATCGACCGATTTTTCCCACCTTCGAACTTAGCCTTCGCATTTGCAAAATACACAAGCGTCCCGAATTTCAAGTCGATCGGTCCAGCCGTTTGTCCGCTAGCGTGTCACGGACGGACGGACGGACGGACGGACAGCATGATTCCATAAGCCCTGACTCGGGCTAAAAATCTAAAAATAGCTCAAATTGATGTTTGAAACTTTAGATTTTTAAAAATAGATATATTCTTTTTGAAACTATTAAAGCTCTCAGAACTGATTGACAAATTCAATTTTTCATGATTTTTATTATTTGAAAATATATGTTTTTCTATTTTCTTGCTTACAAGTTTCTAAAATCGAGCAACACTTGTTCCTTTACGAGGATTTCAAAGTGTTTTGCATGGTTTATTTTGTTCGTCGGTTTTTCATCCATAAATTTCATTAAATTTTTCAAACCATTGCAAATTTAAATTTCAAAAAAATTTCTAGGCACTAATAAACTTCCTTCATAAGTCAGAAACGTTTAATTTTAATTACGAGAAGTTGTTCGGAATATGAATGAGCGCTCTACGTCAATCAATTGATCGTAGCTTTTCATGTCAAAGTATCGTGATCGTGAGTGACCTTATCTAATTCGAAGTTAACATGTAAATCAAAGTTATAGAACGTCTTGTATAAACTGTCATGCTGCTGTAGGAAACTTTTGAAATACATTATTCATATGACATGAATATTAAGTAATTAACAAAAATAAAAGCAACTATTTGGTTAGGTTTAGAGTTTAGAACTTCTGAGTTAATGAGGAGGCCTCTATTGCCTAGTGTTGTATTATGATCATTTTGTTATCGACTTCTTGACAGCGATATCGCGTTATCAAAGCTAACTAAAACGACGGAGGTTTGTGTAAAATCTTTGAAAATTGAAGCATTATTGGAGTCTCCGCCCTATTTGACTCCCTTGGTAAAACTCTTTTCATCTGCTATGCCCAGTACCGTGTTAAAGCAATAATATCCTGCTATACAGGAAAATTAAACGAGTTTTACCCGGCGAGTCAAAGAGTAGAGAGACTTCGCAGATGACAGAAAAGATCCTTGCCTGAGTATCCGTTGAGCATTGAAATTTACAAGAAGGGTTAGTGGAAAAGAATGTACAAGAAATGAATGTCTGTTGAGTTGTTTGTTAATTTAAAAAAAATGTATTTTATACTTACGTCGGTAAGATTAAAAACTATTACATTCTGACCTTCCATCTGGGATACTAGTTAATATGTATGGTTTCAGATAAATATCATTCCAAGAACAATTCCGACTACCGACAATTTAAAACAACATTCAATGCTCATGCATATTCATCGTTTTCGAACATAATCCATTGTTTAATAATTGCTTCTAACTTATCAATAGGTCAAATACCCTGCTGACAAAAGTAGCATCATGTGATGTTTTATATGGACAAGAATCATATTATGAATCAGTTTATGTGAATTAAACTGAAATCAGTGCTTTGTCTACTAGTGTTTAACATAAATTATTATTCTCCAAACCACAAATTTTTGCAATCTTTGCATGTAAGTGGAAGAATTTCTGTATGCAATAAAAATACTCTAAAAGGTTAAAAGCCTTTTAACCTTTAAATTGAATAAAATAACATTTAACAGATTTAAACAATGTGTTTTTCATTTTTAACATTTTATAATCATATTATCGATATTCATATACTCGGATAACCTACAAAACTGTATAATTGCAAGGCTATTCTGCTAATGATACTGGACAAAAATATCTATAACGAATTTAAATTCATTTTTTGACGTTTTTGTATACAACGATAAATGTAAGTGATGTTTAAGGAAATTCATTTTATTGGGTTTGATGATTTGAAAGGACAATAGACGGATGTCTCAATAAGACTCATTACTTTCAATTTTCAACGTTTCAAGCTATTTTTTGTTACAGGAATTTGAATTCCGTGAGTCAGGAAACATTTTTCCTAGAAACTCATTATTAGTCTAACAAATATGTGACAATAACAATGAACTCTGAGTGTAGATTAGGAGTTCCTAATCCGAGACTGTATTAAAGTCCTTCGTCTTCTCAATTGATTTTGTAGTGACGAGTAGAAACTTAAAGGTCGGTTATACGTTATACCATTACTTTTTCAATCTAATTTTGTTTAAACAATAATGTGACAAGATTTCTGGGACTTCATACATAAATCAAGTACACCTGAAATTTCTCAAATAATGCGTATAGTTTCGATGTTCATCATCGATAGTAATTTTATTCCTAGTTTTTAATTTCTATCTAGAAACGGAGATTCGGAGATGTACAGAGTGTTTTATCACAATGTAGAAACTATAGTTTTTGAGAAATCCATCAAGTATACTGGACAGATTTTTCAAAGTTCAGTTAACAAGAAATATCGGTTGGGCTAAAAATACGACCTTCATAAATAAAAGTAAACCCGTGCAACGTTTGTATAAAAGCCATTGTTTTAACATAATGTTTATAATGTCCAAGGGCAAAGGTCAAGGTCAGCAAACACAAGCTTCAACACTTCGATAGATCCGCTTGATCATTTTGCTTTGTATTTATAAAAATATCAGCAACAACTAGAGAAATAGACTGAAGAAGCCAAGATCTCTTGCTCCTTTCACGCTTCCTAAAGAGGTTTCCACGGCACGCCCGACCAACTCTAACTCTACTCGTTTTTCAAATCGTTTTTTTTTTCTTCTGGAAAATACTCAAAAAATCAAACAGGATGCTTAAATAAAAAGTTACACTAAATTAGTTTTACAAAAATACTTGTTAGAACGCTTTTCTTCGTGTCAATTGGTTATAAAATGAAGGTGCAAAAGGATCACGGATTCAAGACTGGATTTACGATGTTCTCCTGGAGGACCGTGACAAATTCTGACGGATGCCCGTGTAATTTGACATCTGGATGGGTGGTGTAGGTGACTTTAGTTTCTAATTCCATCGTCTCAATGATATTCAGAGAACTCATTACCATCGATTCATTACCAAGATATTGTCCTACTTCCGGTCCAGAACGGCTTGTTTAATTTGCAAATGGCTAAAAGATGATTTTTATTTTTTAGGAAGGAACGAGAGTTAGTGACGGGGGGATTTGAGACGATGGTTAATTAGAGGATGATTGTTGATTGTAGGTGTCCGCATGGTTAAACCGTCCGTCCTTGTCACTCGTCAACTTGTCACCCTTTGCCACCGTCAATAATCACAAATACAACTCTGCCTTTTCACAAATTAACTCTCATCCATATCAACAATGAGCTCTACTCCTTTTAAATATGTCTCGACAATACTCTCGAGTACAAAATACTCGCAAATTACAAATTTTATCCAATCTTAAGAGACAATAAAATCAACAAATATCATCAAGAATCAAGGATTCCACAATGAGTTTAAGGCAATAAGCGTTTACATTGTCACATCCGTCCAATTCCATTGTTTACATCGTCACTTCGCTTGCAACTTTAAAATCGCTTTGAGGATTGTATACAAATTACTACGTTCCAAAGGACAGATGAATTTAATTTATAATAAGCGGAAAGTTAATTTTGAGGAAATTTTTTTGATCGATTTATAAACCTTTTTCACTACGTTGGAAATACAATTGATTGTTTTCTGAAATGCCAAATAATTGTATTTTTTTATACGAAACTCGTTAATTACGATAAGCACAATAGTATCTTTCACATGAATTTCATTCCGATTACTTCTTTCTGTGCAATTATTATCCATGGTCATTCTTATGCTCTAAGCCCGTTCATCGGATCGATTTTATTAAACGTGAAAAAATATGCTTCAGCCGAATACGTCTAATTTTACTCAATCTCAAACCCGAGTTCGGAACATTGATGTTATATGAGTAATTAAAAATTTACGATTTTGAGACATAAGAAATTATTAGCTATTTAATGGACTCAATATAACCCGTATTTATTAATATCAGATAGGAAATGAAAAGAGACCCCAGAAGTCCTTAAAATCTGACTAATTTCTAATTTCCAGAAGCACTTTACCCCAATTTGCCACAGAAAAAGCTTTAACTCGGATTCCTACGACTAATGTGGCTTAACAATTGAATGCAATAATGATGCATTTAATATCAAATTCTAGGAACCATTGTCCTTTGATTATTTGAAGCTCTTCCTATTCACTAGTAATTCCCAATAGTCCCTTAAAACTAAGGTTGATATCTATATAGAGTTGTAATGTAAATGAATTTGATTGTTGAGGTGATTGTTGAGGTGATTGTTGAGGTGGTGGTGGTTACAAGTACAAGACCGTTGAGGTTGCAGAGGTGGAAGATGCTGATCTTGATTTAATTCACTTATTCTTTATACTCCATCCATCAGTTCTGTTTCTGGGGTTAGGCGATAAACTTGAATCTCATCCAACCTCAACAATAGCCAGGCTTAGTGATCCCAACACTTGCAGTTTTAATACTTGATTGATCTCGAAAGTTTTTGCTAAAGTCAAGAGACTCCTCTCCAATGTGCCACAATCATCAGTTTCAAACTACAAAATTCTAATCGTCATTGGAGTTGAATAGGAGTGTTTGACATGGGATCAAAAATCGGAATGTTCTGAGGAACCGTCCAACTGTGACTCTTTGTGGATGAGGTGCAAAGTGTTGCTATTTTTGGTTGATTGATGGAAAGTGGTGAGGAATTGTTAGACTTTGGTTGCGGTTTCGTTCTAATTTATTCCCTCGTTCCTCTTCAGACTTAATTTGTTTGCAAAGTGATATTTTATGCCACCATTATTTTTGCCACCTCTAATCATCAAATCGTCAGGGGTCAAGAAGCAGCGGAAATGTCTCGAATATTAAATAGCAGATTTGTTTCTGCCTATTTTAATGCCTTTCTCTGGATTTCAATCATCCAATCTATTCATTGTGAGTTATTAAGACAAGGCCCTTACAAAACTCATTACCGTTTCCTAATCAATGCAAATAGATACTGACATTTTTATTGATAATTTATTCGTTCATATTATAACACAAGGATGGCTTAGAGTTGGAATGTACATTCTCTGCCCCAAAGCACTCCAGAAACGCTTCAAATCCGTCCCAAAGCATTGTTTCGCAATGTGCCCCAAAAACGCTTTCAATCCTACTCAAAGCAATGTTTCGCCCATCACCCTTAAAACGCTTCAAATCTTAATAATATACCTTATTGGCTTTTTATTTCCGATATAACATTCACATTAAAAGTTCAGTTCAGAGTTTCAGACAGTAAAAAGTCAATCTAAAAGGTAATTTATTTAATGTGAATATTTTTACGGTGTCTTTACACTGAATGAGTTTACTCCTCAAAGCATATCAAAATGTTTGATTTATTAACCATACAATTTTACATTTGCAAATAATTTGCATCTGTTAACGGAGATCATAATTCATATTAGAACATGGACTTTCCATTCCTTCAACTACAACCTACAAACTGTACCGTTCAAATGTCATTGTCTGCTATGCACAATTGCACAGATATTGTTTTTTGCCTTACATTCAAAGATTCGTAGATTGGTGCCAAAATCGTAAAATAATAAAATAAATGACTGCATTTCTGAACCCCGTTAGTTATCATTTTGATCTCTTTCTCTTTCAAATGACTCCAAAGAAATGGAAATTGAATCTGATTTTTTAAAATAACAATAAAATGCTGATTGATAGGTTAAGGGTTTGTGGTTTGTTGTTTAATGTCTGCGGTTTACCCTTTGTGGTAAATCGGTGACGAGAAATTTAATTGACAATTAGTCGTTTGTGGTTACACTCGTACCTTTTCAGTGATATCAGGCATATCAATCAGGAATGTCGGACTAAGGAAGTTCAAATGTCAGTGACATATTATTGCATATCTTCCCTCATCTTCTTTTACTGCAAAAACTTCGATCGTGAGTTGACATTTGACATGAGTACTACGGTGGTTGGTATTTTTTTTACGGAGGCTGCAGTTTAGTTTAGGCACTTCTAAAAGCTGATAATCCTCGGTTTTGCCTATGAATTTTGGGATATTTTACAAAATTAGAGACTTTAAAGTAAGTAAGTAAGTTCGTTAGTAATTCGATGTGTTTGTGTTGAATTGGTAGGCCAAATTCTGGTGCCACTGAAGGCAGCTTTGACGGACTGCTCAACGGGGATTGAGACGTTTGAAAAAGTGACAGGTATCGAGTTGCCCCCGGAGGACAGGATACCGCTTTATTCCAGCACTTCTGGGGCCATCACTGCAGACTGCTACAACAGGTATTTTTACTTTAATTAGACAGTTAGTAAAAAAAAAAATAGTTATATTTCATTAACGCTTTCACCCTACTTAAAATACTCCAATTTTTTTTATCTTAATCAAATCACAATACGGAATTACAGAAAGTAACTGAATTAGGAATTGAATTTGTGGTTTTGATTTGATTGCAATTTCAGATGCAGATCCTCTTCAAGTTGTTCAGCATTTTGGATCGATTACAATACGAACGCATGCTTTCGATTGGCAAATCCAAAGTATACGGAAAATACTGTCCAAGTCGATCCGTCCAAAGGATCTTCTTATTTCGAGAGACTCTGTCTTCAAGGTCAGCATTCATTCATATGCAGTTTCAAATTGGAAAAAATTAATGAAAAATTAATTAAATTAAATGAATTAAAAAGGAATTCATGCTCTAAATATAAATCCACATATTGTATTTTCTCTACCCGTTATAAGGGTAACTCTCCCTTGAACAAGACCAAAAACGGTATTTTACTCCTACCGACTCATTTTTCGATATTTTAAACCATTTTAAAGTGCGTATGCGTCTGGACCTAAGGTTTCCAAAAACCTATAAAGGCTTAAAATCAGTCAAGTTACGTCAAAAAACATGAAAAACGGGGATAAAAAACCGGAAAAGTCCAGGCATACGCATACGGGGGTGGTTGTAAAAATTACGTTGATAAAGGCGTTGAAACTTAGTTGAAACTAAAGACAATTGATTTTGCGTGGACAAGGGTCATTGTAACTTTGTATTCGCTTGTCTACGACTGTAGAGCAATTTATTGTTAAATGCTTAATTAAATCCATACTGGCAACGGAATTATATTCAAGTCGGTCTAGTTTTAAATTCGAGACAGACTTAATTAGACATTGCAGTTATTTAAATGCGACCCTCTTGAACTCGTCTGCAGACTTCAGTTCCATCCCTCGGAATATGATTTTCGATTTCCGTTTTAATTGCACGTCTTTGCCAACACCAGCTGCTCCGTATTGCCAATTGTCCGACTAAAGTATAAAATGTGATACTTAATATTAGTAATGGGCCATGCATAAATTAAGTTTAACCTAGGTCGTCAAAATCTTAAGGACTGATTTAATTATCTATTTAAATTTAAATTCATTATGAACTTTTTGTTAATTTTGCAGGGGTACGGTATCGAAGTGGTAGTAGGATTTAAATATTAACTGAACGGTTTAGAATATCTAATTTTTTTTTCAAGAAACCATGATCTACCCGTTGCCGAAAGTTATGTTTATGTCAGGTTTGTGTAGATTGAATTTCAAGGGATTTACGGTCAAAGCTCAATATGTTTCAAACAACAACATAATACGTAGTTGGGATTGTACAGTAAAGGGCAACTCAACGACATTAATGATTTTACTCTATGATTGGGATAATATGAGAATGTATAAAACGACTCCCAAGTGACGAAACAGTAGGTTCAACAATATTTGTGGTCTTACAAGGGACATTACCCAAAGCTCAGGTCCAGAATCGTCTGATTTTTTTATAGTCGAACATTCAACTGATATGATGGATAAAAATATAAAAATTAGCTGCTATTATTGAGGTTTACTATGTTTAAAAAATTCCCAAAGTTTAATAAATGCAGGATTCGGAGTAGTCAGTGAAGGGGAGGACGAAAAAGGATTAAAGGGCACAAGTGCCAGCGAGATGCGGGAGAGAAAGGGAAAAAGTCCCCGCGTTGTTAATCTTCCTCATTCTGTATCTAACTTGCATAAAATTTTCTCTTTACATCTTCGTTGACTATGTATTTTTGATTAGCTTTGGAATTTGATTGGAGAGTGCATTAAAATATATTTTTGAATGGTTATTTTCTCCAGATCACAGTATTTGAAGAACAAATAAGTACTTGAAAAGGTCATACAGTCGCGAATGTTTTGAGAATGTTGTCCCATTCACAGAAAATATGATTCCATTAAAGAATTTATTGAAGTGTAGTTAAAAACGGTATAATAGATATATTGTTCATTCCGAAGTAATGATTCGAAACCGATGAAATGCTCACAAATAAATGGCAAAAATAATAGTGGTAATTCACATTGCGAGGGTCGAAAAAAAAATATATATAAAATAATTTATTATTTAAAGTATTTTTTAAAGTATATAAAAAAGGGACTTTTCAAAACATCGGACGAGTTCTTTGTACAGATGACAGAGAAAAACGACAACGACAAAAATAGCAAAAAATTAAGATTTTTCCTCAAATTCACGACCATTACTCAACCACACCCATTCTCCGCCCAATTCTCAACCCGATTTCTCAAAAAGCATTAGCCATTCTACTACTATAATTTTCCTTTTTCTAATTTTACGTTAATTTTGGTATATAACACCTGTTTTCGAGTTTATAAGAAAATGCACGTCCATTTTAGATGGGTATAATTTTATAAAACTAGAATTTGATTTAGTTAAACTTAAAATACATCATTTTTGAAAAGAGTAATTTTCATAAATTTTCTCTTGGCGTGAGGAACCCACCTATGTCTATTCTGTGGCATTTATTAAACTTTGGGAATTTTTTAAACATAGTAAACCTCAATAATAGCAGCTAATTTTTATAGTTTTATCCATCATATTAATTGAATGTTCAACTGTAAAAAAATCAGACGATTCTGGATCTGAGCTTTGGGTGATGTCCCTTGTTAGACTATTTTTGATGTCAGTTTCAACGGTATATTAATGTTCGGAACAATAAAACACAAACGTCAATGAATTCTAATGTTCTAATTATAATTAAAAGAGGAAAAGTAATAGTTTGTGAACGGTCCAAACCGAAACAGAAAGATTGATCTAAAATATGCAGAATAGGAATGAACATTTATTTGGATTTGCATCTGTGGATCAGTATCAATTCCATGATAACTGAGAGTCTCAAAGGCTGTAATTTAGTTTAGGAGTGACTTTATATTTTTTACCGTTTACTCACCCTTTCTTCAATTCATTGAGAAATGAAATGACCCACCTGCCCATAATTTATACTTTTGATTAGACAATAAAAACAGCATTTCTTATGTTATTCGATCGGTCTCATTCAAAAAATATATCTTAGAAGCCTCAACTCCGGTCTTGTTGGACGAGTTTGGTATTAAAGTTTAAGATCTCGAGAGCCCCTTCCCACGCAGGAAATAAACCCGTGTTTCGCCATTCCTTAGTCCTTACCAAAATATAACAGTACCTATAAAATAATAATACCTTCGAGGAGAGCTTGAGAAGATGCCGTATAATTTAAAACTACTTTATCTACCTAATTAATTCAGATATGGAAAGAAATATGCGATTCAACAAATCCAAATGTCTATAATAATCAAAGCAATTGGAGAATAATAATACAAATATGGCAAAGAAATAAAAGGAAGAGAGTAATGCTGGTTTTTTGTTCTTTTCTGTATGTTTACAACGTGGTAATGTGATAATAAATAAACTGTTTGACGAATGTAGTGATGTTTTCTAGATATGTTGTTTTATCAATGCTGTATGTATTAAAACTGTTTTATACAAACTCGATTGAAAACTGTCCTTTAGAATAAAAGATGTAAAATATTCAAAATGCCAAGTTGCCCCAACCATAGAGTACTTAATCTTACCAATGATGACGAATCTCATATTTGTTTGTAATTTGACCGTTTTGACTCCTACCCACCCTAAAATAACACACATTATTGAAAAATCGTCATTAATCATACCTTTCGAACGACGTATCACAGAGGAAAGCAGAGGGAAGGTATTATAGAAAAATCTTGACCTTTGGCTGTATCCCCTTGAACTTTGACCTTAATGGTTCTCCAAAAACTCAATTTTCACAAAAAGGTCTTCAATAGGTTCTCGAAAGAAAAGGATGAAAAAGTTGAGACGTTCATCAGTAATAGTGGTCAGGAACCGACGAATGAATGGATGGACGGACGGACAGACAACCAAGTTAATCACATAATGTACATGTTGTGCATGGTGTTTATATGAAATAGGCTGTAAAATTAAACCGTAATGCGTAATCATGTCTAACATAACTTGATGAATTACTGGCTGTAACAGGGGACATTTGCAGCAAAGCGTGGGTGACGGAGAGAATCCCGGGTCACGAACTTGCTGGTCACGATGACGTCATTATCCGATCTGTTGGATCACGAAAACGCTGCTCCGAACTTTGCTTGACGGACAAGCGACTTCCCTGCCGATCTGCGGATTATTGGTCCGAATCAAATCTATGTTTTTAATTATCTTTAAAATATTGCACCGAAAATGTGTTTTAATTGGCGAATTCAACCATGAATAGTTATTCCATGAGACATTATTCACAATTCAAAGTTATAAAACGATCTGCTAATTTTGACTTTAATATTTGATATATTCCATACGATTAGGATTAACTCGGAAGATTGTATGAATCGGAGTCACATTAATCAAATTTATGTGATTTATAGCCTTTATCACTAACTAACATTTACTTACTACCCTACATTTTATATTTTATATCCTTTTTAATTAAAGCCATTAATTAACCGTACGGTTTGGTATAAAAGAGTCAGAGTCCCACAGCCTTGAGCATTATGCATTTACAACAGATACTGATTGTAAGATACTATCAAATCTATAAAATTGTAACTGTTCTTTCGGCTCTATTTGATTGAGTTAGTGAGTTTCGAGGTTTGCCAATTCGGTTATCCGGTAGCATTTGTGAGTGGGTAATTGGGACTGACGAAGTGTGAGAAGGGGTTATTAAATACAATTTTTTATGAATTGAATGGTTATTAAATAATCGATTTGATTTATGCAGGGATTCGCGTAAGGAATGCCGTTTAAGTCGAGAAGACCGAAGAACTCAACCCGGTTCTTTTGTCAAGTCATCCAAAGAAGTTGAATACATCGAGAACACATGCATTGGCAAGTAACAGTCTTAACTCCTCTTCCCCCTGAACTTTTATCTTTATTAATGCTAATTAATGTTTTAACTGTTAATTAAAGCAAATCCCAATTTGTGGCAATACCAATGAAATAATGTTATAATTTGTAGTCTCAAAAAGTTAGGATGAAAACGTTTATGAACAAACCTTAAAATACAAAATAGGCTTTGATGGCATCGGTGATTGAGATTTGAGACTGCGATTTAGATGAGTTGGAGTGGGTCTCTAGTATGTTAATTTAACCCATTCACAAAATGATTACCTTCCATTAAACCTAACTGTTCTTAACTCCCTAAATGTCCGAAAACCCGCTATGTTTTACATTTTATATATACATCCTCCCTCTCATTAACTTAATTGCCTTGATTACTTCATTATCGAAATTATTCGAGATATAGCTCAACCCCTGTAGTCTATTAATCACTTCAACACTGTGATATTATATAGAGGTTCGTATTTAAACCTAGGAATCTATACATTAAGCACACTGGAACCTTTTAAGTGAAACATACTGAGACTACGAATACGAGCTTTCAATTGTAATGGAATTGATGAATTACGTCATCTCATTATAAATCCAAAAACAGGCTCAATTACATTGTAAACTAAACTTCCTGTCCAGTTAAAATGTAAACTTTTGCATCGTGCTTATTAATTAATGGAAAATTCTGATGGTGGAAAATATTAAAAAATTAGTCCCAGAATTTAAATTTAGAATACGATTCAAGATAAACTGGTGTAAAATTTCAAATTTCTTAAAATGGCTTTATGCGTAACAAATATTTTATGTATGCGTATGAATTTAAACACAATTAACATTGTAATTGTAAGTTATGCAAGTTTTAGGTAAATCAAACACAACAACTACTTCTAAATCTAAACTGTTTGGTAATTTTCTGTGTGATATCCTTGTCTGATGGCATAAGAATACGTGTGTCTAATTGCTGTTTGTTTTTCAACAATAGAACCCGTGTCCACGAAACAAAGGCATTGCGAATGGGAAATTATGCGTGGTTTTGAGTTCCCTATTGGTGACTTTGCCACAAAATCCAACAACCTTGAAGACGTACGACCAGAATCTTGATTATCTAATAAATAGTTACTAATTAAGTTTTTTAAATCCACCATGAAATTAAAATATAATTCAATGTAGTGTCATTGTGATCATATTTTGTGACCAAATTTCTCGTGTGTATTTATAGTGCCAAAAAGCATGCGAAGTCTATACGGCCTTCACGTGTCGATCCATTACGTTTGACGTGGTTACGGGACTCTGCTTCCTCAGTGGATCTGACATGTCAACCACTTCGCCAAAGTTACTCAAATCCCACGAGAACAAAGTCTACGCTCAGAGGGTCCCTTGTATCGACAGTAAGTACTTTTAGCATTTTAGGAAGGGACATGAAATCCATCCTATTCAGATAGCGTTTATAATCACGTTTAACTATGGTGTTTTTGCTTAGAAGCTCCAAATATTTTATATCCCAAAAAATCGGAAATAGATTGTAGAGGCGCGAGGGAGTAATTAGCGAAGAAAGCGATGGAAACTCGAGATTTAGAGGGTTTTTTCAATTTCGCACGATAGTAAATATGGTGTTAACATTGGGTGAGCCGAAAAATAGTATTGCGCGAGAGCGAGACTTTTCACAAAAGCAGGCAGGTACCTTTTTTATACAATCTGTCAATTTATGGCTTCTAACCACATGTGTGCACGTGCCCCCACCATTTTTTTACCATTTCCCACTTCGATTTCTAAAAACACCCTGGGAATGCTGGGAATTCAGAAACTTATAGTTTTGATTTTTTTTATAATTGTTATCTTGTTTCTCATAATATGGCATTTGTAGTTTATAAGGAAATGCATCTCGACTTTGCGAGTCACTTAAACAACAAGGACATCAATCATAAACGGAGTAGTAATAAATGCGAACCTACATGAAACCCTATGTAACTTCAAACCAAACTAGTATTGTAATCAAAGCTGTGTCATATGCATTCGGAATGCATGGTAATAAATATTCAGTAATACTTGTCAGTGTCGAGAAAAGTTGTTTTATGATCTGATCCAAACAAACAAAATGTTAATCACGGTTTAATTTGTTGTTTAGGGTTTGATACTTTTGATAAATATTTCCAATAATTGGTCTTACACCAATCAAAACAGCATCGCTTGTTACTTATCGTACACGGAATGTCGGATTATCATTCGATTTATTATCTTAAATACCATTGACTCAAGCCTTAAGCCATTGAACAAGTTCCAAGTGTCGAAGCTTATGTGTGAAAGGAAATAATTGTATGATTGTTATTTAACTGTGAATTCTATGCTCAAGTGTCTTTGGAATGCAACGGGGAAACGATGATTGCGAAACTGAAGACGCATTCTCCATTCTACGGGAAAATGTACTCTTCCTCACTTCTACCAGAATGTGAAGCATTTGGACACGGAAAACTCAGCACAGCGTTGGAATACCCTCTCAATGGATGTGGAGTTTACAAGTAAAAATCAACATTTTATTAGCATTTATGAATTGACTTCTCCATGTGTATATAGAGAGAGACGATTTTGTCCACAGGATAGAGGTAGAATGGAATACAGATTAAACTAGAATTCAGCAGAAATGTACACCCTCTTCACAGTTGCAAACGAGTATTAAAAAGAATTAAACGAGATGAGAAAAGGCTTAGATAATGTCGTTGTACGACACATGAGAACCGTTTATACAAGAATCTCACATTTCCCCAGCCATAGACTGAAATCAATTATATGTTGATTAGCATTGGACTGTGCCTTTTGAGTAATGTATCACAAAGCTAGGGTTGTTGTTACAAAATATTGTGACTTTTGACTGTTGTTGACCCCTTGAATCCACACGGCACTCAAACTAACTTGATCTGCACTGGGTCATAAATGAAATAAAAAAATAAAAATATTCAACCGTTCGAAAGTATAAGATCGCGAAGTTACAGACGGACCGAGTGAACCCATTAAATGGCTTAACCTTTAATAAACCCCAATACGGTTTTAGATATTTAGATCCAGAAGCTTTGATTTTTACTAAAAAAGCAATACACTTACAGGGATGGAGACGGATCATTCGTGGGGAACCTGATAGTTCAACAACATCCGTTGATTCAAAAACGAGGGGATGCCGCATTTCGGCTAGTTTGCACATTTCCAGAAACGAATCGAACGGTAACACAAAAAATAGCATTCGAAAAGGAATCGGAATCCAGATTGGTGGAAGCGGGTTCAGCTCCAGCTCCGATTTTAGGAATCGCCACTTCCGTCATTAATGCCACCGCCAAATCACCAATCGTCACGCTCCGAATCATCGACAAAAACGGAAACGACGTCAGCGGCGTCACTCTTGGGGACGAACTATTCTTCAAGGTTGAAGTGGAAGCAACGAGTACGACATACGAAAAATCTACATTGATTTTTATTATTTTCTTAATTGACCCTAATCAGTTTTTGTTTAATATTTCAGGCGCATACGGAGTTTTCGCCAGAGATCTGATTGCCCGAAGTGGGACTAACGAAGACGAGCTGATTCTTTTGGATGGACGAGGATGCCCCGAAGACCCAGCAATATTCCCTCACCTTCAAAAGGCTAACGACGGATCAAAATCTTTAAAAGGACGCTTCGAAGCCTTCAAATTCACTAATGATGCCGTTGTCCGGTTTCAAGTCTATCTTCAATTTTGTCGGGCCGAATGCCCTCCGGTAAACTAAACCAAGACTTGAATAAAATATCCATGCATTATAATTATAATTGTAGCTCATAGTTGACATTTGACACTGAAAATGCAGATCCGTTGTGATGGGGAATCGTCTCATGGACGCAGACGGAGATCCATGGCTTCAAGTACAAGTGACGAGAAGGTCAAATTTGTTGAACTCCAGAAGGAAATCATTGTAAACGGACCAATGAATGGAAAAACGAAAGCGCAATTGGCTAAAGGCTTGAATGAAAGTATACACCAACGAGGTAAGTAGTATTATGAAGCAGTTTTGTGATTAAATCATTAAATCGACTAAAATAAGACAAGCCGGAATAAGTCCCCACCAAAATGTATTCCCAATTGAATGGAGAACTGTTTCATATCTAAAAATAAAATAAAAAATACTATAAAAATACTATAAAAATGTTACATCTTTGTCGCTTAACCGATATTAATTTGATAATTAACTTTACGATAATTGTTTTAGAAAATGGGATGGTTGTCTGCACGCCAAAGAACCTTCTAATGGCCATCATCATCGGTTTCTCTCTTTTCCAAGTCGTCCTAATATTTTGCTGTGCTGCCTGCATTTGCCACAAGAACAAGGACAGGAAGCTACTGCCACCGGACCCAACGTACCGAACCTCGGATCTGTATTATGCTCGACCTGGGAGCCTAATTGGTACTCTCCAATCTATGAGAAGTCCTAGAGATTAGTGATCAACTAATTAATTTCAGTTTACCAATACTTCGACTACATAAAAGGAGAACTACAGGGTTGATATTATAGTAGTAACCTAGTTTGTAAGTAGTCATTTATCTTTGAGTGAACGGGGAATTCATTCTTTCCATGGGTAATTTTGGTTTAAAAAGTGTAAACGGTTTAAAAGGTGCCTAGTTATATACTCATTAAAAAAAACGATAGTGACGATTACGAAGATCACATCCCTTCCCCCTCATCTTCCCTGTCACTATTTACAATTTCCACGGGCTAAAAATTTTAGGGCAATACTGTCAATTTTGGCATTTTTAATTAAAATTCGTTGTACTTGATAGGTTTATTGGACCAGTATTTTAATAATATATGTATAGAGCTAGTAAGGTTTTTTTTAAGTATCACGTTTGCACCGAATGTTTTGTATATTATTAAAAGATAAATAAAAGTAAATAAAAGTTGTTTCCGAATAAAAATAAACAATATACTGGATTTATTTCAAAATCCAACAAATAATTTATAATTTTGACACTAGTTAGGGTACTTAAGGTACAATGAAATTATTCAAACTTTTTTAGGTGAGAGGATAACTGTGACGAGATCATTTCCGTTTGTGATCAGGATGAGCGTCATAAACCCAAGCCAATAAGCCTGTCATCTGATCAAACGTATTAATTGCGGCCACGACCGAGTCCTTTTGATCTTGCATCGAAATATCTCCAGGTTTCATTTCAACTCCACCAACTTCCAAGGCAGCCATACTTTCAAACATCCGTTTTTCCTCGTTTTCTCGCTCTTTTCGTAAATCCGGATCCGTCAGTTCCTTCAGTTTAAGTTCATAATGAGCCCTCGATAAGTCCAAGCCCTTCCTTAAGGGATTCAACATCACTTTCTCAATCTTTGGGAACATGTCCAAAATCCCAGTCTTATTGGACTTGCCATCTATGATGAGGAGGAATCTGAGCAAATTCAAAGAAGCCAGCAACTTGTTGGAATTATCCGACAAGTCCGTCGTAACCCCGTCCTTCAAGTTGCATAGGACTATTAATAATTGCTGAAGTGAGGGTCCCAGGAAATATAGCTCCATTCCATCTTCACTTTTCGGCTTAAACGGATCGTAGGCAATGAAAATGAACTGCTTCAGTTCTGTGATCATGTGACCGACGAGACTATCATTTAGTATCGTGTTGAAGATGAGGTTGAGACAGTCGTATCTCCCTTGAGGTCCAAATGCCCACAAATATCTCCGGAGGAGTTGATATGCCTGGTGACGAATCGTCCTTCCTTCACAATAAACTGCAAGATAGGCCAACCGATCAATGAATATTTTGTGAATTTCCGTCTTCAATAGATCATTGTGTAGCCGATGATCTGAATTGGACGAGAGGGTCATATCACAGGAATCTAAGATTTTAAATGTTAGGGCAAGAGCTTTCTTGACGGCCAGATAATTAGTGATTGTTTTGAAGACTGTCGTAACCGGATGCATAATAGTGTTGAACATGTAGGCTGGACTTAAAACGGATGGCATTTTCCCAGGATTTAAATTCTGATCAAATATCAAGTAAAAGTAACAAGCTACTGAGCTCATTGTCACAACAATCTCTTCCTCCTCTTCGTCTTCTTCTTCCTCCTCGACTTCCAAAGTAGATTTTACATTATTAGATTGGTCAGACTTTGATGATTTGATCTCCATTTTTGGTGCCACTCGGGTATCGATCCATTTAAAATAGTAGGCTGGGTCAATATCAACGATTTCCAAGAGCCCCATCAGTGTTTCGGCGATCAAACGACCTTCACTTTTGGTCTTCGGTCCTATCCTAGTTTGCTCTTCTGGTTGGTGGTGATTATTATGATCACAATGTAGATGAGGCATGTGGTTATGGTTGTGAACAGTATTCGTACAATTCAAGTTCTCATTGTTATCCCAGTCCAAATTCAAATGAATTAACGGTGTTCCAAGTAAGTCAACAAGATAATCTCGTAAGTATGCCCTCTGCTTCTGAATACTTTTGATATCCTCTTGATTATTCAACTGCTCAGCTTCCATCGAATTGTGATCAAGTTGTTCAACAAACGGGCGGTAGAAATCAATGTATGCTTTGTAAGTAGTAAGGAGTGATTTGATTTTGATGTCTTGTTCCAGAAGAACAAGATCATTGCCTTCCAAAAATTTAATTTTCAATTCCTCAGGAAATTCGTGAAAGTATTTAATGTGGGATCTTAAAGTACTCAGAACCCATGAAAATGTCTTCTCTCGTTTTTTGGGCAGATTGAGCATCACGAATTGAAGAGCAGGAAGAAGGCAAGTGAATTTATCGGAATGGACGAAAGCTTCTCCCTGTTCCAAAAGACAAATTAGGGACTCTTTTGGACGATAATTGAATACGACTTGGTTCAAAGAATTTGTGCAGGCAGCAATCGAATCATTGTCCTCAGCGAAGGCTAGTCCATTTTCACATATTTTGGTGATCAAGTCCATTCCCTCTGCATGAATATGTGAGAGACTGGAAGGTTTGAAGATTTCGTCGTAAAGACCTGCATAATCTTTAATCGCTAGACAACTCTCCACTTTTTCGACGAGGACGTTTGGTTCCATTGACATCATCATTTTTGGGTGTTATTGTTTTTCGAGAGTAACAATTTCGTTGAACGGTCACCTATTCCATAAAAATGAGAATACAATATATTTAAAATGAAAACTGTTGTTTAATCTTGAATCTATGATCTATCCGGAATTGAATGTGAAATGTATTCAACATCAAAAATACCTTTCCCGGAAAGCCAGTCTGTTTGCTGTGGTTCAAGGACAAGATTCACTGCAGAGAGAGTGTGGAGTGGAGAGTTTGGAGTTTGGAGTTAGGGATCGAGTATCAGATCACAGATCGAGTAGATCATAGTTAGTTAGAAAAATCTGCAAATTAACAATAATATTTGATATTCAATATTTAATTTCAAATTTGATTGTAAGAACAAACAACAAGCAAGATCAAAGATTGAAAGATGCAAGAGCACAGCAGAGATCATAGATTAAGAGATTGCAGAAGTTCTCAATCCACAATCAATTCACAATTGCGAAATTTTTATAATTTAGTATTCAGTATTTTGCATTTAATTTAATACATAGCACAATGAACTTACCAGGTTCAACTACTTCTTTGAATTTCAAACTGTGAACAGCAATCCCAAATCCTGAATCCAGACACCAGCAGACAGATCACAAGTTTACAACGTTTTTAACTTTGAGATTAGATTCTTTTTGTCGTTGTTTGTAATTACAGTAATTACAGAAATCCGACAAAACAGAGATTTCGATTTCAACTTTTGAGAGGCCCAGGATTTCTCAGTTGCAATAAATGTAAAATGTTGAATGTCAAACCTACAAAAGTATTTTTGATTTTGAAATATTTTTTTTTAACTGTGTGATAAATGAATATTTTAAATTTCGCGGGCTTGCGTTCGCGGCGTTGTGAATGAGCATAGAGTTGTAGTGGAAAGAAGTTGGAACCGAATAATGCCGAAGATGTTGTAGGGTTACAAGGGGTTGTCCACGGACTTCATGACCTCTGACCTCAGTACCTTCATTATCTTTAAACGGGGATAAGGGCACTGGTCAAGGGCCCTAGGAATTCTAATGCATCCACTAATAGGGGCATTTGAACTGCAATTGATGGAGGAATTGTTGATGTGCGCAATGATGGTTAATCTATATGACACATTGTACATAGTAGGATAGATAGTAGTAGTAGCACTATGCGTAGTATTGGTTCAGTTGAATGGGAAGGGTTTCTGCCGAACAGTCAATGTTACATGTTCAACTTGAATGTGACAAGTCTGCTGGCTGAGGCTCAACGAATTTTAATCCAATATCTGTAAACAATAACACCCTTTTAAAACCCGGATTCTGAAGCATAAAGATCACAACTTCAGATCTTTCTCTTTGCTCTTGGACATAAATTCAAAATTGACAGCAGAGCGATGTGCTAAAATGTAAAAAGGTCAAAAGTGCAAAGGAAGTGCAAAGTGGAGAGAAGTTCATAAAACATAATCATAGTATACATGGGTTTTATTTCTCATTTCACATTTGCCCGAACGCTGAACGCTGGAGTCAGGGCCAAGGCTACAGCTACTGGGCAAAGGGTTGTAACTTGTAACAGCAGGACAAGGACCGAACTAATTTATTCTGTGTTCTGGGCCTCCGGACGGGTTTTCCTTTCTTATCCGTACTTGTGTTTAAATTTTTAATTTGTTTGACATTGATTGGATGGGTTGAAAGTTTGAAACCGGCTAGATCGGTCTCTGGCTCCTCAGGACGCTGCTGGATAGGTGACAGGGCTGGAACTCTGGACTGCTGGAACCGGAAACGGGAACTGCTGGAACGGTTGACGATAAACGCGGACAAGATGTATGATCATCATGAATGATGAATGATGTAGGAACATTCGGGTTTTAGTTTTCCAGGTCAAGGTTCATTCATTTCATCGCAATCGTATGAACTTTTCAACTCTCTGTCTAACTAGTCTCACTCGGACCTCACACGCCAAGGCAAAAGGCACTCTTAACTCCTCCGTCAACCGTTACCAAAAGCTTCAAACTGAACTAACTTCAAAGTTAAATCAAAGTTCGGATTTGATTCGTGGCTTTGAATGCGGATTTACTGTTTTCTTGGACCTTAACGACAACGTCCTCTGTGCCTTCCGTGGGATTATTTCATCATTTCATGTCATTCAGTTTTTCATACCTGTCATGATATTTCATTGATCGTATTATTTTCATCTTGCCTGTTCCGTAATGTTGTAAATTAATCGAATATGACGGGAAGCTCGCAAAGTCGCAACTTTTGTAAACTACAAGTTTGAAGAGTTTGGAGTTTGGAGTACATAGTACGTACGGTGTGAGGGCAGAGGTTAAGAATCAAGAATGTTTCAGTTGGAGACCCTTTCACCGACCACAGTCGTTTCACGGCCATAAAAATAACCATAATTATTTGAAGTACAAAGTAATTTGTGAATTAAAGTCATACGATTGATTGGAAATATAGTTGTAGTAAAGTCAAAAGTGAAAGCTCCTGAAACTGTGAACCTATTGCTACTTTCCTTCTGAAATTCCAAAGATTGAACATCCTGTCGCTGTCAGTGTCAGTTTTTTGTTGTTGAACCGTATGAGAAATACATAAAAAGAAAGGTGTCTGGATTCGGGGATATTCTTATAAATATTATTATTGTGTTTTTACGTTGAAAGTTTGAGTGTTGAAACCTGAAAGCCTGAAACCTTATTTTAAAGTTATTAAAACATAAAATTAATCTGAATGAGGAAGAAGATGCCAAATAGCAGTCAACAAGGAACGATGACGAAGGAAATTAGTGGTATGACCTTAATGACCTTTCACCCATTTTTAACACATACTTTGTCAATTTAGATTGAACTTGAGACCTGGCATAAATCGGAATTTGGTTCTACTTGAGACTTAAAAACTGAGGCTCAGTATGGATGGGCTTGTCATTTAATATATTTCAATCTCTGCTAACTTTCACCATTCACATTAAAACTACAAACCATATTTCTGACCCGATTCTGGGGGCATAATATGTCCAGAACGATTCCACAAAATGACAAAATGAATTGGAATATTTAATATTTATTTGTGTCTTGTAGTTTATTATATGCCATAACATTTGCAATTTCCAACAAATGAAAGCAATAACTAAAAAAATTAAAAAATACCATTTGTTACATCTTACATCAACATCGACTCGTTAAGTGGTGACAAACACCATATCACATCTTAAATTTAAAATGTGAAATGAATAATATCCCCAAAGCACAAAGATGGAATTTGTTATTTCAAGGGTTATCTAATTGTAAGTCTAGCGTCATTTCAATTTGACGTAAGGAAAAGAAATTCGAACTTTTTGAGCATTTTTTGGATTTTATCTAAATAGAGATGGCAACGTAACATTAGAGTAGCAATAAAATAGTAACGATACAACCCAGCGTTTTCACCTTGCGCGTTTCATTCCTCTCAACCTAATTTTTCATGGCATTTGCGAGTGCATTTGCAGAAAGTACTCGAAACATATTTAAATCAAGCAAACTATCGTTTACTGAAACACGTATCATTACATCTCCGTCTGAATCTGGACAAATGATGCATCTATTTGCCAATTTGCCAGTATTTTGCCATTTACACTTCTCAGCTCTTTTGATTGATGTTATTTGTACATTTAAATCGTTTTGAACTTTACCAAGTTCAAATTAATTACTGTAATTGTTGCTGGTAAAATGGAATAGAGAAGTGACATGGGCATGGAAGTGTCAAATTTAACTGCAGTTTCATTCTGTTGTAGAGATAGAGTTGATGAACCGTATGTGAAATATGATTGTATCGGAGAAGGAAAGGAAGATGCAGAATCCATTCGAAATAAATGAGTTCATCGTTGGTGAAATGAGGATAGCTCATAACTGTTGTTCCTACGAATAATAATTAATCGTCATCCTCTATAATATAAGACTCTTCAGACGATAATGGACTGTTGCTATATACAAATATGCAATAGTAAGGCCAATATCCCATCCCTTGTACAAGATCGTATAAAAAAGTCGAATTGCACAGTCAATTCATGCCATATATTTTAGTACTCGTTTCATATAAGAAATTAAATGTGCTCACTTGAAAATCCACCATTCTACATTATTATAGCAAAATCAGGCCGAAAATGCATATTAAAACTGGTTTCAGACAATCAGAATCAAGGGCTAGTGTATATGCTGAGCTATATAATCAGACTGAGCATTATAATTATAACGTAGAAGAATTGTGTAAATAGGTCCTCTTCTCAAATTCATTTGAAATGTTTAAATTTGAATCCACTATTGGAAATTAGTCATCTTTCTCCATTTGTTTTAACTAAAAATATTCCTTGTCTTTTTCATTAAATTTTAAATTTAAACGATCCATTCGAATCTAAATCATTGCAAAGCCATCAAAAGTATCGGAAAGTTAGAATTTAATCTTAATACACAATTAACTTTTGTTTGTAAAAGCTTCAAACTAGGAACGGTGTTCATTTAATGAATTTTTATACGGTTAATTGCTAGCATAATTCCAGTTTCTGATGTTAAACACACAATTAGTATTAGTAGCAACCATGCAACAATGCATTATTCGAATGATTGCAAAAGATAATGAATGACACGGCCATTCAGTACTTTTTTATTATACTGAAATATTAAATAGATAGCTGAATTCGTATGTATTCATTAGTTTCTGTATGATGTATGTGCATTCATGATTCATGCTTCAAGTTGACCTAGAATATAATTATAAACCGGCATTAGGATCTAACTAATTATTCCATATTAATTAAGTCAACTGGGGAAGTAGGGCTTCTTCTTCTTGACGTTTTGAACTACATATTACTTATTTAAATCCGTGCAACCTTCTAACGATACCCATATATTATTTTGTTATTATTGTTAAGTGCTCATTCTTTACAAATGCAAAATTTAAAAACGAAATCTCCAGTGTCAATAAAACAAAATGTCAAAATGTGTGCGAGTAAGAGTAAACCATCGTCCAACTCCAAACTCACGAAACACGAGCAAATAAAAACAAATTGTTAATAACTCTAGACAGGTATTTTTATTTGATAATTGACTAATTGACTAGACTGATTAATTTCTATCTAACAATACAACTAAAAATACAACTCATCAGTCCTGTTTTTACAGTCAAAGTGGATATTGCTCATTGACTAAATAAATGGGAACATATGTAGACCATTAGACATCCAATCCTCAGGTTTTTTGATAAAAACCAAAATGATAAGATAATAGATAATATAGATAAGCTGAAGCAAAGAGGTAGATAGATAAGATTAAAAACGTGTCACTCGGAAATTGAAATTGATTATTTGATTAACCTGCTTTCATTGATTATTGATGTTTAAATCACCCAATTCATATTAATTTTGAAAATGCTTTAATACATATTACATTACATTACATACTTACACACTTACAGGATGATTAAAGTTAATCAACCTGCTGCCTCCTTTCGTTTAAGCCATCTTCTAGTTCAGAATTACCGAATGAAATTTTCAAATTGTAGTTAATTTTTAATTTCTTAATTTTAAGAATTGAGAACACGGGATCTACATGTAAATTTTGTGTATTTGATAATTTGATTTTAGTTTGACATTCGCACTATTGCACTTATCTTAATTTTAGCTCCGCTCTTTCGCGTCACAATTCCTAACTTAAAAGCGATGATAATTATAAAATTGCTAAGAATTCATAGAATTACAATACTTAATGTGATGGTAAACATGTACAACGTAAGTAAGTACTAACAGGCCTTGAGTTTGTGGGTGGAGATGGAATCAGGCATTTTTATCAATTAGCAATAATAATGTTCATATGCATGTTAGCTTAACTCAATAAGCACTTGTAAACAGAGATAGATATATAATTGTTATGCTAATTTAAATTAACTCCTCCAGGAAAGGCATATGCAAAAATACCCGTCAAGGTTAGTTGACATTTAGCAGACTTTCGTATTTAAACAGTATTACTGTTCCAGTCCCTACTGACAATATATACATTACTTTGTAGTTAACATCAATTGCTAAAAATTATGCACTTTTACTTTTAAGTTTCGCTTTTTTATGAACCGAATATCCAGAAATCTGACGGACACATTTATTATGTACAAATTCCCTTACCTGATAATTTACTTAATTAATTAAATTACTCTACTCCATTGGCAGAATTTGATTTGTATTCATTAATGCTAGCGCATATGGCATAATGTTTTCCCGTTGCCGTTGCCCGTGTATTGAGAGAAGAATTTGAATATTTAAGGTTGGGATTAGCTAATTTTTATGAGCAGTTTTTCTTGTATTTTCTTACACTCATGATTCAGAATTAGTAAAATACGAGGGTTAGGGGGTACATGATTATTGGCGAATTTATAGGAATTCCATATCTTAAACCTAAAAGTAAATATGACTGTAGAGCTTAAAAAATAGACTGTAGAGCTTAAAAAATAGTAACAGTATCGAATAGTAGTATGATAAATCATAAAAAATTCAAGTCAATGAACGGGAATCGGTAGCCGCAGGAATATGTGGAATTATAAAAATTATGATTTGGAAATTCCATTCCTTGTGGTTTGGGTCACCAATCAATGTCTACAAAACTACAATATCCCTACATTCCAGTCTTAAAAATAACAAAATAACCTTGCTGTTTGCTGTTAAATATGTATTGATTGGAATTGGATGGATGGAAATTTTGATTTTTCCTATTGGTCTATAAAATTAAAAGTTAAAAAAATATGTACTCTAGAGTCTGGAGTATGAGAATTAGATTTAAGATACGAGCAGTGCTCAATTCAATTAATGGAAAAGATTGCTAAGGATGTTTGTAAATATTGGTAAAAAATTGTAGCACATGCATGTCAAGCTGGCCATATTCCAAAATTAACCAAAGCTAAGGGTTGTTCATAAAGTAGTACAGCTAGACTTGTGAGACATGTCACAAAATAAATACAAATTCCTAACAATGTTACAATGTTACTCGGTTCTAAAGTTGTCGCACAATTCCGTATTTTATAATAAATGACCCTTTTCTTATGAGTTTTTAAGAGGAAGAAATTAAATGGCAAATACTTGATAAATATCTAAATATCGCATAAATGTCAAGAGCAAGTGAAGAGAGATGGTAACATGACTAGGTTTATTTTAAGCTCTTCTTGTGAAAGTGTTGAGTGAAATGACACGTGAAATGCCTGGACTTGTTGAACTTTTTTTGGCAGAAATGATGTTTTTTACTTTTTTAGTCAATGTTGCTATTTTTTATGCTAAATTGTCTAACGTTGTTTTGTTTGTATTTGAATTGCAGAAGGAATAAAAACGCTGTTGGGGAAGAACGTGCGGATTCTTCTGAAATCTGCAGTCAAGATGGAGTCGAAAGGAGACAAAACGGAAAACAGAATACTTGTACGTCTTTAGTAACTTATCGACTGTTCAGTCTGCTCTTATTCTAAAATAATATTTTTACATGAAAGTAAAGCATCTTATATTTTCGGTTTTCCTCAAATCTGTAAAAACGATGTTTTCAAGTGTTCAAGTACGTGTTTTGGACTACTAAAAAATTAATTCAAAATCGTCCATAAATGAACTACAATGGCATAGACTAATTATTTATAGACTCTCCCCCTCCTCCATATAAATCATATTCCAGGAATCAGTTCCAAAAATTGTTCAAAAATGAACGTCTCTTCGTTTCAAACTTGCTAATAATTAGGGATAAATAAAACTACAGATATCATTTTCTTGCGAATATAAAACTTTCTGTTTCCTCTCTATAGACAATATCTAACTATCTATTTTTAATATTTTCAATCGCCTTTCCTGTTTACGAATTAAGACTATGTTACGAAAAAAGTTGTATACGAGTTGAAATGTTCATATCTAAATTATCTAAAGACTAAAATTAAAACAAAAATACGAGAGTTGGGAATCCCGAATTGGTTTCGCCAATCCCCACAGGGCAGGATATTAATATTTCTGACATTTATTTACATTTTACATGGTCCAGTCCTCTCATTATGAAATATTTGTTGATATGACCCAATGGCCTTAATATAAATATCTATATAGTGTCAATTACATATGATAAGATAAGGAAGATTTTATTTTTTTACAGTAGGATAAACTACCTTCACACACAGTTCTTATCATGAATGCAGTTTTTACTTTTTTACTTGTGCTTTTTGACCGATTCAAGCATTTTAAGCAATTTTATTTCCGATTTAAGCCAAAGCCATGCATTTAAAGCAAATGATTTCATTTCATTGCTATTGTCGACTAAATATAACAGATTTTTTAGTAAATTATGTGCTTCAATCCATCTTATTTAGTTTGAGTATATTAAATACTTTATACTTCTTTATATCATTCTGGCTTAAAAGTTAAAAATAAAAGTACGACATTGATGACATGACTGTATCTGTACAATTGACTATATTATTAAGCTGTTATTATAGTGCTTCAGGTCAATTTTTGAAGTCTCGACATTTTCTCTATTATTTTGTCCTGCGGTTTACCTTTACCGTTTATGTAGATTCCGATTTTGCAAACGAGAAGCAGTGCTAATAAAAAATCTTGGTGCAGATTCTAAATTTTATCATTTCGGATCTGGATCAAACTACTTTTAGCATTATCAATAGCAAATAAAATTAAAGCAAGGAGGTTTGCTTTTAGTAATAGTTATGAATTGATGGTGCATGTGTTGTATCAATATGTCATGTATGTGCCTTGTTTTCTAGAAAGTAAAGTATTGATTGAAATTAAAGTCTGGAGGAGTAATGTTGATTGACGGGATGCGTGTGGAATTCAGATTCCTTCTCTTCTCTCAAAATCCAATTTTTGCCAATAAATTGAATAAATCAACGTCAGTTCAAAACTATGCAATAATCTAAATCAATAGTATTAATACCACAACCCCTACATGCAAATAATACAACAAACACACATTTCCACTCTTTATGTATGCTCTTTATCTAGAATCTAAAGAATTTTCATTCAGGTTCAGGAATTTTAGGACAACCGTTAACGGTTCATATATTATGCAAACTAACAGGCGATAGGAATCAAATTGAATATTGAATCTTTGTTTCTCGAATGTCTAGAAAAGAGAAAAACGGTTTCAAAAGGCTCATTATGAAGGCTCGTGAAGTTTTAATAATGTTTAAAAAACTTGGAAAAAACGTGGATCACAAATTTTAAATTGGTATGACAAAACGTCACAAAATTTTGAAATACTATTAAACAAGCCTGCGAACGTCTGTAGCTTAAGTTACTGCGAATTATCCGTTCAAGCCGTCAAGCCCCTAATGGTAAAGCCTTCTTGTTCAACCGATTTTATTTTTAAACGCCAGGAAGCATATGCAATTTTAAAAAAAAATTGAAAGATCCATGTCTACATCAAAGCTTTAACATTTAAGAGTAGTTTCTGTGGATTATAAATAAGTCATAATCATGAGTATAAATATTGTTGGATTCAGTTAAGGTCCTTTAAGTTGTAAATCCTGTAGCTGCAAAAAAGAGGTATGTTAGGGGATGAATAATTTAAAGAAGAAATGCTAAACTAAATAATTGTATTGTGTTTTTTAGGTGTTCTGTCCATGTCGGTTCTTCTGCATCAAAGTTCCACCTCGGGTAAGGCAACTTTCACTTTTTGCTATTTTATTCAAGTTATATTATTTATGTTTGCTTTCACCACAAATACTCTTTGACATTAAAATTTTCCCATGAGAAATAAAAGCGTTTACCCAAAAGTTCCCCCATTGAAGGGTTAAGTGTTGAGTTATCCTGTAAATTGACGGATAGGAAACCACAAAATAACATTGATTCTACATGGCACAGATGTGCAGAGAAAAGTTAATGATTTCATACAAAATGAACTTAATAATTACATTTGATTGTTTTATTTCAGATCGACTTCCACTTCCATTACCTGGAGATCCAAGCTATAGAAAGCAAAAAGCCAAATCAGGTATGTTTTTTTTTTAAATCATTGCAGTGACTTAAGATTTGCGTAATTGGGTCTAATCGTGTTGTTAGTAGTAAGAAGTTACTATTGAAAAATTAGTTTTGAGGTGAATTTTATTATTTTTAGTGAGGAATATGAATATGTATAGATGCATTGAAGAGTTCTACGGCGGTCACTGTTTAAATTAAAAAATAAATGAGATGATTTTGGACTGACGAAATGAATATTTTATCCCTTGACAAGTATACTAGTAGTTTACATTCTACATTTTAGGTTTTTGGGTTTGGATAAATTGATAATAATATTCCTTAATTCGTTCAATGCAAAATACATTGATTTGTAAAACCCATTGAAACATTATAAATAAAAATCAAGACCGACTATGTATATCATATCACATATATGGGAAGTTGTATGACAAATTGCAATAAACATCACATAATTAACACGAGAAATACTGAAATAAGGCACTGGATATTATTTTCAATTTCCCGATAGCTTTGAAATCTTTATTCTGTAAAATGTAGAAAATTTTTGAAGACTTGAGCATGGGTCTTATAAGATTCCATCTCATTGTTTGTTTTTCTGAGACACGAGAAAAGATCTCAAGATTAATTGAATAAGTCAAGTGAAGTATGAAAACGTGCGGATGTTTCAGATCATTAAGATTAAGATTTAAGATTATTAAAGAAACACTTCCTCCAAACTGTTGAAAGATGAATGGAAAGAATGGATCGGCGTCGATAACCCAGAGATGTTTATTTAAAGATCTGACTTGTTCTACTCAAATACCATTTTCTTTCATGTTTGACTTTGGAGTTTGAGAGTCGGGTCGGGACCCCGAAACCCCCGTGTTTTAACAAGTTCATTATCATGGGCTGCTCTGAACATTTGTTTCTATCAATGATGATATACGGATGCTTTCAGAGATCACTGACGATTCCGTTCATAAATTAAAGTACTCAGAAATACAGGAAACAAGGGAACATTCTCAGCTGTACATCCCGATATTTTTAAACTACTTTCATTGAAATTAAAAAGAGCAATTCAAAACAAGGAACTTTAAAATAGAGACTTTTGGTGATTAAAATGGAGTTGACTTAAGGGGCGCTATCGCATGATTCCCAGTAAATTCCCGTTTGGTTTTTGCGAAACACTGGCTCGCATGCAATACTATGTTTTGACATCTGCAATTTAAACTCCCTATCTGTTTTGGGGAAAAGTCAGCCTGTTTTCCTCCCCCCTCCATCCTTAGCGCTTGATAGTTTTTAACCTATAGCGGACAGTTCTTCTGTTGACCTGGCCACCTATTTCATTACGACAAAAATAATTATAGTCACCGGTTGTCTCTATATTATAGTTTATAGTGTCTTGTTTTGAGTTCCTGTTTCGAATGAGATTTAGACGGGGTTTAAAAAATTCCGGGTTAGTAGAGTTGGGAATTTTCCCTTGTGAGGCATATGGAGTAATGGTGGCCACGGCAATTATCAAGTAGTGTTGCCGGTGTTTATGAATAGCCCGTTCGATAGTCAATCGCAAATCAAGCGGAGTGTTAACTTCCTTTTGAATAAAAATGAGATGAGAGGATATCGATCTATTTCCGATTCTGTGATCCATCTCCACAAACTCAATCTTCAGCTTCACTTGATCATTTCCCGTCCCCTTTGCTTCTAATTGAAATATGAATATATAAAATTCTAACGATTTAAATGTTACGAGCCCGAAACCGTGTTTAACGACCAACGACGCTAACGACGTTGATTGTTTCCACATTTGGTATTGGAAATTGTGGGAATGTTATGGCAAAGAAATCGACAAAAAATTATTAAGCTTGTATTTCCCGTCTAGATCTTTTGCTAAAGAAAGACCGACATTTCTAAGCGTCGTGATAGAATTTACAAGGCTTCGGCATGAAAATACCTTTATATTAATTTAATTAAATGAAAGTCCTTAAAAACCATATCTCTCGAATAAATCCCTTTAAGCACTTGTTCCTATCCGAGACAAAAGAAAAAAGCAATAGAGTCAACAATATCTGCAGAAATAGCGTGAAGGGATATCGAATGCGCATTTCTAAAATATAATAGTCGGCTGCCAATATTTATATGTACTGATGCTTGATTGTACAGGTGAATTGAAAAAATCGTTTTTAAAAGTTGTGTTTTATTTATTTTATTATTTTAGTTGGTGCTGACAGCGAATGATAAGAGTCACAGTTTTTTAATACCTGATCCAGAGAAGATGGAGACGATTGACAGAATGATAGTGACCTTGTTGACTGCTCTAAGCGAGACCTTCCCTGGAATACCATTGTTGTGAGCTCATTTACATTATTTCGCATTTAAATCATGATTTATAATTTATTTACTGATTTTACCTAACGGGACTGTTATAATTTGATATTTTTAGCAATATTCTTCGGAAGATCGACGTAGTTCCTGCTCAAAGACTTCAGAACTTGGACATGTCGTCATTCGACGGTGGAAGCAGTGGAAGTGGGGGAAGTATTGGAGGTGGCCTGACCTCAACAAGCTCAACTCCCGTGCCATATCCCAAGTCCAAAAGTACCTCTTCCCTTGAGGACAATGCCAATAGCACCAGTTCAACAAATTTAGTCAGCACTAGTTCGGGATCCGGATCTAATTTAGTTCTTATTGGCACTAACTATTTACCCGGCATGTCAGCCGGAAACGTGGGTCCTTGTGGCGGATTCTCGACTCAATATGCTTGGATGTGCGATCTACTCGGACTGCCTTATCGGGAAGAAGTTGCTTGGGTAAGCCACAATCATAACATTCTTCTTGTAAATAAATAAAATTACTCCTGTCTTTAGTCTATATCCGGGATATTGGATCCCCGGAATCCGTTTACAAAACCCCAATCGAGTCAGTTTCTCCTGTTTTATTCTGTTGGAATCGATTGGATTTGTGAGGATATCATAAGTCTGTAGTACTGGTTTACATTCAAGATCATAAAGCCCACAGTTTACAACCCTAAATTCTGAAATTGGCTCTGTTGGATTGTCGAAGAAAGGGAGTAGATTCCTACTATATAAACCTATTCGATGGAAACGAAGAAATATGTAAACGGTTAGGGGATTGTCAATGAATGGCCCAAACTGAGGTTTTGTCCATCTGCTTTTTCACACTTGAGACTCATGACACATTTTGAGTTTGGATAAGGAATCTGCTCGAAATTCATTAAATAATGTCAAGAACACAAGAACTTCCTATTCGATGAAGATATTTTGATTTATTTGCTTCTTTGCCGTTTACTGAAATTGAGGCTTTGAATGGTATCGTTAGGTATGAAATAAAGAAGTCAGAGCAGTTATTCAGTAACTCATACTTTTATGTTATCGACCGATTAGGTCACCCAAAATATCAAAATATTTACTTCGGAAAGTAGGGTTTGGTTTGATTAAGAGTTTGTATTGTTCTCTGAAAATAGGAGTTGGTGTAATCGGATTTATTCGTGGAATTCGTTTCGTTTCCCCATTTCCCTAAGCCTCTTACATTTATAAGACTTGTAATTTATCACTTCCTTAGCAGCCTTTCCAAAGATTCGGCTTTGGAATTGCCAATGCGTGTGAATTTCGGGCTAGCAGTAGTAGTTTCCGTCTTGATCTTATTAAATGGCCCTATCTGACTACACACATACTACAGGGCTTACAAGTCCTCTGTTCTGTTCTCTGTTTTTGGACTGACCAGTTGGGAAAACGTCAAGAAGTTTGCAAAAGTTTGGTTGTTATGCTTTGAAAATAAATTGGTTTACTTATGTCTTGAGTCTGTGTTAGGTGCTCGTCGGTACATAGCGGGTTAGACTTGGTTGTTGATGTTGATAGAGGCTGATGGTTAAAAGATGTTGATAAATTATCCAAGAGTGCTTGGATAATTTTGGAGTTGAAGATGGATATTTCACGTTTCACGTCGGCAATGTTTTGAAGCCTCTCAAATTAAGACAGATATATTGGACTGAGAAATTAAATGAAACAGAAGTCCCTTTAGCCTTTTTAATAACAGGTTGAGTTATTTATAAGGAGTGAAGGGGCTAATAATCAGTAAGTTCGGGTGTCAATGAAAGCTGAGAACTTACCCAATACATTAAAAACGTCCCATTTATTCAGAAATCCTCACCCATACTACCTACTTTAATAATTCTCTACTAATTTTCCGCAAGATTATCTTATTTTTCAAGATTTATATTTATACGGTGTGGAAGTTGGTAAAATTCGGAATGGTGTCTCTGTACTGTAAAATTCTATACGTGTCAAGAACAACTATTAGCTCACCCCCTTTCACATCTCTTGTATCCCTTGTCCCAAGCAACTTTAAACGTCAAGATCAACTATAGCTCTAGAGACGTTGAAATTGTTCAAGAGACCGGGGGGACACTTACCCGTAAACATCATCATGGACCATTCATACATTACCCTCCAACTCCGAAGGGCCAAGGATAATTTGTCAAGCTTTCAAACAGTAGTGTGGAATGATTCATGTCACATGATGATAAGGTTTCTGACCTATTTCTAAAGTAACATAACACACAGCCGTTGTTAAAATCGAAGTTTCAGTCATTTCCTATGAAATTATCTTACAGATTCTCGAAAATTTAAATCGCCATTTCATAACCTAAAACCTGTACTATCTTTTCTTTAGTAATTTTTAGCTCATTTTTGATTGATTGATTGATTGAAAACTTTATTAACGTGTCAATTTGGTTCAGATAATTTACATTTTCTGGTCCCCCACCCGTGACACGGGGCCGATTTAACAATAATCATAATAATAACGTTAGACAGGTCAAAAACATATCCAATTGTGGTCAATACACATCACTAAATAAATTCATTTTTTCTCTTAGCAATTATCCATTCTCTCACAGCTTCCTTAAATTTATCATAGTCTATAGAGTTAATCTCCCAATCTTTTGGAAGACTGTTCCAGAGTTGACATTCCTTAAATAAGACTGATTTTTTGAAGGTCTGACTGCTGAAGGAGTCTACCGGAACCATTGGCATTGGCTTTGAAGCCGTGTGAGCCGTAAACTTAATCTTTTTATGTATAAACTTTTGTACATGTTCTTTAAAATAACGAAATCAATTCGTTCCGAAATTGATAGGAAGTTACATTTTTTCCATAACTCGATCATGTTTACATTTCTCTTAACCTTATCATATCCTAATTTAGATCTTCTAATTAATACGGGCAGGTAAAAACGGTTGGGAAAAGTAAGGTCCAAAATAAAAACCAAATTAAATTTCCAAGAAGCACAAGAGCCAGTTTGGACTCTAATTCATTGAATGTTTTGCGTATGAATGGCCCTTGTAAATGAGATTGTGTTTTGGTGTTAGAGGGGGAAAGTAATTGAGTTCAAGGTGAAGTTCCCTCTTTCCATCATTTCTCCCCCCAAATGTACCCAAACTGATCATTCCTGTGCAGTTGTGCCTGCCTCAAGTCCCAACTCCAATCTTGACTGCTAAACTCTGGAACATCTTATTACTTAATAACCTTCCTAATCTCCTTATTAGGGAAGCTGGTAGAGTAATTGTAAAAGATGTGCTAGGTAGGATCGGATGAAATAAAAATACTATGTATACATTTGTAAAATAATTACCTTATGCTTAAGCGGTTGAGTAATTAAGACATACAAATAAAATTACAATCCTACTCCTGAAATATCGGAATGGACATAAATTTCGGTCAGAATTACAGCCAGAATTTAATTTACGTTAGCATCAACTTTGAACGGGGGCTGCTTAATAATTGAATACGACCAGAATGTTGAGGTTGGATCAGCAACTTGGAAATAAAATCTTTCAAATGCCAAGGGAGCCCAAACTCCAAGAACTGTTTCGTTGGAATCAATCAAATTAGTTCATTAATTATATGGTCCGTTCGTAAAAGCTTGTCTCAATTTATGGTTCGGTGACCCGGTAATTATTATGCTAGAATTTCCTGTTAAATGTATAGATATACAGAATTTAGTTCCAATCCCGATCAAAATCGTTGAATTCAAATAATAAAATTTTTAATTTTTATGTGTAATCTATTCCACCTTCCACCGATTTCTAATATTCTGATCTGACCATTAGGCAATAGAAATTACAATACATTTCATGTTAGATAAATTCCTCTGGAGGGGTTATATTTCACGTGTAATTTGTAAAAAAAACAGATTCTAGAATACGATTATTTATAGCATATGGATTTAAATTGTGATAACCTGAACTGTGCTATATACTGCACTCTGTAAACTGGAATCTAGTTCTGGCTTTCTCTCTCTAAAAAAGTCATGATTAAAAGAGGGGATTATTGGGTTGTGAGAGTTGGATGGGGAGAAGATTTAATATTTAAATCGAGTTAAATTTCAATCTCCGAATCTGAAATTAAATAAAACGGAAGGAAATGGGTTGAAAATAGTTCGTGGAGAGAGGGATAAAAATCCAGTCCAGGACCTTATCCTTCATCTCCCTATATTATAGGAGACTTGCAATGTGTGTATACCTTTCACAAATATTTTGGCCCGTATCTGATGTTATCGTTTCTGAAATCGTCAGCCACAACCCTTCGTTTCTCTCAATACCCTCCATACTATATAAACTTATTGTATATCATTGCAGTATGGAGTTACTTGAACAAAGATTGAGTTGAATTTTAAACAAATCTCAAACCGAACGCTGTTCTCAAAGCGTTGTTAATAATTACAAATCAAAATGTTCTATGAATTTGTGAAAATCAAAATGAAAATGTTGATATTTATTATAATTTCTCATTCCTGGATTTGAAAATTAAAGGTAATTAAAGTCCGATTAAAACTCGAAACTGTGTAATAACGTAATAAGACTGCTGATGTTGCTGCGGGTTTGTTAATTGTTGAATTGCTCAACAGTATTTATATTTGAGAAATATTTTTTCACGTATGTTAGGGATTTTTGCACAGTTCGAGTCACGACGACAAACCCTAATGGGGTTAAGGAATGAAGAGACTTGAATTCCATTTTGATATTTATGAACGATCCTGTAGCCTGTAGCATTTATTATTGAGTTACAGTAACGGTAATTTCTGTAACTTCATTTAGGGATACTTCTTCAACATTTTTTTCTCATTCAGTTGGAGTGGTTTCTCGGCAGTTCTCGGAAATAAAATGTAAGATATGAAAAATAGCCCAAAAGTTACGGATAAAGAAAACATTAATTGAACCGTTGTTATCGCATTTAAAAGTTAGTTATATAAGATTTACATCATGCTATGGTTAATATATATACTTTTAATACTTTATTGCCACTAATATCTGTTTTTTGTTTATTACTATGTATCGTAAATCGTAAATACATACTGTGAACGCATTGATGTCTGTCTGTCCGTCTGAACTATAATTTTTTAAATTTTTTTTTAGGTTTTCAGTAAATCACGCTTTCAATATTAGTTTCAATGTTTAGTTAAAAACCGTACAGTAACTTCGACAAACCAGTAAATCCATTTGTTGGATGGTTTATTAGGTGTAAAACCAAATGTAATAGCAAAAAATATTTATTAATGGATTAACCTGTTTCTGGAAGGATGGTTTAAAAAATTCTTAACAATTTTAATTACTCTATCATCGGCGGGAGTAAGATAAGATTAACGTCCTTGCGTGTTCGTTTTTCGCTAGACTGAAATTGTAATTGCAGCAGACATTGGACAAGAAACAAAGAGTCTAGATATTTCGGTCAAATATTTTCTTGAGCTCGTGTGAGGTGTGACCGAATCTTATTTCAAATTTCATACCCTTTAAAGTTCAAAAATGCTAATTTATTTTACAGACCATTTCACGAAGAAAACATAATTTTGGACTGAGATTTGTATTATTATAGTAAGTAGGGGGGACCGGTTTTGTGTTTGGAAATATGGTAAAAATTGCATCGAGTTGAAAAGGTAGTGATTGAAGAGGTTTGCATACTCTGCTTGGAGAGAGGTGCAACGGGGGTGGAAATGCAGTTCATCTCTTGACATTTTTACGGAAGATTGGCACAGGGCGAAGGCTTGTTCATAACTAACTTTGACTTAACTTTAATATAGGGACTACTGGGGATTAAAATCCTTGACCTTGTAAAGTAGGTGAGAAGTACAAAGACACTGTGCTAGACGTTAAAATTAGCGAGTGATTAAAAGGAGAGAAGTGAAAAAAGTTAACTTTTCCCGTTTTCGCCGTTGTTGAGAGTTTGACCCAAAAGAAATAGGGAATTAACATCGCGGGAGTCAAAAAATAGTATTGTACCAGAACCAGTATTTTTCCAAAAACGAAATAGGAATTTACTATATGAACCCTTGAAGTAGTCAATGCCCCGATTCATGGCCTTTGCCTTTACACCTATACTTCATTGTAGTCGCCGCACGCCCCAATTAACGTTGAAGTCCCCTTGTTTGTTGTTATTCTTTGATTTTTCGAACGAGACCGGATTAAAAACTAGGGGTGCTACAGTTAAAAATGTTCATTTGTCAGCCTCTTGTGAAACGATAGGACTATCTCTAAAACTTTGCGCCTAAAAGAACCATGCTTGCTCATTCAGTACCGTAATTGATGTAACATACGGCTGAGCGTCCTTTATGAACGCAGTAGTGTGGATTTCGAAGACCATCCGACGGTGAAATAGAGTACAGGCATATAGGCATATATGGGGATGGTACTTTTTATGGGCAGTTGGTTAATAGCTTCACTATCTCTTATCTGCATTCACATTAAACTGCATCCTTATACGTATTGTAATGGGCAATGAGTAATTCGCTACAATATCCACTACCTCCTGTACGTACCTCAATCTGCAAAGATCCCTATAGCAGTATATGGAAATAGTTGACTAGGAATTGGTAAAACATTGTTCTGAATCTCGTAGAAACTGATCCACACTCCCGTTAAGTTTAGACAGCGTGTGCTGTTCGTCTTGACTTGTAGCGGTTCCCGATCCCTTATTAAGACAACACATATATAGCGAATTCGCAATAATATTATCATCTTAATAATACCAGTAAGTAAAGGCAACGTCTATCTTCAGTATATATCAGAGCTCGTTACTATTATTACATTAGAATCCCGAATTGAGGACCCTAAAAAACAAATGTTCAGGAAATTGTTGAATTTTTATTTTGTATCATCTGCAGTCAGTTGATTCTTTGATCTCTTCACCAAAACCAATACTTTACCGTTCTTTTAGACGAGGTTCCTCAATAATGCTTCAAGCATTTCACACAGATCCGATTCACAGGCTTTGAATCTCAAATTAATGAGTTATACTCATTTTTGAGATAATATACTTACAGGAGAGGGTTGGGTCGTTAAGTCCTTATTTTTTAAGTTTTAAGTGCACTACAACGACTGTACATCAGAATTAATATGTGGGACTTGGCATCAGTTTCCAATACTCTTAATTTGTATCTGAAATTTTGAGGTGGACAATTCCATATTTACAAAAATCATAAATACATTTGTGCATGTGCTTTTGAATTGTGTACAATCATATACCGGATCCCTAATATCACATATATGAACTGGAAATCGTTTAGTTGAAGTATCTTATTGTTAACTTTATTAACAAATATTCGGACTTGTACAGCCAGAGAAATCACGAACTTAAACCTTTGGACAAATAAACTCCAGAAACAATTGAATTAAAGTACATGAACGTGACAATAGTGTAAAAAAATTCAAATTTAATTATTTGAATCGCTAACTTTATTTAGTCGATTCTGTCATCTTACTTCCGGTGTTTTTAAATGCTCAGGATTTTTAAGACAAATGTGTTTTTCGTAACTCATAACTCCAGGCTTTAGATCCTATAATGTATAAGAAATATCGAGACTCCGTTTGATTCAGACTTGCGTTTATAACCATTTGTTTCGAGAGGTTTTATTGTGCGAAAATAAATAAAAACATAATTCTGGAGTCTTGGAGTGTCAGATTATAATTTATTAAACTGGGATTTGTTTTTATAACTCAATGTTTAGTTGATGTGGAAATTCTTTGCCAATTCGCATGGTCGATGGTACGTTAAATTTATTTGTTTTATTGTAAGAATATTTCTACGGGTGAAGGGTGGGTGGGGTGAGGGCGTATTTGTTTGGTATTTATAACCTTGAAAGCAAATCCCGTTTTAGATTCGAAAGTTAGCTTCCAAACGTAGAATATATAATAGGAGGTGTTGCAAATGAATGAAATACATTTCCAAACTGCTTGGAAGATTAATTGGCAAAATGAACTGTTTCTGTTTCTTACAATAGAATGTGAATGAGTAAAATCAAGAGTTATTTGGTTGTATTGTTGATTGGTTCTTTGACAGGAGTTTCTCTCACCTTGAGTGATTGACAAAGATTGACATGACACATATGACCTTTACATTTAAGTAATACAAGTCTGTAGTTTTTATTTTTGAATCCTCAGGCCTTCAATTTTAATACCTTTCTCAGTTAGTTAAAAATTGTAGATAAATCCTTAAGTTTGAATATAATATCCTTTGGAATTCTTATTTTTCTAAGGGGTTTAATTTTAATTATTTGAGAGCCCTTTAGTGTCCTTACGAAGGAGTTGTGGCCTTTGACATAGAATAATCTTGAAAAGTAGAGCAGAAACTGCGAATCTGTCCAGAATCTCGTCTCAAGGCCGCCTTTTCATTCTTTACGCAAATGTTTCGTATGAATTATCCTGGCTCCATCAAACACTATGTACAATCCTAAAATTAATACAAGTTCCAATGACCTCTCAGCCTAATTATTCACCACATCTAGCTATAACAATAATACTAGCATTAGATTGATGTTCAATTAAAATTGTACTTTGGCTTGCTTATCCGTCAAGTGAAAGTTAAACACGGTATGTCAGCGAGAGATTTTGGAGGGCGACTGACTTTCTCCAGCCACAATTCACAATTGCATAAAGCTGGAGATATTAGAACTGTGTGACGGAGTTCAATTAGGGTTGAATTGTGCGTTGACATATCCGATTAAATTGATAGTAAATCCGATAAAAGGTGAAGTTAAATCCGGTATGAAAGAGGTTCAGGAGGGAACAAGCTTTCTCCAGCTAAAATTCGACAAAGCTGGAGATAATATTAATGAACCCACACTTCTCTAGTTGCATGGGATATTCATATTGTATCGGGGTTGAATTAGGGTTAAATTGTGTTTTGTCTTATCCGCCAAGTGAAACTTAAACCCGGTATGTCAGAGGTTAAGGAGGAAACAGGCTTTCTCCATCCACTTCTACAATGCTGGAGAGTGTATTTATACTCCTTACGTATTTTATTTTTCGTGTATAGTATTTATTTTAGCATTTTCTGTAATATGAATGAACCCACACTGGTTTATTCGCAGTAAAATGATATTATTTTAGAGAATTGTGAACGGTCCCCCCGTGTACGGAGTAAGTAGGTGTCGGATGGAACTTGTTTGAGATGAAGGACGAAGATTATGTTCCCTACAACTCCTCCTTCTCTGCAAGATCTAGGTCACGCACCACCACCAATTATTGATCCTTTCTCATAGAACCCCGAGGGACCCTATAGGCCTTATTTCCTGGGGGGCCCTTCATAAATCAACTACATCCAGCAATCCCGTATTTAAGGGCCCTTAAATATTAATACTCAAGCCAAAGCACGGAATTTCCAACAGAGAATATAAGATTGCTTGTTGAGTACGAATGAGCCTTGAAGGAAGGAAGGGCAGATTGATGAGTTCCTTCCGTATGTGAGTAAATATTACGGGAATAATGGGAAAACCCGGCTTTTGTTTTTATTCCCGACCTGGAAACTCTAATCCTGGTTTATGTGACACTGTGATTGACGGAATAACGTGTTTTATTAAATCCTTATCCTCAAACATGCGTTTAGAGACTTCTTTCTCCATAAATAACATTTCAAAGCCATTTTTTTTAAGACTGATCCTACGAATACGACATGAATCAATGTTAAAACAACCCTAATCTCCACCTGATGCGGGTGGTCATGTCACTTGAATAAAAACAGGTTGTCTTCTATGAATGACCCATTTCTGAGAAAGTCAATAGAGAGGTGGGGGTTTGATTGCACAGGTGTGACCTGGAAAGTAGACACATATTGTCCAACTAGACAATTAATTAGAATTTCCGAGATTCTACCCGGCACAACCATTAAGTCAGCTATTTCCAACGCCGATTTAGCTAATATTAACCTTCTTGTTCTTATCTCTTTTCCATATTGAGAACATGCCTTTCACTGATTTTAAGCAAATGGTCTATATAATTTACCTATAATATATATATATCTTCGATTGGGATTTTGTTGATCAAAAATTAAACCATTTTGCAACACAACAAGCAATGTGATTAAATAAATATTCGGGATTCGAAATTCGAGTTTTGACTAGAGAGGCGTTTATACTTATATCAACTGAGGATTTACAATTCTTTTGAAATTTTTTAAGGTTTGAGGTCCTGGCATTCATAATCGCGTTCTTTTTTCTAATAAATATATGCGAAGAAATTGTCCTAAAAATTGCTTGTTATTGGCTGTTTATATATAATAACTTGTCCAATGAAGAGATTTAATTTGGAGGTTGTAGATCAAAGCTCAATTTAAAAAAAATGCGAATGCGGTGACTGTTTGATATGAATAAATTTTCAAATATTATTATTTTCCGTTTTGTAGGTTAGTCCCTATCTATTTACAGTTAAACTCTTTATTTTGGAATTGAGCAAGTTCCTAAATTCTTGGCAAAAGTCTAGTGAATTGTGGGTGAAAGTTGGTCGGTGAATGTTGATTATATGAGGGGATGATAATGATAATGATATGGTCTTGTTATTGACAAACTGTCATCACATGACGTCCCAGGCATTTAATCTTTGATTCTTAATTATTATTGTTCTATACATGCTGTGTATTGTTGGCAATCAAGGATCATGCCGATTTATAATGAAGAGTGAACGGAATTGCGAAGCATGCGGACTTGTGTACCAGTTTCTATTTTCAAAATATCTTTGTTTTAGTAATTGAGAAAGTGATCTCCCTCCCTCTCGCCAAGTCCTACAATCTGCAGTCACATCGTTTTTATTTATTTTAAACGCTCCTTGTGTTCTAAACTTCTTTAACAGTAGTTTGGTTCTTTTTTAAAATCTCTTAAGATTACAATTAAAAACTGAAGCAATTAAATTGAGTCATGTCTAGAAACTTGATCTTTGAGTGTCAATTAAACAACTGCAGTATGATCCAGTAGATATATGTGTTTCGGGAATTTCGATATTACAATAAATTGATCGGATTAAATTTTAACTTTGCCCTTATGCTGTTGCACTACGTTTAATCATTTTCGATTTATAAGAATAAGTATTATTACTACCTTTGATAAACACCGAAACAATTGATAGCTTCAGTTTTTATGGAAAAGAATAATCTGGAATCTAAATATAATTTAAAATCCCTAGATTAGTGATTCGTAATCCGTATCCATTTCCACATTTAAACATCATCGTCAGCCGTCGGTTATCAGTTGTGGTCTAAAAACGAGCTGAATTTATTGGAGAAGGAAAGGTTGCTTATATTATTTGTAGTTGTAAAGAGTAAGTGATACATGACAGCCGTAATGTGTTTGAAGGGATGACAGTAATTTATTCCGAAATTGAATATGGGCTAATCAGATTCAGCTTTTCATTACTCGGTTACAATCGAATCCTTAAAAACGGTTAGTGAACTCTACTCTGTCATCTCTTATTCTGAGCCAATTGCAATTGCATCCATTTCCCAGCCTTCCATATCAGAATGAAAGTAGAGATCAGTAGGTCACACAACCCTCATGACATGATGTATCAGGCCAGGAGGGGTTAAACCCTTACCCTTGTGTTGCAGGGTTGATTTTTTAGATTTTTTCGAAAATATATAGCATGGGTCACACCCCTTCGTTCGGCCCATGTGCCCATATGTTAACAAAGTAAACAAGTGGCGATAACGACCTAAAACATATGTATTAATATGATCGAAATATTTGGCTTTGTTTTGGTATCGCCCCTATTTTACATTGCCTTGAAACGGTTTATTTGATCTTCGGTGCATGGTATTGTATGCGACATGATCGAATAGAATAATATATATATTTACTTCGATATCGTTTATTTATTTGTTTTTTAGCATTTATTATGGCATATGCCTGATTAACTAAATATATGATTCATCACTCCAATCCTCTAATCGAATCGAATGCAGTAAATTGAGATAAATGGCTTAATATCGGATCAAAACATTGTTGCAACTCGATGTCGAACCGTCGGTCAGTTTTGACTTTCGACTGATTGTAAATCTGTAAAAGGCCAAGCCTTTAAACTTGATATTCGTCCTAATTAAACTACTGCCCCATTGTTTAACGTTAACTATGTGTTTGTTTTGTGCCAATCGAATAAAATCAAACTATAATTTCTGCTTGATTATAATACTTACTGTCTGTCCATAGTGTGTAAGATTGAAGTTTAATTAAATGAGTAGTTGGAAAAGTACAAGAAAAATTGGATTATTTTTATGAGAAAGAACTAACTAAGGATTCTGTCAAAGACGTCTTTCCAACCGTTCTACATATTTTTTGTCAGTTTGGCTTTCGACTTTTTTGGCACTCACTTTCCATCCGCCCTCATTGACATATCATCGGACACGGGCCGATTTAGTTATTCGTTCATTTATTTAAGGAGCTGTTCACAATTGCAGGTTTTAGAGAAGAATGAATGTAAAAATAATTGTAAACATTTTTTATTGCGATTTCAATTCTGATAGTGTGGACGTAAGAACCAAGCAACTGAAAACTTTAGCGACGACGTAAGGAAAGAAAAATAAACTGGCGACTTTTTTAGAGTTGACCCAAAGTAGATAGGAAGTTGACATTAGATGAGAGATAAAACTGTATAGCGATAGACCCAGCGTTTTAACCTTGCGCGTTAACTTCCTCCCAAATTTTATATGGATTTCAAAATCAGTGCGTATTTTCGAACCGTTTCAATCATGTTTAAAAGCTCCTTCGTACTATGAATAACCCATTCAACCTATTGGATTTGGTTAAACGAAAGTGTCGAATTATGATTAGCTTCGGAATCAACCTTCGATCAAGTTGGATGGTTTATCCCTTTTAAGCGAAGATTAGACGAAGTATTTTGAGGGCAAAAGGCATAAACTGTAAGAATGAAGATGCAACGGTTGAGTTAATTATGATCTACATATTTAACACATGTTCAATTTACGTTGAGTTGACTTGTAAATTCAGAACATGAGGGTGGGATTGATGGCTTCTGTCGATTTACGTTTACAATTGAGTCCGTATTTTTGTGACTCGTTCAAGTTTACGCTTTTTAAAGAATAGAACCGGTTCATCTTCTGTCATACCACCTCTCTTTGTAATGAGAAATAAGATTAGAAGAAGGCTTTGAGCTCGTTTTACAATTTAAACGTCTCGTAACACAATTAGCCAAACTTTTGACACCAGTTCTAATTATCCTCATATATTGACACTCTTTCTAGTGAGGAATAGACCTGAAACCATAACTAGTATTTTCCTTGACAAGATAAAAACATTTTGTTTAAGGCCAATGCAATACAGACAATTATCTAAATGGCACAATCAAATGCTTCTTAATAAGTTTGAACTAAAATTTGTAGCATTATCCGAACATCATGGAATTAAATCAATCATCAGCAGTTTGAATTTTAGACATTTGGGTTTAATAATTAAATTCTGAATTCTTCATAAATAATTACTGAATCCAATTAATATGATATTGCTTAATTGGTATATGTCAGCGCGTTCAAGTACATGCTGAAGATGTCTTACATGTTACACCCTTGAAATTTGGATCTGAATTAACCAACTGTGTACTGTACATTTCTGTCGTTTCCAGAAAATTAAATAGTGTAACTTATGCTTAAAGGGTTGTTAATATTAACAACTAATATTTATTAAAACTTCTACGTTGATAAATCAATGATAATATAATGATGGATGACTCTAAATGAGTGGATCAAAGTAATTTGTTATTAATTATATTAATTTGATTTGTGATTACAGGATGTGGACACGATTTACTTGTCGCATGATTCCAGAGAGTTGTGCCTCAACGATTTTGATCATCTTGAAACGCGGTGAGTAGCTTCAAAATTGCCAATCTCGCATCCAATTCTATATGCTTTCAATTCTGTCTGGTTGATTATCAAATCTTGATCTTAAATCATAATTAATCCCTATGCCTCTTCAGGTCTAAGGTAATTAGACAAAATTCTACACATTCAGGTAGTTAGTATAAAGTCATTAAAATGGGGGTTGTAATTAATTAATAGTAGTTTAAGATTAATGATGATGATGATCTCTGATCCCATACGAAGATTTTCAATTAACAGATCAATTACTTTTAGTTGAAAAGAGAGGCTCAATCAATGTTACTTGGCACTAAACTACGGTCTTTTCCTGCAGTTCCTGTGCATTAAAAAAATCAGAAAAGCGAGACGTTCAATAATTTCATTACTCGACCGAGTCTGAGCTATTCATGTCCAATCATTAACAGCCCTTTTTAAGTTATATATTAAAATAATTTGCCGAGTTAAAAAAATGAAAGTTAAGCTATGTGTATAGTTTTTAGCATTGATGAGATAACATACTAATAATAGTTGAAATGATAAAATAATATTAATGATGCCTTAAAAGAAAAGCGAGCTGGAATTTAGATTAAATTTGAGGTTATAGCGTTTTGCCTGTCCGTTGGAAGAAATTAATAGCTGCAGATGGCTTTGATTTAAATGATAATTACAATTAGTTTAAATGTCAGTTATAGTTTTTAAATGCTTTAAGTGCCATTGCCGCCTGCTCCTTAAAGATTGCAAAGAACAATTAAAAGGAAAAGTTACACATGTTTTTGAATGTTTTTGTAGATCCGTTTATAATCTCGTTCAAGTTATTTATTACTTATGCGTAACAACCCTTGTTTTCAATCAGATCTTATCCGCAATGAGTTACGAATTAAAAGTTAAATACGATTTCAGATTTTAATTTTACAATTGGATTAGTTTACTAATAAGCTGCCATATTCTAAAAGTAGATGAAATTCATTGAGTCAATTAAAGACTGCGTTCGAAGATCTGAGATTATGCATATAGAAATAGGTGTAAGGTTAATGCTAAAAAGCTAGTTCCGTTTGTAACGGACTTAAGACTTCATTTCTTTAAATAAAATATGTAAAGTTCTGTAACTGCATGTAATTATACTGTTTTAGCACTTACAACCGTGTTTTCTTAATGTAGTGCAATTTTTGTAGGGAAATGCAGTAGAATCCGTCATGAAGTCATGAATATTTAAAGGGCCGGTAACGAAAAATGTGAAATTGCAGGAATTTTAAGTTGACCAAATTTCAAATCTGTGTATATTATTCCTTACTTGTCACGTTCTCAGATTTTCAATTTTCAAAATTCATTTATGAATTATTTACTTCATAATAAATAGTTTCAAATGCTCATCGAAAAGGGGTAAAACTTCGCGCAATAAGACATCTACTAACAGTAACAGTAATAACATTTAACGTCCTTATCGGACACCTGGTTGTCGTTTTGTACATGAATCTCAAAGTACCCCAACCATAGAGTAAAATCATTTGCATTTTCAAACGGACGGACTGACGTAGTGTTCCCGTTCCCAGCAAGGGGTTTCACTCTTTACTAAAATCCGATTCTATTTATAGCCCATCTGAACTGCTAGATGATTTACAAAACATATATAAAAATAGGCAGCCCTGTAGCTAATGAACAATTACAATTAACTCGGTTTGTGAACAAACCCTCCTGATAATGAATGCATGGATTGTAAATTGCAGAGATTGAAGTTACGGATGTTTGGTTCCGTAAATGGACTCGCATATTCTAAGCCTTGTAACGAATGATCAAGAAATTCTAACAAATTCATTATTGAGTTTCTCTATTCAGGACTAGGCTATTGGCAGTAAAATAAATTAGTATGTAGGATCATTGGATTGTGCTTTGATTTATGATTAATGGTGGATTGTGAATTTAATTTGGATTGTGGATTGCAGAGATTTGACGCCGATCCTGAGTGCTCTCGAGTACAACACTTGGTTCAAGTCCCTCAAAGCAAGTCATGTCAAGTTGGCACACGAAGCCATGGACAGATTACTCCACGTCGTTCGCAAGTCCCTCACCATCGAAGAACTGCATTTGGAAAACATCGGAGCCAAAACGTAAGAGCATTTACTTAATCACGAAACTAATTTTTATTTAAACAATTTAGATTTCCGACCCCAATACTCTCAATAATCAAATTCAATTGCTTGAAGAAACGGTCAACTCTAATGCATTTGACGTCGTGAATCTCTGAAAATTGAATCATTAAATTCGTGGAAATGAAGAAGTCATGACTGAAGAATAAAAATTGGTCTGACCTCTTCCCGGTAAAGTAAATGTTAAACTAACGGATTTTACTATAAAATTCAGATCTTGAGATTGTAATTGATATAGATAGTCCACTATTTGATTTACGAGGCGGATGAAGCGATGTGGAAAAACGAAGTTAAATCTAAATGTCCATGTTCCCTAATCTCCTTTGATTTAAATTTTAAATGTTAATGTTAAAGTACTTTAAATGTTAAATGTATCGTTAAATCGGGAGGCAACAAGGCTCATCCTCTCTCTCCAAAGTCATGCTCTACTTTCTTCCTTTCTCTCATCAATTTTAAAGAAGAATCTCTCATTTGTTTTTCCTACGATCCAAGGAAATTCCCAATTTCATTTAACAATCAGATACGAAAGATATTATTTATATCATGGGAATAGCATGTATTTCGGTGGTTTCTTTTGCATTTTATATTTTAATAGAGAGAGGATCGTTCAACAGAGTAAGATAAGCTCTAAATTTAAAGTCCCGTTAATGTTATACGCGTTCTACCTTAAATTAAAATCGAAATTGCTCATTTACGAATGGCCCGTCTCGAGTCTGTCGAATATTGTCTAAAATTAAAAATGGAAATGTATAGCCATTACATGAGTGGATGCACTTTGAAATTAAATCTCGAAAAACAAAGAGATTCTAATATATATCCAAAGATTGAAATGTACTCATCTTCATGTAATACCATTAAGAACCAACCATTCTGTTTTTAATCACTGACAAGTCTTTAAAATTACTTTAGCTAATAATGTGAAGAGGAGCCTTTTGGTTCGTTTTTAATACTTTTTACTTCAGTTACAAAGCCCAGCTCCTTTTGTCTCGATCTTTTGTCGAAGATTTAGTTTTAAAGTTTTTACAATTTAATAATTGTAGACAAATGAGCTTATTGTTCATCTGGTTCTTATTCTTAGTTAATTAGTTAGTCTTGGATATTTAAAGTATCCGTTCTTAGCTATTTTAGAGCTTTTTTCATTATTCCTCGAGAAAGATCTAAAAGGCGTTCGGAGTTTCAATTATGGCAAGAAGAAACAGATCAAAGTCAGCAACTCATTCTAAAAATTGTTGTAATTTTTCCGAGTCTAGTTGTATTTAAGAAATTCTGTTTGTCTTGGTTTAGTTACCCAGAATTTACAGCCGTTTTAGCGCATTTCAGTGTTTTTTTGTCAAAATTGTGAAAAAGTGCAACTGGTTGCGTTCTTTGCTCTTCGAATGTCATTGTTTAGAATCGTGATCTTGTGGTTATATTCTTCTAACTCTTGTTTACAATTAGTGCATTAAAGATTAAGTTTGGGGACTCGATTTGGAAAAGTTTTCTTTAGAATAAAAAAGTGTCTTCATGTTTGAGAAAATCAGCAAAGTGGTTCGGGAGGCACATGCTCAGCAAGTCTGTTTGGCCTTGTAAGTTAAAAATCAGAGATGGAATTAAATTTTTTTTTTAGAAAATCAAAAATAAAAATCCTTGATTATCTGGCTTATCAGATGCCAATCGATAGATCGTGTTAGAAACTGCATGCATTTTAAAATGCTAATTTTGTGGTAGATGATTTTTCTTAAAATTTGTGAGGGTTTTAAATTAAAATTTACGTTCCGATTGATTGGAATGTGAACGCAAAAGTAACGGTAGATTGTAGATATGACGTCTGTTTATGTTTTCATATTTCACATTCCCGTGAATCTTATTGTTTCGGTTTTAATGTCATGTTATTTTATTAGTTTTATAGTTCTGCGTTGAGGTCCATAAAACACGCAAAGTTTTCACACTTGAAACGGAAACTGAGAACTCGAATTCGTTTTAAATGATTGTAATTTATTTCCTGTCAAAGACATAAAAAATCCCTCGACTCACTTTCCGCATCTCCTATCTCTATTGTCTTTGACTCAGATTCAACACAATAATCCCGGAATGTTTATTTTATTTTATAGTTTAAGAGTTTTGATATTTTAAATGATTTGTCCTATATGCCACCACCTACTTCCCAGTCAACTCGTTCTACTCACGATCTGAATCACAGATACGTTTGAGGAGATGACAGGAAAAGGCTGTTTGTTTGGGAACTTAGTTTTTGTAGGTCAGAGGGAACCGGCAGGAAATCAGTTGGGATTTTTAAAAATTAAATATTCCCTACATCCGTATTTAAGTTCAGAGAGTCAGGGAAATTAAATTAGGCAATTTAAGGACACGCATTTTTTGAAGAAAATTTAAATTGTATGTATAATTCAACTTAAGTTGTCGACGACTCCGTTAACATATCTATTCGAAGATGATTTTATTAAACGTAACCGAATGCAGTTAACAATTTGTATGACTCAAGACGTTAAGACAAAAGAGGAGGTCATCTAATGACCTTGGGATTATTGTTGATTTTGGGTACATAAGTGCATCGTGAAGACATATTAAATTGTCTGATCTGTTATTATGATCCGAATAAACATTTTTAATTCCCAATTTACAATATTTTTTTCATTTAATACTGGGATAAGGATCCGATCGGATCAAATAAACAACCGCGAAAGGATTCAGGGACATTAAATTGATAAAAATTTTGGAATGTTATTAAAATGTAAATGTCTGTTTGTTAAAATTGCAGAGACTTTGCTCAGAAGCTGTCTGCAGCCTTAAGTTACAATACGAATAGTCAAGTTCACACCATAGACCTGTCACACAACATGATTGAAGACAAAGGTATTTTTTTTGTATTTTATTTTAAATGGACTAAATATGAGTGTGTTAATAATGTTGATTTTGTAATTTTGTGGTGTAGGAGCTATTCATTTGAGCAATCCGCTGGCGAAGCTGTGTCGAGGTCCGGTGTGGCTGAATCTGTCGCAGTGCGGTTTGTCGGCGAAGGGAGTTGCTCAACTCGCTCACGCCCTCGCCCTCAATCGCTGCGCCCCAAACAGTCTCACTCATCTTAATCTCGCCGGAAACTCTCTTAAAGATGACATCAATGTAATTACACAAATACACTAATATCCACCATTCTCATAATATTAACCACACATACTAACATGTTAATTTGTAACCCTGAAAGGCACTGCTTTCTATCCGGAAAGTCCCTGTACTCGTTGACTCACCGGGTAAAACCCGTTTCCTCTATATGTATAAAAATAGTCCATTGTTTTTTTTACCGTAGTGCTCGCTATGGGAGACCAAACTAGTTTTACCCGGCGAGTCACCCAACAGGGGTCCCGTACCGATATAGTAAAAGCTATACAAATCAAAGGCTTTGTATATACTTGGATATAATATTTAAACCCATTCAAAGGAGTTTTAAATTGGTTTGTCGTTTTTGTTAGATTCTGTGAATAGTTTATAACAAGTAATGGAGTAGAAATTGTAGAAGATGTCAATAAACATTATATGAATTGCAAGGCAAGGCAAAGGGTCCTCATTGAATATGTTTGAGGCACCTTCTGCCGGATAGTAATTTCTGTTCAATTGTGCCACCCTGTCCCAAATCTTAAGAGTCGTGAGCCTCGGCTTCAAATCTTGTATCTCCCAATATATCTATGCATTACTTACTGACTGTGAATGCAGGATATGTGCTCAATTGTCACAGTCACGAATAATTCTGATTGAGATAGTTAAGAGGATATGAAATGTACATTCATTCCCATTAGATTTATCAATTTAAAAGAGTTCAGATATGAAAGGAAACGCTAGGTTGGTGTCAAAGGGTCAGTCCATACGGATTTTAAGATCCCAACCTATTTCTTATCCTGCCTTGCAGTTTTATATGCGTTTAATTTAACATGAATCATTTGGCACGGTTCACGGGTGTCAATTCCTGTTCTACTCCTTATGCCAGAAGGTGCTTTATGAACAGATGAAAAAACTGGAGGTGGTCACTTGGTTTAAATTGATTGCTCAATGTGTAATCTATTGTTTTGATAATGGAGGAATGAATAATTGATTTGTTTGTATTCCAATACAGAACCTATGCAACTTCTTGGCTCAACCAAATTCCATAACATTTCTTGATCTCTCTGGGACTGACTGCAATTTAGAAACAGTAAGTCATCAGCATCGTTTATGCCTCCGCCTTATTTATTTATTGCTTTTCTTGATCCATTTATTCTTTATATACCTCTTTCCAAATTAATTATTTGTTAGAAATATTTGTGAATTTAAATTCGTTGTAGCACATTGAATTTGTCTATAAAAAAAAAGCATGCCATCAATCTTAATATATGTTTGTCAGTGTATGGTTGAACCTCTTTTCTCTTAAATATTAGTCATGATGATGATGCTTTCATGAAAAGGAAAAGTTTATTGTCGATGACCATAATAATAATAAATACATCTTTTTAGCAGTTCTTCAAAAGTACAATAATAATAATATTATTATTGAAAGTGACTATCTTATGTTATGAGGTGAAGTTTGTAGTTTTTTGTAACGCGTGCATTTGATTTATCTGACTTATCTATAATTTATGGTTAAGAGAGATATGTCAGTTCATATGTGCATTTATAAGTATAAATCAAAGACGATAATAATTTTTTAATAGTCCGAGTCAGAGTCTTTGTGAATATATTTATGCTTCTGAGCCATTCCGGGGTGAGACTCTGAAGAGGGGTGTGTCCGATTTGCAGATATAGAAAAGTTTTGAGCCTTTTTTTGGTTCCATTATTTTCTTCGTTTTATTGGAATTCTAATGGTGCATACGCAAATTCCTAATGATGCCGAAATCGTCGAGAAAATCCAGCAGGAAATAAGCGAAAAAGAGTAAAACGCTTGATCTATCGTTATACTATTTTATCGCTCCTGCACTGTTATCTCCTTATCTACTTTTGAGTTAAATATAAAAAAGCAAAAAGCCCCCATTTGTTTTACCCATTCCACGATCGCTCGATCTCCAAACCTCTATTTTCTCGACAATTTCGAAACCAGTAAGAATTTTCATATTCATCAAAGATATCACAACAAAACGTAGCAAATTATGGTATAAAAAACTTCAAAACTCTACCACAAATCGAACTCTCTGAAACACGCTTTATATTTGTTGAATCTGGATTCATTGGGTGGAGGCGAACAAGCCTCACCGGTAGTAGACATTCTACCCACATTCATTACTTAACAATTGGCCAAATTCGATTTGAAGGAGGAAGAGGGCCAAAAGAATGAATCTTTTTAAGGCATGAAATGCAAAATAATTTGTGTCTATTTCTAATTGTGTTTATGTTTATTAATTGTTTAGGTATTTGGAGCGTTATTGCGGGGATGCACGACACACTTGGCTCATCTCAGTTTGTCGAGGAATAATTTCGCGACGAAGAAAGGGAAGGAGATTCCACCGTCGTTTAAGCAGTTCCTCACCTCCAATCTAGCTCTCAAACATCTTTCCTTGGCATCTTGTAAATTGTCACTAGAAGCCCTCAAGTAAGACATCAACATTTAATATATATTTCCCTTACTAGTTAATCATTGTTTTTCCAAAAATCTGTATTGAAACTGTACAAAACCGTGTCAATGACCGGTCTGAATTCGTTGAGACGAAATCGGGTGAATTGAGCGCATTCGACAGTGAATTTGACAACGTCAACATCGATTTTAAATATTTCGAGTCAAGAATGACGCATTATGCTTATTTTAAGCCAATTTTATTATTTTTTTGCAAGATGAATCTTCTGAGGTTTGAGGTGGTTAAAGTTAAAATAGAATTAAAAATGAACAACGAAACCTGTCAAGGACGGTACATGATAAAATGCGAAACCAGATATTGTGTCATAATCTCATAATAGTAAAGAATATTCACTTTTCCTGTCTTTGAGTTTTGGGTTTAAGATGCCTCAAACGTAACGAAAATATGCAAATGCGACGAGACTTGAGAGGCGTGATAATTGCTTGTGGTTACTGGGGTCATTTCGTTTCAAAACAAGTCAGAATTATGCAATAATTTTAATATGAAAGGAGAATGAATTGGGATGAATCCCATCGTTGAGGCTTTTTACTATTTCTTTAAAATTGAAACCGTAAGTAAGGAGAATGAATGGGAGATTAAAATTGTAAAGATGACTGAATCTGCGAATGAGAATAATGGAAAGGTATCCCTCACCTCAACAACAATTTGCATATCTTCAATTACATTATTCTGGATTTGGGTTATTTTTTAAAGCATAATTTACTACTTTGTAGCCTTTCGATTTATTTTTACATAATATTATTGTCAGGTTTTTTTCAGTAGCGAGATGATTTTTAGCTTTATGAAATTGACCCGTACATTCTTATTTTGGAGTTCGATTGCAAGATTTCATACAAAATATTGTAACTGTAGATTTAGTTACACTACATTAAAACGAACCATAATTTGAAGATACGGAATGGAAATATGTTTGAAATTTCAAAATGACCCAATCTATGCATTTCAATTCAACCTGTAAATATACCAGGGAGAACTTTAAACCACCTACATAAATCATCGTCAAGAAGCATTAAGTTTACGATCGGCACTTCAGTAATTTCATAATTACGGTATTTTGAGCGTTAATTGATCATTAATTAGATTTTATACAGATTAATGCCAATTAAATTAGATAAGTCTGACACCTGCAATTTAAGATCAGTGACGAAGGAATTTCATCTGTTTTTGTTATTAAAATAAAACGATTAGAATTTTCAACCATTTGAGTTCATTTGCCGTGTTTGTGGCATTATAATTCGATGTCCACTCGAAAAAACATTTAATTTTCACATCGGAAACTAATCCGGGAATTAAAAACAAGTCTGTATCGTTCTTTCTGAATGTCTATGAATTGTTCATTTTTTTAACAATAAGAGTTGGTAGATGCTTTACTACGTCCTTGAAATACAAAAACATAGATATTAAATTCTTGACGTAGCTTAAATAATTGGTTTCTGCCTCAACAAATTCATTCCTCGCTTTCGATATCGCTATTCTGATTTTCCTGAGATAAGATAAGACATGTGTACCAGTTTCGTTTACAATTCACAAGTTAGATGCGTGATGTTGGGTTAATTGTACTCTTCTGGATTTCGCACCGTTAAATTACAAATACGATAATAGATGTGACCGGTTTTTCCACGATGCTAATCGCAATTAATTATTTTTCAGACAATTACTATTGGGTCTCGCATGCAACGAAAATACAGCAGAATTAGAATTGGACATAAGTAGTAATGGATTGGGACAACAGGGAGGTCACGTCCTCGAGTCATGTCTTCACGGAATCAAATGCCTTGCTAGTCTTGACATCAGTGATAACAGTAAGAACGATTTTTAATTTCTCATAGTCTCTGATTTCCGGATATTAAGTCGGAGGGTTTAAAAACACTTCCGAGGGAGTCCCTGTGCTAGTTGACTCGCCGGGTAAAACTTATTGGATATATATGTATCGTACAAAGTAATGTCCTTTTTGCTTCAACACGGGACTAGCTATACAAGACGAAACGAGTTTCACCCGGCGAGTCAACGATCATAAGGACTATACTTGTAGGTGTACAAATTTAATTAATGTGCTAATCAATGTTGCTATTCTGCTAGATTTGGACGGAGATTTGGCCGGAGTGGTTACAGGAGGAAGCAAGAACAAGTCTCTAAAGCATCTGAACTTGGGACGAAATTTGCACTCGACGAAAGCAAAACACGTTGCTCAAGTGATGGAAGCTATTGTACAAATGCTTCAAGTAAACACTTCCTCTCGTCATTTTATGCCTATTTTTTAACCACTTCCCGTCATCTTTTTTAACGTTTGAATGCGAATTTGAAGAATCCCAGTCATGGATTATATGCCTGATTTTCTAGCTAGATTTTACGATGTATTTTTCAATCTTTTATGACAAAAGTATAAGAATTCAACGAAAAACGCTCAGCTTTATTTTATGAAATGTAAAACTTCTGGTAAACCCAACTTCTATGGTGGGCAAAAATGCGTTTCCGTATATTTATCAATTTATCAAGATTTGCCAAGAGTAGATTCAATCCAAGAATACATCTCCACGTCCATATTAATTAGCTATTTAATTAAATACAGGAGTTATTAAAATCCAATTTATTTTAGGAGGAAGACTGCGTACTTCAGACCCTCTCCCTGGCTGATTCGAAACTGAAGGGAGAACTGTACGGCGTAATAAATGCGGTTGGGAGTAACCAAACGTTACAAAATATCGACATCAGGTAATTAAGCGTTTAGCATGCTAATTTAAAAATGAAAATTATTTGTTATTACAAGAAATTTCATAAGTGCTAATTTGAAGATTTTGACATCCAAGAAAGGGAATATTACAAATTGCCTAAATTAGGCTTTTTTTGTGCAATGGTGAATGAGGTTGACAAGACGAAGAGTTGTAATTCGTGAAATAGTTCAATTTCTTTTTCGTCGTAATTTAACCATTCTCAGATTCCGTAATTGGCATTCCTAGGTTCTACGGCAGTTAGACAAGTTGTAGGTTGCTGAGCGTGGGAATTGGAATTTAGACTACGATCTATATTGTCCCTCTATTTTTACAAATTTCCATTAGCATCCGATGAAGAATGTACAGTTATTTGCCTTATCAGATTATATAAGGCCTTTTGTGAAGACTGCATGTTCTCATTTGCTTTGAATGTTTGAATACACATACATGGCAGATACTGAAAGTATAGCTCAATCAAATGTCAAAATCTATTTGCTCCATTTCAAATTATTTGATTGGACTTGATTGATATTTATTAAAACTTATCAAGAGGTGTGACTGGACAATAGAGGAGTTTTTCCTATTTAAAGATAGGGTCGGATATTTAAAAATGATCGTAATCTATAATCCTTTTTAATTTATTTTATAGCAAATAAATGATACTTGTTGCATTTCAATCTATCAGTTTGTTTTATGAAAATTAATGTATTTTGAAATTAAAATGTCCTGAAAAAATCGTCAGTTTAACGCAATCATCTTTGTTTTCAGTGGCAATCAAATGGGAGATGTTGGAGCACGGCTTCTGGCAAAAGCCCTACAAATCAATGCAAAAATCCGCTCCATCACTTACGACAGGAATAACATCACACTCCAGGGATTCTCGGATATTGCTTATGGACTTGAGAGGTAACTGCATCACTGCTCTTTATGCCATTTGTGACATTATCTCCGATTATGTATCCCCTTTTATGCATTTTTCACATCCTTTAATAATCTAATCTAAATAGGAATAGAAATTTACTTTTACGAAATACAAAGCAAGTTAAATTAATAAGAGTGTTAAAATGCGTAATAGTTAAAGAAAGGACAAGGAAACCAATTTTGAGTGGACTCACTGCTAGATTTTCGTTGACCAAGAATAAAGGATCTAAACAACTTCCTTTCCTCTTTAGCGTTGAAAATACTGCTACGGTGAGTTAGCGTGGGTTAGCGGTTAGCAGGTTTTAACTTGGGTTGTTCAGAATCTGAATTAATTTCCTTAATCAGATTTCATTTCATCTTTTTGTAACAGAGTACATAAGCGTATTGGATCAGGTCTAAAAATTAAAGAGATTGAATTTGAGCAATTCATCTAATGTCAATATCATCCTCATGTTTGTATAAATGCAGCCGGGCGAGTAGGGTGAAACCCTTGATTGTTTTCACCCTGTCCGTCCGTCTGTCCGTTCGTAACCGATCTAACTTTCGGGGCATATTCTAATTTTTTTCGAAGAACTGTTTATGACCTTTCAACAGAGGATCCGTTTGTTTTTGGGCAATGTAGGTCAAAGGTCAGAATTTTGACTTTACTCAATGGTTGGGGTACTGTGAGATTTGTTTAGTAAACGACTTCCACAGGTCTTACAAAGTTTGGATAAGGGATGTATGGGTTTTTAGACTTTGCAACCTAAGTTCCTGCTAATATAAATGTAAATTTAGATATGAACAATCCTTTTACTTCGACAGAAGGGTTCGTCTGTCCGTTCGTAACCGATCTAACTTTCATCTATAGGCAATATAGATCAAAAGTAGGGTCAAAGGTCACAATTTTGACTTTACTCAATGGCTGGGGAACTGTGAGATTTGTTTAGAAAACGACTAACACCTGTCTTAACACGACTTTAAACGTTTGTTGACGTATTTTTCCGGTCACCCTCTTGCGATGTGCGTTTGAAACGGTTAATTGTAGCAGATTTAAAAAAAATTTTGATAACCAAGGGATTTATAGGTTTTGAGACTTTGCAACCTAACTTCCTACTAATAGAAATGTAAATTTAGATATGAACAATCCTTTTACTTCTACTGTCCTATTTTCTGTACCAGAAGGGTTGGTTAAAGGGGAACAAAGGAAAGAATCACCAAAGCGAGTCGAGGGTCTCCAATATAATATATAATTACGCGTTTTATATCTTTTTTTATTTTTAAGATGAAGAGTCGATTGCCCTCTTCCACCAATCTCCAATCTCGAGGCAAGGATGCAGAAAGACCCTTTATATCGAGATATATCCCCAGGGATTTGCCATTTTACCTTTGATTAAAAAAATCAGGATAACGTGCTATATAGAATATACTATATGGATATGGAGCTTCTTGGGGCGTATAATGTATAAACGTTGGTTTTTTGAGTGGATTAGATTGTTGCATAATGGTAAGAGTCCTGCACGTTCAGAATTAGGAATTAATTAAGAATAGTAAGTTGTAAGTGAATTCCTGTAGGTTGTGAGAGAATTGTATTGGCTTAGTAGTTCACTTCCACCTCAATTCATGTTCTTATATCATTATCATACATTATTATCATGTCATGTTCCCCTTTACGACTCCACAGTTCTTAACTACTAAACTTTAACTAGAATTGGTCGTCGTCGTCGTTCTGTCCTCCTCGTTCTTTAACTGGGTCTCTAAAGTCTCATAACAATCCAACAACAACAATTAAGTTCACTTACCTAATCCACATTACTATCTCTCGAAAATATCCACTTGACTTTACAAATTCATCTGACTAGGTTCCACAGAATCTCGGTTTAAATTTTTTTGTGGAAAAACATTTGATTTCGAAGTGCTTTAATTCGGTTGTGGAAGAGTGTAGTTTTGACAAATACTGTACTGCCGGTAATTTAAGAGGTGATTTGTTGTGGGAATGCTTTTTAAGAGTAATTAAGTACTTAGAGTGTTAAAATAGCCTTGGATTGACTATTAAGAACTAGTTGTAAGCTAGGGACAAAAGTGAAGTGATTTATTTTGGTCTGGAGGAAATCTTATGTAGTTCTACGAAAGAATAAAAGGCAAGTCTTGGTTTAAGAGAGGAAATGGCACATGGAAAAAAGTCCCTAAATGATAATTAAAGTATGGAATAGTGTTACAGCCACACCTCTTTTTAAGACTCTTTTTGCTGGATTTTTTTCAGTTTTTTTTTGTTTCATTGTTACAGTAGAATTATATAGTAGACAATCAAATTAGGCATTTTTGCCATTTAATTACTCATCATCCAATCCATGGATGTACATAAAACTCCGATAAACTAACATACTAGTCCACTCCAGCTTTAAAACAGTTTAAAGTGTTCATAGGCCGTCAATTAAATAAACGGTAAAGAACGTAAATAAATATTATCTACTAAAGAAAGATAATATATACAGGGTGGCCCTTAAGTCTCAAAGTACATTTGTCTAACTAGATTTTAAGGACTATGTAAAGATATATGATTACTCTCGGCCCTAGAACGAGGTTTGCCTGTACTTTGTATTGTATACAGTTCTGAACTGTAGCAGTAGCAAAATGACGATATGATGGAGAAGGGTGTTTTATTCTGATATTAGTTAAAGGATTTGGTAAATGAGCTTATGTTCCTGTGCTTTAAAAGTAAAGATTTTAACGTGTCTTTGTGTTTTTTGTGGTTGCAGTAACATGAGTGTTCGGTACATGCCGTTCCCAGTTCACGATGCTCTGCCATGCATGAAAGTATCTGGAGAAAAAACAGAAGCCGTCATGAAACGAATTCAGGATTTGATCTACAGGAATTCACAACCAAAGAAGAGCTCAAATGGACACCAAGCCTTCAGACTTCAGCAGGTACATCCTCCTTAGATTAAATACGACAAAATATTTTTAATTTCTTACAAAATCCACTAAAACTGCCGTTTAAACTTAAAAGGGATAGGATACTCTCTGATGGGGCTATCAATATTTTCAATTTTGTTTACTATCATTATTTAATGGCTGGAAATTTAATAATTAACAGCTTCAACAATAATTTTTTTCACCCAAAAATAGATAGGAAGTTAACATTGAGGAAGCGGTAAAATAGTATAGCAGCAGTTCTAGCACTTTCACATCGCGCCAATCGCGCGCTCACTTCATCATCAATTTTCTTGGATTTTTCGAATGGAATGAGTATGGGGGTATATACCAAAAATTGAAATTTTGGTATAGCCACAAAAGGTCCATCTTTAGAATCAGTACCAAGTGGACAGGGACAGGGGGACCAATTTGCCTTCAATCTATTAACTGTCTTTTACTTACTTTTAAAATAAAAAAAATCATGTTTAAAATGTGTTTTTTTAATCGAGGATTAGAACTTTCCAAAGCTCCGTGCAGTGTCTTTGTGTCAAGATGAGGTAGAGGTTTTTAGAGGGATTTGAAACAGCAATGTCTCTCTTGTTCTTTTCTAAACCATTTTCATAGTTTATTTATTAGTGTGTGAGTGTGACAAATTGAGATGATGAGTTATTTTGTATTTTCATTTTGTCACGTCCTCTTTTATGACATGATCAGACACTTTGTTTCTAAAATCTAGAAAGTGGACTTGAGTGGACAGAGTTAATCAGTAAATAGTTAGGTTTGTTCGAAATTGGAGTTGATCGTTTGTCAGCTCTTGTCTTTGTTAAACATAATATTGTTATTCCTGTGATTTGTGATTGTAGGGATTCTTATTAAGTTCGGCTCAACAAACGGTGGACAAGTTAATCAGTCAGACTCAAGACGGTGTCAAGTTGTTGAGGAAGAACGAGTTGAATTCTCCATCCGGAGATTCCAACAATTCACAAGTCATTTCTCATGCTGAGAGTCTTATCCAGGATTCGGAAAAAGCTAAACAGGTTTGTCATTTTTTTGTCCTGACATGGAACGATTTTTTTGGGGATTTTCTCCCATCAGGAGCTGAAAAAAGTGTTAGATTTTCTTTCAACTGTAAGTTTTAAAACAAATATAAATAAACAAAAATATAAATAAAATTACAAATAGCAAAGTCTATCAGAACGCTAAAACGCTGCAAACGAAATGTACAGAGAAGACGTGAAACCAAAACGACACATTTTCTGAAATGTGTTTACACGTTATAAGTCGTAAGTCGTAACTGACAGGTGGGAATTATTTTGTATACGCATTTTCGAGTTTAAGTTTTTGTAGTGTCAGGTCAGAGGGTGTGACCGAATATTTGAAAATTGTGTTTGGCATAAGTTAGAGCATTAACGGACAGACAGACAGACAATGTGTTCCCATAAAATGGTTTCACCCCTTTTTAATCGCTTGCTTAGTATAATTAAACAGTATGGTTTAAAGTGTAGTTAAACAAGGACAATTCCCAATTTACATGCATGTACCGTAATGGTTAGCTAGGATAATATTATAAGGTTTAGTTTTAATTAATTAGTGCCACTAATTTGTTGTATGAGTTTTGTAAATTTAGTAATTTACATTACATTGCAGTATTGCTTGAGGTATAAAAATAATAAATGTTTTGTAGGTTTAGATGGTGAGATTGTAAGATGTAGAATTGTAGATTTAAGTGAAGGTCGGGTTGGGAAAATAGAATGGAATTTTGAGACAAAATCTGTCTTGCTTCGCTGACTTTGCCAAATAATCATTCGAGATGAAACGAAGAGTTCCTTTCAAGTTAAATTAAATCCTGGGAAATATTCAATAAAAGTTTTTTTACAGTTCAAATTAGGATATGTTCAATAACCAGTGGAAAAAGTACAAACTGTTTAAAAACACTTAAATTTTAACATCTCATCTTTGGTGATTTATTTCGACCTTTTTCGTTCATTAACTATTTTTAAGATATTGGTTTACAGTAAAATCCAATTTCCATTAAATTCAATCTAGTAAGAAGAAATACTATTACAAGATACAGAAATTGTGTAAATATATTTGCTCCTATAATACAATACAATATATAGCCTGTTTATCAATGAACATTTGAACATTATTGAATCTAGATTGGCCTCTTTTTCCGTCAAAATTGATATCGTGTTCACAAAAATACAGGATATGAATGAAGTTGTATAGCCGTCTCTCTCGAAATAAAAATGGGGGTTTTAATTTAATTTTCTCATACTTCACAATCACAAGAACGTCTGTAAACTCTTATTCCGGGTTGAGGAATTATTTGGAGGACTATGGTTCTATATGGCTCTATCCTCATTGACTCACCGGGTAAAACTTTTGCTAAATTCCCAATATCCCAAGTTGAAGCAATTTTGGGATTTAAAGAAATGAGTTTTACCTGGTGAGTCAACCAGCACAGGGACTTTACCGTGTAACAATTCATCTATTCCTTGTTTTATGGTGGGGAGTTATTGCGGTGGTTTTTTATATTTCCCCAAGTCAACATAGACAACTAAAGGGTTATATTCTTTATCTGAATACTTTACGAACGGCCCTCTGTACCTCAAGAATGAAAAGAGAATGTTTTGTATTGAATGTGTCCGTGCGTGATTCTGATTAATTCGTTATTGCTGTTTATTTCTGCTTCGCTCACCAAATACACTACAATCACTATTTTAAAATTTTCCTTTTCAATGCAGTTTGTATAGAGATTTTGAGATGGAATCTCCACATTTATTTTAAGCGGAAATAGAATTTTCATAGACGTGGCTTCGATTCTTTTTGATTAATCCGATCTCAATCGCTTATTTAGGGATCGAGGGATTTCTTGCAAAAAAATTAAGTTTAAACTCTTCGAGTATTTTCAGATTCGAAAGTTGTTTTTACATAATCGTAACAATTTTACTTTAGATTGCATTTTTGTTGGAATTTCCTATGGCGAAAAATAATTTACTAAATAGAGATCATCGATACATGATTACTGAATTTTGAATTTTTTGTTTACGTTTACCGTGTTTCTTGGGATGGAATTCAAAAGTGTTTTATTTCAAATGAGACGGACTAAATTAATATGAATCATTTGCCCATTTACTTCCAAAGTCTTAAGTTAACAGATCGAACAATTTTTAAGTTTTGTAGTACCAATGTTTTCTTTGTTTAATTGTGATTTTAATCATTGATGAAAACATTAGCATTGGTTTCGAAATCTTAAAAAAATAAGGAGTATTGTACGTGCAGAAGGTATTTAATTGTTCTTGACGATTTCAGAACCGATGCTAATTTTCACCAATACGATTAAAATCACAATGAAACGAAGAAACTATTTTTTAAATTATCCGTCGAATTGATTAACGATTTTCCAATGAATTGGCTCAATCCAGTTTGAACGAAGTTAGTGTCAAATATAAATTGATGGATGATTTTCTTGAATGCATTTTCATTTGACTTTGTAGTTCAGATTTACGTTCTACTACTTTCTCAGCACCATTTACAAAGACCATCGTTTTGGCGAGGAGCTTTGCTCTGTTGGATATTTTACTTTGGTGCCATCCAGGGCTGTTTATAAAATATTTACACAGAATTCGAAATCGTCGTTTTTGCAAATATGGCCGTCGGATTCAATTGGCTTAATTAGCTTTATTCACATAGCTTAAGCTAAATGTAAATTTAGCTTTTACTTTGACAAAAACCTGTAAAATATTATATTTATGAGGGGGTTATAGTGTCAGAATTAGTCCTGTCTAAGGAAATGGTCGAGTTTCCCCTGATTTGTTGTATCAAGATCGTTAATAAAATCATGAACGGCCCCCAACTTATTGGTTGAGTGAATACGAGTTGATATTTTTTGTGGGACTATTATGTTTTTAACACTATCAAGTATCAAGTATGGTATAATTATATATGATGGTTGGTCGGATGACGATAGTTTAGTAGATTCAACATTGCATGTGTACAGATTCCTGTCAAAAGGGCTTCGACTTGGTCCACACGATCATTGCTCTTTATGGTTCAGTTTGATTATGTACCATTTTTTTATTGTCACTTTTTATCTATTTTTTGTTGCCTGTAAAAATTAAGTGAGTAACGGGGATTGTAGTTTAATATTTCTTGTTCTTGTTTGGTTGACAGTTGTTGGCGAATCTTCATGAGTTGATCGAGCAGAAGGGTGAAGCTGGCAAAGTTATCGAGACCAAACTGCAGTCCCTATCTGATGACTTACATTCCATGCTCTCTCAGCACATTCAGGTAACGCTATAACCATTTTATGGGTCATTTTATATTCACAAAACAACATAACAACAACAGGAGACAAAGTATAAATTATTATAAAGACCAATAAATGTTGATGCTATTATAAACAAGTCTGATTTCTTTTGCAGAAAAATATTGACAATGTGTTGGAACTCACAGAAGAAAGATGTCCTAATTTGATGGGAGATGAGAACCTGAAGCAGGAAATCAAGGAAGGTTGCATTGACAAGAGTGGACTCTCTCCTGAATTTGTCAGGGAAAAAATTATGGAAATTGCCGGCGCCGATATTATTAACAAACTCAAGTAAGACAATGTTCCGGATGGACATTTCTGCGAAAAACTCAATATTTCGTGTTCTTATCGTCGGATATAAAATGACGAGTCAAATTCTACAACAACGCATCTTTCGTGATGAATTTCTATCAAAGAGAATGGCTAGTTTTTCTTAAGATGCACCTAGACACCCCCAATCGTTCGTATTTGTAGTATTTTTGAGTCGGGCATTTAACCGATCTTACGTAGATTCCTTGATTACCTTATATGCTCATAAAATTGGCCTGCAGCATATTAACATTATTAACACTGACCGTGATGACGAGATTTAGCCGAGATTTATTCTCGTCCTTATCTGTTAAAATAAGGAAGCTCCTAGTGCACATAGATAGATAACTGCGAAAGATAAGCCTGAGTAGATACACGCAACACTGATAGATATATGATGTCAGACTGGAGATATGGATCAACTCTGTCCTCAAAATTAGAATGCTCATCGGAGTTTGACAACCTTCTATTTATATTGTTTATTTATTTTAAAAAGTAATTAATAACATTGCGTTTATTGATAACAGTGAGGTTCATTTGGCGGTTGCAGCGCATATTTCCGACAAGTTGGTTGACAGAGCTATTGACTCCCTTATGAAATGCCATAAGCAATTGGTAAGAAATATTAAATTCGTATATAAAATCAACTGTAAGATTAAAAAATGTGAATTTAAAGTTGTAATTTGAAATATTCTTTTGAAACAGAGTGACGCAAGCAAGAAGAGATCATCAACACCAGATGTATTAAAGAATCGTTTGAGATCAAGTCCCAGTGAATTGTCTAAAGACATGTCCGAAACGGCGGTGGCAATGAGCGAAGGGAATCTACATCTCTCCGATCAGTCTCCCATGGTATGCCCTAATGGTTTTCCATAATATCTATGAATTCAAATCCATGCGATTCGCCAAAATTTAAAATATAATACAAAACAAATCCGAAATCTAAAATAATTAGTATGGAACCAAACCAAGTTAAAACAGAGTACTCATGTATGCAGTGAGTTATGACATGAGTTATCTCTAGGGGCTAATATTATTAGTTGGTTGAATGAGATTATCCTAATCTTCGACCTTCATTTCACTTTGTGTAGACTGCATTCCGTATTGATAGGAATCCGCAATGTAGAGTAACGATTGTTGCCAATGTCAAAGTATAAAATCCAGTCATCAGTCCTGAAAGTTGAATGTAAAAATGAAGGATTAAAAACAATCTATGGATTAGCGATAAACTTGACGTGGATTTTTAGCTGTGTAGAAACTTATGGAGGCTGGGAAATTAAAAATTTACCTATATAACTTTTAATTATTTAATTCATTACTCGGACCACCAAATTCGCAGAAGCTGGACTATTTGAACCTCGTAAGTTATCCTCCGTTAATACAACCTTAAATACCCCCTTGGACTGGGTTTCAATTTGAATTGTCTATTTATTTTTTTTATATAATTTGGTTTTATTTTCTAACTGGATGTCCTTCCCCATGTTTCGATACCCAATCCTGGTTTGGTTGAAATAATATGGATTTTGAACTTATTTTTCAGTTCCAATTTTATTCTTAGTTTTATCGTTTTAATATACTTAAGCAGTAATTTGCATGAATTTAAATTGCATTTACAAACGTAACAGATTTGCACGCCTACCATTTCATTAATTTATTCGTAGTGAAGATTGTACAATACGTTTTAAAGTTTTTAGATGTTTGATAAGATAAGACTATAAGGTATTACTGTCTGTCCAATTTGATATTGCATAAACGCATGTAGTTTTTTATTGTTTTGACTTGATTTTATCACCTATGTTCACAATACGGCTCTAAACTAATCAAATGAATTTATTTCATAGGCCACACCACAAATGCAAGCAAAACGGAAAGGTTTGCACGGTCGCCGAATCCGGCCTAAATCGGTAGTGGATTGTGTCGAAGGGATTTCGGCAGATGACATTCCCGATCTTTTACCCAGTCTTCCCAAGACTATTGAAGGCATTTTTATAAATACAATGAACTGTATGAAATACATTTTTCTAAGACAAAACGGTTATAATGAATACGGTTTTTGTGCACATTTTAGAAACGATTTCCTCATTGGTCGATCTTCCCCCTATTTCTCCTCAGCAATTAAAACATTTAGGAAAAGCTCGTCCAAAAAAGCCAAAAACCAGAGCACCAACTCGACCATCCGTTCGACCCGCTACCGAACTAATCGAAGAAGTATCGGAAATTCAAGATGGAATCGAAACGTTTTTTAGACCCGGGTCCACTACTCCTACTCTTGTCACACCGGACTCGGATGAATGGTAATCACATATCTCCTGTTTTTATCATTTTTGTTATATGGATAAACTAATGAGTTTAAAATTGGTTTGAATTTACAGTAGTACCTCTCTTATGATTTCAATGACCAGTACCGCAGATGACAGCATTCAGTCCACTCCCACTCATTCCTCTAGAACTTTTAAAGTAGATGACAACAAATCGGACAACACAAGTCCAGGCTCATTTGACTCTTGTAGCATCTCCAGTAAACTGTCCATTGACGCAGTTCCTCGTTCAAAGTCCACGGACTGTTTGGAAAAGCCTGGCACAAAAAGAGAAAGCCTTTTTGCACCTAGCAGTGGGGGCAGTGGTCACGTGTCACCTGGAGCTGGGCCTGAAGATGGAAATATGGACGGACAAAAATCTCCTGTTCAACGCCTTGGCGTCTCCCTTGTCGGGTCCAATGTTTTGGCGGAAATGAAGGCGAGGCAAGAGAAACGAACTTCTGGAGTTTTCACAAATACTTCTACAAATCTGTCTACTAGTACAACTACGTCAGTAAATGCTAACAGTAGTGTCAGCAGCTCAATAAATAAGTTGAAGCAGGCGGAAGAAACGGTTACTGTAACCCACACAGGGTCAAGTAGCAGTACATCTGGACATGTCACTGCAACGACTGAGTCCAAAACAAGTGTTAATATAAACTCAGTGACTAATAACAGCAGTTCAGTCAGCAACTCTAGCAGTAGTTCCACGAGCGTTGTAAGCTCCGCTGTGGCTAGTAGTAATACTGTTACGACGGGAGTGTCAGTAAGTGAAGCCAAGGAGAGGTTTGTCGGAAATAAGAACTCAATTGTGGCAAACGCTGCTGCTGCTTTGAATGCTAATTCAAATGTTAACAAACGGCCACCTCCTGTCGCTCCGAAACCCAGACCTTGGTCTGTTGTTGGATCTGATCGTCGTTCAGGTAAGTTTGTGTTTTCTTGGAACATCTTACATATGTTGTTACAAAACTTATCAGCGTTTTTAACCACTTAGGTGAATTTTCGATGGGAAGTGATGGTTCGAGCCCCCTAGGTTCCAGTGCAAACACACCCGACTCAGGAGATCTATTGGATGATCACGGTATCGTCGGTGGAAAGACAAGTCCATTGTCGCATCACCATTCCGTACCACTGGACAAGTCGTTAACTTCGTCAGAGCCATTGTCACTCCCATCGACGGGAGGGACGAAACTGTCGTCATCTCCAAGTAATCACCCCTCTTCTGTCCTTAACCATAATAACCAGCCTTCGAGTTTGACAAGTTCAAGTGCTGCTGTAAGCAGTGGAGGTATCAGTATCACCTTCGGTGGAAGTAATAATAATAGAGATAGTACTGGGTCGATCGGTCAGTCTACCAATTCCAATGAGTCCTCGACGCCCCCTTCGGGTCAGACGACGGAGAAGAGTGGGGCAGGGACGTCACCAGTGTCACTACCCACTTGGGGCACGGAGAAGCGGTCGGTGAAGGAACTAGCGGCTTCTTTGGCGCGACATCAGAGCCAGCAGCAGCAACAACAGGACGAAGCGCCCAAGAAAAAGTCCGACTCTTTGCCACGAACTCTAACATCCGCAAATACCACGGTAGAGAATCAAGGTTTGCATGCATTGCTTTTGTTTCGAACTGAATGGCCAATCGCATTTCACCAAACGCGGCTTATTCCAGAAATTCTTACTCCGATCTGGAACCGTATCATAATTAATAAGCTCAACAGTCAAAAGCATCTTTCAATCGTTCAAAATTTATTTTCTGTAGTCCCTATAGTCGTTGACTCCCCGGGTAAAACTCCTTTATGTCATAGACAAAATGAGTTTCACCCGGCGAGTCAACTAGCACAGGAACTTTAGATCTTGATAAAATTTGCTGTAAGCTATGACCGTCTATGTTTTAAATTTATCTGCTCGTCCTTAAATATTGATTTCGCCTTGCACTGTTTCGTGAAATGCTTGCACTATAAGTGTTGATACTTTAAATTTTTTATTTCTTAATTTATTTCATTTTGCATTTGATTTTGGAAAAACAAACTTAGATTTCAACCGAGCGAGAATTTCCATCCAAGAATGGACGAGACATCATTCCATCAACGAAGTCTGGAAAGTTCCTCTTCGGAAATTTTCCGCTGAAAAACCCGTAAGTTTTTAAGAGATTTTAGATTTTGCATTCTCCTAGAAATTTTCACTTGGCTTTAAAATGGAATATGGCATGTTCAGATGTTCTAAAATTTTCCATCTGATTTATTTGAAATACAAAATCGCACGAATGCAAATGCACGCCTATCTAGTCTCGCTTATGAATTGTCTTAATTAATTACACTAATTAAAGTACAAGTCGAGTATAAATAATCACGTGGTTTTGGATTCTGTGGGGTGAAAGTCTGTGCTCTGTTGGTGCGTCCTGGTCTCTTCTACGCTTCTGTATTAAAATCCTACTTTAGAAACTCAATCGTTGCCGTATCTAATTAATACCTTTCATGAATAAACATATTTAAGTTGAAAAGATAGTGTTTAATTAATACATTTATTTAATTTACACAGATAACAAAGCGATGGGATCCAAATAACGAGCAAAAGTCAGGGAGCCCTCCAGACGGTCCCTTTGGAATTGGACGACTAAGAAAGGCTTCCAACGAAGAAGACGTAGTCAACGTGTAATGATTTAATATTCAATATTCAACCCCTCTATACATTTACCTAGTTGAGTATTTTTACGATTTAATTATAGTCTACTTGTATAACTACATCCGTATAATGTAAGAGTATTCGCTTCAAATGTACCCGATCCCGCAATGTTGAATATATAAGCAAAAAAAGCTCGTCTTCAAACTTCCGTTTATAGGAAAGATTCCCGGTTATGATTACGTTTCTTGGTTTTTTGTGATAATGATACGATGCGTTTGAATTCATGTGTCCTCTCTTTCTGTTTCTAATCCTGTTTTGTATGACCTATTTGTGTAAATCACATTCGCAATGACGTAAAAGGGACGTAGAGAAACTGAAATATAGTATAACATGTGTGACAATGCGTATATTTAAAATTTGAATGGAAATGAATTGATTTGTCTGAAGAATAGTCGAATTGTGTTGAATGTACATGTTCTCATAGATAACACATTGTCAGATAATTATAATGAATTATTAATGGATAATTAGTATATATACTATTGTATTGTATGTCAAAGTATACTTGCAAAGTTTAAGTCTCAAGAGATTCAAATAATGTTCGCATATAAATAAAAGTAATAATAAAGACGCGTCATTCTGTTACGAAACCATAAAACCTGCTCTTTTTTAATTCTTTTCAAACTCTATCGTTTTAGAATCAACTGATCTGTCACTATTGATTAGGAAACAAAATAATATACTTAAGGCAAAGTTTTGATTTTGTGGTGGATCAAGCCGTATTCGCCACAGTTTAAGGCGACATTGTATAGTTAATTAAATTATTTTTTCAATTTTTTTTATGGCGAAAGTATCATGTTACGATTATTGTTACGTTTTGAAGGTTTACTATTTAGCATTGACTAAATCGTCTAGTCTGTTTTCAATGTTTTCATAGCTTGAATAACAAAACTCAATCTTGGATGCGAAACCCTAAGCCTATGCCGTTGATTTCTACAGCCCACTTCCCATAAATAATACATATGCGTTGGCTTTGTGTTCCATCACCCAGTTTTTTCACGAACGGTCCTAATGATAATGAAGAAAACAAAGAACAGGAGACTTGTAATTGAAATCTGAGATTCCTTTGCTCATCAACGATCAACCACCCTCACTTTTGTTCTTTCCGACTCGACTTAATTTAATAACCTACTCGACTCTGTTAACATGGTCACTAGACTTGTATGTGACAATTCTATGATGACATTTCGTTGATTTACAAACTCAGATTAAGTGTCCCTTCCGCTAAAGAGAGAATAATTTAAAAATCAATTTTTGTGAGGACCCTATTCATTTGACTTTGCTAAAAGTGAGGGATTTGTGGGCATCTATTAATCGGCCTTCTTATCGACTCCTTTTGGTGGTCATAAAATGTTTTCTCTCCGATTTTGTTACAGCATTTGACGAGACTAACGTAATTTAATCCCCCTAGACGAAGGTAAACGTGAGAGGAATCCGTATCAATTTCAGTTAAAACACGCAACTCAAAAGCAAATACAATTTTTTCACACGTCTCGGGTCTATTTCATCGTCAGTTTTCAGATTCGACATTCACGTTCAGACTCTTCAGACCGTCACATAATTGACAGTATTATCATCTTGGACACATTCGACATTTATTTTAAAGGCACTGTCATCATATTGCATTCCTCAACTTTACAACTTTGATATGAAATACAAGAAAGCCTCGTTGACAAATAGTAATAATATTAATATACTAAATAGCAGTGATTGAGTAGGTTTTGCACAAAGTGACCTCAAATTGAGAATTCAGAATTTGTGAATGAAATTAATTGGCAAATAAAGGTTTAGTTTCGTCGAAAGTGGTATTGGTCAATAATTGAGACAAAGTAAGATGGGGTCATTTGACTCACTTTTGGAAAGCGTGGATGATTTTGGGATTTATCAGAGGCTTCTGTTGGCCTTTGTTCTCTTACCTGGATTCGTACCAGTTGGCTTCCATGCATATAATCAGGTAAATATACATTTATCTAGCTATTGTAGCAGGAGTTAAATATCTGATCATCAGCAACGGCTTTATTCTCGTTCTAACGTGTTTTTTAATGTTTTTTTTTTAAAATAACAATGAGTTTAATAAATATTACATTTCTAAAGTTATTCATGTCGGCCTCGCCAGATCATTACTGCAGAGTACCGTTTCTTGATGGCCTCAACTTGACTGAAAAACAAATTAAAAATATCAGGTAATTCTTTACGTTAATTTTGAGATCTAAACAGTGGCATTAATGATTTCGTATTAATTAGGCTTAAGAATTTTATTTCCTAATTACATTATAAAAATCCAAACATACTAAAGTTTGAAATACAAAATATACCCCAATCTCAAACTGCTATGCGGAAAAAAACTGCCCATTCATAAGTCCCCCACAATTAACACCTCTTATAATATTAGTGTAATAGGCGGTCTTGGACCCTCTTCCTATCGATTTTTGTGACAAAAGTACTCTGAAAAATGTAATTTCACATTATATTTATAGTGAAAGTCTGAAAGAAAATAAATGGCGAAGCGTCAATTAAATGATGTACAACAATTGTAAGGATCAACATTTTTTGATGGTTAATTTCCCTAGCATTCCGCTGGAAGTTCGGGATGGTAAAGTTGTATTCAGTCAATGCCGAATGTACGATTTGGAATCAAGTGGATTGGATTTTAATGGAAGTGACAGGTTGAACAATATTAACGATCTCCTTCATCTTACAAATGGAAACACATCCCACGTCCCGTGCCAATATGGATGGACTTATGATCACTCCGTCTATACATCCACTATCGTTACAGAAGTATGAGCATAATTATTTAGTTGTCAATTAATTTATTCGAATTAACATTGTGAGGGAAAAATTATTAACCTGACACACGGGACTTACTTCATAATGAAGGGTGAAACTCTTTCATGGTTTTACTCGGTCTGTCCGTCGGTCTGTCCGTCCTTGCTCTAACTCTAGAAGGGTCGAATTCTTGTACATGCTCTTTTCGGGAAATCATCTATGCATTTCCTAAGTTCTTGGGCTGATTGCAAGATCATTTAATGACCTTGCAAGGTTAAAGTTCAATGAACAATATCTGAAGGTCAAAATCGTTCTGATCATATTAATTATAGCCCTTATGGTGTGATAAATTTTTGGGCATATCAAGTGCTATTCAACGATGCATACTATTTTACTCTATGGTTGGGGTTCATAAGACAGCCTAAAACGTCTCCAAAGAATTGGACAACAACTTTATATATTTTTGAACGTCCCGTGTCAAATAATTTTAGCCCTTTTGAGTTTTGATGTGCGTTTATAACGGTTTATTTTAGTAAATAAGAGCGATGAATTTCTGAATTAAAAGGTTACCTAAAAAATTATTGGTTCAAGTGGGACATGGTGTGTGATAAAAGTTGGTTGCCAACCCTCGGACTTGTTCTTCTTGGTCTTGGAGGAATCGTTGGTGTCTACGTTTTTGGAATTCTTCAAGACTCGTAAAAATTTTACGCAATTTCCATATTTCCAAAGGCTTGAATTTTCTTGTCTTTAGTTAAGTTAGTAAATCATGGATTAAATATAATATTTATGAACAACGGGCAGGTTGGGCAGGAAGCCATCATTTTTTATTTACTTGACCATTCAATGTTTCTTCGGGATTGGGACTGGATTTGCAATTGATTTCTGGTCTTGGTTGGTGATGAGAGTCGGAGTTGGATTTACCGTCCCTGCTCTAATGGCCACACCTTTCGTTTTAGGTAACTTTTTTTTTTATTAATTATCCTTTAATTACGAATTAAATGTTATATAATTTACTAATAAGTTTCGGAACTTATTTAATTGAAGCTCTTGAAGTCGTGGGCCCAAGGAAGAGGAGCTTATGTACCATTCTCCTCAATATTGCTTATTCCATGTGTCTGATGGCTTTAGCAGGTGTGGCATATTTATTCAGGAATTGGAGACATTTTGCTTTCGCTACAACTCTACCATTTTTGACCTTCTTTGCATTTTGGTGGTAAGTCATCTCGTATCTTCTATATTTCCTCACTTGACATTAACTTAACTTGAAAGTCAAAAATGCGAATGAAAAAGTCAACCCAATTCATCGGGTGGACTCAAGATAAAAGAAACGGAAAGTAAACGCTGGAATTGCTGAATAAATGGTGAGATTTGGCAGTTGAAATGAATTTACGAGGGTGAAGCACTTTAGTTTTACAATCTGCAATCAGACAATCAGAAGTCCTTTAGCAAAAATGAATCGGAAAATAGAACCCACCGTATGGTTTAAATAAATGATTTCATTCAGTAGAAGAATCGCTAGTGGAACGAACTTTTATTCCCTATAACCTAAAAAACAGCCCTATAAATTGTCCGTTGTAATAAAAATAATCCGAAAATTTGCAATTTTAGGACGAAAACAGAACATTTCCATAAAAAATTATTCCCATTTGATTGATTTGTTAATTCTACAACTAAAGATTCTGAGTTTTGAGGGATTGTATTATAAGTTTTCGACTCTACTTGATGTTCCTTACAATAAATCTCAATTCAAATTGAAGGATTCGAATTTCGAATATGCTTTTTCTATTTTAAGTCAAACATTTCTTGCATCAAGTATGTTTTTTTTATAAATTCTTCCTATATTCAATATTCATCCTCGATAAAATCAGAGAACGCTTCACTGTCATGTTTGTCTAGTGGAAGTGTCCCCCTGGAATCGGGGTTTAAGTGAGACGTTTTGTCACCGAGAGTAAATGTCATGTCATTTCCTATCAGACAATTTCCACATTTACCTCGCCATACGAATACTTTCCCTTTCTTCTTCGAATCAATTCCCCAACATGTCAGTTAAGGACCGTTTCAAAATAATGCAATACTGATCTTATTACAATTATTACTTATTATCATAAGGCTTAATCATAAATAACAGCGTATTGTAGCGATTTGAGGGATGTAATCGATATAAATAGACTAATTTGATGATGCTGATTATAAGAAGAACATAAACTCGGCCAATTGACGTTTAGTATCATGTGCAAGGTCAAAATGCATGAGGCAACGGCGCGTAGTAACTTCCCGTTAATTTTTTTGAAACCACTATTTACAGCTCAATACTATTTTTTGCTCTTCCAATACTAACTCCCTAGTTCCTATCATGCTAACTCTAATAGAGACTTAAAATTAAAATCTGTAAAACTAGAATTTTTCAGCGAACTGTTTCTGGCCATTGCGTTCCACTTATATTTTGCATACTAAACGTCATTTGACAAAGCTAGAATTAATTTTGCAATCAGCATCATCAAATTAGTCTGTTTTCATAATATTAAGTTCCTTAAATCGTTGGACACACAAGTAGTGTCTATTGTCAGCTTGGGATTGAGTTTCGAACTCGTAGCTTATGAACATCCCTAATCCCCAGACAGTATAGAATGATAGCTTTTCTCTATTATGTGACATCGAACACGGAGCTCCTTCTATTTGAATATACTTTACATGATAAGCTTCGAGAGGAACATATAAAATAAAAAGGTTCTTGATTTTAAAATCCGGATTTTGGGTCATTTTGACTTTTATTGAAAAGATGTCAAAGAACATAAACTGCCCGTTTTTTGCAGATACCAACAAATTCCGAGAATGGCTTATTTGTTGAATACGAAGTTTTCTGCATGTTAGATATTTATATTCTTGGTATTGCTAAAGAATCGTAAAATTGGGCACATTTCAGTTTTAAAACCCTCAAAAGTACAACCCGAATTATTCGAGTAGATGTAATATGGAATGAAAATAAGAAAAACAATGACTGCTACTGCTACTCCTCTAAACGAATTTGGCAAATTTTAGTCCTGGCATTTGCTGAGACCTAGATTTTAACCCCACTTATTATAGAGCACCACGTGCTGGTATTCCCCAAACAATGATTTTATTCTTCAGCTCGGGATTTGATAGGTTGGGATTGAAGGACTTTGGTGTTGACAGTTTTGAAGGATGGTTGGCCCCCTTGGGGATAACTGCTATATGTCTAAATATGAATATCGTATTGTTGTCTGTTGTGATGATAAGGGTAATGCCGGAATCACCCCGATGGTTGTTTGCCCATGGGAAATTAAGGGAAACGGAGGAAATCCTTAGGCAAATGGCTTATGTCAATGCCCGTACTTTGCCCCCGGACTACACCAAAATACTCAAGGTATATAGTCCACCCAATTTCATTCATTATCATCACGATTCCTCAAATTCACAAACTTTCCAGAAAATGAATGCGAAATTTGTAAACGCGACAGAGTAAATATGAAGAATCACAGGAATCCGTAAAACACTTTGAGAAGGAGTTCGGAGGGATCAAAAGTTATGGGATTTCGGATTTACTGAAAGGGAAAGTCCTGAGGCGAAATACTCTCATCATCACTTTCATTTGGTAAGAGCTTTGCCCACTAAAATTAGCAAATCTTATTGTGGTGCACGTTTATCGCGAAGATTCCATGTGATTTGAAAAATTTTGGTGAAAAATAGAGGTTCTTAGACCATTTTTAAGGCAAGTTGACCGAAAAGTTGTAACTTCTTTTCATCGCGATGGATGGGGGAAAATATATTGTTTATTTGACCTTTTTGACCATTATGACCTTTGTTGACCTTTATTGAATTTGACTGAAAAAAACATTTTTTGGTTTCATCTCACGTATACATTCCAGAAAAAAGCATTGACATTTTAATTTATTTCAATTGAATCGAAAAATGCTTCAGGTCAAATTTCTGAACAACATCTGACATCTTTGCCTTGACACCGTTGTCGCGTAACTCCTTAAGGACATCTTTGTTACCTGACACGTTTGTCCTGACATGTACACCTTTGTCGCGTAACTCCTTTGGGACATCTTTGTTACCTGACTCTTTTGTCCTGACATGTATACCTTTGTCGCGTAACTCCTTTGGGACATCTTTGTTACCTGACTCTTTTGTCCTGACATGTATACCTTTGTCGCGTAACTCCTTTGGGACATCTTTGTTACCTGACTCTTTTGTCCTGACATGTATACCTTTGTCGCGTGACTCCTTTGTCTTGTTACTATTGTCATTTCACCTCTTAAATAAGTCCAATTTTGGGAAATATTGGAAACGATTTGTATAATTTATGTGAAGGTTTACAACGATGGGTGTTTATGTGGGCCTGTCGTACTATGCCCCTGCCCTGGGGGGTGACGAGTTCCTCAACTTCTTTCTTGCTGGATTGGCAGAGATGCCCACGTACCTCTTCCTCTATCCTTGTCTCGACTTCTGGGGTCGGAGGTGGACCTTGTTCACGTCACTTATTCTCGGAGGAATCGCTTGCATTTCCACAATACTCGTCGAAAACGGTACCCAACAGAATATCAACAGACTCTTGTGTTTGATGCTCAAAATATTGAACAACCTAATGTTTGAATTAAACCTGATTGATAGAAACGTGGGTAACCCTCACCTTGTATTGCATCGGGAAGTTCGGGATCTCTGCCGCATTTGTAGCGATTCAACAAATCGCAGCCGAGATTTACCCAACTGTAGTACGGGGAGTCGGGATCAGTTTTAGTAATGTTATTGGAATGGTTGGACCTGCTTTAGTTCCACTTGTTAATTTCACGGTAATTAAACACCTTGACTTTCTTTTCCTGAATCTCGTACATCCTTTTTATGGGGTCAAACCTCTTACTGTGAAGACTTTGTCCGTCCGTCCGTTTGGCTGTGTCTGTTCGTTTGTACTCAAACTGTCGAACGGTTGGATGTTTTTAAATTTGCTTCCCGGGAAGTCATTTATGACATTTTAATAGACGTTAAGTTCGCATAAGGACCGTGTAAGTCAACCGTGAATGTTTATACGATCGAAGGTCAGATTTGTTTTAAACAACAGAACCCTACATATGTGCTACATTGTTGGTAAAGTACCGTTGTGCTATATAAAGTTACCTATATATGGTTGGGGAATTGTGAGAATTTGTATAAAACGTCCTTAACGTGACTGTAAAAGACGTTTGATATGTTTTGACGTTTGTATCGAAATTTCGCCCGCTTTTAATGTGCGTTTTCAACGGTTTATTTCAATTCCAATGCTGCATTTTTTTTCTTAAAAACTATAGGGACAAAAATACCTGTACCTGCCACTACTGACCCTGGGCTCTCTTATGGTTGTCGGAGGGATTGTAGCTCTAGGACTTCCGGAAACATTAGGTCAATCTCTGCCTCAGACTTTGCAAGATGCAGAACGGTTCCGAGTTGATTGTTCATCCAAGAGCTGCTGTCCAACCCGCAGAAGGAAAATAAACGTAGGAGATGGACGGAAAACTGTCGAAATTATTTCTCCGTCGAATCAAGAGCTTCAGAAAAAGACGTTAGATGAATTCATAGAAGAGGATGAGGAGCAAGAGGCGTTTTTACAAAAAGTTGAGAAAAATGTCGCAACTACAAGTTTTAATTCATAGGCTAACTATAACATAGCATCCAGCGACATTAATTAAGTTTTTCATTATCGGTACTTCGATATGAATTTTGAGATTCTAGATTTATTTGAATATTGATTACAAGTTATTCATACAACTAAACAATACAGGAAACAAATGGATTTTGAGTGAAAGCAACAACAAATTGGTGTTCATTTTTTCCAGCAGTGATTAGATTAGGGAAAAGAGACATATCATGAAATATGCTAATTATGCAGCCAAGCATAAAATATGTAAAATCTGAATATTGCAAACGGATTGTAAGGATTGTTTAAAGTCTCATGGAAGTTAGTTCTTGACCTTTTGCAATGCTGTCCCAGCTAATCACTGTTATAATTATAGAATGTATTTACTTTAAATTGCTAAATTAACCCCCCTCTCTCCCCCGCTCTGCCTCTAACTAGACTAATTTGGTTTAAACGGATGAATGACAATAAATAAAGGCTACAGAACAGAATAGAAACGTTTTAACTCACATTTGAACAAGCAATATCGGGCAAAAACGGCTATAACCATATTGGCTTTCATTTCTTTTCATAGTGGACTGGTTTTTTTTAACAATAATAAAAACATTTAACAAATAAAAAAAATTCCGGTATTTATTATTTTTTATTGGATTTTACTGACAAATTAAATCTAAATAACCTACGTAGAAACATGCTCGGGATTTCATTTGAATAACCGTGGACGTGAAATGCAATTTTTTATTTGTTATAAAAAGCGTGTGTTTTAGGCTGTAGTTAGTCTTCTTCAGAACTAACTTCTAGTTCCTGTCGATCTAGTTGTGTTTGAAGTTGCTGGACTTGAGCTCTGAGCTCCGTATCCTGAGGACTCAAGAGCAGAGCTTCCTTGAAATCCAGCATTGCCTCACCTATTAACTTCAGTTCTTCAAACGCAGTTCCACGGCAAACGTGACTTTTGAGCCGATCTACTGCATTCGCACTTACTTTCGGAGTTAGGAGTTCCAATGCCTGCAAATGTATTGAATTGTTTAAAAAATGAGGTCTAGGCCACCCGTGCAGTTTCAAATATCTGCTAATTAGATTTTAGATTGGGTAGTTGTACCTGAGAAGCATCTTCAACAGCTTTGATGCAGTTCCTGAGAGCCAAATGAGCTCTACTTCGTTCCACGTACAATTCTGGCATTTTTGGTGCCAGTTTCATGCCTAAACTGAATGCACTAATGGCTCCCAAGTGGCACGCTGATTTCATCAATGACCTATCAATATCAAGATTTAGATAAGATCATTAGAGGAGAAAACCCTTTCGTGGGTTCACGATGTCCGTCCGTCATTGAATGTTTGGTTTTTTTGACCTTAGACCTTCCTGTCAGGGGTCAGTTGGTATGAGAGCCGGGTATCAAAGGTCACAATTTGTTCAGAATTGCATTACAGCTTTGTGATGCATCATTGGAAAGGTGCCCTCAAAGGCTTTTCAACAATGTATATGGTTTTACTCAATGATTGGGGAAAAGTGAGATTCCTTAATAAAACGACGGGTTGTGATATTGACGTATTTTGTGAAATTTTAACTTCCGCTACTGTACTTTTTACTAGTCTGAAGCGGAGAAAGTAAGCTTACAATAAGAAGAAATACTAAAATTTCGAGGATGTTGCATAAAATCTCGAATCCCATGGATGGCCATGGTAAAAGCCCCATGGAAAAGAGTATAAATAATCGTAGATGAAAGAACTAATTTGTGTTGGCTCTGTGTGTAGGAATTGGCAATAATGAGGATGGAAAGGGAAAGAGGCCTTTGGGATCTAAAACAATAAAGAATAATATTATGAAAGAATAAGTTGAGTGGAAATCCCTTTATTCACATCCCTTTGTCTCAACAACAAACTTTCAATTTAATTTATGAACTCCACCACCAGCCCAGCCTTTTGTCCAAATAACAATAATAACATAAAAAAAGCTTTGCAAACGCAAATCATCAAAGAGTGAATCTCACACCAATTAACAAACATTTAAAATCGGACTAACGGTAATGTACCCACTCAAAATATTAAATTGGTCACGCACAAAACAAGAATCTGCTCTGGATGTTTTGAAACTGTCATTTGGCATGTCTTATGAAATCGGATTTTCCCCACACCGAATAAAATTTAAACAGACTAAATCCAAAAACCATATTTAAAAATGTCCACGATTTTCAAAAGTAGAATAGGAAGTTTTAGAGGGACAGACGGACGGACAGAATATGAGCATAAGAGTGCTTCATCTTTTGATAATGAAAAGGAATGGAAGTGTGGAATGATATGGAAATGTCCACATCAGTTCCATTACAACCAAGCAATATAGCTCGATTTTGAAAGTCAAACTAACGGCTTTGAAATCCTAGACTCGGGGTTTTAGAGTCAAATCCTATTCTTATGCTCTCTAACAAGGAAAAATGGATTCCAGAGCCAAAACACATGATTCTAGGATAGTATTCTATCCAGTGCTCGTACTTTTACTTAACTACCCCGGGATTTCTCAGGCATTAGAATTTATAAAATAATCCTTCGCATTTTAGTGATCTTTAATAATAAAATCAAAATTACAAAAAAATCTCGATATCAAAATCCTCGGATCCCTCCTGTCCAACTACTAATCTGATCATGCTGTTGTAGAGTAAGTGGTAAATCAGAAAAAATCAAATTTTTAGGAAAATTTTCGCTTGGTCATAACTTTTTTGATTTTTTTCGCTTAATTATGATCTCATGAATGTAATTTGTGAATGAACCTTGTCCTCGGAACATCTCATCAAAAGTATAAATTCTTGGTAATGTTAAATGCAACTATTCGGTGAAAACGTAAGCCTATGGTTTCGTCAGTTAGTCTAGGCTTTAGCCTCCTTCCAACGTCTTAAATTTCGTAAACACGTAGCGAGGGAGGGTGGAAAAACTCGGGTATTCTAATATTATTCCACTATTTCACAATTTACAAATATATAGAAAAATGTGTATAAATAAAAATAAAAAAGAATAGTAAATGTTGAATAAATGGGGAGAGAAGTTTGGGTAATAAAATATGAAAAATGGGTTAATTAATGTTGACAGGAGAAAGATTAGTTTCCTTCAGGCGTCAGGTTCCAACTATTTAATGAAAAATAGAGCCCTTTCCCCACCTTCCCCTTTAGACAACCTGGAACCCTGCCGACCTCAACCTACAAAGTTATTTGTGCTTTTAGAGTCAATGTACTATTTGTTTCGCCGGGTAAAACTGTTTCGTCATAGCAGGGGGCACGTTATAAAGAATTATGAAATGTGTTTTACCCGGCGAGTCAACGAGCACAGGCGCTTTTACAATTTCCAAAACGTGTGATTTCAAGAATTCCGCCTCTTCTCAATATCTCAATCAATGATAAATGTATAATGAGGATTTTAATACACTTTTGTTAAAGCACCGCGTATTTTCAAAATGCAGTTCTGAAAACACATTTAGAACGTTATCAGGTGAACTACTGTTTCAGCTCTGAAACACAAAACATTGTAAATCTCATTTTCCCCCAATCATAGAAAAAAACTGAATACACCTTTCAGTAGCCTTTGAACACATACCTTTCCAATGATCTGTAATAGGAGAAGTGGAAAAACTAAAAAATGTTAACCTTTGACCTTACCCACTCACCTATATGTCCCCAATCTAACCCGCCAACAGTCTTGTAATCGTTGGAAGCAGACGGATACAGAGTCATTGGCATAATGTATGTACAATAACCGCAGGTTAATTATGAGAATTAGTATTATAAGGGAGTGTAAAAATACATCCCATAGGAACTCATGTAATTGGTTTGTAATTAAGGTAAGGTGAAATAAATCCTAGAACTAAATATGTGCCTCAATAATAGGAGATGAGTTTGTGCATGAACGGGCTGTTGGTATATATAAGAATAGAGTGTACTTACATTCCTTTGTCAAGAAGCCAAGAAGGGTCCCGTTCCTCGTCCCGTAAATCAGCGTCATTGAACCCTGACTTTCGTCTCGCCTCCGCCTGCTTCGCCAGCCACTGAAACACATTATATTAAATCAATAACACAGTGATTTTTATACAGAAGCCGATTCCGATCTTAAAAATCATACCGCTAATGCAATATTAAGTCATTGATACTTTGATACCCCAGATATTTTTGTGGTCCCAATGTTACACGACATATCGGGTTTCAGTCAATTTGTAAACGGCCTAGAGTTGATTACTTTAAATAATTGAAAAATAGATTTGCAAAAAAGTCGTGTAACCGTAAAGGGAGATGTAACATAAAAATCTTGAAGGTTGAATGTGTAATTTAACGTCCTTAGCATATGGACACAGGTCATTCAATTTGTTTCCTAGTGAGCATTGGCTATTTAGTAAGTGTTTAAGGGGGTTAAATCTAACAAGGGAACATAACCTTCTGATCCACTTTACTAGGTTAAATATATTTTAGACGCCCATAGTTCCTACATTCAAGTTTCATTACTTTACATCCTCTTTCGAATGAGACTAGTTTAAAAAATATCGGGGAGGTACAGTTGGGAATGTTCCCTTGTAAGTCCGTTGACGAATGTACTTAAAACTCATAGATATATTTCAGTAGCATATATTTCTAGAAATGGATATAAAGTATAGAGATAAAATATTACAGTATATAGAGTGCCTTTGATTCATATGGAAGGTGCTATTGGACATCAGAGAGAAATATTTTATGTTCGAGTTGTAAAACTGTGACAATGGCTCAATCCCTTCCATATTTCCTTGTCCCTTTTTGCCATTACGAAATCGTATCAAGTTTAAATTATATTCTGCACCAAGTGTCGATTTGTATAAATTTCTCTTCGGATTTTATTGCAAATATTTAATATGATTCTGGTATTAACCTTACCAACTGTAGCTCTAAACCATGATACGAAGCTATTTTTCAACATTTTTAAGTATTATTTATTAAGGCATCCTAATCATCATTTTTTTATTTTTGGCTTAGGCATATAGTTAACGCAGAAATGTACCAAATAAAACAGTTTTCACATCAGAGAGTATTTAAACTTTGCTTAAATATGTGAACTTATAACGAAAACCTTTTTATTGCCATTTTCGAAAAGTGTGAGCAACCCCTTTGGAAAGATCATTACAGGAATCGTATATAAAGTAGTATAATAGAGTATGTACTTGATATGCCGAGATTTCTTTCGCTTCTGGATTCATAGTAGATGGGTTTTTGATACAGATCTAGCACATTTACGACAGTCTCAGCCTGCCTCATATTTTATTCAAAATTGGCTGAGCCAATATGCTTTCTCCAGTTCTTCCATCCCTTTCTCCCATTTCTCAGATGACACAAGAATTGGAGGAAAGGTCTAAAGGGCTAGGAAATACATTTATTTAACATTCGGGTTTGCAGAGGCATTTTTCTGGCCTGATTTTTTATCTTGATCGTTTTGAGAAATTGTATAAAATTGGGAGATATTTGAACGGCCCTTACAGAGATTGAATATTTCTCTAAACGACTCTCCAGCCGGAGATGCTTTTCATGGAATCCTGAAGATGAAAGGATTTCATGGAATCTCTTCACCAACTCTAAATCCCGCTACAGAGTCAACCATTTCATCCATTTCTCATATTCAATTTAGACAAAGTTCGGATGAGTATGGAACCTTTGTTTTAAAATCGAACTGTTTCAAGCTATGAAAGCGTTATTATCTTCAAGTTTGTCCAAAAATCGATTGACTCTGAATTCGCAATTTTTATACGAGTTTGATAGGATTGGGGTTAATATCCTTCAGCGTCTTTATGGATTGAATTAGCCTCCTTTTCTTACTGAAAGTAGCCTCCATTTAATTGACATTTTTTCACAAAAAGATTTTTTCACAGCCTCCGACTTTGTAAGGGATTTAAGCTTCTATAAAAGAAATCATCCACCTCCGTATCAAGTAATTAAATTGAACAAAATTGTAACTCTATAGCCTGTATTCTCCATTTCCATTCAATTACCCGGAAATATTTGTAAAATAGAACGGAATCTATAGAATACGCTTACGTATGTAATGTACTAGACATCAGAATAGAGTTTCTGGCAATTTTTCATCGTTTCCTGTCCATTTATAATTTTCTACATTTTTGGCTGGGATCTGGCTGAATGGAGGAGATGCATTATTCAGATTAGAATAGATTGACTCCTGTCAACACCTACGATATTACCTTTATTATGCAGAATACTAGATATGCGAGCTCGCCCGTGACTCCAGTAAATCTTGCTTGGAAACGCCAAAAAACGCCACTTTGACCCCCTGTTGGTTTAATAGTTGCAAAAAAAAACAATTGCAAACTTTAGATGCATCTGGACCTCAGCTCTCCAAAACAATTCTGATTTAAAATTGGTTAAGTATTGAAGAGATATAGACACATATTTCAAAGATATTATTACATGCAAGGATAATCCACAGGACGTAGGATTAAATAAAACAAGAGATTCTAAGAACTGTTGCCATTTATATGTGTTCCTATTACTTTCGGTTGTGGTTTTTTTTCGTCTTAAGTTGATTAAGGGGGTTGAACTGTCGTGTGTCCTTAATATCACAATTTTAATGCCGACCCATTACTGTTACTTTTGTTATCTTGCATGTTTAACTCATTTAAGCCCCTTTGCTTCCGTTCTATTGTCAATCCCTGATCATGAAATGCGTCAAGAAGCTAATTTTATGACATTTTATCATCGGTTTAACAGAAAAGGGAAAGATAGGAGTCTGGACGGCCAAAATTAACACGATTTATGCCCGACCCGGACATTGAATTGATGATCAGTATTCGGAGGCACACCCCCTACTAACGTTTTATTCTATTTTACTCTACCCTTTTGTGACAGAAGGAAATAGGCGATTTTCTTCTAAAAGCTTTCGTCGAATTCTAGTTATAATGTTCCTTCTTATCCCTCATGTTTAAGATTTGATATACAATTCCATACCAAAACTGGATCCATTTAATTTGCAAGGGAGGTCTTTCGGGCTGTAATCAAGGAAATATTTGAAACTTTTACGGTCAAATCTACAAGTCTTATGGAGCATAAAAATCGAAAAACCAAATTGCTTAACACAAAAATTCATGCAAATTAACTTTTTAAAATTCTCATAAAACAGAAATATTGGTCCGATTTTCAAAATTTTTCGAGTTTTTGAATGCCAAAGAGTCGTTTCGCAAGAAAATATTTAGATTTGAATGATTTTTTAGAATTTCCAAATATTTTAAGCTATTCAACTAACACAAAAATTACAATTTTTTAAATTTATTTTTTGAAAATTCTCGTAATTGTTTTTAAGTGTTGTGTTTTACAGTGTCTGATTTCAAAATTGGTATTAATTTCTTTTTCGAAAACGATTAATTTGTAGCTTCAAAATGGTTTTAATTTTAAGTTCAGCAATGATTTACAATGTTGATATTGTAAAGGGTTTTTCTAAGGCCCTCTGTCCCTTACAAATTCTTAGAAGTATGAAATGAACTGTCTAAAGCTACTTCATAAATCCGCATGCAGATACTGTATGCTTTGATTGCAAACTAGGTTATGATACGGCAACGGATGAAATGCTATTTAATAGTATTTATATGAGCTTGGAATAAGATATGGAAAGACAACGCATGGATTATATTTTAACAATATAAGTCCTTTAGGGAAAGCACCAAGGGTTCACATGAATGGCTCACTCAATTCCTACAAATGCAATTGATGGATTTACGTCCCTTAATAGGGGAAATATGAATACGTCCCTTAAAAGGGGAAATATGAGATACGTCCCTTTTAAAGGGGAAATTCTTCGGTCTCGATTTGAGGGGCCGGAAGTAACGTACCGAACGAAGACTGATGGTAGGGTCCTCCGAATGGATGTTTTCCACGGGTGGTGATGGAAGGCAAGAATAAGCCCGTTTAGCTTGGACGCTGGAAGCGTTTGCCCCTTCGCTGTAAAAGCGGTAGCTGATGGAAGATAGATTAAACCCCGTTTAATCTATTACTTCAAGCAGAGCTTGGAATACAAACAAGTCGTCTCAGGATACTACTCACTAAGGCAAGTTGAGAATATTCCTGTCAATTCTGGGATTAGCTCAGAATTGACGAACCTTAACCTAGCTTACTTCTTGGGAATCCTCAACCAAGGGAATAAGAAACTTATAAACTAACTTCAAGGGATTTAACCTTCTCGGGAAACAAAACATAAACAACTGAACCTTGTATGGGAATTTCGGATCTCTTTTATAGGGATCCGTCTCCATACGAAACATTAAGACAGGTATTGATGACAGTGACTGGAAGGAACTGTCGGGTTCTCCTGGTCATCGATATCGGTGGATCTGCATGAAATGCATGAAGGCGAACCTAATATTGAGCCAGCTAAACTATTCTAATTTTGTGAACCTTGGATTTGACTAAAAAGTATAAAGTCCAAAATGGGACTTTACAATATTTCCACAACAGTACATTAGAATGTTTTTTTTAATTTTCAGTCTCTTCATCTCTTCTATATATCGGAGTTATAGGAAACTCTTCCATATAATGTTGACTCACCTTCAATGTCAAATCTACGGCTCTACTACTTTAAGAGAGTAATGTTGATTTTACAGTAGAATGATTTAAAAAAAACTCGTTTCTGCCCAATTGCAGGCTAGTTAACCATAGAATTTTAAGTGAATAGAATTTGGAAAGCTAGAGTTTCTGGAGTTTTGGAGAAAGGAAGTAAATGTCTTGAAAGCTGAATCCCGAGAAATTCTTGGAAATTTGGTAAAGGAAGCGGATTCGAGGGAATTGGGATTTAGTCCAGTTCAATTCTTCAGCTCTCCAAACTCCACCCCAAAAGCAGAGTGGTTAACATTAAAACTACTCTCTACCTTCACTTTCTTCACTTCAACAAACACGAAAATATTCCAGCCAACACATCATTCCACCCACAAAACCCCAAAAAATCTCAAAATGACCGTGAAATCGGAACTTATACATAGCAGAATCTTATGACTATGAGCTAAAAATAAGATGGCCTGAGTGAAATGTGCGAAGTGAAATAACTTGAAAAACATTCCGTGTCCTGAGATGACCTGTCCTCAAAGGAGCAACGCTCTCGTGCCTCTCGTAGGGACATAAATTGAAATTGCAGCAGAAATTGAATAACTTAACAGAAACTGGCTCTTAAATGTCAGAAATTGAAAGTCAACAATGGTTATTATTAACAAACAATTGTCTATTTAGAGTGTTTAATTTGATGAATTGTAGCCTAAAATCCTGTCTATTGGCAAGAGCAAAGGTTGAAAAAGCAGTTTTAATTCAGGTTCAATATTCAGAGCCATGTTTCATATTCCTTACAAAAAATTACATGTATGGTAAGCTGTTTGCATTTCTACAATCAGTTGCATTTTGAGGCCTACACCTTCATGTTTGAATAGGGAATTAGGAAGAAGAGCGGAAAGAGGAACCATAAATTATAGTAGTTGTAACCTCACATCTGTGATCCATGAGATAGAGGAGCAGAAATTAGGGGAACCTGAATTAATCATTTTTGCATTTGAAAGTGAAAGTAGATGAAAGGAGAAACATAAAATATGTTGCTGGTCACGATATTGTAATAACGGGACTCACGGGAGATAATATTTCCACTCCCCTGAAATAAATGCTCTTTGACTGGGGATAGATAATGATGATGAATAGGAATGGAAACACAGGCAGCCGTTTCATCTAAACCAGTTACTTCTTTTATATCAAAATTCACATTTACTATCCCAACCCCTTTAGAACCGTCCTAACATTTAATTAGCTCGAATCTACTCCAGTCCTCATCTCACAAGACGGTTTTTAAGGTTTAAAAAGGGCTTGAAACCTTTATTGTGAAAAATTGAAATCGAAAAATTAGCGACTCTATTTGTTGTTATCGTTGGATATGTGGAGTGTTTCGTTTCTTTCTTTCACTTTCTCTTACCAATGCCTGACTGCTTTTAGTCGATAACCTCGTTCTGACGCAATACTATCTTTCGATACCTCCAATGTTCACTCGCTATCTACTATTGGGTCAAATACAAAAACAATGCTGGATAGAGTCTCCTCGCAGCGAACCCGTAACCCCGGAGGAATTCTGATGTAAGGATTTTCTTTTTCTACTATATTTTATGAATTTATTGTATTTCAGGTATGTCTATTTGCGTATCCATTGTCAGTTAATTTTTTGACATGGGAACATCTACTATTGTTGCTTATTTTTCGAGTTCTATTGTTCTATAAGAATTGTTAATTTCATCATAAAAGTTTCAAGCAGTTCCTTAATTACACCACATCCGTGTAACTTCCAGTGTGAGCATCAGTCTGCAGGATTTAAATTTTCAATACAAAATTACAAAGGGTTTTAGAAAATAATAGGCTGTTGTGGTCGGCTTTTATAAATTTTACGCTTACATTTATGGACATTTGTTTAACAGAAAAATCTACAAATATCACCACAAATCAAAACAAATGCTGCGTTTAATCAACGTTTCGCACAATTACGGCTCCCGTAATTTTTGTAAATGTCCTGCATAAGTGCAATGAGCATTCAAATGAAGAAATATGAGTTGACAGAAACAGTCATGTTTTGTTTTTGAGGATTAAAAAAGTTTGTAAAATTAATTAAGGAAAGCAATTAGGAATAAAAATGTCGTGTTTGTGGAGGATGGTCAGGCTGGAGAAAGGTAGCGGGGGAGAGGGAGCTTTGCATAGATGAATTATACGATGGTCATAAATTTTGTTTTAAACTCTCATCTCTTTTATATCTTTCCCATCTCCCGGTGTTCCACGTGGGAGACTGACCCTCATCGTTCATTACTCAACAACCCCGCTTCTTTTACTCACAGAATTATTAAGGAATATTAATTAACAAAACTCAAACGCACATTGAAATAGGGTGAAACTACAATAAAACGAAAAGATGTTAAATATCATATGATGTCGTTGTATAACTCATTGGAGAGATTTTATCGAGAATCTTGCAGTACCCCAATCATAGAGTGAATTTGTATACATCGTTGAATAGCACTTATGTATTCTACAAACGGAGTTGTAATTTGAAAAGTCGTGACCTTTAGTCGTGGACCTCCAAGTTTCTCAAACGAACCAATAGAAGGTTGCATAGTTTCTCTAAAAATATTTTGAAAATATTCCGGACGGACAGACCGAGTAAAACCATTAAAGGGTGTTACCTAAGCATACATTCTAAATTTCAGAAAACGCCTACACAACAGCAGTGAAACAGCCATATGTCTCATCTAAATATCCCTCACGCTTCTAATCTTAAAACCACGAGTTTACAGGCGACAGGATTCAAGATAGTTTGATAATATAGACGGATGAGCTTGAATAGTTTGAATACAGGAAGCAAGGCTAACTTGAATGCTGGAGAAAGAATAAATTATTAGACTATTGAGGTTATATTAATTGGAACAACCTCATTAGAGTATCTAACATACTCTAACTTAAGAATAAGCCAACCTCCGATGACCAGATACTTATTCAGCTAGCTCATTTTCAATGATATGGAAATTAACACTGTTCCCCAAATTTAAGATGAAATGATGTTAAGAGAGAGTTTCCTTAACATGTACTAATGAGGGACAAACATTGATGCTTTAACTTAAAACCTAACAAGGTAAGGGAAGACCAGGATATGAAGCGGTATAATTTCTAGGATGTAAATAGTAGCTGTAATATATGAGTTGAGGAGTAGAGTAAAAGTAGTAGTAACCTCTTGTTCTTGCGGAGCGGTAGATTCCCTGGAAGGAGTTATGAAGTCCCTCGGGGTGAACTTGAAGGAGATGGTCGACTGGGCTCGGATCCCGGGACAATCTCCGCTACTTCCCTTCTCTTCAGTACTCTTATTACAGGGTGCGGGCACCTCGGCTTCCGTCCAAATCCCCCTCCGTTCCAAGTACTTACTCGCAGCCCCGTTGTACATCCTCCGTCCAACCGAACACAACTTACGACTCCCTCCTCTGCCAATATCCCCGGCCTCTTCTCCGCCATTTGAGTCCTCTTCATCCGACGACAGAATGGTCACAGTGGATGGGCCACGTCTCACTAATTCCTCCAGGGACACTTCCCCTGATGTCAATACCCATTCATATTTATTATTTATTCAACGTCAGCATTCAACCTTCAACGTCCTAATGCCAGGAAAGATACCTGAGGATGAGGAGCGGGTGGGAAGACGGTCGAGGAAAGAGGAAGCGGAACCCGGAAGTTGGTCGTGCGGCGGAAGTTGAGCAAAAGACGAGGTTTTTCCCGGGATGAGTTTCTTGTTGGCAGTCCAAGCGCCGATGTCCGCGACGGCCTTCTTTCCTTCCTCCGCCTTTATCTCCGCGATTCGAAACCGCTCTTCTTCGTCTAGTCGCATCTGCTCCCGCACCGTCATCCGCTTCTGCTCCTCGCGTACATCTACTCAGCCCACGAATACACAAGTTTTTACGGTATGTAGTCTTTAGTGTGGTTTACATACTAAAATTATTTTGACATCATCGGCTGACTAAAAAACACCCTGAATGTTAACTAATTCTGAAGATTCTGCTTGTAATTGGTAATCATGCATGGTATCGTCGTATGTCCTTCTCCGACCATAAGATGAATAGGGTTGCAATAAGATCTAGATTCCGCTGTATATATAGTTAGTTGTTGGTATGCAAGTCTGGTATCTCATGCCTGGAGTGCTTGACAAAAGTCAAATGTTTTGAATTTGTCCCCAAGTGCTAATAAAGTAAATGTTAAGGAAATGCATTGAATAAAATGTGATGATTTCCCTTCAGTTGGCTCTTAAGATGGAGAGATGGGCAAAGACGTGTCTGATGCTAATAATACCTTCCTATCCTTTGGGTATTTCACCCTGCCAGAGTCTACCAGTCTACCAGCTCTTCGTCTGAAAAATCTCTTGGATTCAGTCCATCCAGAACCAAAGTCAAGACAGATCTACTTTCACTTTAAACTACCTACCAAGCAAGGACTATTCAGAAACTACTTTTTCATTCAAACACTATTAACTCACCTAAAAGTGCTAACAATTAAATCCAGGATGTCAATTGCATAGGGACTTCGATGCTAATCAATGCACAAACCGTGCAAATCGGTACTCTAAACTAAATCGACACCGAAATAGAACAAACCTGAAGGTCTAATTACGAATATTGATAAAAGTTAATAATGTGTAATGAACCTGTTGGGATTGTCATTCGTATAATACCCAGGAATTTAATCTATAATATTGGCGTAGCTTCGGACGTAGGGGGAAATAAGTTTAAGATATGGGTGGATGGACTAGGATGTTTGATGAAAGTAATGGTATTGAATTGAAGACTGACAAGGAAACATTTCCGATTGTACCACATGATATTTTTTAAAAGCGATATAATTCAAAAGAGAACTCAAAACAATAAACTTTAGTAAAGCGACTATTATATTGGCCTGATTCTAGTTCAATACTATTTTCTGACTCGTTCAATGTTAACTTCTCATCTCGCTTGCGAAAAACCCCAAAAAGTGACGAAAATCGAAAAGGCCACTTACTTCATTTATTCTCAATTATAAATTTTAAAACTTCTTGTTCTTGACCTTCGAACCTGCTTTACTACTTCAAAACGATTTTAGTCACGGATGGTCATAATATTAAGGTGTCTCGTTTGGAATGAGACCGGAATAAAACCAAATAGGTGTGGTACAGTTGGGAATAAGCCCTTGTAAGAATTAAGTGGGGTTTCTTATGTATTTCCTCCACACGCTTCTTTGACTTGCAAGAAGGAGGGAGAACCGATCCATTCAACTTGAATAAGAATCTACCCATTCAACAATTCAACTCACTTCTCTAATAAAAGGACTCCTAAACTAGGACAAAAATACTTTGACATTCATCTCAACTTGTCCTTTATAAATGTTGAGTCCCAATGTTCCCGTATTGAAGCTCCTGTCCTGCTCTAGCCTCGCCGGGTAAAACATATTTCACCCAAATCACAAAGCAACATATATAATGCATAAAAGACAAGTTTTACCCGGCTAGTCAACAAGGAATGAGACTGAGTTTTGCGAGCCCGTAGGGGCACAATTTTGAATAATATAATTGAGACTTACGGGCCCTGGCTGTGGCCTCTTCCTCATGTCGTTTATGAGACGTAGAGACGGCAGCTTCTCGAATCTGTTTCTTCTGCAGTCGGTCCAAGTCCTTCCGTTCCAAGGTGCACCAGTCTTGACCCACACTGACTTTCGGAAGCTGAATTAAGAGGAGACTTGAGTCCTCGTCAATTCGACAACTCCCTGACACATCCTCCACTTCCTCCAATAAAAACACCTCGAAAATGTAGGGATGGAAATGGACCTACGGCACACGAATACAAAGCACCAAAATTCAATTATTCCGTCCTCATATATTTACTTTCTCCCTGTCACATGAATAGAGTCAGGAGACGACTGGGACTTGCTCTTTACAACAATACACGACCGGACAATGGGACAAAAGCAACTCAATTCCATACATGAACTACGCTACGGCATAATCAACTAAGCCGAAATAGATTAAATAAAACCAGGAAAATTTATGGTCAAGCTAAATCGCAGTCCTGTGGGAATATCAGATCGTTGAGAACTTTCACACCTTTTTGATAATTGACACTGCAAGATTTAAAGTAAAAAATTTAGGGACTATTTAGCGTTTGGAAAAGCTTTCAGTTCCTGAAATTCGAAGACGTAAAGTTAGATTGCTTGCAGAGGAATAATTAGGAGAACTGAAGTGGGACATGAAAACCCTCTCCAGTTTCTAAGTGCAAATGCATTTGTTTTGTAGAGGAGTTGGGAATTAAACATATGCTTGATGGCAATTGGACAGAGATCGTGAGATCGCAAGTGAAAGTTCTGCAATTGAAACTTCTCTGCTCAATCTTATATCAGTTAAAAAATCATCGATCATCGAACTCATCCTAAAATCAAGGCTCTGATTTAAGGATGAGTTCGATGATCGATGATTACGTCATACTTCTATTTTTAGAAAGTTTTCATTTAATATTAGATAAACTGTTTCAAACGCACACAGAAAGGGGTGAAGTGAAACCACAAAGCAAAACGTTAATTTAATATGCCCTTTATCTTCGTTATCCCACACCTGGGAGTTATTTTGTACAACATTCTTATAGTTCCCCAATCATAGAGTTAATTCATATACATCGTTCAATAGCACTTGACAAAACGTTTCCAACAATGTATTACAAATGTAAAGGTACTTTTGAAAACAATAGCGATCTTTGACCGTGCAAGCTTGACCCTTGACCTATAAGGCATTTAACCTCTGATAAGCTGTAATGACTAAAATGGCTTCCGGGAAAAAATGCAAATAATAAACTGTTCGAGAGCTAGAGATCAACCGAACAGACGGACCAAATCTACAAAGGATATTAAATGACATATTAATTAAGATATAAAAATTGGCTGGCAAGTTTAGAATTCTCCATGCGTTTTATCGTAAGTCATGGACGATACGGATTATTTTCCCGATTTCTCTTTGAATCGTGCACGAGTTGCCTATATTTTAGCTTTAATATTTCTGTGAACAGACCCTGTCTGGATTTATAAGTAGGGATTTAGGGGAGAAAGTGTATCTTTTAGTGCGGGGTTGATGTATGAGAGTTGGTTGCGGCGTGGAGTGTTCTGTATCGGGAGTCGGGTTGATAAGTTTTATTGAGAAATCTATGAAAGGCAATAAAGGAGGATTTGGAGGATTTGGAAATAACGTTCAAGTTACAAGCCTTCAAAAATACAGATAAATTACTTCGGACCCAAAACAAATTACTTTCTCTCTTTTATTGATGGACTGTTCATAAAATACTGGTTCATTTATCCAATCCACAGTCGCCTCATCAGGATAAGATAACCAGAAACGTTCCAATAGAATGTGAGGGAAAGTTCTTCTATTCTGTTGAACTATAATTTGAACGGCTCGGAAATACTAACATCCTCATTGACTCGGTTTTTAAACCAAAACTTTTAGTTGAAACTTGCATTTTTAAACGTTTAAATAAGACAGACATGATTATGTATATTATCTTAGGAAGTAATTACGAAATTATTTGTGAGAAACCCTTCTTGTCAGAAACGTTCGATTTCTGATAAGAATTCCCTTTACTATTTCCATTTATTAAGTTTCGTAGATGCATTATGCAAATGTATTGGTGTCCGTCCGTCTGTCTGTTATAAAAATCGCTGACGACCGGAGAAGCCTTTTTAAATGTTTCTCTCCTTAATTAATTTATTCAAAACCTCGAGATCGAAGTAGACCTTTGTTCCGGCCCATGTGGGTCAAAGGTCAAGTTTTTTTTTAAATAGTTACCCCTCCCTGATATGTGTTATCTAGGAAAAGATATGGTCAAATAATATCCGACGATAAAAACGATATATGCGGTGGGGTCCCAATCTCACCTGTGGGTCGCGGTCAGATCAAAAACATATGCGTGATAGTGATACCTCGTTTAAAGGGTATATGGTTATTTGAAATGGTGTTTGTTTTACTCTATGGTTGGGGCAACGGGAGATATTTGGATATTTTGTTTAACATTTTTAACACAGTCTTTATACTGACAATGCTAACACGAGTAACTTTATACAAATGGTATATCTGCCAGACATCGGTACATTCGTTTTTGCCCTCTCATTTTCATTACTTCTAGAGAGGATAAAAGCAAATGACTAAAAATAATTGTTACTAAAAATTATATCTTCTCCAACTCTGATCTTTGGACGTAGATTGCGGTTTACTTGATAGAAATTCCCGATACAATTCATATGGGATCGAGGTATATCCCACTTGATGATATCATGGATCAATTTTATATCAAAACTCCAAATGAGAGGAATGACTTTTTTATGGTGGCTCTATCTCTGCGAATCCCAGTAGATGATTTTAAAGGGATTATGTGGACTATTGTACTACGAATTGATGACTTATTTTGAACATTAAACGAGTACGATAAAGGAAATTAGATATGAGTAAGGATAAACAATCGAAATACGTGGAGAAAATAAGGAATCAAACTGAATTCCTTAAAAAGCGTGCTACTCATTTAACCCACAATATCTAAAGTTATTTAAATATAATCAATACAAGAAGTTTGTATCCTCGATTGAATACTTTTGCTAGTAAAACAGTTATCTTGTAAATGGTTGATTAATTGATTTATGAACTTTGTGAATATGTCAATTCGGTTCAGATATATTTTCCTTAAACTATTTCAGTGGGCTCAAGTCACTTAATCAAACGTGACTAGAAACGTTATTTACAAAAATATATCTCTGTTCTTACACCATTTTAGTTACGAATTTACGAAGACTACAAAATCATTTAGCATTGCATTTAAGAAATTTTCAGAGTTCAGAGAATCTGGGTTTTCCTTGTTTGATAACCACTCCTAAAGAACTTTCGCAAACTATTCCACGTGGAGACATCTTTTTACCCCTACAAATTAAATCTATTAATTAAGTTTAATTTCAGTCTGCTAATTTTCATGAAAAACATTTAAACTCTGCAAAAGAAGTCTTATTAATCGAAAGTGTTAAGAGAAATATCAAACAAAACCCATAAATTAGTGAATATTAAGCATAAACATTCCGTTCATGTCCTGAAGACATCCAGTCGCTCTATTTTGATCATGTCAAATTTCGGTTAGCCCAAAAGCATTTATTGAGATGGGATTTTAATTAATTTACCGATTGCAAAGCTAAACCCTGATTGAAGCGAATTGTGTAGTACAACCAAGGTGCTAGAACGTAATTTCTGGACAACCCTCTTATTGATTCTAATGTTGAATGTAATGAATTAATTTTCGATGATTGTTTCCGTTTAGTCGGTTGAGTTGAGTCTGGATGGAATGGAGGGCACTTCCCATCCGATCCCAGACTCTCAAAATGCTAAGGAATGAGAAGCCGTAATTGTTTTTGATCTTTGTCAAGTTTCCCCAACTATTCCAATTATTCCGATTCAAACTCATTTCCCTTCCCATTTCGGCTAATAGATTAAGAGATTAGATTAATGATTAAACTTCTAGCCCTAAACGGTTACACCCTACTGCATTCCCATCATTTTGAAGTATAAGGGGCTCTGAAATATTGACTCAACATCTTCAGATATTCAAATAAGTCATTTACTTGGAGTTTAAACATTCAAAATTATTGGTCCTGGCTAGGGACTGTTCATATAAATTGTAAACCCGAACGGATTCAACTTAATGAGCCCCCTGTAAATTGGAATCTGACCCCTAATTCTAATCAACTGGCCCCATAATCTCGCAACTCGCACCTTTGCTAATAACATTATATTTTAAAATTTCAATGTTAATAGAAATGTTTTAAAGTCTCTGACCCTGATGTAATTTTTAGAGGTGAGGATGTCAGTTTTGTCGGCCTTAATTCCCTTGATGTTGAGATGGATGGAGACGAGGTCGTGGGTTTGATGCCAGTTGAAGTTCTTCACAATTAGGGGCATCATGATGGAATCTCTCTATTTAAACTACCAACAATTATTTGAAACCTGTTACAGATTCTGATTCCTCCGTTCGGAAAATCTATGAAATCTCAGCAAAAATTAGAGTTCGGAATATCTTTTCAAATCCAACCTGTTCTTTGAAAGAATCTAGGGAATTTTGGATTCAGATATCGAACAAACAGGAATAAGAAAGGGGGACATTGCTAGAAGTTTGGTTGTTATGGAAACGTCCAAGGTAACTTTTCTGTCTTCGAACAAAGTATCTCGTTACTTCGACTATTTCTATCAGTTTGAATGGGAGAAGGACTTCTTTAGTTGAAATCCAATTCGGGTTGAAATTCAATATGAAATGAAGGTCTATATTATGTTGCTTATAAATAGTCTGCTCTGGCTGCTAGTTAAAATATTCATCCGCTTTATATCCATGCAAGCAAAGTCTACAACCATAATGTTAAGCTTATAATGTGTCAATTTTTTTGTAGCTCTTAGAATTATTAAGGCTTTATTAGAAGTTAAAAACTATTAATTTTTAAGAGCAATGAAATGTTTGTAAGTATTTCCTCAAAAACAAGTTTTTGAGATTAAAAAACATAAAAACACTGAAAATTCGACAAGAATTCATTGCTTTCTAAGCATTTTAAATTGGTAAAACAGTTGGACTGCTGATTTTCTCGCCATTAACGTTTATATGAGTTGTAGTCATCACAAAAATTCAAGACAATCGGAGATTTGTCTTTGCCAAATCTGAAATCTCCAAAATTAGAGTCACGGAATTTCCGTTTCCTAATATATCGGACATGTAATGAAAGTAGAGTGATTAAAAATAAAAGAAGCAGTAAGGGATAGTGAAATGTCTGGAGAGAAAGTTGAAGAAATTGCCGGTGAAAGCTGGAGCAGAAAATGTACTTTGAATATAAATATTTGAGTCCCATAAATAATTTAACTATAATTCCTTTTTCCGGACACTTTCTCTTCCCTTTTCTTAATAAACCCTTGCAAACACACATAATCAAAGGGTGGAACCACACAAAGTAAGACTTAAAATAACATTTATAATGTAAAGTCATTGTCAATCGCATGCCAGTCGTCTTACAAAATAATCTCAAATTTCCCCAACCATTGGGTAATGTCTAATGTCATATACATTGTTGGATTCGACCTGACTGTACCTTACCCACATTGAATCACAAACGTTGGGTTTCTATTGAAAAAATGCCTAAGTTTTTATAGATGACAGTGGACCTTTGACCTTATGTCTCATCCATGACCTTTGACCTACACAGCCCTTAAAGTTACTTATTCTCCGCTGGGTTTCCCGAAAAATAATTTGTAAATATTCAATATAATATAAGCTGTTTGAGTGTGAATGGAGAGACAGACGGACGGACGGACAGACAAACGGAGTGAAAGTGTTTAGCCTTTTAATAATTGAAGGAGAGGATTTCCACAATCGCATTTCCTTTCCCTTCTCAATTACTTTTTCTCTAGAAATAGAAGAAGACAGAGTGAAAGGGAAGGTCTGATCATTTACATTTCCATACCTCCTACTCACAAATATCCTACAATATTCCTCGCAATCTTTAAATATTCAATGGCAGTAGGTCAGTGATCAAATAGAGGTGTTAACATTCCAGTGGGCTAAAAATAAAACAATCTGACATGATTTTAGTGAAAATGAACTTTATTTTTATTTGTCTTTATTTAAGAATTCATGTGACAGTTTAATATTTAATGTTTATGAAGGAAGGACCATAATAAATGACTAGTTTGAAGGCTTGGAAATCCGAATGGGAAAAAGTTTTTGTAACTAATTGCTATTTTATTTTATCTTTAAATTCATGTCAGAATTTATTTGCTGTATTTTCTCTATTTCATGAAATACGAATAGTTAGTTGTGGCTTCGGCCACCATGTTTACATACAGTGATTACCTTAGCTGGTTAATAAATAAAATAAATAAATAAATAAAGGAGGACAAAGGTCAAATATCTTAAACAAACGTAGTACAGTGGCACTGTCCCTCAGCTAATCCATCAACTTGTCCAATTATGTCCAGAAGAACGGGAAATCAACTTTCTCTTCTGAAATAAAAACGGTTCTTCTGTTTTGTAATAAAATAAATAATAAATTTCTGATAGTCTTGTGCCCCGTTTAGGGCACAGAATTCTGGTCTTTGTTGTTGTTTTGAACATTGTGCAAGATTTGAAATTTAATTGTAAGATGTAACTCCAAATGGGTTATAGAACAAATTACTGGAACAAAAACGGAGTCCAGACTTCCTCGTCGTCTGAAACTCTCAAAGTCGAGATAATTAAGACTTTGGAGGGATTAGTGAAAAACAACAAATCTAGACTACTTTACTCTTGAATAGATGAATTACTTCTTCACGGATTTACCCGGTTTCCAGCTCCTTTATATTCATTCGCCGAATCCCTGAATTCAAAGTAATAAATCAAAGCAAGCCGGACCGTTCATAAATTATTCTGAAATCTCATCAGCTACATCCCACACATGTCCATGTGTGTATCACCGACACGATATCGTTAGCAAATAACTTCAAGAACAGCCCAAAAACTCCGGATCCACCGCTTTCTGTCAATCATTCCAAACAGACGTATCTTGAACACTTAATTAATTAATTAGATTCGAATAAACTTTACAGTTTCTTTGAACTGTTTCATCGGAATGTCAAATATTTCAGGGTAAACGTGTAATTACTTTTAAGGTATGAATGAGTGTATGTTTCGTATGTGTTTTGATAATAATGATATAAGATTTGTTGGTAATAGAATAGTTGGAGGATGCGTGGGATTAAATGTGAAGGAAGTGTGTTGTGTCTGTGAGTGAAAGGTTAATCCCGAGACGATTACTTCCACTTCTCTTCTCTCCTCAGCTTCCACTAACTCAACCAATTTGTAATCCATAATGTCGAGAACAGAGAACCTTTCTTACGACACAAACTCACAACTATTTCAACACAATTCACGCCCTTTTCACCCCCAAATGGATCACCCATAAACCCCGTCCTATTCCAGCTTGAAACTTTTATAAGAACTAAACGGAGTCGCAACCCGGGCCGTTGATTGTACTTAACAAATTACAAAGAATTTCGGAAAAATCTGAAAGAGTAGTTACCCAGTTTGCTGTAAAAAACTGGGATTTCGGAGAGACGTACGCTAATAACTTTAAAACCCTTCAATTTCAAGTTCGATTGGTTTTTTCACGACCAAACCTACATAATGTGGTTTACTAATTTGCACATTGTTTTGAGTATCAAGTCTCTTCTTAAAGAATAGATAGTAAAGAGACGAAATGACGAGTTTGTATACTGCAATCAGCAATAAATATATAATTCAGAGCTCAGAAATGAGTTTAATAACAATTACTAGGTTGGGCTCCGAAAAACAGACGTTCAAATGTCAGCTCATCTTATTAACGTAACTGTACGAGTTTTAAATGTAATGAATAAATTCAATTTCATGATTAGTATCAACTGCATGTAATTAAATAAATTACAAGATTTGTTCACACTATAGTGGTAGAACAGAGCAATATATTCAGTTAAAAGGTTCCGTCCTAATTCTACTACCGGCAACCTAAAGCTAAAAGTCAAACAGTGTAATTCATATGTCCACACCAAGTCATAACGTTTAAAATAACTTGCGAATTTATTTAATGATGACAACACTACACGTTACTTAAGCGCTCAGTTAAAATATTACATTCACCGTATCTATAGTATATATTGGAATGGGAAGTACAGTGCACAGTGGGCTTTTAGTTAAAATTGGGAAATTCGAGTTTATTGGGAATATGAAAGCAGGTTGTGTAGGATATTATTTATGTCATGGCGTTAAAGTACATCGAAGGTTAACGTTCATCAAAAACGGAAACTACTGAACCGCATACTCAACGTTAGTAAACTGATCGTGAAATCTGACAATGAGTCTCAAGATGAGGTTTCTGGATGCACAACTTCCGGTTGAGGAATGATTTGTGAGCGTGGCAGATAATAGTAAGATTAGTAATCATATCCGAATGCGTGGCAATAGAAGCTAGGGAAGGAAATCGTCGGGATATTTTCCACAAATCGAGTAGAATTAAGCTTCTTGCTAAACGACACAAATAACTCACGTTCCTTCCTAACTTTACAATGTGACTCCGATGATTTTCGGATTATGGCGAAGCCTTCGTATGTCGAGATTGAGGAACTTAACGTTTTAAACGTTGGTTCTTATCGAGTAGGTCTAGAAACCGGCAACTCCATCTCCATGACACGAGTGGGCTTATTCAGGTAAGTTGGGTTCAAGTTCGTAAAAAGTAAGGGCAGCTTCTTTTTATTTGGGGGCAAGTTCATTGGAGTTTGTGTGCTAATTCTCATTTATTAACCCGCCGTCCATTTGAATGCATTTTCAGGGCGTTTTTATAACGGTGATGGGGTCTGGCGGCCAGACTAGGTAGATCAAACATCGTCGACTGTCTAACCATGGCACAGGTCGGTAGGGTTGACACTTTTCATGGACGGACAGACGGGTAATTCGCATGAAGTTTTTTCAAAACAAAAGCCTGAAGCGAAAAAAAGTATGACAAGCTTTAAATGAAGTCCAATGAATAAGACCTGTCTGTCACCAGTTATATACATATCGGGTGGTACAAATTTTAATGCTCCCTTGTTTAATACGAGTACTTTCACTAATCATCCTCTTCTGTCTATCCATATTTAAATCAGCTTTAAGAGTGGTAAATCTTCCATTGACACTTGATCAAAATAATCGACTAAATTGTTTCTATGAAATAACAAATGGGACTGGTAAAAAAATATATAGTTGGGAATGTTCCCTTGTGAGTCATACAACTTATGTTCATTCAGGTATCAAATCCAACACGTGCAGCTGGAAACAGTGTAAAATTCCTCTTCCTCCCTTTGAATTTTATAGTGTAGAATGTTGAATGTGAAAGTAAAAGATGGAAGTTCTGTTATTTAATGATGAATGGTGGGAGTCTGGTGCAGAAGAACCAAACCTCGCCTTATTTTCGGGAAGTGGAGCGATGCGGCTGAATGAATGGATGTTAAAATAATAATATATGCGTTGAAATATTATGATGCAAGGATAATAGCACATCACCACAACCAACTACTCTCGTCATCAAAAACCCTTAAAATATCATGACTAAGGTTACTAAACCCAGGTTTTTAAAGTACTATCTTTACCAGGGATTTTTGACTATCTCCATGTTAAAATCGCATACGAATACAGCATCAGGTAACGCGACGACCCTGAAACAATACTAGAGTCTTAGCTCTTTGACTCTCCGGTAAAAGTCGTTTCGGCTGAATAAGGTGGAGACGAGTTTTACCCGGCGAGTCAAAGCGCATAGAAATGATACTCTGATCGAGCAGTGTCAAAATGTTAGCCTAAAAAACGAGATAAACTGATGCTGATGATTAGTCGTGAGACTTATGAACGGCCCATCATATCATTGGATTTCCTGAGCCATAAGATCAATAATGACATATTAGTATAATGATGGGGATATTGAGAATCACTCACCTGAGGAGTCCCTGTGCTATTCTTTCAAACACTTTCTTATGTCCTTTTTGTCATCATCATTAGCTCGTCTCGTAATAATAAGCTCTTATCTACCACCACCAACACCACTTTCACCTCGAATCAACTCATATTCATTCTCCCACAAAATCATATCATGGCCTCCGAAATCAGCTTTAAGCCCCCCTATCCATTTTTTCAAAATGACGTTCTTTTTATATAAAAGAGGAACATTTATTACTCAGCAAGATAAGCATATGTTTTTCATGGGTTTATGGGAGCAATATCATCTTGAATATTTGAATACTAGTTGAAGAAATTATAGTTTCTATCTGTAAAAAATAAAATAGGGGGCAGGATGAAGGGTTGTTCAGAAAATTTAGGGCTGGTTTTAATATAACTGGGAATATTCAGAACTCTAATCTTAAGACATTAGAATAATAAAATGTGACGGAAATGAGATATGAATTTATCTGGCCCTAGTTAAAAGGAAAACTGCCTGATGTGAATTTGGCCCTCAGCTCCTATAAAAATACGGACACCAATTTTGTGTGTAGTAGCCCCATAACTAAATGATTTTGGCCAGTCACTGCAAAAATTAAAACTACTGGTTTGTCTTTAACTTCTGACTTCCTACCAAAAATCAACGTTTAACTCGCTCATTTCAGAAATAACGGATGATTGTTAATGTTTAAATGGAATGGGTTTTTCTTAACTAGAGTGTCTTTATAGTCATTTTTCGACCCCAATGTAGTTCTTATAATTTCTTTAATTAAATATTTAAACTTGTAATTTAACTGCTTTGCTACACAGCTTGTAATTGTGATATATTTGTGAACGATCCTTGTTGTAGGGTAGGACTGGTAGGAGGGTTGATGGAGAAGATGTTCAATATTTAAAAGTTGGTCGACTTCATTTCAGGTAAAAGATAAACAATTCTTTGGATTGAGGCTTTGGGTTAAAACAGGCCTAACTTGCTTCTCTTTCTAAATTATCCTTTCGGGTTTTTCCTCCTCCTGCATTTCCGATTTACTGAACTCAAGGCTGAAGGAGGAGGATTCATTCTCCTGGAATCAAGTCCATAAAAAGCGAAAAGCTGAGGAGGAAAAGCAGGAGATACAAACCTCCGATCATCTCTTCAACAAATTCAACGTTGCAAGAGAAAGTCTGGAAAGGGCCGTCCATTAAACATGGGGGATGTTTAGTTTGATTATTTCAACTAAATCACGTTATTGTGCCAATGCGTAATTAGTAGAGGTGAGAGATATGAGATGACTGCTTAAAAATTATGGGTGAATTATGATAGCTGATTCTGGTTTAAGTAGCAAAGATATGTTTAACCTTATTGTTAGTCATGAGTAATGGTAAGTGTAATACTTAATAAAAATTGGTAGCATCGAGATGTAAAATAGATTATAAGCCGCCTGAACTGAGAAAGATATTTTAATAAATGCAATTTAATTCCATCCAGCACTACATTAGATGAGTACCAACAATACAACAACAATGTTTTTGTGCGGGTGAGGGATTTTTATTTTATTTTTATATGCATTTGATTTTATATAAAAATGAATTCAACTTTCCTTTGACATATCATGACTTTCACTGATTTCAGCCTTACCCCGAGCAAGACTTCTGTCTAAATGTCTAAATTGAGTTCTCGAAAGAAAAATTTAAAGAAATTGAGGATCTCGCTAATTTTGGACGTTATTGCCGGACGAACAGACTTTTTTTCATTCGCATAATGTATAATAACATTTGTGGTGCGGTGAGTGCAAATTCTATGGATTACCCCTAGTGGGCTGAATTTGTGTAAGAAAGTGAGGTGTTTCTGGGCTACTTCCTCATTCCGTTCCGAAATTCGGTGTTTAGGTTGAGAATGGGTGGGTGTTCCTTGTCAGTCGGTCCCCGTCTTTCTGACATACAACATCTCTTACTTTCTCTCTCCAAACCACATTATCTACTTTCACCCAAAAATACTAAACTATTTTAACAACTCATATACCTCAATTCTTCAATTGTCGAGTTCAAGATTCTTGATAATGTTCACCTATTTTGCACACCATTCAAGGTTTGCATAAGTTTTGTTAATGCTGGAGGAAAGTGAAAGGAATTCCACGGATCCAGTTTCAAGTGAAAGCGAAAGTGTCAAAAATCTAAGAGGTTTCAAGTTATCTAGAGATGGAGTGTTGTTCTGGTTTTAAAAGTTTGAAATTGGGATCAAGGGTTAATTGGCGTATTGCTAAATTTACTAGATGTTGAACATTGGATTACACGTTTTGGATATAAATTTTACAGGTAATTTGCCTCTTATTTTTGGGTATTCTGTGAACTATAGACCAAGGAATCCCAATAATCCCATGATTTTTTCAATATATTAACAAATTCATGGAATTAAGATGGTGACTGGTGACTGACGTCGACAATTTGAAACCAATTGTTCAAGGAATTAGAAACATTTTCTTCATTTGTTTGTGGTTTTGTAACAAAGCTCCAAATTCCAACTCTAACAGCTTTAGATCCTGAAAGCACTCACAATCCACCGTACCCCATTCATATGACAAAGGAGTTATAAATTCCAGTTTCTTTGCGGTTTCTGTGATAAACGCTTTGAAACTAGAGATAATGATAGAAAGATTAAAAATGGCGAATTTGAAACTGTAAAGTTACTTTGGAATAACTAGAAGGGGAAAGTACATTCGTGTGTAGAGGTGGGAACTGTTAATTTGCAAAAGGTTAATTAGTTAAGTTCCCTAAGGCTACTTCCAATCATCATTGCGAGCCGTTCAAAACCCTCGTTTAAAAAAAGTTATGAAATTCGGGGCTTTTGAAATTTCCATCAATTTTAACGAGGTTTTTTGCAAGCCGTACTCGGTATGAAACACGAGACGACAGACACGTTCCTAGAAACCTTCCAATAACTCCAATTTACAATAATATTTCTACTCTGAAATTTAAACATGAGTTTTAAGAAACTGTAAATTGAAACCCTTAATCAAATAACATAGTATTATTTCGCAATCCGAATAATGATTCTTATGATCATTCGTTCAGACGAATTTCAGAATTGACAATATTCCAACATTTCAATCTCCTCGTATATTATTGAGTGGAAAAACGTACCATGTTCCCAGTAACAGGAAAAAATCCAATTTCACCATATTAACCGAAAAAATCAGGAAATTAATCAATTTCAGGGAATTTTTTTCCTGATTTCCCGATTTCCAGAAAATCTTTCCCTGCATATCCTTTATATTTCTAAACTATTGTCGTTTATGAAGGGCCCTCTTGAACCTCGTAAGTCAGTTGCAGTTTCCAATTAAATAGGAACAAGTCCGTGATGGAACTCATCTGCTATTCCATCCTGTGCCGATATATAGAGATTACATTAGAGCTCCGTACGTGTCCTCGCTCTTACTTTTATAGACTCGTCTGGATGTAATATTGAGACTAGAAGGTTTGTTACTCTCAGTTCATTCCAGTCCCTCTATCAACTTGTTAAAATAATTAATTTCATCAGATAATTGAGTTTGGCTGCCGAATTCCTAGAAATAGAGTTACTCTTCAATTCTAGATGAACGGTGAGTTGTGAGTTGATATGGAGAATGGAGATAGCTCTCTGTAGACCATCTATAATCCATGAAATCCTGATGGGAATATTTCCAGAACACCGAAGAATTCAGTTCAAGCTCCAATATTCTGTCTGAAAACGTTACAAGCTTAGATTGGAAACCAAAGAGACAGTCAATGTGTATTTAAAAGCTATGGTAGATTTTGATAAAAATCAGACATTTCAAAGCCGACCTCAATGAATTTAAAATGAAATGGAATACTTTAAAAACATGATTTTCTCTGTATGCTGTAGGCAAAAAAATTAAAATATTCGAGTCCAAATCAAACCAGGAACTTTTCAAAAACAAACGCACTATTTTCCTGATTTTTCGATTTCTAAAAAAACATTACTGGCGACCACATTTCCCTTAGATTGACAAGTTTTTTACAATAGTGTCATTTAAGGTACCCGACACGTGCTTTCGATTGAATAACCCAACATACTAGCAACCCATCTGGCTTCGGTTACTTGCCAAAATACTAATGTTATTATTTGATGAGAATACTAGTGGTTTGTAGTTGATTTCCATGAGATTATTGAATAGTGGAATCGGTGGTCATGTCATAAATGAATGGGAATATGAGTCGGTCTGGAGATTGGAATGAGCTCTTGTCGTTAGGACGGGATTCCCTTTGTACTTTGGGAATGTGGGATTGAAGATAGGGTTTGTGTTGGTGTGGATTGATGAGATCATTCTATTTCCCCACTCCGGACTGTACGGAGATGAGGAAGGAGGAATGGATTTCGAATTTGAAGCATTTCAAGGGCTTTGGGCACTCCGATCCTGTCACACTCCATTTACTCCATTCCTTCAAAGGGACCATACATAGCCTGACAGCAGATTATATCCTTAAGGGTATGTCTGTCTTGCAATGGACACTATTCAGGTCTTCAACGAGTTAGGGACTATCATCTTGTAAAAATGATAATTCGAACAAAAATCACAGTAATAACTTCGATAATTGACAACAGATAGGTCAGTAGTAGGTGGAAAGGTCAAAAATCCGGTTGAATTATGGGTTCCCTATAGATACCCTCATTCCTTTTTGGTGATAAAGCTTGTTTCGACTCAAGACTATTTTTTCACTCCTCCAATGCTAACTTCCCACCTTATTTTGAAACTCACCAAAAGAAGGAACGAAAATTCTACCTTGTATTTTTCCCCATACTCAAGGCTGATAAACATTCGATTGAAGTACGCTTTAGCTCACCGTCTAACCTACTTTTGACCCACAAGAGATCCATTGGCACATCCAAAACTGATTTTCGTCAGAAAAATGTCCAATTTAGTATATAGTATTTAGATGACAGTCCCAACCTCATTAGACACCTAAAAATGTCCATTGTTAAAAGATAGGTGTCTAGAATGTGGATATTGAAGAGTTTGATTGTGAAGAGAGAGTAATGAACGGCCCTTTGAATTTGAAATAAGGTGAATGAATAATGAGAGTTGTCGTTGGGTTGGATGGGAATGGATGCCCACTCCAAATGCATTTCTCCCTTCCAGCACACTTTCTCCCGATCAACAGTAAGAGACTTATTTGCGTCCAACCAGTTACAGTTACAGTTACAGTTATGCGAACGAAAAACAATATTTCTTTTGAAATTGGAATACTGGGACATTTATTTAGGGTGACCAAATATTGGGAGGAATTTTGTACTTTCAATGAGTTTGGAAGTGATTCCCTGATTGACTATAAAAAATGTTCGGAAACATAGATTTCTTTTTTTGGGTGTACGCTACAATTGGTTGCCTTGCCTTGAGATCCTGCAGAATGATGAGACATTTTAGTGTCTTACAATTAACTGTTAAATCAGCCTATTGACAACAGTCGGATTTTCGTGATCTAGGGTATTTTACCCGCACTTTTTATCCCCGACCATCTTCCCCGCACCGCACGTTTCTTATTGTTAGAGTCCCAGTCCTCGATGACTCGCCGGATAAAACTGGAATCGTTTCTATGTATATATTATTGCTATTGCTTTAACATTGAACTGACTATAAATGATGGAACTACTTTTACCCGGCGAGTCAAGGCGGATGGGGACTTTATCCAGTCTGGCTTTCTCCTAATCGTTTTTTTGTCTATTTGTTTTCTGGGATGTCTGGAACTAGCACAGGTTTAGAAAATGTGATCGTTTTTGACCGAATGCTGTATAGCTTCGAACCTGATTCGTATTAAATTGTACCTATGGGGTTTACGAGTATCCTAAAGTTTCTGAAAATCTGAAATCGGGATATTCAAACCGGATTGTTCGGCCCAACTGACTAATTCTGACTTGACTGACAACTGGCCCGATTCCCTTAAAAATCCCATTGCCATTTCCACACTACATTCTCCTGTTCGTAGAGAGACCATTTATATACAACTGCATTTTGCAATAAACAAAATCGACACCCTTTAAATTCCAATTCTAATTCAAGCTTTCAATGCGGGTTTAACGGTATAACACTTAAATGGTATTACTGACACGACGAATAGACTGTAATTCAATTCAATTCAATTCGAATGCCCTTTTAAACAGTTCAAAATTTTAACTATATTTAGAACAGTGGGGTTTAAAATGTGGCCCAGACTTTGTTTTCAGACCGATTAGTTTGTTGTTTGTAGTAGGGTCACTACTTTTTCGAAAGTTCCCCAGTAATTCTTAACGGCTCCCCATCAGGAACGGTTAAAAGTTGCTCGGGAATTAAATGCGATTCTTATCGTCGAGCACTAATTTAAATTGATAAAACAATACGAAAAAATTACACAACATAAGACAAAGTTGAAACGTAAAATTGTCCAAGAATTTGTCGAAAATTTATTAAAGTTTAAGATTTTTCAGACATACTCATTCACGTATAGCAAAGAGATTGATAAAATGTAAGTAAGGGATGTAGTTAGAGAAATTAGTTAATTTCCTGACATGCGGGTGTTGTAGCCATTGCGGCTGAAAATGCTAATATTTTTTTTGTAGGAAAAACGTGTTATGCGTTTTACCAGAGTAAATACTCGAATCAATTCTAGTTTACCCGCATTTGATATTAAAATTGTAGTTTAAGCTCTCTTTTCAACTGAAGTCTAACAAAACTACGGGTTCCCCAAGTACACAAAAATCATAGTAGTATTACAAACGACTAGTAATATTTGATTGAGTATGAAGCTAAGGAAAACAAAAAATACTTCCATATTACATTACCGCTTAGATTAATGTCCTGATTAACTTGTGTTTAAAATGAGCATTTAAGTATCAGTGTACTAATTGGAACAATCAAAACTGGTAAGAACCGCTGGATATTAGGTAGTACAAGGCTAGTTGGGTTAGCCTTGCGGGGAATCAGTTTAATTTCTGAAGTGGGGCGAGGAATTTGTCGGTAGGAGAGGAAATATTATTATTGATCCCTTCCCTCCTATCATCTCTCCACTTTCTCCATAGACAATCCTCTCTCCGCCAAATCCACCGGACTTTCTCTGCCCCACAAAACCCCTAAATAACCCCACCACGTCTCCGCATTCCTATTCCGCCAATCCCCCCGTAATCTTTACGAACCGTCCCTCTCCAAATAGAGACAAGAGCAAATGCCACTCTTCTCCATCACAAGAACCTCATCCAATCCCAGACCCTCGAAAGACTATATAATCTCATCCTTTACTACACTATACTTACAGACGCAAAGGGCCATTCATATCATCTACTCTCTTAATTATTCGGTGATGAAACCCCTTTATAGCGAAGACCGTGTCTGTCCGTCTGTTTTCGCTCTAACTCTCGAACGGATAAAGAATTTAATTTTTTTTATTTTGAAAGTTAGTTCTATGCGTCCGGACACACGTTAAGTTCGAATGTGAGCCAAATCGGTCACATCTCTTGGATTTTGCCAATCTACCACAATATTAAAGAACCACCACCGTTCTCAAACCGATTGTCAAGTATCAGGCAAGGAGAAGGACGCTAAAATGTTTGTCTTATTTCGCGTGGTTTCACCCCTTTTCGATGTGCGTTTACAACGGTTTATTTTCTCTGTAGCGACAACTAACTTGAGCATTTCAAGATACTTTTAATTTCACATTAGGGCGTGGGAAAATTTAAAAATAACGGTTTGGGAAGGCGTTGCTACAATTTTCGACCTTAGAGTTTGAAACTTGAGCGATCTCTGATTAGATTTATATACTTTATATGGTAGTAGTCTACTATAGTCATTCTAAGAGTCTATTGACCCATTAGATATAAATGTAGTGAATGGAGCTTTTTAGGCGTGAGAGTTTACTCAGCTATAAATAATTCATTTTCTAGGAAGCGAAAGAAGAATCGAAGAATTAGCCAGCGTCCCACGAGATCAAAGAAACGTTAGAAAATTCCGAAACTTGGATGAAACTAGTTTTATTCTGAAGAAGACAGGTAGATTTAGGTGGAATCGGAGACAATAAACGTCCATCCGTCTCAAACTTAAAACCACCATATGTTTTATTTTCTAATTTACTAAAGATCACGAAAAAAGTTGACTTTTTTATATTTTTTTTCTCCGGCTCAAGGCAATTCAATCAAAAAGAGCCATTTTGATTTTCGTTTCTTAAAATTATTGCTTGCTTTTTTGTTTTATATTATATGGCCTTTGTCATTTGGAGTTTCGGTGGAACTATATTCAGTATTTAGTAGTGAATATGACAATTAATGGTAATCAGAAGGATTATTATTCAAGGATTTTGAATGGTAATTGTTAGCTTCTTCTAAATCAGGAATATTTATTCACATTTTCAACGAGCTTTTCATAAACTCCAATCCTTATGCCATGATATTTGCTTCCATCCAAGGTCTCATCCTTTAAATGATCTTGAAATACAGGCGGATGAATAGAAATCTTCTGTACTCATAAATATCTTGACAAATAATATTTGTTAGATACCAAAATGCATTAGCCTTATCACCTAATAATACTAACTCGTTGTCAGTTTTGGTAAAGCAAATTACGCGTTCTTATAATACGGAACTTAGAAATGGATATGGAAGACTATCAATAGAACTGCATAGCCTGTTTTTCCGTATCTTGTCAAAAACCGATATGAAATGACGACCACCATCGTCGTATTTATTCATGCTTTTGGATACGGCGTTTTAGAACTTGGTCTGTACATTCTATTTTACTGAATATGTGCTCCAAGGTTCTTACAATTAATTACAAATCCATCCAGTATCAAATACCACCAATCAAAAACTTCAAAATGCCCAGCTTATTTACGGCCTTCCCGTGTTTTACTCGTAAAGTACTTATGGATGGCCCAACTGGAACTTTATCATGAAAAATAATCCATAAACATTTGATTGATTGTAAAAAAAAGCGTGTTGTAGTTGTAAATAGGTATTCCTTAGCCATAGCTTCCGAGTAGAGTGTTTCGTATCATAAGGTTCTTTTATTCTGATAATTGGTGAATGTATCTATATTATAGAGGCTTTGGGCCAACTCCAATCTCCCGTACGAGTCTAACATTGCAAGGCTTGTATCTATAGCTGAGAAATTATTAAACCCTTTCGTTCGGTTCAAGACTCTAGCCTTTACCCATTCGAGAAAGTCCGGAAAATGGGCCGTGTTTTTAATTTAAAAAACCAGCTAAGTTCGACACATTCTTAAATATCCGGCTAATTAAATGGTTGGACTTAAACTATGAAATTACGTTTAAATCTGAAGATTATTATTTTTTGTATAAATTGTGAAGATACGCCACTGAATGAAGAAGATGACAAGTTTCGCGATGATCTGGAGATGAAGTTTAAAGGGAGAGAGAGTGTAGCAATTTGTTAAGTCTTCAGTTCATCTTCAACTCTTATTTTTATTTATCGGAACAGCTTATTACGGTCCCATAATATATTAGTTTAATTTCAAAGGGGAATGACTATCCCTTTAAATCATTATACAAGAATATAAAGAATATGCAAAGGAATACAGCTCTTCAGTTTTAAAGTTCACGTTTTAAAGGGACAAGAGATTGCGAGAAATCCAGACTTCAAATATAAAACACTTTCAAGTTTAAACGATAATTTAATTTAAAGTTCACGGACTTTAAATACTTTGCATCTCATACATCATACGAAATAAAGCAGTTTGAAGTTATTTTATTTTGAATTATGAATTATAAGTGCCTTTTGAGAATTACTACGTGAAAATTCATACTAAACATTTATCATTAAAAAAAACATTTGATTTACTACTTGTGACTGGAATTTCTAACTACATCACGGAGTATATGTTACCTGGATATTTCTTATCGTATTTTAAGGTTTGTATACTTGATTGTATCCTTTATTTAAATTGCTCAATTGGTTTTAACCAAGGTTGAATCATTGACATTAATATCTGGGATTTATAGAAATATAGAAGCTATTTGTTACAATCGAGTGTCGTGGAGGTGGAACATTAAAAATAAGATTTTTAAAAACGTATAATGTGTACGGACTTGAATAAAAGTCAAAATGAAATCATATAAACAGATTATTGAGGGTCAAATTTAAAACCGTTCAGTTCGTTAAATGGGAAAGAGGCGTCAATCTGCGTTAAAATGCTTTAAATTTGTTTCCAATCCGAGATATTTGAGTAAAATAATTGCCGTAATATTTAACGCATATTACTCCTAAGAGCATGTAAATACTTGTCATATTATTTATCGCTATGAACTTACAATTTTAGGATTTTAAATGCGAATATTGCAAAGCCTAATTCTAAGGATCAAGGATAATTCTACAGAACGCAAAGTAAGTTGTCTTTCGAAAACGATCAGTAAGAAAATGAAATATATATTTTTGACAAACAAGATGTATATGTTCTCAATGCTCGGATCGGATACAAATTAAAAATAGTAAATAGTGCATCGGAATAATTAAACCGTAAAAATCTGTTCTAAAAGGCCAAAAATACTCTGCGATGACGGACTTTGAATTTTTCCATAACGATTGAGAAATATGCATTGTAAAATTTTGCATATTCCAACTTGCAAGGTGTCTAAAGATAAGTAATGATTTCATGATTCTCGAATGATTTAAAAGTGGGATGTGATATCATATCCGGATCTGCTACAAGGACATGCAGAACAGTTTTGACATCAGAGAAATTGCACCCGTTAACCCAAAGTACTTAAAAATGACATAAAAATGTTTACACTATTTGAGAGCATTTTTTCAAAGTTACATTCCTCCTCAGTATATTAATCGTCTGTAACGTACAAGTTCCAAAATCATTTGATGGATTTCACCATGTTGGCTGTCCAATTTTTTTTTATTTTACAAGTTTAAAACGTATTTTAACCCCCACGAGTTCAATTTTTAAAGCTTTGAACCGTTTTGAACATATAAATCTGTTGGACTTCATTGAAAGCTTTCCAAAATTCTATTTCGATTTTAAATCGATCAGTAAATGAAAGAAAAGATAAAATAGTAAAATTATGACTACTTATAAACATTTCAAACCTATTTTAAAAGAATTTACACAATTTCTACATGAAAAATGTTTACAAATTCTAGTTTCCGCAAAAAAAAATTAGCTCAAGGTCAATCCAGAAGAAATCAATTTTGTCCTTCGTTCGGTAGTTAAATATCTTTATTTAGCACATGTGTAATTCCAAATCTACGAAAAGAATGTATGGAATGCTGATTGTTAACTTTTGAAATACGTTAACATGAAAATGATAAATGATGAAATACAAAATCTTTACAAAAAGAAGTTGAGCTTTAGTTCTATGATCAATATGCACTCGTTTATGTATTTGCGAAAGTCTCTACATCTTATTGTAAGAGGGAATTTAAATCTGTTGTAGAAATTTAATTAGAGTTGATTTCTAAACTCCTTCACTGTCAAAATTCATAAAACTGAAAACTAGTTATGTTTGTACGAGAAATTTAAAACGAAAATCCAGCTGAAATGATTTTTTCTCAACCCGATTTTACATTAACATTCGTAGTAGTCCACAATTTTCGATTTTGAAACATGTTGTGAATTTCAATACGTGATAAGATAATACAATGCTTTTTAGCATCACTAACCCTTTTTATTTGAAACAAAGGACGAATGTATATCGACGTTTCCTCTATAACTCAACATTGATTCTTTACAAATGTTGGCATGCTTCCATTTAAATCCCAAACATTGGCATAAAATTAAGAGTCATGGGCGCTGTTTATACGATATTGGCAACTACTACCAGGCCTTACAACAAAGTTATTTTAACCGCTTTTTTAATTACTCTAAAAATTGTAATGTTTTTGAAGGTTTGAAATGTTTTAAGTCTGGCCAGCTCAACTATCGTGTGGGATTTTATGTTTAAAGTGTAAACCCAAATCATTTTGCTTAATAAAATCAGTAAATGAGTTTAGGTTTCAGATTTAGTTTCGGATTACATTTATTTACGAAATTCCAACTGTTTATGATTGAACCTTAAAAAAATTAGGATTTGTCTGAGCACTCCTTTCAGAGACAAAGAAGGCACATAATGTTGGTAAGATACTTATTGTTAGGCAATTAAATGAATACGATTCAGTTTAATTAAATTAAATAATATTGGCCAAAACAGCAATGTTAGACGAATTATTGTATGGGTATACTATTATGAATTATTTAGGTTAATTTATAATGATAATCAACTCATTTTAAGATATAAATTATTTCAATATCCAACAGCTCTAATGCATTGCCAAATTTAAACAAAAGAACACAAAAGTATCACCAAAGACTAACCAGCAATGATTAAAAAAAATTCAGAAATTGTTTCAGATTTAAATAAGAGTTGCATACTAAATTGCTACAAAAAATGATTTCAAATATTATATATTAAATGATATATCCTGTGAAATTGTATATAAATCTGGCAAACTTATAAAAAGCAATAAAAAAGCAAACTTGCTCTGCTTTCCACCTTCGCCTTTTCAAAGATTGGGCATTTTGAAGAAAGATGTTTGGAAAGTTGATTGAATTTATTTGTGGCTCAACACGGTTGTAACGACACGACACATTGTAGTCGTATCTGTCGTCGGCGTTAGGGTTGTCTGATATGTAAGATATCTTAAGGGGGCTATTCGTATAGCAAGATTTTGAACATTTTTAGTCTCGTTGTATTTTCGTTTAATTGAAATTATATTGAAATTAAAATATTCGCATATATGAAAATTCACATTGGTTTTGAAATCATCAAGAGAGAAACGAGATAACGAGAAAAAAGCGAGCTAGAGCAATCGCTACTCTAATGTTAACTTTCCATGTATTTTGGGTCAAATCTAAAAACGAAGTTACAGTTTCTCGTTTTGATCCCCATTACTTCGTAAGTAATCTTAATTCAGCTAATCGGTTTATTTATGTCTCTGAAAAGTCTTATTAAACAGATTAGTGTGATACCCATTTCTGGTTTAATAGTGACTAGTAAAAACATTTTGGAATCATACAATACGTGTGGTCAGTTGTTTATAATTACTAAGAAATTACCTGATACCCATGTCATCTCGACAACCCTGTCGCTGACAACTTTGTTTTGCCAACCTTGTGGCTGACAAATGTGTCCAGCTACCGAATTCTTCGGCGAATTCATTTGTGGATTGCAGTTGATGTATCTTTATAACAGTCTCTCTGAGACCTTATAATTCACCAGCCACACTTACAAATTGGAAAACTGATTTGAAAGAGACGAAAGAGTTTAATAACTTGCGTGAAAGAAACTGGATTTGACAAGAATTTGTTGGAAGTGAAAGGAACACTTTCAATCCCTCTTCATCCCTCACAATTAACTTACCCCACTTCACGTTACAGTTTGACAGCCTTCTTTTTACTTACGAAAAACGAATCCCCTACATGCAATACATCCAAATATTTATCAATTTTTAAATATATGTACTATCAAAAATTCAATCAATTGGAGCAGATAAATTGGGTAAAATCATAAATGTAACCCATTCACGTGAGATGTTTAATCGGCCCTGTGTCACGGGTGGGTGAACAGAAAATGTAAATTATCTGAACCTTTTTGACAGAAAAATAAAGTTTTCGATTCAATTTAATTCAATGTGGGGACATTTTAACTTTTAAACTGTTATTTACGCTTTATAACACGACGGTCAACGGTATGAGGCAATTCGAGGGAAATTATATTTTTAACTGTTTCTTATAAATTACTGGATATATATAATATATCCAGTAATTTATTTTGTTTTATTTTATATTTTTAGAAATGGACACTTTGCTAATATTGTTAGTAGTCTCCATTTCATCGCTTAATTTTTAAAAACATTTGCATGCTCGCGAAGTAGTTTATCCATTTTTTGATTTGATGTAAATTCAAATTCCGAATCAAAAACCCGGTCGGTACTGTATTTTATTTTAAACTTTCGGGGTTTGTCGTCATAAATTCAAGCAATGCATTAAGTAGTAAAAAATACATCTCCTAAATAACTAGTCTCGATTTATTTAAACTACGACATAAGTTTTTATTCTTTCGCATCTTTAATTTTCAGTCAAAACTCAGAAATGAAAAATGTAAATTGCCTTTGCCTCTTCAAACTAAATTCTTTGTGAGAAAACTCTGACATAATAGACAGAAGTCTTTAAAACCCGTGATTTATTCTATTCGAGCTTTTGCCACTTTAAGTATACAAGAGACTAGAGACGAGTCGTTTGAAGTTGAGTCGATTTAATCGGTTTATATTTACGGTGGGCCTGTATATTCAAGTTGGCCCGTTTACAAATCCTAGAAGCTGTAAAAGAAATGTATAAATATATTTTTAAGTATAAATTATAAGGAAAGAGGATCACGGCGGAAAAGGGAAATCGTTTCAACTTTCATGGTGAAATCAACAAGTCATATATATATAAAAAAATCTAAATATTAGGAACACGAAATTACATTTGCTATGTTCCAAAATTGACGTTTGAAAATGCTCGCGAAAGAAGCTCCCGTGGTCAGATTTTACAACTCTTAGAATTAAAAAGTTTTCGAATTCCAAAATTAATTTCTAACCAATTATGAGATCAAGTTTTGAGAACGCTGTAAGAACCCGTTGTTCCTTTTATTGAAATTGAAGTCCCCGTTGTTTCTATTTAAATGTCCTTACTTTTTTCTCAATTTATTTCGTTTTCTCGGTTTAAAAAGAGAGAAAAGAGAGGAGTTCTCTTTAAAAAGTGAGGTAATAAAGTAATAATTTGTATACGAATAATTAACTCGGGGTTTGGCTTTTATGGAAAAGTTGTAAGTGTAAAAATCATAATTTAAACCATAAAAATCTGCATAGCAAAGTACCGTATGCAATAATTTAAATTGCTTTTGAACCACAAATTAGAAACCACTTTGAAACCAGAAGACACTGTAAAACACGGAATATTAAAATGTCATAGTGCCCCAATCATACAGTGAAACAATATGCATCGTTGGGTTTTTTTACCCCAAAACCCTTGATCTTAAATCTAGTGTCAAAATACCAATGATTAGTGCTAAAGTTTCGAAACCAAAATTTGAACCCCTCTGTGTTATAGTACCAACAGACGTAGACGGACAGACAGTACCAACGAAAACATAAAATATCTAAAATACTTAAGTCATAAGGTCATGACTGACAGTTATATTAAATAGGTAAGTCTTCGTGAGTCTCTTATGACTATGCGACTGACTATTTTTAAATTTTGTATTGGGCTTAAAAATAAGAAAACGGGTATTTGAAATCCAAGTCTTCAGAACTTAAAACGTAACTAGACAGACAGACAGACTTGTGTTCCCATGAAGGACTTTCACCCCTTAATAATGTTGAAGTAGGTGGAATTACGGGTTTAGAAATCGTTAGGTATTTTACTAGAATTCTCTGAGCTGTTGTGTAAGTTAGTGGAGTAAGGTGGTGATATCTCGGGGAACCGAAATCTCTTGACTTGACAGACTAATTTCCCAAATACGGAAAAATAATTGCCCCATCACAAATCTACTCACTTTCCCCGTACAAAAACCACCTTCCTCCTATCAAACTTTCATATAAGAAATGCCAAGTCTTATAAATTCATTCCATAAAAAGCACTTGACTTTTACCATAAACTTGGAAAGTTCAACGATCCTACGGAATAATGGATCCCTAACTAACCTCATACTCTAGTATAAAAATAATCTTATAAAATCAGAAAAGTGGAACAAGGTGGGATTTTAATGCCGATAAATACGTCGTAAAGGAGAGAATGGGGTCAGGACTACTAGTATATTACCGTAATTAAAGTAATTAATTAGGATGGGATTAAGGTGCGGGGATCCTTAGTAATATGATGACTATGATGAAGGTATATATAATATTCTTAAATTGGATTCTGATTACATTTCCAGATAAGGACGTGATATAGTTTTTGGCAGTGGTGGAAGTCTGAAACCGTCATTATCATCATCATCAGTCCATCTGGAATTAATCTCTCGTTTTTAATCATCATCTCTCGGAAATAATCCAGACAGATCCTCCTTTCCAAGAACTTTTTTACTATTCAAATTGAAGAGAGGAGAGAAATCGGAAATTGAGCCAAGAAATGTGACTGAAATTCGGAAAAATAATTCAGGGAACAGAATGAGATGACATAGGCTTCAGTTCCGTTGATCATCTTTGGACAAAGTCTCATTAATCATGCCAAAACTCACTGATTTCAACGGGATTCGAATGGGTTTTGTTGGCCAAAATATCTCAGTATTATTCTTAGTTTGTTAGTACTGACAACTGAGGCCAACTCCGTCATATCCTATATAGATGAGCTAATGAGGACTGACTATGCTTATCCCATATACCCGAGGATGATGAAAGATTGATTAAGGCCCCCTGCACCTCTTTGATAAGGAAAACACAATAGAGAGAGAAAGTCTGACACTTTCACTTTGACGGAGAAACCGACAAGGACTAACAAGGAAACCCAATCCAATCTGCATGAAAATTCATGAAAATTCATGAAAATTAAGCTGGAGAGGAAATTCAACTACAATATCCGCATTTTTATTTTTATCGATTCCGATCGGAGCTCTTGAAGAGGCAGAGCATGAATAAGTACTATAGATAATCAGCTCTTTTTAGTTACATACTACACTCAATCAATAATTTGCGTATTTTATTCGAGAAAAAAGTGAAAGGAAGCTACAAAGGACGAAGAGGAACTGTTCCATCCAAACAAATCATATCGACATAACCACGTACGACGTAAGGACACATATTCCGAATTCCAAACTACAAATAATATTGGAAGCCGAGGAATAAAATCCAAAAATAAAAGTCAAAGAGACGTAAGGAATTGGTGATTGGAGGTTTGGAACTGTTGGATAGGAAATGGATCCTCTGATCTGACAATTCTGAATTGATCCGAATATGGAATCATCATCATCATCATGAGCAATAGAAGAGTAGAGATAGTAAAGTGAAGGAATAATAAAATAATAATAAAAATCGGAGTCGGGAGATAACGGATAACTATTGTTGTTCTGAAAGCAAGTTTCTTCTCCGAATCTTTGAATTTCTGGCAGTATGGATTGGATCGGATAAATGTGAAAGTGTTGTGTTTCGAAAGTGCTTCTGATCTTGATAGGAGAGCCGAGGATTTGTAATTCAAAACTGTGGATGGAATAGAACCCGGGCCGGATCGTTCCGAGGGGGCTCATTGTTTAAAAGCATTATTGCCCTCAAGGATCCCAACCGACTCTATTTCTCCTATCCCTTTGACATTTTTTTATATTCTCATCCAATATTTTCACAATCTCCAGACATTTTGGGATGGAATTTTGAATATTTCAAGTATTTGAACAGAGAAGCAACTTTCTCCATCTTCTTCGTGTCCTGTTTTAAAAAGTGTGGGGATTCTGAGAGGAGAAAGTCCGCTTTTATTCCGTACGGCTTCCAAGCCTTTCATGTCAAGGTGAGTCCCGGAATTTATAAGTTAATAATCCAAGGTTTGGCAATAGTTTTTATTCCGCTGGTTCGCAGAGGGGCATTCGCAAATTTCAGCGAATTTTAACTTCCTTAAGTTACAAGGTGTTCCATCGTTCCATGGGATTTATTGGAATTTGTGTGTTGCAAAATCCAGAATAATAGAACATGGAGCACCCTGTAAATATAAATTCTGCTTGTAACCAGACTTGGTGTGGAGGCCGTGTTACGTTGGACAGAGGCCAACGTAACCCTCACATCTTTTTTATATGGATTATCAATCTATATAAACTTTACCGCTGAATTATATGCGGGGATTTAAAAAATTGAGCTATAAAAATAGATATTCTTTTCAGGAGCAGTAAGTTATCCCAAAAGTGATTGAAAATGGAGACGATGGAATCGAATAGATCGAACACGTCGACATCGGCCTGGTCGGGTGGTCAGTCGACGCTGGGAGCGGGGCGCTGTGGTCCGTTGGAAGTGTTGATAAAAGGTCAGTGGCATCGAATCTTGGCTTCGTTGGAAGGTCAGTACCTCTGCCTCAGTTTGTACGAAACGGAGTCGACGACAGGGTCAAATGGGGCAAATGGACACAATGAGACCAATGGGGCAAACGAGAACGAGGTGGACTCGAACGGACTGAACGGGAACCACGTCGACACGGCCACAACGAGCGAAACAAGATTAGTCCGCGTCGTCAAGACAGAAACACATGGCCTTGGAGTCTCCATTAAAGGGGGACGTGAGAACAACATGCCTGTCATCATTTCTAAAATATTCAAGGTAATTAACTCAGTCAATATATAAAGCAACTTGCAAAAAAAATCCGACAAGGGAACATTCCTAACTGTACCACCTCGCTAATTTTGAAACATTTTTAAAAGAGCAAGCAAAATAATAAAGTCTAACCTTGGAACTGTGGGCATCTAGAATATATTTGACCCGGAATCAGTCGTTTCGCAAAAGCATGAACTATATGAATCCGAGCATATGCTTTAACATGGGCCTTACGATTTTTACCAGGCGAGTCAAAAAGCACAGGGACTTAAGGATTTCTGAAGGCTCTCTTGTAAATTAACTCTAGTTGATGTTTCCAAACAGTATTTCAAACTCTCTCTCCTCAGTTGTTCCGTTTGATACATTAAATGGGCCCTGAAATGGGTTGGAACTTGTAGTAACTGTTGGA